>BMAO01034997.1:0-638316 GCA_019973975.1 Trichonephila clavata
ACATTTTTTTCTTTACCTTAAAATTCTCAAGTAGAATTAAGTTTTTTTATAATGTATCTCTAAAAATATCTATGATATATCTATATTTAAATTCAAAGTATATATTAAAACAATGAGGATGATTTACAGTTTCGTTTTTCTTATTTTAATTAATACTTCTAAGTTTTTTTTAAAAGGAATTATTTCGTTTGTGTCAAAAATTTATAAAAAAAAAAAGGTTCAAAATTTAAAACCTGTTAAACTTTTAAAATTCTAAACATGAATAATTTTTAAGTTTCTGTACAACAGAACTTGCAAAAATTTTGTACGCATTGATAAAAATAACAACAAAAAAACCTATTTAAAAAAATCCTTTAGTTTTTCATAATATCAAAAGCCAGGTGTTCAGAGTATCTTACATACAATTCCTAGTTTTTTATTGTTTAGATAACGAATTATAATAGAATTTTTAATGTCTGAACTTCAGTTTCCTTCAAAGAGAATAGGAACAACAAGCTCTCAAATTTTTAAGCTTGAATCTTCGGGCAAAGAGAAATGAAAAGAGCACCTGGACAAATTTACAGTTGACATTTGCGTCAATAAATAAATATAAAGATCCATTTTAAATTCAAGTAAAAAAAAATATCTATTTATGCAAAATCTCTTATCATTTAGATTCTATTATAGAGGTTGGCTGAAGAACAAGTACTTAAAATTTGGACATTTTTTGTAATCTTAACCATACAAAACCAGGAATTTTATATTAGCTGCACTGAAATTCTGCATTTGAATTTCGAAAAATATATTTATGTAGGTATCTCGCGTACGCAGTTGAAAAAAATTTACCATAAATACTAATAATTCTTTGGATATTTAAAATTTTAAATTGAATTTTTAATTTATTCCACTTCTAATATTTTTTCATTTATTTCGTAAATTTCATACAATTTGGTTGAGTGAGTGAGTGAATATTAACGTCGCTCTGTTCAGCTATACTCGAGAACTTTTGGCGACGAACCTCGTCATTTTGAACCATAGTCAAGTGACGAGGATGACACCTGTGCTAGCACCTCTCTCCTTCTCCTAACTACCACACCACACCAACAGAGGGACGTTTCAGCTCTTGACAGACTTAACGTGCATCGTTCCTCTACACGGCGGGTCTTCAGTGGTAATGGGCTCGAACTCATGATACGCCAGCCACGAGTCCGTTACCTAGAAAAGGTTTACCTGTTTCATTAAAAGATTCTAAAGTGAAGAAAGTGGAAATTATTGCCTTCCAAAAGGGAAAAATGTGTGTTTTGAAGTACAAGGATAAAAAAACCCCTGCATATGATTAGCATTTTTCATAACGCTGATATGATGGAAGTGAAAGCTAAGAAACAAGATTCTGTGAAAATGAAACCAAAAGCAGCGGTGTTTTATCTATCAACACCATGGGTGGTGTTGATAGATCAGACCAGTGTCTATCCTACTATCCTGTTGCCCGAAATCAACAAAGGAAATACTACAAGAAGATTTTTCGACAGTTGTTAAATCAAATTGTGTGGAATTCCTTCACTATCTATAAAAAAAATGGCGGTATTTTAAATCATATTGGTTTTCGAATGAAACTGATTGAACGATTGATAGAAGAAGGAAGTAGTAATTCCGATTCTCGAAACTTTGTTACCTCTGAAATTTCTGAAAATGTAGTCCGTTTAATTGGAAGGCATAAATGGAAATATGTGCTTCATAATGGCTTCATATGTGGAAAGTGACTCTTCAAGAAAAAACAAACCACCACGAAAATGTGTCGTATGCTACCTTAAGAAAAATGATAACGGAAAATGCATTCGAAGAGAAACACGTTTTGAATGTAAAGATTGTAATGTTGAACGATTGTGTGCAGCGCCGTGTTTCGAAAAATATCACACTGTGACAGTGCTATAAACGCCGTATATCAATCAATCAATGACGTATCTATCAATGTATACAAAATCTTTTTTCTTAAAATTAACGGTTTAAAAATGTTTTGAACAAATATATTTGTTTTTGCCCTCTATATGCATATGTACACTTCTAGCTTCAGTAATGTACAACTGTTTAGATAAACTTTTGGCTTTGTAAAAGGTATTTTGCTTTGACTAAACATTTTATAGCAAATTTTAATAATATTTTGTATACTTCTTTGATAATTTTTGCTATTTATACCTATTTAAATTATTATTTATAAAAGTTTCTTTGCAATTGTTTGTAAATTGAACAAAACCTTTTCTTACACAATTATGTATATTTGAGGATGAATTCTGATTTATTTTATATTCAGTAAATACAAAAATGTTTGTAAATTGCTTTTTCTTTGCAAATTTATTTGTTTTAAAGCATGCCTATTTATATAATGAAATTTCTAACTATCCAAATTATGTCGGGCTTTTTCTCCATTAAAGGCTTTTAGGATTTTAGAAATCATCTTGTAATTATTCATTAATATATTTAATAAGGAAAAATATTTCCATACATAAATAAATTTTTGGTCCCGTAAGAATATAATTGTTTTTAGCTACAGTTTGTAAAATGTATTGGAATTAGTAGTGCGGCCGGAGTTTTACAAATTATGATTGTTTTTGACTGCACTAAGTTATGTATTTATATTTCATTTTCTTTTTACATTATGAATAGAAGTCATAAACAGTTTTATAACAGTAAAATAAATTTTTGTTTTATATTCAAATTATGCTATTATATTGATTCTGAAAATAGTAAGTTAGTTTGACAAGCCATTATTTAACAATTTTAAAGCATTGAGCATTTTGGAAGTTTTTTAAAACTTTTATAAAATACTAAATTATTAAAAATATTTAATTATTGTAAATGATTTATATTTCTTAGATTATTGGAAACAAAAAGTATAGAATTTAAAATCTATTTCTTTGTTGGATTTTAATAATTATTTTTATAGCTAAACCTGGAAAAACACGAAATTTTTCAAATATTAACTTTAAGATTTTTTAAAAAACATAACTGGAGCTCCCAGTCCTAAATCCATATGAACTTTTATGGATCATATGTTTGGGAGTATTTACAAGATAATTCAAGATTAGAAGAAAAAAAAGCGTTAGGGATTAGAAAACACATTTTTAAAATTAAAAGTCTGAAAAAAACACATTTATAAAATTTGGAAAGGCAAAAACAAAAACTAATAGTGTCTGTAAAGCTCTAATTTTTAATATGTTATTTTCCAACTTATGTTCTACATCCAAACACTACTTGAAATAATTATGACTGAAAATTTCTTTTTTTAATTCAAAATATTCTTTTACGCAATATTAATAACATTTGTTACTGTGATAGATTATTCGGTTTCATCTTAACCTAATATTTTCACATGAGTTTTAAATACACAAAACATTTATACACACAAAATAATAGTGATATAAAGATATTCCCGAAATCACCAAGTTTGTAAATAATGTCAATTTGTTTTTTAAATCGGGGTAGTTTAGGAAGTTTGGGTTTTTGTTGCATGACTTGAAAATACTAAAGTAGTACTACAAAATATTTACTATAATGTAGTTAAGACATCAGGGAATATTTAGTTCTTTCTACAACATTTGTATTCAGAACATTTACATTTTGAAGTCTAATTGTAACATCATCTGTGAAAGCTGGATTTTAGATTTATAAATTTCATTCGCGTATTCCTTCCCTTTCAAATGTTATTTCTCACAGAAGCCTGCTTACATTTTTGTCATGCCATTTCTCAACAGGAAAAAATTAATGAAAACAAAGTAAAAAGCTTTTAAATTATATAAATTATAAGTACAAATAAATATAGTGGTCTTTAAATCAATCTTAATTAAGTAAATGTGAGAGAACTCAAAAGCTTCAAAACATAGCAAACAGAAATGATTTTAGAAATTAAAATTTCAGTTAATACCCATTTCACACGAAAAAGTGGCTTGTGTTCAAAAATATTTTCAATTAATTTAATTTAGAATTTCAAAAACACTTTAAAGTGAATTCAAAACTAAAACCAAATCTCAGAAAACTTAAAATTTCTTAAAACCTAATTAGTTTTCAGGTCTTCTGGAATGTATGCTTTGTCTAAGATCCAGCCTAGAGCCTAGGCATTTTTTACAGTTTGAAAGTATCCTAAAATGATAAGAGAGAGATCCCAGTTCAATTGGAGCAAGCTTTCGAAATATATGGGCCACAAATTTTTTTTTAAAAACCCTGATGTTTTTGTTATTATGCCTTAAATTTGGAAAAATTCTCGACACTTAAGAGAATATTATTTAAAAATCAAAAATTATAATCCGTTTTCTCCACCATGTGTAATTTTTTTACAAAACTACCCAAAATTTTTAATATAATAATATTTCAAAAGCAAAAGGTAGGGTTTTCTTGCAATATAGAATGAATTATGAGGATAATGAATTTATACTGTTAATATTTAAGAATAAAATAGCAATTTGTAAGGTTCTAATCCTGGAATTAAGGATACATCTCTAAATGTTAAAATTGCTTATAAAATTTCTTATATTATTAATTGTCAGTTAATTTTACTTATGTAAAATGTTTTAAGTGTACTGTTTTTAAAAGACAAAATTAATCAGTAATGCACACACATCTTTGCAATGACTGAATTGAAAGATGTAGCTACGGATGACAATTTCCCATTTATAAATATATGCGAATATGCATTTAAAGGATGTAATACTAAAGAAACGGAAAAATGAAAATCAAATCTGAGTAGAAAATGGGAAGAAACGCTTTCACATTTAACACATTTAAGAAAAATATATTTCCTTATTAAAATTATTGATTGAAAGTGTATTATGTGATTCCGACAAAAATGCTGAAGTGGTGAGAGTATTATTTTATTCTTAGTGTAAGTTGTAATGATGAGATTTGATTTATGCCCAAAAAATTCATTCAACAGAAAAGTATAAATTTAAGGATTAAAATTTGCATAAATTAAAAGTATTAAAATCTCTTTAATGTTATTTTAAATTAAAAACATAATTAAATGCAGAAAGCCCAGTTTTATTGTACAAACTTCTTCATCGTATATATAACAGAGGTTCCCAAACTTCGTTGTCTCATAGACCCCTTGCCATATTTTTCCGGTTTCGGGTAGACCCCTGCCTACCTAATATTAAATTTTTGCAAATTTATCAACTTAAATATCTTTTTGATAATTGGTGCTACTACTTTCAAAAAATTAAATTTTTAACTGTAATGAAGTATAGTTCTGCGTTTAAAACTTAAGAAGCGCATATAATGAATTATAGTTAAAACAAAATAACTGAACAAATGCTTTTAAAGAGAAGGATGAATCTGGTGTTTCAATAACAAATTTTCAATATTTAATATCAATCTTGTCAGGTTTAACCCTAACCTTCCTTTTTCGTAAGTGCCTACTTCTTTCTTTCTTTTCCTTTCTTTTTTTTTTCGTTTTGAGATTGGCAAACTCAGTGAAACTCCCTCTCACAAGGAAAAACACATTTAAAAACTTTCTCATGATATTCCATATTTTGTGACAAATATCAGGTATGTCTTTTTAAAGCCAAAATTACTGACATCCGTTTCTATAAGATCTTCATTAGGACCTATTCTAATAAGTTCCTATTGCAATATGACACTTTTTTTTTCAAAGCGACTATTTGAAATCATTGTCTACTGCTGTATTACAAAAAAAAAACAAAAACAATCTCAAACTTAGTTTCAAAATCTGAGTAAGGGCATTTAAATGTTAAACGTAGGTTAAAATGTCCTGACAGACTGTGACAAATATAAAAAATTCGTGACGTTCAATATTATACTTCTTTAGCTTAATTTTGGAAAAAAATGCTGAAATATTCTTTGTATTAATAAAATTTATGTTATCACCTAGTATGGTAGTCAACTTTTATGTTGTTAAACTAACCTCACTAAATTTAGTAAACGTTAAATTGGCAAAATCTAGTTCTCACTGGATCAAATTTTTTTAAAGAATAACGTCATGATCTGGTTTAATGAGAACCACGATCATAGTCCCCCATTTACACCTCATGAGCCCCCAAATTATTTTTTTACTCGCGTGGAACTCTTGCAGGTCGTCATAGACCCCTGGGAGTGCATATAGATACCTTTGGGAATCATTGGTATATAATGATACTACATTTATTCTCATTTTGATTTTTAAAAAAAATGATCACTTTTACTTTTTTACCTCATAATTTTTTTTTAAAAAAAAGAAAGAAAAAAACAGGAAAATTGGTTTGCGTTTTCTTAGTCTGATATTCAACAATGATTACAGATTACTTCTGTCTTGATCAAATCGTAATACCAAAATCAAAATTTTTTTTTTTTTTTTTAGTTTTAAAAAGTAATAGAAGAAAAATATTAATTTTCTTTTGCTTATTAAAAATATTTTTCAACTTTTAACTCGTCATTTCTTTAAATCTTTATTTTTTATCCTTTATTTGCTTGTTACTATGATTCAACAAATTGGATGGTTTCTGTTCGCCGTGATGTGGATCCAACGTTCATCACACAATTTTCTCCCAAGGCAACAGCTATGAATGAGAAATCTCCCCTTTTTCCAACAACACAGAAACCGAAAAAGCAATAAAATCGTCCCCAACAAAAGCGCTTGTAGACCTCCCGTATCTTAAAGGGGGGAAGGCATAAAATTGTGGTGCATTTTCGAAGTAGTTCGCAAAAGTACACAGGAACCGTTTCGCTACCGCCAGCTTTGAAAAAGTAGACCGCTTTTGAATGAGTTTCAATTAGATCCTCAACCACCCAGAGGGTTAAAGACCATCGTGTTGATGGGGCAAATTACACTCATGTATTTAAATTAAGGATAATTCAGAATCACACTGAAATTGAACTCTAAAATAAAAATTTCACCTGTAGAATTATCACACTCATCTTGAAGAAGAATATGCAAATTACAGGAAACTACCAGATGGCGCGAATAGTACGTCACAATGACGAGAGTGTAAGAGAGGGGTATATAAGGAATGGTGGCAAAGAAGTAAAATTGTTCACAAGCGCTTTAAAAGTCTTTCAGTGCAATAACCGCATAGTTATGGCACAAAGGAAGCATTTGGATGATTTTTTACGTGGTAGAATTATCGGACGACTGGAATGTGGACGTACCCAGCTCGAAGTATCCGAGGAACTTAGAATCGCCCACAATGTCATCTCCAGGCTTTGGCAACGATTCCAAGATGATTGTAATATGAGTAGATGTTACAGCACAGGTCGCCCCCCAAGTTACAACGCCGAATGAGGATCGGTATTTGACAGTTACTACCAAAAGAAACAGACGGAGCACAGCATCAAACCTATCTCGTCAGCTCTCTTCAGCTACCGGTACGACAGTGTGAAGGCAGACCGTGTACAGAGGCTTAGGGCACATTGGTCTATATACTCGTAGGCCTGTCAGATGTGTTCCGCAACTCACTGTCGCCTGCGATTAACCTGGAGTAGAGAGCATGCATTTTGGACACCGCAACAGTGGTCTTGTGTAATGTTTTCCGACGAGTCCAGGTTTAGTTTGCAGTCTTATTCTCGCCGGACTTTCATATGGAGAGCGCCAGGTACCCGTTACCACCAAGAGAACACCATTAAACGACACCGTTACGGTGGTGTAGGATGGCACGTTTGGGGACTAACTATTCTTGGTTCCAGAACTGATCTGCATGTTCAGAGTGTAACGATGACAGGCCACATCTATCGGGATGTCATTCTGGAACAACATGTACGTTTGTTTCGGGGTGCCATGGGTTCTGAATTTCTGTTTATGGATGACAACGCCCGTCCTCACCGTGCAAACATTGTAGGCGAATGCCTTCAATCGGAGGATATCACCCGTATGGATTGGCCAGCATACTCATCGGACTTGAATCCAATAGAGCATGTGTGGGATATGCTTGGCCGACGAATTGCAGCCCGTCAACCCCCTCCCACCTGTCTACCGGAACTCCGGAGGGCATTGCTTGATGAGTGGTGTAATATTCCCCAATATCAGATTGATAATTTGATACTCAGCATGTGTAGGCATTGTAAGACCTGTATTGCATCGTCCGGGAGACATACTCCGTATTAACCGTCATACTGACCATGTTATACTGTATTTTGTAAATAGGGTTTTTTTTTGAAATTTGCTCCAGGGAGTAAAAATTGCAATTTTTATTAATTATGTCAAACATATAGCATCTTTTTTGCGCTTAACCTTTGTTTAATAAATAGACTTTACAAGTAAGTCAAATTTGTTTTGCTTCTGTCTCTTTCTTTGCCTGAACTTCATTAGCCTTAATTTATATGGACATGAGTGTAAATCTGTCAATCCTCACGTTCGGCGTGGTGTGAAGTTTAAAGAGTAGGATGCCTGCCTGGATTAGGCAACCTTACTCCTCCCATCTTTTTTGACACTGAGATGGATATCAATAGGCGAGATTTATTCTTTTACAGCATATTTTTACGGAAACAATATGTCCTAAATAATTGTTAAATGAACATTTTTAATCAATTTTATTAAATAATGAGTATGTTAGTTTTCTGTAATATACTTTTTTTCATCAGATACGTGTTCAAATAACTTACTAAACACAGTGGACTGAAAAACTATATATATACAATTATAATAAAATACTAAAATATTTTTATCAGATAGTAATGGTAATTTCATTAATATAGAAATCACACACACAACAGGAAGTGCTGGCAGTGAGTGAAGAAGGGAAATATCCTTGACAATATATTATGCATTCAAAAATGTTCATGCATCGACGGGGTAAATGGAGGGAAAAGAAACCCGCCCGACAAAGAAAATAAGTGGAGGAAATTTCGAAAAAGGGAATTTTAATGACATAATTATAGAAATAACTAACATTGCGTGCGTACACACACAGAAGTGCTAGTGTCATGAGAGAAAGGGGAAATTTCCATGGAGATTAAGTTATATACTCTTGGTAAAAGCCCGTGCTAAGCCGGGCTGAACGGTGAGGGACGAGGCAAAGAAGTAAAAAAAATTCGAAAAAGAGAATTTTAATGGCATGTTATTATATATAAATTACACCCACCCTTGTACATGCTGATATTGAGAAGGGAAATTTTATAAAAGTAGAGAAAGCCGTGCAACGCCGGGCCATGCAGCTATACACCATTAAAATTCGAAGGTAAACAAACGTATGTATGTATATATGTACGTCCATCTTCTCACGAACCGCACCATGCAGAAACTCACCAAAGGTACCAAACGATCGGGATTGATCAGAGGAAGCTGTTTTGACCATTAATATTCCGAAATTGTAATTAGTTAAAAATATATTAATTAAAAACTTTAAAATGCCTAATTGTTTTATTCCTGTGTGTTGTTTATTTCGCAAAGCTTCATTTCCGTTTAGGCGGAGCGAATTTCCGACTATTTTAAAACAGCCATCTAATTTTTACTTTTAAAATCAGAAAAAAAAATAATAACAGAATCGGAAAAATGATTTATTTCGTCAGAATACAGTATAATGCTTTTTACAAAAAAAAAAAAAAAAAAAATAAATAAATAAAACCTTGAAATTAAAGTTTTTTTGTTCCATTAGAAGGTTTGGACTAGTTTCCTTCAGAAATAGCAGCAATTTTTAAAGAAGTACAACATTTACAATGTGAGAGGAGAACTATCTTCGTTTTTTTAAAATATCATTTAGACTAAAATATTTATAAAATTACTTATAAATTGTTATTTGATTTTGCTTTCATTCGTGTACAATAAAATGCGAAAGGCGACATGCGAAAACATGCGAAGGCTTTTAAAATCATTGAAATAAAAAAATAAAGGCATAAACATCTTTTGTAAACGTTGTGCATTACTTAAGTTGTAAAATTTAGCATGTGGAATTAGTTCTGAGGTGTGTGTATTTTTTTTTTTATAATTATAGGTAACATTTTATAAAAAATTGATCTTTCATTTGTTTCATTTTATATAATCACTATTTCAGTATACTGTTTAATTTTTCCACACTTTTGCAATTTCTAATGGTAAGCAGTTTTAAATAACCTAATTAACATTTCATAAAAGTTTCAGCCTATTGGATGAATATTATATCTTGCTATTCATGGAATGAAAACTTCAAACTGATAATTCTCTATCTTGGATCATATACTATAATTCAAAACCCTAAGGCTTTTTCGATAATTGAAGTAGAGATGTAAAATTTTTTATAAATGTTCTAAAATGTATATTTAATGAGACTGTGCATGAAATTAGCTCTAAGATACGTAGTAGTTTTTTTTAAAAATTTCAAAACCAAAATTTGTGCTTTTTTGAGAATTTTTGTATGTTTCACAACGAAAAATGAATACAAAATTAATGAATAGCAGCATAAAAAAACAATTTACTGTTTTAAGTAGTATGTTGTAAGGTACTTCGATACAAATTTTGAAAGAATATATATAGTACTCAGTAGAACACTTGTTTGTGATGTTCTGAAACGCTCAGAAGGCTAGATCTGTGAATCAAGCATGTTAACATTGGAGGCGAGAGACTAAGATATTTCATTCTTACAAACCAAAAGAATTACGGTTCATGGATTGATGAATTACACTTACAAAAGACTTTTGAAGAATTTGCTTCAACACATTTTACTTGCTTCGAAGTGCGAGTAAAATGCGTAACACAAACCTAATGCTTGAATCTAGTTCTAATGCTTCAATTTGATTATTAGAGGGAAAATATACGATCTACATCTGCATGATTATCACAGGAGGAAAAAAGAACTATATATTAACAGATAAAAATTCAAAATGGTTTTTATCTTTAAAATTTAGAAAACATTAAAAATAATTTTTGCTATTCGTTTTGAAAAAGTAATCTATAAATAAAAACTGGTTTCAAGTATATAAAAAAAGTGATCAAATTTTTTGAGGTTTAAATGATTAAGTTATCCTTGTAACTAAACAGTTTTATTTTTACTGAGAAATAATTACTAAAAATTAGAATAGACTCATGTAAAAAATAGCATTTGAGACTAGAATAAAGAGGTAAAGATTTTGCTTTCGAGCTGTTTTAGTGATACATAACAAAATAAGTTGGAGTAACTTATTATAGAATAGTTAATTTTCAGTGAGAAGTGCGTATTATAAATATTTTAGGTCTATAGTTTGTACGTGTTTTAAATACAAAGAGATCGAGTTACAAAAATTATGAAACTGGCTTTTTTAATAAATTAAGAGTTGTCGGTACCTTTTATACCGACAATGTTAAATGAAGCTTTTTTATGTATCTTTTTCTCAGAAACTGTTAAATATAAAAACTTCAAATTTTTTTTGTATATTAATTACACTTTTGTATTTATACTGAAGCGAGATTTTTCAAATATATTGTTAAGTGTTTTCAAAAACATGCAACGTAAAAGTATCTCTATGAGTTTTTTGAAAATTGTCATTTTCTTACGACAAATGAATGTTCTATGGAAAAATGTTTTGGGAATATTTATAAAAACTCACTTCACAATATATAATTACATATTAGTTATGTTCAGTAAAAACTGCATGTGTATTCATACAGTAAATTCTGAGAAAAAGGTGCACGCAGTTTTAAAAATATCGTTTTCAGAAAATTGCATTTTTAATGTGAAAAGTCACTTTATCGCAAAAATAATGAATAACAACATGTATTTGTTCCATTTTATGAAACATTAGTAAGTTATCAAATGCATTTAAACTAAAATAGGAAACAAAAATGTCTTAATTTGCCCAGAAAATACGTACATAGCATTTCTCAGTTTTTGACTAACGAGATTTTTTTAACATTTACATTAATTTTCTCAAAATCTGTATAAATTTTTAAAGAATTTTTAGCTTTGATGCAATTTTTGATGCTTAACTTTTTGATAATGTATCAACATGTAAAAATAATGATTTAGGAATATGTGATTATACGACATTTTTTGAAAGTTTTCATTATGGATTTGAATGTTGACACACTAGCAACTTCCTAAAGAATCAAAATTCAAGTTTCTCTATATGTTAGACAAGTTATTTCTAAACCAGCCACATAAGTCTGTTTTTTTTTATTTTTTAAATTTTTTTTATTTGAAATTTATTTATTTTATATGCATGTAACAAGCTTCTCGCGCGCGCAACGACAATGACAATATGTTTTTTGTAACTTTTTCTCAGAAACTATTAAACACAAAGATTCAAGATTTTGTCTGTATATTAAATAAACCTTTACCTTTATACTTAAGTGAAATTTTGAAAATTAATTGATCAGTTTCTTTTTTAAGAAAATTTAAGTTTTGAATAACATTATTAGGAATTTAATAAAAAATTTAATTTTTTTATTACAACATGTGGCAAAGCTTTAGAAGTATTTCAAAATTTTTCCTTCAATATACATAAATATATATCCATGCATGCTATAGATTTAGATACTACAAACAATTTTAAAAATAAAATTTTTAGAATACAGCAATTTTTATAAGAAATCTTACCTCGTCACATTAAGTTCAACTTGTTGATCTTTTTTCGTGTCCCCCCCCCTCCCGCCCAAAAATATTGTTTTATAATGAATTATTTTTTAATCAAATAAATTCAAATCACTCCAACCATTTAACTAAAAAAATTCCGGTCTAAAATTTAACAATTAAACTTGCAGTTATACTGTTGTCTAAAATTAAAATTGCGAATGAATAAATAAAAAGAAGTCTTTGCAATTGTTTCAGGTTATTTAAAAGGTAAATATCTATCAAAAGTGGTGGGCGAGGCATGTTAGGGGATGATCTTTTAAAAGTCATTTTGATATACTTCTAATTTCAAATATGGTGTGGCGGTATCTAAGTAAGCCAGTAACAGCCTCCGGACAGGAGTAATCACTTTTGTCTTGTGGTATGTTACGTGCTTATGAACCCATAGGTCGCGGGTTGTAATCTTCCACATATAGTATATGTGTTATATTCCTAGAAAGGTCTTGAATTCGAGATTTCAGAATTATCAAAAACTCAAAGTCGATAATCTGAAGATTTGTATCCCACTGACTGGTTTGAAGCCTACATGAAGCTTCACGGTTACGAATACAACATATTAACTCTCCGGAAGTGGTTTTTTTTTATTATTCCGTGAATACTGCTACGCATAGACCATCCCCTTGAGCATGAAATAATTGCCAATAGAAAATAGACATGGAAACGGGAACTATTTTATTGCATGTAAACAAGCCACCTGAGCTCATATACATCGAGACGAGATGAGATTTCGGCCTAATAACGGTTACATTTCATTCTGTCCCTGGAGGTCTTCTGGATTCATTAGAGCCGAAGAAGGATTCATTTACTCTCGCACTTTACGAGGCTCGGTTCTTTTTGTACGGAATCGGAAGCACTGATAAAAGCAGAATTAAATTTAGCTCTCGTTATTTGGCAATTCCGAAGGCGCATTAAAGCCATTTCATTTCAAATAAAAACCGTTTTCTTTTTTTCTGTTCGAAAAAAAAATCGGGTCCAAAATTTTGTTCCTTTTTGTGTTTCCCCTAAACAATGAATTCCTCTCGTTTTATTCTCTGATTTTCTTGTGGAGAAACGAAATGAGGTAAGTAAGCCTAAATATTTTCGAGCTCTGGTGTTTAATGTAAAAAAGAGTATTCACGCTTTTTGAGAAGTAAACAGTTTAGAAAACGACCTCTTTCGTTAAACCGGAGGTATCTTAGATTCATTCTGAAAAATGCAAGAATGAATAAAAACTTCTTACAGCCCCAATTTACTTATTGAGAAGCAATACGCAATTTTTCTGCAGATATATTTACTCTTTTCACCCACTATTGCTTTTTTAACGATCGTTAGAAGCCTTCAACGAGAGGAAATGAATATTTAAAAAACTTGACTGGTTAGTAATGAGGACGGAAATGTTCCTTTTTTAAAACTTTACTCGGGCATATTGCATTTACAATTGTATCTCATTTTTTACCCTTTTACTCGGAATTTATTTTTTGCTGATAGCTTTTCTTCTTTAATAACTTAAAAAACATTTATTTTTTTAATTAATGCTCTTTTAAATTAAATATTTTATTGTCTTTATCGCCGTTTTCTTTCCACAATGGAATTGAACAGTTTACGGATTTCAATATTGTCATTTAACTCTCTCAGAAAGTTAATCGTTATTGTTTTTAAAGACATTTTTTTATTATATATCCTTTGCAATTTTCCATTTGAAGATAGTTCAAAACCTATTATTTTTCGATTTAATGGGTGTTTGGTTCTACTTCAAGGTTTTCGGTCGATTTATGGCATCCTTTTTATTTAATGTATACTTTGCCTAAATTAGAAAAAAAATATCAAATTACTACAAAATTTCTTACTGCTATTCCCCGTAAATTTTTAAAATGAAATCATCTCGTAATGTAACAGAAATTTTTAGATGTATCGTGTTTCTGACTATATAAATCTTGTTGTTGTTTTATCTATCCCATAAACGCAAGACTTTTTGAATTGTTCCGTGACTATCGCAGAATAGATAAGAATGTTTGTGAATTGAATATATTGTAGTTTCCAAATTATTTTTTCCTTTGATAATAGTTTTTATATGGATTTTTTCGTATACTTTGTTATAAGATACAATGAGCTCTCGACATTGGAGGTAACATTTCTTCCCATTTGGAAAGAATAGATTTTTTATCAAGAATCGATCATCCAAGCCTCTATCAGCACGTTAAATAATACAGAACATAAATGTGACCTATCTTTTCTCCGTACCAATATTTTGAAATAGCAAGATGAGCATTTGTGTGTGTGGAAAATTTACATTGCCTTTTTGTCTTCATTTACATTGTCTAAGGATTCTGTCATAATCAAACTCAAATTTAGAATTAAGGCCAGCTTTATTTATTAACATGAACATAAATTTTACTCCGAATACGCGTCTTTTCACAGTAGTAAGAAAAACTTTTATTTATAGAAATTAATGTGCATTGAATAACGTTATTTCTTTAGAGATCCAACGTGTTAAATGATATACTTTAAATACAATAATTTTTCCTAATTTATAACGAAGCTGAAATCAGATTCTTCACTTTAAACTAAATCTAACTATTTGTTCCTTCGATTAAAGTTTTCATTCTAAAAGAAAAAAAGATATTTGATATTTCTTCGTCCCATCCAAGCACATTCACGCTAAATCTTTAATTTAAATTGAAATTCATATTTTTATGCTGTGAAATTTAGCTCGGTGCCTCTACATGGTGCCTCCCCCCTCCCCATCGGATTTTGCTTGAAAGAGTAGATTACTGTACAAAAATAGCTTTCCAGATACTCTTCATTACGCTAATATTAGGTTGTCAAGAATGAAATGGAGCCAAAAAATGCACATAATTGAATTCGATTATTTTTGCAATAAAAACTAAGATTTTAAGATGATCTGTTAATTTTTTTTTCAAACTTAAATATGCGTTAAAAAGAGGAAAAGATGTACCTTTCACACAAAAAACAAATTATGCTAAAATACGGCGTCTAAATGAGATTATGTGCTTAATCTATCTTTGCTCCATTTCATACTTGACAACCTAATACATTTGTCCAATTTATCTTACTGTTTGAAGAACTGCTCAAATTTGCCGAGCAACAGGATACACAAGTGCTGATACTAGAGTTCTGCTAGAAACCCATTAAAAAAGGAGAATCTTTGTGTGGACTGTATTATGGTAAAAGACTGTCAATCCTTGAGAAATCTGTATTCTAATATTTATTTACATTTCTCTCTACCAAACCATCTATCACGTGGCGAGAAAAGTAGAAAATCACAAGAGCCATCATAAATGGCTTTGACTTCAAGCTTAAGTGCAGTCTTAATGAGTGCTGTACGAACGAACCACCAACCAAGGAAATCCTAGACATGTTCAATGGGAGACATATCCGAGAAATAAGTAGGTTGTGACGGATCTATACATGACCTTCAATTAACAAGTCCTTTTGAGTATTCTTTTTGGGCTTTGACTTCAAGCTTAAGTGCAGTCTTAATGAGTGCTGTACGAACGAACCACCAACCAAGGAAATCCTAGAGATGTTCAATGGGAGACATATCCGAGAAATAAGTAGGTTGTGACGGATCTATACGTGACCTTCAATTAACAAGTCCTTTTGAGTATTCTTTTGGGCTAGTAAATTTTAACCAATCTTCTCCTAAAGAAGGAAATTTCCTCACACTTTTCTACTCTCAGACACTCTCTCTAATGTCATACACAAATTTCCCCCGTGTTCTCGGCGACAACAGCGCCATCTATTATTTTAACAGTAACAGATCTCGTCCTCCTGAACCGTCGAGGGCGAAATCCTACTTTTCAAATTTCCAAACCCCATCAGCGTCAAGATTGAGATTCCGTGCATCAGCTGGTGGGTCTTCAATGGCACCAGGATTCAAATTCGTGGTAACCCTTCTGTCATTCCTCTTAACCAAACAGACAAGTACTTTCAACTTGAGGTGCATTCTTTCAGTTATTAAAAGGAATAAAAAAAAATCCTGTTTATTGTTTTTTTAACTTAAAATTTTTTTCGTCTGTTTAAAGTAAAAGTAAAATCTTTTTTCCCCCGTCTTCAGGAAAAGTCCGCAATTCTTCTTCAGAAAAATTTTTCAGCTACCGTTCAAATGAAAACGTAAAAGTTAGTTTCCAATAAACTAGGCCATGTGTTGTTCCTCCGTACTGTTTGACACACTTTTAATTTAATCTTCCCAAATTTTTAAGGAGTTAAAAATTTTTCTTGTAAAAAGTATTTGCTTGGCAAACCTTTATCATGGAGTAACCTGCAGAAAAAATCCATTTATATATTAAGAATTGAAAGAACCGCACATTTCTAAAAATATTGACGGATCGAATATTTTCCCTCCTCATTAAAATAATCGATTTTCTTTTTATTGGGTTTTGTATATAACGAGTTTATCTTTTGTTAAGAGGAGAAATCCTTTTCTTCCCAAATGGCATCTTCTTAACACAGGAGCAAACATTTCACTTTTTGTCTCCTGAATATTCCCATAAAAAGTTAAAAGTGACGATTTTCAAAGCGCTCGCGATGTATGCGTAATTTTTCTTTTACGATGGAATCGAAAATAAATTAATACATATTTGGACGTAAAAAAGTAATACACCATTCTATATTTCACGAGAATCACTTTAAACAGGGAGAGTCAAAACAAAGGGGTAAAGGATTGGTTTTACCTAACATCAACGTTGATACAATTGCTACCAGCTCACGTTTTTTAATATTGTCGCTACCAAACCATGAAATGTCTTGGACGTCTACCTTTTCTATTCAAAAAGCTTTTAAAGTAATAAGTGGAGATCCGAAATCTGTTAAAAAGTTGCGATCTGGAGACTTACTAATAGAAACTGTATCCGATTTATACTAACGAAATTCTTCTTGTTGACCAAAGCGTTTTTAGATAGTTAATTAATAGCAATACCTCATAAATCACTTAATTCCGGTCTAGGTGTTATATCTGAACTGGAAGCCAAAATTCTAGAAGGTCTTTCTGACCGGGGTGTTACCCAGGTAGTAGAATTACAGTAAAAAAAAGAATCGGAATTATTTCCTACTAAGCATATCATTTTAACCCTTAACAGTCCTAAATTACCGTCAACCATTAAAGCTGGATACGTTAATTGTAAAACACGTCCATATATTTCAAATCCTCTGCACTGTTTAAAATGTTGGAGATTAAGACATTCTCAGACTTCCTGCCGCGGTCAATTGACGTGCTCTAGATCTGCGTCTGTGGATCATTCTTCCACGGAATGTACTCTAGAGCCGAAATGTGTTAATTGTGCCCAGACCCCTTCATCAGATTCGAAATTATGCACAAAATAGAAATTAGACAAACAGATACAGAAAATAAAAATAAATAAAAATATTTCTTGTCCAGAAGCTCGTAAATTAATAGTTCCACAGTTATTACAGAGAAATGTTCAAGTTACTAGACATCCAGGTATATCTACACTAGTACTCAAACAGACCCTAGCATAACAAATGTAATTCGTCCACCTTTACAATATCTAAAACCCTTATTTTCTGCCAATAAGGTGGATAATACAACCTCAGTTCCTGTAGCCTGAATTTCATCCTCATCTCTACTCAGGTCTAACTTTTGCCATCCACGTCTTCTTTTGCAATTACAAGGTCCGCAGAGTCACATACAGCTATTTCTTTGTTTACTAACGCTCTCTCCGCAGCTAAAAGTCTTAATTCTGTTGCATTATATTCATCCAATCGAACACTGTCCCCTTCTACATGTCCTAATGTTTTTAGCCTTATCAACTGTGACAAGTCCATATGTCTCTGAACCAACTACCTCTACATCCAATAGCTTACCATCTACAATTACATCATCTGTATCCCAGGTTTCAAAATCTCGTAAAAAAGCGTCCTCCTAAAACCATACCTAACACTGCAAAACCAAAAATAGAAATAAAGATGGCTCCACATAACCCTAGACAGTGTGCACCTGTACAATAAATATACATCGGGATGAGGAAGGCATTATTCTGTATGACGTATAGAGGAAGATGAATTTTTTTCGAAGACTGGAATTGTGGAAAAAGGTATGCATTTGTCTTACAAGTATACCGGATCGTACCTTTTCACACCGACTAGAAGTCGAAAATGACTCTTCTCTCAATATTACTTATCAAATTTTTGTGGTGTGGGAATCCTCTCACCAAACTCTTTATTTTTTTGTTTTGTTTTGTAGGTATTGATTTTAAAATATAATTTGAGATTTTACCTTTTTTTTAAAACTAAAACAAATTTAATCAAACTTTTTAGTGTTTTTATACTTTTAATGTTTTAACGAATATTTGGTGCAGTTTAAACAAGATTGGCTCTTGCTCCAATATCCCTACACTATCTCAGTCACCCGATGGATTGAAATGCATTGCACAAAAATGTTCCAGTACCCGCGTCTTTACATTGTATCAGCTTTAGCAACATTGCAGTCAGAAAATAACGACATTTGTTACGCATTGGAACAGTGTGTTGTAACAAACAAGCTTACGGAGCCTAATCAAATGGGAAATGTATTTAGAATTATCTATTGTTCCTTGTGTACGGAATTAAAAAATGAATAATAGTCTTTCTTCTTTTACATTTTTATCCAATTTTATTTTGTGACAAAATATAATTGAGGGAAATACTTCAATAAATTCAATGTTTTTATGGAAACTACATTTCAAACAGGAAATTAATAAACACGGAAGCATTGTTTGTTTTACAAAGGTCACATCAGAACAATTCGAAAGTCATAGCCATGGATAGCACATAACCATGGGCAAATGACGAGGATGATATTTGAACTGATGCTTTTATAACTTTCCCATTACATGTGGATGACGTTTAGTTCCTTAAGAAGTGAAACACTGCCTTATAAAATATGCCTTCAGTAGAATGAAACAAGACCACTTAAAAATCGCCGGTGGCTTGTCACCACTAGGCTGTCGCAGGCCAAGTCTTGCGTTAGAAATAAATTTTATTGAGGATAGTGAATGGTTGGCTGGTAATAAACCTTTTGTAATTCCGACAATTTGGGGTGTCTCACTGGTTTACTATAGTAATAATAAATAAATGTTAGTATTCTTATAAAAAAACCTTAAGTGAAAATCTTTAAGAAGCTCGCAGCAAAACTCTTATTTTATGATATTAAGAAATTTTTTTTAAAAAACTGTTACCAACAAATGATTCTTAGGAAAAGCTTTGCGAAACTGTTAATATATTATTCTTTTTATCGTTTCTGGTCCATTAGTGAATTTGTCTTAACGAAAACATATTCGATAATAAAGAAGTTAATTATTACAATGAAGAATGTGTTCGTTGGAACTCTACCATTTTTTTTTAATAACGTTTATAGATAATCTCTTAGTGGGCAGAAATAAAAATATTTCTAATAAAACTTTACCAAGAGTTCTATTTTGGTATTATAAATAATTTAACGAACTTTAAAAACAAATTAAAATTTGATTTATTCAATAAATTTTAGAGGTAATCGATCTTCTTTGGCATGAAATTTTTTTACCATCTTTGTTGGAAATTATAACTAATCATTTCTTTCTATATGCACATTTATTTTGGTTGGTTTTATATTTTTCGTATTTTTAATGATATAATCAGAATAGAATTATTTTCTGTTTTATGATTATTGCTTCCTTGTGTATTTTGTTTAAAAAATGTATTTAGCTTGAATGTGTAAATTGTATGAGTTGAATTCATTACAACATGTAAATATATTTAATTTTATGCGTCATTCTTGTCCACAGATAACGGATTTCACCTGAAGTAGAGGGAAAAGTCGTTTTCTTTAGAACTGATGTGATACAACAAATTCACAAAGTATTAACTTTCGAAAACTTATATAATGGCGATGAATATACTATGAGACGAGTGCAAATATACTATTATGTTATGAGGCAAAATAAAATTTTCATTGGAACGTATGAAGCTAAAATGATTGTGAGATTAATACGATGCATAATAAAAGATTAATGCAATCCTCACATACTTCGATGAATGCAATTTACAGCGCGTTCGTTGAGGAAAATAATCATTTACGTAGGATCCCCGAATCCTTCCTCGAATTAGTTTCAATAGACCTTTGGTAAATTCAATTATCCATCCCCTGTTGATAATTGATGACTTTTGTTCATTAAAGCCTGATACAATGTAAATCCCTCCACTCTATGGAATCTAACATCATTTCCAAGACACTAATTTATCTAAACATTTCAGTACACATTAATTTTCTAATTGATCTAAACCTATTAAACTGAGGCTCGCTCAAATCATCTAGAGAGATTTAATATTCTAAGATGTAATTATAAAATTTTAGAAAGGAATACGATTGTGTTGCTTTTTATATAGATTCAAGCGTTTCGGATTTTTATTTACGTGTAATACAAAGTAAGTCTTACAGCCAAATGCTACTGCTTCTCGCTATTGTCTTCATTAAACGAACAATGCGTACGTAAGTTCCAGAGAAATTTCTAATTTCCTCGCATAATTTTGGAATCCTTCCGAGGATTAGTTTCGATAAAGAAAAGTAATTAGAAATTATAATAAATTCTGGGAGAGTGCGCGCAAACGTTAACGAGTTTTCACCGAACCTTTGTAACGAACGTTTTAATAGTAAAATTTAATGATGAGAATAATGTATGTTTGCTAATATATATTAACTTGACAGTGATTTTTGTTATATAATATTCATTTTAGTATATATATATATATATATATATATATATATTATATCCATATATATATGTTATATAAAATGTTATATACATATATATAGATGTATATATATATATATAACATTTTTTTATATAAATAAAATACAATCAGTGCGAGGTCTCAACTATATTGTTAGCTATAAATGTATATCATTGCTGCTATAATAATTAACATTCTTGATAAATGAAATTTTTTTGTATAGTATTGGAAATATTTGACGAAGCACAAAAAATATCCTATCAAATAATTTTATTACATTAAATATATAACATATTTGTAATAAAAATTTCTTGAAGAATTAAATTTTATTTCTAGCTTCAAGCTAAATTTTTAAGAAAAGTTAACAGTTAGATTCCTTTAAAAATTTGATAAGGCTTTAAAAGAAATATTCTTCATTTTCAATGCACTCAGCTTTTAAATGTGTCGTGAATAAGAGGCGAAACTATTTTTGTTGGAATAATAAATATTTCCTCATTCTTATTTAAATAGGTTATTAAATTTTTCGTGTTCAAATTTACGTATGTCTCTAAAATAGTTTCTTGTGTCCAATACCCCTCAGGGGGCTCATCTTCTTTAGATGAGTACAGGTGTCACCATTCCGAGGTGCCCTAGTGATATTTTCCTAGTGATATTTCCTACTGTCTTTGGTAAGCACGGGTTTCACGAACTCGGGGTACCCTAGTGATTCTTCTGTATATTTTCGTTCCTCTTTCTTGTCATACGATTCCTCCCTTCTTTCTTTTTTTCCTGTCTAGATCACAGTTTTATATTTCTCTAAATACTTGAATAGATTTATAGATTAATTAATGATTTATCCGTTGAATTACTTATTATTGAATGTTAATAACATAGTTGGTTTCATTTTGTATTTTGTTAATTTGGTTTTATTTGTTATTAACTTTACCCCCTTTAATTATTTCTATATTCATATTGACTTTTTTGACGAACACTGTTAGTTTACAGACACGCATGTTTGCTGTATGTGGTAACCGCAAGGTGTCATAGAGTTACTTTTTGCATTCCCTTTGGCCCACGCTTCGCTGTGGAAAGGGAGGCAGGAGTGAGCCCACTCCCATCAATCGGTTGGCGATACCTCTCTTTGGTGTTCTCGGAGAGGTATTGCTGCAGGACTAATGCTGCAGATAAGGGGTGTAGGGAGTACCCGTTGGATACTCACCCTGATGCTGAAGTACTATATCCTGAGGGTACTTCAGGTAAGCGCCATTTCTAAATTTTGCCAGTTGACTGGCACACTACCTTCCTTGTTGGACTCCGCTGTGGGTGGAGGCATGCCAGGATAAAATTTTTTTCATGCTTAAGGATCCAAATCAGCAGTGCCCGGGTAAAGGCTTTGTTTTACCCACAATTACCTTTGATAATATTGATGCACATTCTCGGTTTTTAATTCTATCGCTACTGTTACGAAAATCTCCGTTTGCTAATATAAAAAAAACTTTAAGAAAGATAGGCGGAGAGCCAAAATCTATCAAAAAATTACGATACAGTGTTAAACTAAATAAAATTAAATCTGCCTTACAAAGTAAATCTTTCCTGTTACCCAAAACCTTTTTATATTCCCCAATTAGCAGTATGTCCTCACAAATCTTGAAATTCTTGTCGAGATATCATATCCGAACCTGAACTTTTGTGTGCTTCTGAAACAGAAATCCTGGTAGGACTTGCCGATCAGGTTTTATCCAGGGGTCAAAACAATAACAATTAAAAAAGACTCTTGAACTTTTTTTCAAAATAAGCATATAATTTTAACTTTCGATAGCCCTAAATTACCATCAACCATTAAAGATGAATATCTTAATTGTAAAGTACGTCCGTGTATTCCAAATCCTCTGCGTTGTTTCAAATGCCAGAGACATTCTCAGACTTCCTGTCGATTGACGCGCTCTGGGTGTGCGTTCACGGATTGTACTCTAGAGCCGAAATGTGTTAATGTCACAGTTTCGTCCATCAGATTCAAAATTATGCCAAAAAGGAAAATTAGAAAATCAAATTCAGGAAGTCAAGACAAATAAAAATATCTCCTATTTCGAAGTACGCAAATTAAGAGTCCCTCGGTTATTCTAAGCATATGCTCAGGCTACTAAACCTTCACCTATATCTACTAGTATTCAAACAAGCCCTAACATAACAAATGTAATTTGTCCAGGTTTGCAATACCTAAAACCCTTATCTCCTGCTATTCAGATGCCAAATACAGTTCTTATATATAGTCTACACATCATTCTCATCTTCTCAGTCCCAATTTTTGCCACCCAAGTCTTCTGTTGCAATTCAACGCCATCAGAGTCATTTACAGCTATTTATTTGTTTACTATTGCTCCTTCCACATGCTTCATGAATAGTCTTCTTAGTTTCTGTTGCATTATCCTCGTCCAATCAAACACTTTCTCCATATTCCTTCCCATGTTCTCAACCTTGTCTACAGTGACAAGTTCATGTGTCCCTGAACGAACTACCTCTACATCCAATAGCTTACCATCTACAATTACATCTTTTGTATCCCAGGCTTCAAGACCTTGTAAAAAAAGCGTCCTCCTAAAACTATATCTAGCATTGCAAAATCAAAAATAGAAAAAAAGGATAGCTCCACATAAGTCTAGACAGTGTGCACCTGTACAATATACATCGGACGAGGAAGGCATTGTTCTGCATGACGTAGAAGAAGCTGAATTTCTTTCGAAGACTGGAAATGTGGAAAAAGGTATGCATTTGTCTTACAAATACCGGATCGTACCTTTTACCACAGACTAGAAATCGAAAATGACTTCTCTCAATAGCGAACTTGGTTGTTGAATCCCCCCCCCCCAAACTGTTTATTTTTTATTTTTTTGATATTGTTTTCGTATATATTTTGAGATTTTACCTTTTTTATTTGAAACAAATTTAATCAAACTTTTTTGTGGTTTTATACATTTAATGTTTTAACGAATATTTGGTGCAGTTTAGCCAAAATTACCTGTTGCGCCAATAAACTCAACACTTACTCACTTAGTGTCTATTGCAGCGCATACTTTATAAAACGGCACGAGTTAGAATAAGTTTTAGTGAGTCATAATGATGTACACAATTTATCCGAAGAAGTATCTAAGACCTGTTTATTGAATGATTCATTTGTATTCTTATATTAAAATCTCATATATTATGTGGTTCGCTATAATGATCTCATTATCAGTATAAATATATAAGCTGTATTCTTTAAAAGTGCTGTAAGTCATTTTATATTATACTAGCTGACACGAGCTGGCGTAGCTGGGGCTATGTTCTAATACTTTGATTTAATATTGTTCTAAGCTATTCAATGTAGTCAAATTAATTCTTCGCTTATAGTTTCGGAGAGTTGAAATTAAGCATAAAACAAAATACTTTTAAGAGTGCATTTGATTCATTTCAGAATTGAGTATAGTATAGTATATGAATTACTTACAAAGTTGTTAAGTATCAACATATCAAGATTTAATTTTATAAATAAGGTGAATAGCAAAATTTAATGTTTTTTTTATCATTTTAAATTATAAGAATACATTATTTTAATTTAATTTATTACTAATTGGTGCACAATATTTTTGTTAACCTGCCTTTGGCTAACACAGATTTAACGGTTTTCCCACTCGTGAGCATGCAACATGCAGTTACCATACGAGAAGCATGGATTTTCAATGTCCAAGCTGAAAATGGAGATCATTTGGTCTTATTTATGGCGAAAGCCAAACGAACCGGGAATTGAAGAGTTTTAAATGGTGTTGGAGACTCAGGCAGTGTCAGTAGATTAAGTGGCAATAGGAAGATATTTCCTTTATAGTCAAAATGGTTGCTTCAAGAACATTTATATAAGGTGATTGTTTTAATAACCAAACGGCAACGTTGCATAATCTAGGTGGTGATGCAGCAGAATAACCGGTGAATAAATCTTCAACCGAAGTTTGATTGGTGGCATTCCTGGTATATCCAGAGAATTCAAAAATTCATTTGGAACATTCACGGTTCCATTTTCATCAACAATAGTATCGATTAATTTAAAATACATCAGATCACCTAATAACAACTGTTGTATTTGGAAGTTTATTTCATCAATATCAACATTTTTTGCTGACAAAATGACCCGATTACTGAGGTAAACATTATCTGCAGTGTTATTCAGTATATTTGTGAAGACATTCTCAATCAGTTCATTTTTTGTGGGAACAACAGTACAGAAATACGCTGTCAATTGAATAATTGTGTATTGGGATGCAGTTCCACTTCACCATTTCAAATATCCAGGAGTACGTTTGAAAGTATTCGCAGTGTTTCAACGTTTCGCCATAAAAATGATTGCTTTAAACATGCGTTAATCTCTTCGGCAAAGGCAGATCAAGGAATGACTGGCAATGTCTGTCGGAAATCACCAGACAGTAGTAGGATAGCACCACCGAATATTTTCTCGTTACCGTTTAAATCTTGCAAAGTTCTTTGTAATTATTCGAGCGAATGTTTATGGGCCATGGTACCTCATCTGATTTTTATTGATCTCCTTTGCAATACCGTAGCCAATCCGCCTATTTTTAGTGTTGCTCATTGCCTCTGGTTTCTTATGCCTGTCTAATGGCAGCTTGAATGCTGAATGTACAGTTCGCCCACCATTTTACAAAGTGGAAGCAATGCCTGACGAATGCCTACTTGTCAATACAATTTTCTGCTATGGTCGTATTTCTACAAGGATCAACGGTATTAAAAATGTTTTATCAGTTTCACCTGGTTCATACAAGAAAAATAAGTCGTCTGTTTTAGCATTAACAGCCAGTATAATCCAATTGTAAGTAATTTTTTGTTCAACTGTCGGTAATGACTAATTATTGACAAAAATTGTAGCTAATTCAACGTCATTAAACTGTTTTTCTCGTTGAAAATCACTGTTAACTGAGTCGGTGGCCAAAAGATCAGGTGATGGCATACCATAATTATTAAGAGGCATATAGGAGATTAAATACATACATCTTCAATCAACACTAATGCTTCGTTGTACATCTCTGGGGTGTAATCTATATTTGGACATTGATTTGTTTGCTTAACTGAGTGCAATATGTCCTCAGTCATACAGTTTTTATATTTTTCTCACAAAGTCGATGATTGTGTTGAAAAAAGTATCGTCAAAACAATGGCACAGTTGAGGAGTGATATTCGGCATGGATGTCAATGCTCCATCGGCAAGTGTTAGGTCCAAATGATCGTTGTCAACCAGTAATTGCAGCTCGTGACATGCATCTTGATATGTATTGAATACTTGATCATTAATTGTTCATAAAAATTTGAAAGGCATTAGTCCAAGAATATTCCCCAACAATAAACGCAAAAAGAAGCACGCACGTTTTTTAGGATGTACTGTGTAAAATCGACTCCATGGTTTGGCTTTCAATATACTTATGATTGAAGGATGTGGTTCTCTTCGTGTACATTTGGTTCGTGGTCCTCTTTTATGTACATTTATCTCAGAAACTGTTAAATAAAAAGACTTCAAATTTTTTCTGCATATTAATTATACTTTTATATTTATACTGAAGGGAGTTTTTTTTTAAAAAAATATATTGTTAATTTTTTTCAAAAGCATGCAACGTAAAAGTATCCCTATGAAATTTTTGAAAATTGTCATTTTTTTACGATAACTGTTTCGTGGTAAAATATTTTAGGAAAATTTGAAAAAGCTCACTTCAGTATATATAGTCACATATCAGTTATGTTCAATAAAATTATCATGTGCATTTAGGTTCTGATAAAAAGGTACACGGAGTTTGAAAACATTGTTTTGAGAAAATTGCTTTTTTTTAACATAAAATGTCACTTCATCAAAAAAATTATGAATTACCACATGTGTTGGTCCCTTTTTATTAAACATTAGCTTATCTTTTATTTATTTTAAGACTTTTTTGTTTCCTTTTTTACTTAAATTGCCCAGAAAATATATACATAGCTTTTTTCAGTTTTTGTTTAATGATATATTTTGTAATATTTACATTAATTTTCTCAAACTCTGTATCAATTTTTAAAGAATGTTCAGCTTTTATGTATTACAAACATCAAAGTTGACGATAAAACATTGAATACCTTGTAATAATGTATTAATATCTAAAAGTAAGGCTTTGGGAATTGTGATTACACGACATATCTCGAAAGTTTTCATTAATGTTTTGTATATTAACATGGAAACAGTATTTCTAAAAGTATCAGTTCTCAAACGTTTTTCTAAACTGGTCAAATAATTTCTAAAACAGCCAAATCAAAACGGGTTTTATCTTCTTAAACATGAAATTTATGTAATTTTATGCTTTACTGGCAACGACAAGAATCCTCGCATATCATCACATATACCTCTGCCCCTTTTTCTCAGAAACTATTAAATATTAAAATTTTGTCTGAATATTAATTTGACTTTAATATTTATACTGAAGTGAGATATTTCAAATATAGGGTCCATTTTTATCAAAATGATGCAAAGTAAAAGCATCAATATAAATTTTTTGAAAATTGACATTTTTTCCCACCATAACAAAACTTTAGTAAAATATTTTGGGAATATTGATAAAAGCTCACTTCAGTATACAGAGTTACATATCAGTTATATTCAGTAAAAATCGTATGTGCATCCATACAATATATTTTAAGAATAAGAAACACGCTGTTTGAAAAAAATCATTTTGAGAAAAATGCATTTTTAATATGAAATATCACTTTATCTTAAAAATTATCAATTGTAACATGTATTGTGGTCCCGTTTTATTAAACATTAGCTTATCCGTAAAACATCATGAATACCTTGGAACAATGTATCAATATGTAAAAGTAAGGCTTTGGGAATATGTGATTATACGGCATATCTCGAAAGTTTTCATTAATGTTTTGTATATTTACATGCAAACAATATTTCTAAAAGTATCAGACCTCAAAAGTTTTTCTAAACTATACAAATGATTTCTAAAACAGTCAAATAAAAACTGTTTTCGTGTTTTTCAATATGATATTTATGTATTTTTATGATTTTTAGGTATTTGTGTATTTTTATGTATTTGCAACGACAAATGGTATTGCACATCTGAATTATATGTAGGTACCATTCATTCAGAAACTTTTGAATATTTAAGTTTAAAAACTTTTCTGTGCAATAAAGAAATATTTATATTTGCACTGGAGTGATTCTTTAAAAATATGTTTAGTTTTTTCAAAAACAAACTTACTTATCATCACTGAATTATTCAAAGTTGTCAGTTTTTGTTACGACATGAGCTCTTTAGCTAAAAGTTTTTGTAATATTTCCAAAATATCACTTCAGTATGCACAAGTATGCATAAGGAATATATAATGTAAACTTACAGTGTAAATTTGCACAGACAGTAAATTTAGTAGAATTTCATTATTTTAAACACAATTTTAAAAATATAATTTTTCGCGAAAACTGTAATTTTTATAAAAAACCTTACATTGTCAAGGTAAGTATCCCACAAATATTTTTTATTCTTCATTATTAAATAACTCTAATTTAAAGCATTTGAACCATGCAACTTTAAATCCCGCTCCTAAGCTTGGCAGTTAATCGTACAGTTATACTGTTATCTGAAGTTAATTGCGTATAAATAAATAAAAAGAAGGCTTTGCAATTGTTTCAGGATATTTAAAAGGCAAATATCTGTCAAAAAGTGGGCGTGGCCCGCCAGTTGATGATTGTTTAAAAGTCATTTTGACATACTTCTATAAATGAAAATATGGCATATGTGTTATATCCCTAGAAAAGCCATGAATTACAGATTTCATTATATATCAAAATCGATAATTTCAAGATTTTTAGCCCCTATTGGCTGGTCTTAAATTAACAGTATTTCTCGATAAATGCATTAGTCTAATTTTTTTTCTGTGCTCATCTTTTTTAACACGCTTTTACTTGCATATAACGGAATATTTGAATTCGACTTTTACCCATTTAAAAAAAGGTCAGAAAATTCAAAATATTGCACACTTGTCACGGACCGATTCCAATACAATAATTTCATAATCTTGTTCCATTGTTCTAATCAGGAATAACGATTTCCAGATTTGGTGACGAAAGGGTTAAGGTACAATCTTGAAGAAAAAACATTCAAAGGGGAGGGTGTGTGTCAGCAATTTCTTACCATAATATAAACAATTGCCTAGTTTTTCTTAAAATAGAAATAAAAAAGACTCGAGCATGTGAAAAAAATAATTTATGTTCTAATTGCTAAACTGAGACATAAAGTCTGTTTTTCTAAATTCTCTTGTCATATTTTTGCAATGAAACACCCTTTATTGTTTCATTTTACCATAACAGCTGAGAACTGATTCAGAGGTGGTCACCGGATTAAATAATTTCTCACTAACTCTTCGATTCCAAAGTGTACTTCTATGTCTAATGCTGATGTAAGTTTCAGAGAGAATATTGAGCTCTTTTTGGTGAAAAATATCTTTGACTTTACATATTTTTTGCATGAATTATTTCAAACTTAGCACTTCTAGATTTTCTTCAGTTGGCTAATGCTACATCTTGCAAACCAAGCCATATCGAAGCATTGATAGGATGCCAATGGTTACTCCGGATTCTAAACAATGACGCATTCAAGATTAATTCATCAATGAATAAATGATACTTAAAAAAAAAACTAAGAAAGCGAATTTTTATCGTAGATTGAATAAAATATGAAACATTAATTTATTTTTCGTTTTTGTTTTCAAAGCTCTCATTTTCGTACAACACGCACCCAGAAATTTCGATGTTATTGTTTGTGTTAAGAGTGCACGTCGTGCGCCAAAATTTACGGTAATAAAAATTTAGTTTCATTCATAAAACGATCTCTACTCCACTATTACTCGTTATCAATAACCCTTACAATTACAAAAAGAAAAAGAAATTATTTCTGAATTCGAACCACGCGACATCGATAGCAAAGTTGATATATTTGATTCCTTGATGGATAGAATTTCTCGCTAAATTTTTAATGTACTGCTCTTAAATAATTGAATTTGCAAGGGCAACGGGCCATAACAAGGCCACTTAAAAAGATCCGATACACCACGTGTGGTCCTCGGACCGCAGGTTAGGTATCGCTGGGCTAGAGTAAATGTTTATTTGCGTCGCACTAATAAGAGACTCAAGGGTTAGTGGCGACGAACCTCGCCACAGCTTTCATTGAAAGGACTTCGAGCACCGACACATTTAACGTGAATTTATCTCTCTACGCGGTGGAGTGGCACTAGGGTTCAAACTCTTGACACATCGGCCACGAGCTCGCACTAAGTTACCGCTCTGATGGCTGTTTAGAATACACAATAGCACAACTTGTAGTAGCGTTACAGAAGAAAAAGAAAAGAAAACATATCCAAAAATATTATTTCTTTCAAAATTAAAAGAAATATTTTCCCACCAGTATATTGGTCTCGTAATATAAAAAAAAAATGCTCTTTTTTAATGAAATATTTTAGGCGTTTTCCTCTGCCATCGTACTTTTGCTCTGTAGAAATATCTATTATTCTAATAGACTGAACTTTTAAAGCATTTCAAGACGTGACGATATTTGAAAGTGTTTGGAATAAGAAAAATCCAAGCAATAGGGTCAAAGGAAGAGAGCACGAATTTCTCCTGTATTGAAACAGAATTGAATGTTTAGTTTCATATTTACTCTACGTTTTTTGTTCTATCAAATATAAAATTCCTCTCTTTTTGTCTAAGGAACTGATAAATATCGGATTCGAATGCTTCGTCACTACTGCTAGAAAATCGGATTTCTGATCGTTTTTCTCCGGAGCCAAACATTTTATGGGATTAGAAAGCTCGTAAAATCCATCGCTGGCACATACAAAGCAAAGATGCATTCGAATCTTGTCAAGCTATTTTAGTGTCGTCTTGACTGAGTTGACAGTTTACATGCACAGGCGTATGAATGTCTTTTTTTCATACGAAGCATATGCAGGAATAAGTATCTTATGCGTCTTTAGAAAAGTCTATGAAATAAGATTTATCTTAAATCCACTCGTGACTTTTCTAGTGAACTTTGGAAGACATTTTGATAAATTCGAGAGACTTCTGGAAACATCAGTGTGTCAATCAAAGAAAGTGTTACTTAATGGCTGTTCGCGCTTTTTAAACAGAAGTAAAATTTCGACACTAAGTTTCTATCAACGAGGACTTTCGTTTGTGAATGAGTCAAATTTTTGTTTATTTAAATGTCAGGTAACGAAAGAAATCCATTAAAAAGAAAATATTTTACTTTTCTATAACAGACGCTAGGAGAGATTGTCTCAGAAACCTTCTTTATTATCTATTGCTTACGATGATATATTTAAAAAATATAAGCGAAGGTTGCCCTTTGCATTAAGTTTTGAAAAAGCATTTTCAAATAAGGAGATTGTCAGTTATTGTCTTATCTCTCGTGAACTTTCAGTTAAAATTTATCGTAAGCTTAAGCAACTGTAAAGAGATGGGTTTCTTCTGCTTTATTTGCAAATAAAATCAAGGACTTTCCCCCTCTAAATCGAATTTATATTCTTTGAAACCAGTCACAAGAAGTGACACTTAAAAAATAAAAGCAAATTTAAATGGATTTTGTGTAGGTTTTGAAAACTGATTATCTGAAAATGTTAAATTTTAAGAATAATACAGAAAATGCAAGGTAGATTGTTAATAGGGTCATTTTTGGCATATTGTTTTTGCCCAACACAAAAAGACGAAATGCTTGTGCATTTTGTACCATTTTCCTTTCCGCCAAAGCTGTGAGATCTCTCTCCTTTTGTTTGTTTTCTATTCATAAAAGCGTAGATAATAACCATTAATAACTTTGTGTTACGCAAAATCTGTATGAATTCGTGAATAAATATTATATATATACTAGCTGACCCGGCCCGGCATTGCACGGGCTTTTATCGAGAGTATAACTTAATCCCCATGTTAATTTCCTCCTTTCTTTCTGACGTCAGCCTTTTTGTGTGGGTGTGACGCGTACGATGTGAGTGTATGGCCCGTGAGTACGTATCAATGGTTTTCTCGTTTAATATTTTCCCTTCTCTTCATAAAATCAGCACTTCCAACATTATTTCTCGAAATTAATTTTACTTCTTTGTTTCTTTCCTCTCCGCTTAGCCCGGCGTTGCACGGGCTTTTACCAGTGAATAACTTATAATCCCCATGGGAATTTCCTGTTTCCCTCAGGAAGATAGCACTTATGTGTGTGTATGCGTGATGTGAGTGATTTTTCTTTAACTATGACATTAAAAACTGCTTTTTTCGAAATTTGTTCTTGCTTTGGTGTGGTGTGGTACATAGGAGAGGTGGGTAAAAGCATAGGTGTCGTCCTCGTCACTTGACCATGGTTGAAAATTTCGAGGTCCGTCGCTAAAAACCCTCGAATAGGCGAACAGTGCGAATTTATAAATCACTCACTCACTTTTCAATTCTTTCGTTGCAATTTTTTAGTTCCGGAAACGAAAATGTAGCCTTTTTAAAAATAGTTGTATGTTGAAAAAAGACAGAAAAATAGAAAATTTTCAAATTACAAAATTTTACTACTATTTTAAATCTTGAAGTAAAATTGTGAGGATATTTGAAATGTTTGACATACGGGAAAAAAAAGTTTCATGCAATTATCTTTATAAAAGAAGAAAGTATTAAATGATTGTTTTAAGTATTTTGAGTGTTTTGTTAAAATTTGTTGAAAAAAGTTTTTGGCTTTTTATTTTTTAAATCACTGATTCTAAAAGTTTTAAAAATCATTTTTATTTAAACGCAACGATTTTGATTCATTTTAGAAAAAAATCATAAAATATGCAAAATATCATTGTTTTGTAAAAAAAAAGTTTTTTTTTTTTAAAATTCTTAAGAAAAAAGATAGTTTTCGGCATTTTATTTTTTTAAGCACTGATTCTAAATGATCAATGAACTTTGAAAAATCATTTTCATTTAAATTCATCTATATTTATTCATTTTAGAAGAAATCATAAAATACAAAACAAAATTAATTAATTATTTTATACTAATATTGATTAAAAATATTCATTTCGCAATTAATTGTGACATGCCAATTTAGTGATTTTTAATGTATTAATAACACGCAATTAATAATGAAGAATTTTTTATTTGAACATAGCTTTTATTTTTTTCTAAGGAAGTTATGCTTATTTAACTGAATAATGAAAAAAAAAAAAATTCAAAATGGGCAAATTTTTCGTTTTTATTATGAAATTATATGTCAAAAAAAGATTTATACATTAGGCATTATTTTAAAGTAAACTATTAGTTTTATGAAAGAGAACAAAAATTTGATATTGATAAATATTTTAAATGATTCTCAGAAATGTATTGAATACATTTTGTCATCTTAATCTAACATCTATAATGATTTAATTTTGAAAATTATCTAAAGAAAAAATGACGAAAATTGAAGCAAAAATAACTTTTTCACTCGCATTTTTTTTTACTCGCCAAATTTACTGATTTCCCGCTGTTTAAGGCAAAACTTCTTAGTGTAACCTTTGAGTTAGATGCGGTCGACGGTTAAACAGTTCAAAGGTCTTTGGCGCAAAACTATTTTTCGACTCCAAGGTTTGGCTAACTGTAAAGTCGCGTATTTTTTATTAATTTTTTTTATTTTTAGGGCATAATTTTTAAGTTAATGCTTTCAAACTTCACAAATTAATTGCAAAAATAAAAAAATGTACAAAAAGTACTGTTTAAATTATTTCTCGCAAAAATGGTTTTTTTACGAAAATCGCAATTTTTTTTTTAAAATCCGTAATTTTTAAGCAATTTTTTCAGTTTTCGTACATATTATGGATAATATTCTTTTACACACGGAAATAAAGTTTCGTACGATTATCTTCATAAATGACAAAGTTATTCAATGTTAAGTTAAAATTTTGAGTATTTTTTGAAAAATCTTTAAAATAAAAGTTTTAGGAATTTTATTTTTTAAATGACTGGATCTAAAAGAGAAAGGCTTGAAGTTATTTAGTGTAGTATATCGTTTTAATAACACGAAAAAAAAATTATACGCAACAATTTAGGCATAATTTGCATAAAAACGCATCAGTTTTAACTATTTTTTAAAAAATTCTTAAAAAATAGAAACTATCATTATTTTGCAAAAAAAATTATATCGTATTGTGGCGAAATAAATGATCTTTCCGATTATGTAATAATTTTTTGTCTGATTTCAACAGTAAAAATTGGATGGAAATTTTAATATGGTGGAAAACGTCGGATCACCGCTCGGCTGAAACTGAATGGAAGTTCTGCCAAGTAAACAACCCGCAGGAGTAAAACAATTAGGTGTTTTAAGGTTTTTAATTAATATCTTTTCAACTAATTGCAATATCGGAATGAAAAATAGTTTATGTCCTATTCTCAGGCCTACTGAATATATGCACAAAATTTCATAAAAATCGGTCAAGTCGTTTCGGAGGAGTTTGGTTACAAACACAGTGACAAAAGAATTTTATATATTAGACTAGCTGCATGGCCCGGCGTTGCACGGGCTTTACCAAGGGTATAACTTAATCCCTATGTTAATTTCCTCCTTTCTTTCTGATGCCAGATTTTTTGCGTTGGTGTGACGCGTACGATGTGAGTGCATGGCCCGTGAGTGTGTGTCATGGCTTTCTCGTTCAACATTTTCAAATTACGAAATTTCACTACTATTTTAAATTTTGAAGTAAAATTATTGATTTTTTTAAATGTTCGACACCGATACTGATTCATTTTAGAAAAAAAAAATCATAAAATATGCAAAATATCATTATTTTGTAAAAAAAAAGTTTTTTTTTAAATTCTTAAAAAAAAAGATAGTTTTCGGCATTTTATTTTTTAAATTACTGATTCTAGATGATCAATGAACTTTTAAAAAATCATATTCATTTAAATGCATCGATATTGATTCATTTTAGAAGGAATCATAAAATAGGCAAAGTATTATTGTTTTGAAGGGAAAAAAATTCGAATCGTGACGAAATAAATGGTATTTATAAATTTATTAAATCACTGATTTCAAAAGCGAAAAGTATGAACTTTTTAATTTAGATGATTTACTTATCATAATTATAAGAAATCCATACATAACGATTGAAAAATTTTGTTTAATGATTTACAGAAAACGATACTACTTTATTTAAAAAAAATATTTATTTAAAGCAATACATTTAAATGTATAGCAAATAAACTTATTTAAAATAATGATGACGGAGTAAAAACACGATTAAATTTTTCACAAATATAATTAATGCAAAAATTCTTACCGCTACCTATTGAAACGACTGTTTATTTCTTTATTGTGTTGTTTTTGAGTGTTAGATTAAAAAAAACCAAAAAAAAGTTAAAAAGCCTTTATTTACACATTTACAGTATAAAATTCAAAAAGAAAATAATACTATGTGATAAAAATATATTTCAGAATATTTCCTTATATTTTTATGATATATTTTTCTTATTTTCCACTGTTCTCCAATAAATCAATCTTTAAGGATAAAAATAACTACCGGTTGTGATGCGTTATATGAATGAGCGTAACTCTGCAAATAGCAATTTTATGAAGGAATTCCCCCTTTTCTGCATCAGTGAAAGACTCAAAGCTATCTCAACCTTTCCCTTCTTCCAAACAGAAAGCTAACGCAAAGTGAATGACCTCGACGCAATTGAGAATTTTTTTAAAGTTTTCATTTTTTTAGGGTTTAACTTTCACGTTAAAGTTTTGAAATTTCACACATTAATTGCAAAATCAAAGTACTTTTAAATAAAAAAATGTAAAAAAAGATTGTTTAAATTACTTCTCGCAAAAACAGTATTTTACGAAAATCACATTTTTTTTTAAAATCCGTAATTTTAAAGCAAGTCTTTCAATCTTCACACAAAAGTTTGACAATATTATTCTACAAACGTAAAAAAATTTTCGTTTGATGATTGTAATAAATGACGAAGTTATTCAATGTTGAGTTAAAATATTGAGTATTTCTTAAAAAATCATAGAAAGAAAAATTTTCAGCATTTTATTTTTTAAATGACTGATTCAAAAAGCAAAATGCATAAACTTATTTAAAACAAAATATCGTTTTAATAACACGAAAATAAATTCATACGCAACGATTTAGAAAAAGATTTTCATAAAAACGCATCTGTCTTAACTCGATTTTAAAAAAATCATAAAAAATAGAAAACATTATTATTTTGCAAAAAACATTACACTGTATCGTGGCGAAAAAAATGATCTTTCTGATTCTGTAATTATGTTTTGTCTGATTCTAAAAACAAAAATCGGATGGCTGTTTAAATAACGTCGAGAATACCGAAAAATTTCACCCTCTGTTCATTCACGACGCTAGGCGGGAAAAATAACGCGCAGGGTTAAGACAATTATGCGTTTTAAGGTTTTTAATTAATATCTTTTTAACTAACTACAATATCGGAATGAGAAAAACAGTTTACGTCCTATTCTCAGACCTACTGAATATACGCACAAAATTTCATAAGAATCGGCCACACCGTTTCGGAGGAGTTTGGTTACAAACACTGTGACACGAGAATTTTATATATTAGATATATATATATATTCTTGACCCAATATATCTAATAGATTGAACTAAAAACTACATGTATGTATAAATGCCGTTTACTTTCAGAGTAGAACCATTGTTGACAAAGCTAGTCAATGATAAATCTAAATGCAATCTACAATGAGATTATTTTTTTTTTATCTATTAACAATTCCAAAAAAGTTCTTCAAATTTTTCATAGTTTTATCATTATAAATATTCGTGTTAATGAAATTACAAATATAATTACTTCGAAAGTGGTGTAAGTCTACTTTCCGCAAAGACATAATATTTAGTTTAAAAATTTATGTTAAGCAATTTCTCTATTTAATTTTTATATTTGTTGCAACAAGTGAAGGACATAAAAAAAAACTTCCGTTCATTCACTTCAATTTTAGTACTTTCACGGTTTATTGCAGAGTAAAACTTAATATATAAAGTTAAAATTAATACAAATTAAATGGCTTTTTAAAAAGTAGTAGGTGATTAGTAGAAGCCCGAATAATATCCAATACAAAGTATACTATTTTTTTCTACATTTAGGAATAATACCTCGAATAAATGACTTCAAAACATAAGAATGTTATGCACGTGCATTTAGGTGTCTTTGTAAATAAGGGAGTGTGCGTTATACGGCGAATATACCTACAAATTAAAAATTACAGGGTGAAAGTACAGGTGTCCTTTATAAGGCGGCGCACGTTATACGCTGCATTTTACGGTAACTCTCTCATGCCTCCCAAGAAAAAATATCTAAGTAATATATATTGTTTCAAGACAATTAGAATCTTGACTATTTCACAGAGAAAATCAAACATGGATCAAAAACTTGTTTAACTATATAATAAGTTAGTGTAACTTTTAATTATATAATTTATATATTAATAAAATAAAAATATATGATTTTTCTCGCCCCTATACCACTAAGAGCGCAAATTTTTCTCTCAATGACTCTTTTTCTTGAGGATCTCTTTCAAGGCGAGATAAATTGGCCTTCTCAACAAAATCTTTGCAACAGCAACAAAGTATTTTGTCGGTGATAGTGTCACAAAATACAGAAGTAACAAAAGCATTCAATAAAATTTCTTACATTAAATACATTGATAAATATGTGAAATAGTTAAGGATAAAAATATTAATTGACACAGAAATTGTTAAGGTGTTTCTTAAATGCTTTCTATGTATTCTTTGTTAAATTCAGTTATTTGCTCTGATATTGCTTTAGTAAAATCAAAAAGTATATGAATAAATTTGAAACAAAAATGCATAAGCAAGCCCGAACTAATTTTAAATAAATAATTTTGATTATTTCAGTCCAGAACTAATATCTAAAATGCCCTTGATATATTAATATCTGAAAAAAAAAGTGAGGCTTTGTTAAAAAAAATCAAATTATCAAAGTACATAATAGAGTTGCTTTTATGACAGTAAAATGTAAACAAGGGGCTTGAGATCATTGTGGAGAGGGATCAATTTGATATGATCATTGGTGATCAATTTTCCACATCTTAAATGTTCCTGATCTTATAGTGATCACTTCTCCTCTCATTAGCCTCTTGCTTCTCGCTCCCGTCATATTCACGGGGGGAAATTTTCCCCTCTATTCCTCGTGCCCGTGATATTTCCTGGCTGGAGTGTTGAAAAATAACTCGCCAAAAAATGCTTGAAACAATCTATTTCTTAAACCCGGAATATTGTTTATTTCTTAATCTTTACACCAGATGGCAGTACCGGATTATTTGTAACGTGTTTAGAGATAAGTATGTAATTTTTTTAAATTAGATGTCAGCACAATCAAACATATACATCAGCGATACGTTTTTTTAATCTTAGGCGAAGCACTCAGTTACGCTCTTCGCGAGATTCAGGAAGTGAATCGGTTTCTACTTCTGGTACTTTTTTGACACTGACTACAGTAAAAATATAGGAGCAGTAGACTTGTAGACCAATAGATTGGAGATTACTCTGTTGCTCGAAAACGAGGTAAGAAGTACTGTAAGAAAGTATTTTTTCATTTGTTAGATTAAACTATTTTGAACCTTGTTTACAAAAACAAGGGGGCAAAAAAATCACATTTGATGTTCCGTTTATCTTTAGTAGATGAATTTATTAAAAGTATTCTACATCAGAAACCACTGCAAAAAGAGGCCGGCCAAGCTCGGAGAAAAACTCCAACCGTTTGATTGAAAGACAATTTATTAAACAGATAGCTCCAACAGATAAGAAGTGGCAACCATCAAGAAAATGCAAGGTTTGTTGTTCTAAAAGGAATGAAAGTAACGGTGGTGTTCTCAATCACGAATTATTGAAAAGGTAACCCGCGGATTGGGTAACCCCCGCTCGAGGGTAACTCTCGGGTAATTCTGGTTTCTTATTCTCCAACTGACGATTACCGGATCCCTGAGTTATGCGTGGGCAAGATGTTAAAGTCGTTGTGATTGGACACTGATAATCACGTTACGTATTGCTTACATTTTGCGTTGTATCTTGGCGCGAAACTTTCGATCAGCTGTTTTTTTTAACACGCTTTTGAAATGTTGAGTAAAAGAATGAATAATAAGTAAATATTGATCCACATAACGGTCTGAGCACCTTTCCCAGCTGACAAATTGAATAAATAACCAATTAAAATTAACAAGGAATAGATAATTCTAACAAAAATCAAATGTCTATTTTCAGCTTTGACATTATGAATTATTTGTTGTTACATTGTGCTCTACATTTTAAATGTTCTGATGTGATGCTGCCTGAAAATGTGGCTATCAATAGTGTTTGAGGGCTAAGATTCTTATTATTAATAAGTGGGGCATGGTACAAATAAAGTTGGTAATATTATCAGAAAATGTGTTTTGCTTGTTAAATGTTACACAATGAGAATTCAAAACTCGTATTATTTTAAAATTTCAATTTATATTTTGATTGTATACAAGTATAAATATCCTAATTTATTTTTCTTTTTGATTTAAAATTTTCCAGCAACCCTTTGGTAGGTTAAAAGAGAATGTAGATTATGTATATAATCATTAATTTAAATAATTTCGAAAGTCTAATAATTATTCTTCATTCATGATTTCTATAAAATCTTAGAATGAAAAATCCAGTTTTTTTGTGAAGAATAAATTTGTTAATTGAATCTTAGGCCTCATTAGTCACATTTATCTAAAACAGAAGATGTTGCTGAACCTTTTCCAATTCCATCTAACAAAAATAATTATACTATTGGTATTAATCTGATTGTATTTGTCTCAAAACACTATACACACACATTTATCAATATTTTACAATATAGAACAGAAAACAAATGTTACATATACAAAATATTTACAATTTTTCAGTTTTAGCTCCAACCGAGCAGCGTAGTTGGTAAAAATGTGGTAGCCCGCTTATCTCTCGTGGCGAAATCCGCGAGTTACCCTCCGAAATTGGCAGGTAGAATCGGCGAATAACCTTTGGATGAATAACCCGCGGATTTGGCGCGATCCGCAATTGAGAATAATGATGTTTCGCCAATCTGCGAGTTACCTCCGGTTCGGGGATAACTCGAGGTTAACTTGCGATTGAGAATACCACCGTAAGTGATGCAGATAGGAAACTCGGTACTAATGTTCAGATTGTGATGTTTACCTTTGTATCTCATGCTTGGAAATTTTTCAAACAAGAAAAAAATTACTAATGTTTACTTATATTATGCATAAGTGTAATAAAATTTTCATTTAATGACTAAAAAATATGTTATTTTAAAAATTTTCTCTATGTTAGAAAACCAACATTCAGTGATTATAACCCTAAATGTTTGCTTTACTTAAAAAAAATCAAAGTTCTTATTCAAGCTAAACATTAATTCAAAAATTAAAAATGAATGCATATATTGATGCACTTATAATTTCTTGAATAGGCACATTTAGGATCGTTTTCTTCAAAATTATCCAGCTCTCGTAGCGTTCCGAGTGAAATAGTTGTGAGGGGGGAGATTGGAGTATCCTTGCTCTAGCCCTCCATCACTACTTGTGAAATATATTTCGCGGCCACCGTAACTAATTATTATGAGTGTTTAGTCGCGAGGGGTCAAGTCGGAGAGTTGACTTCTGATGCCACTAAAGATTTGTCGAGTGGAAAGGCCAATGCATTTTATATTTGTAAGTTCTCAAAGCTGACGTTTTCTCATGTTTTAAACGAGAGGTGTGCCCCCGCCACTTAATTGTGGCTCAGAATTCCATTGCTTCAAAGTGTAATCAATCAATTATGTAAATTTTAGAGCATTCAAATGTTTTATTGAGCAGTAAAGGTTTGGAAAAATTGACCGAACTTTAGCTGATGATGATGATGATGATAACAACATCCTTTGTTAAAAAATTTTGAAACTCATTGAATACTCAGTAACATCACTTCATCCCCTTTGCATCATATGAAACAAATTGCGTTTAAATTGTGCCGATTGTACTAGAGCACAGTGGTTTAATTTTTGAAAGTTTCGGGAAAATTGGAAAGAAAACCAACAAAAAAAGATCAAACGAAAATGAGTAGCAATGGAATGATAATAGAATTTCTAATAAATCAGAAAACAATCCATCTCTCCACTGATTTACCGGACGAAAGTAGCAGATGATTTTCCTGTGAAACAGTCATGTGATATAAGTAAAATCTGCCGAGATAGAAAATTTTCAATTTGGAGTAGTGGACAAGTTTGGAGTGTGAGGTTCCAGCTTAAAAATCTTGACTTAAACGAGGCTCAAAATTACGTGTCATTCCACTCAGGCCTCGTACAACTTCAAAGTGTAAGCATTCATAACATAGAAAAAAACTCGGTTAGTCCATTTTTTGATTTTGTAATTCTTACTGTGTTTTGAATTTTTCACATTGAAATATTGCTTTTTTTAAATAACGAATCGATTTAATCTGATATTTAAAAAATTCTTAAAAAAATTAGCAGTTATAGAGACTGCCAATAGAAGTGAAAACTTAGAACTTTTAGTATTAAAATTTGAAATTTCATAATGTTTGAATTAAAATTATCAACATCAATCTGGTTTTCACATCTATTGACACTCCGAGCAACAACTAAATGCATGTTTATATGGTTTTTTATTATTCAAGTTTCTTTCGGGCTGTACAAGATCATGACAAAGTATAAGCACAATTCAATTGAAATAATTAATATACAATCATATTATTTGTGGATAGTATTTGTATTTACTTAAATTTCAATGTACTTGTACTTGATTTTTAACATTATTTTAATTGCTTTCATCATTGTCATCATTAATTTCACACAACAATACTTATACTTTTTGTATTTTCAATTATTTCATTTTGTTCTAAAAAAGATACAATAGGCTTATGGTAACTAAAGTAAAAAAGTAAAATGTTTGATTCAAATTTATCTAAGTATCGTGTGTGTGTGTAAAAACCGCATCGATCGTCGTTTTATATTTTGTAGTACTGAGTTTTCGATCATTGGACATATTTAAATTAAGTGTTTCATTTAGAAATTCAATTAGTGGTAGATTTTTTATCATCCGTAAAGTTAATATTGAAGTCTCCACTTAAAATCATCGGTACACATATTTTTCAACGAATCTTTTTTCGAGTATTTCAGAACCTTCTTTTGTATAAATCCTCAAATTTTCGAATAAAAATTGTGTCTGTCTCATAGATTTTCCAGGCGAAATATAAACGGCAACCATTAATATGTATTGCCCATTCTCGGAATCTCAACGAGCAATGCACAGTATATACACATTGAACTTTTCACTAAATCCATTCAATTTTACTTATAAGATATACACAGCACTATACGTCAGCTGCATAGCTACAGAAAAACTGCTATGAGCATGTCGGTGAGGCGAACACACAAGATTTCACCCTTCCAAAAAGTGTCTAAAGCGAACAGCACACTGCGCATGCGCCAGTCCGAGCATGTCGGTGACGCGAACCCATAAGATTTTCCCCTACCAAAAATTGCCAAACGCCGCTAAAGAAGTTTTCACTTAAAAAAACTTGCCTAAGAATATAATTTTTCAAAAAAGATAAGGAAAAATGCAATAAATAGTTTTTTTCATCTTTAATTCAATAAAATACACAGTATGAATTCCTCTTGACCAGTTTTATTGAACCAAAGAGTGGTTTTCCGAGGCTCCTTGGATCCGAATGACTCCAACCCTGTGTATGCTTCTTACAAAAGTGAGGGCAAATCACACCTTTCTGCTGAATCCCTCACAACTACACCCTTCATACTATTTCTTGATTGACATATCTCTCTTCCCTTGACAAAATAATATCACCACAAGAATGGTTATCTTTCCTCAGTTTCTCACCCTTATGCATTATTATGGAATGATTACATTTCCTTATGGATGTCGTTGTAATGGAGCAGTCGAGTGATCAGGGTCGCGAACTCGTGGGTGATGTTTTGGTTTCAGCTGATGACCTACTGTATAGAGGTTTGGATGCAAGTCAAATATATCGAGGCTCAAAGTCTCCACGAGCATAAGTTTGGAAAGTGGAACGCCAGCTCCGGCCTCGTCCTCGTCATTTGAGTGTGGTTTAAAATTACGATATAGCACTCATGCTGATTCAGAAAGCCAAGTTAATTTTAAAAAAAGGAAACTCATTTGTAATGGACTTCGGAATTCATTAAAACACTTCGAATCATACCTATTTCACTTTCATATAGTTACTTTCTCGTTAAACACACCACAAAATAAGATATATTCGTAACATTATCAAACATACAGGACACCGAATACAGAAGAATTCGGCTATTTGATTTCCTCCTGCTGGGGTATTACAAAAATACCATCCATTTATAGAATAAAGTTGAAACGCTCAGTGAATTCACGTTGGCTTATTCGCCACTAAAATGTATGCTTGTGCTTTGCAACTGAGTCTTTCAAATTATTTTCCACGTAAATATTCTAGTAAAAGGTTGGTGGCCGCAGTAGCCTAGTGGTTATGGTCACGAACTCTTGACTGGATTTCAGTTCTAGTATCACTGAAGACCCACCGTGTAGAGGAGATCGAAGTGTGTCGAAGCTCAATGGCGTGGTGAAAGGAGGGATGCCAGCTCGTCCTCGTCAAGCGACCGAGGTCCACGGTGGGCGATCGCTTTGGAGTGCGACGTTAATCAACATTCCCTCATGGTTATTATTAACGGAGAGTAAGTGAAAAGATTTGGAGAGTTGCAAATGCGAATACAAATCAGATTATAGAGAACACATGACTGTAACAATGGGGATGTTCGGGAATCCAAGAGTTTATTCATTGCTGATTGATCATAAACATTATAATTTGGAAATACTTTAGAACCATTAACATCGGATCTCCTAATTTTGAGTTTTCGACCAAATGAAGTGGAACATCCAGTCCGAACTACCACACCACGCCCACGGGAGATCTTTGAGACGCGACTGATTAAACCATGGATCAGCCCCTCTGGACGGTGTGCCTCCTGTGGCATCAGGACACGAAATCACGTCTCGACGACGCGGGTCACGTGTTCATGATCATGCGCAGAACCCCCCCCCTCTCCCGCCCCCATTGCAATATTATTTATAAAAATACTTTTTTGTGTAAATGAAATGAAATGCCAAAATGAATTTTCCCGAGAATTTTGAAAAATATTTCTTTTTAATTTTTAGAAGAGAGAGAAAGAAATCGATATTCGAACATTGTTTGAAATGAATTCATTACAAATACATATATTTTTCAAAAAAGAAATTTGAAAATTTTTTACTAGTTATGAAAGTTTTTTGGATAAAGGAACAATTTTTTTCTGTATAATCCCATTATAAACTTTAAAAATTACTTCCAGACTAAAAAGAAAAGATTGAGAAAGTGGCAAAAGTTATTATTAATAGTCGTCTGGTCTTTATGAATAACTCTAGATTATATCAAGTTTTCGGGAACATCAGAAAAGTTATAATTTGTAAAGATTTCTTTTAGTAAAAATGCTTTGTCTCACAGATTTAAAATACTTGATACAAACCTGTCTTTTGTTAGAAGATAATGCACATTAAAAGCAAAGTTATTAATAAGTTTAAAAAATAAACAAAAATCAAACTAAATGAATTATTCCATGTTATGAAAGGAAAAATAGATTGTAGTTCAGACGTTAAAATTATTTTTTTGAAATAAAAAAAATATTTGATATTGCAAATTACAAAGAGACAGGGGTTTGCGATTTTCATGTATAACGTGTGTTATAATATTCCTCATATATAGATAGTTTCAATGACTAATACAGTTGAAATTAGTAATTAGAAAGTAATCTCTAATTAGTTTCATTATTACCAAGTTTGGGTGGCGAATAAATTCATTTATTAAATGTGTAGTAATTTTTTAAAAATAGAAACTTCTGCAATTTTTATCGCAGTTGGATTAATCTTTTTATTTATCGTTGTTAATGACTAACTAAAATGAGAATGTTTAAGGATCAAAGAAAAGCGTATAACTTAGTTCACTTTAAAATGTTTTCTCAAAATCGATTTAGCCGTGGTAGCCTTAAAGTCAAGATAATGGACTCGTGGCCGGCATGTCATGAGTTCAAGCCCAGTGTCACTGAAAACCCGCGGTGCAAAGGGGGCTGATGCTTGTTAAATATGCCGATGCTCAAACGTCCTCCCATTGGTTGGTGTGGATGTTAGAAGGGCGGGTTGCCAGTTCAGGTGTCATCCTGGTCACTTGACCATGGTTCAAAATTACGTGGTCCGAAGCGGAAAAGCCCTCGTGTAGCTGAATAGGGTGGCGTTAATATATATACATATATATATTCATTCACTCACTCAGAATCCACATCATGTTTTTTCTTTATTAAGAAATGAATTTAGTGTAGTTTTATAAAAAATTGCAAAGAATAAAAAATGAGCCATCTTAGTGTTTAACAAAGTAAAAAAAGTTTTGCTTAATATCTTAAAGAAGAGTGAATTACATTTTTACGATTCCAAAATGGAAATAAATTTGCGTTTTTATAAGAAAAAAAAAGCATTATTAAAAACAATTTGATATTTTGATTTGCTATGTCTTTAGGTTCTTCAGTCCTGAAATCCATCCTTACTAAATCAACCCCAATATATTTCAGTAAATATATATCAGTCATATATATATATATATATATATCAGTCATATATATATATATATATATAAAAGAATTATATATATCACAACAAAATCGGCGTCTCTGAGACGCTGTGTACGAGTTTTCAACTGCTAATTATCAATTATCTGCTCTAAATTTTTAGAACCAAAAACAATAATTAAAAAAAACATTTTACTTCAATAAGTGTTGAGAACCATAAACATGAAAACACGAGAAAAAACATTCTGTCATAAGAACGAAATGCCTCCGACATCGGGAAAGCGAAGTCTTCACAGAAAGGATCTAGAGTGGAAATCTCTGGCAGAACGCAAAGCGGATCCTCTTTCAAAAATGGAGAATACGTTGGTTTTGTTATTTTGATAACTGAAAATTCAAATGAGTGAGTCAAAAAAATGACCTCAACACTGTGTTGCGTTGAGCTCATTTTCAATTGTACCAGAGAAATTGTATTTCTGCAAATAACTGTCGGATGGTATGGATTCACAACCAACGAATTGAGTTATTAAAGGAAAATAAAACAAAGCCACCTTTGTTTTCCCTTTTATTATGTCCAATCAACATGTTTTGAAGGGTTCATTCAATCTCGAGCAAATTATTAAATGAAGGAATGACTTATACTTCATTGAGGTATACTTACACGACTTTAGTTTTAACAAGATAATGATTTATTGCTTTTACTTTGTCTTAACATTTTCCCTTTAAATATACTTTAGAGGTGTAATTAGGCAATTAAGAAATTCTGAAGTGACAAAAAATGCTCATTTTTCAATAAAATAATTTTATTCATCCAAATATCCCCCTTATATTGACTCTTTTTCATTTTTACAAAACTGCTTATGTGTCAATATTTCTCTTTTCAATTCTTCTTCACTAAACTCTTCTTTTCGCCAGGATTGTCCAAAAAGGACTCTTACAGAAGTATGTGTGAACTCTTACAAAAGTGTGTGAACTCTTACAAACTCTTACAGAAGTATGTGTAAAGAATAAGGTAGTTTTGTCTTACCTGAAATGACTGTGTTGTTGGTCTGTAATGCAGAAGACGAAGCGATCCATGGCCGATGTACTTTTTGTTGAGTGCTAGTGCGAATGAAAACCGGCCGTACAGAGGGATGGATGCACATTAAATCTATCGTGGCTAAATGTCTTTACGTTGGTGCTCAGTGGAGATTTGGAGAGAGGGGCTCCAACTTAGATGTCATAATCGTTACTTGACTATGGCTCAAACTGACATTGCCAAAGCCCTGGTATTGCTGCAGTTAGACATCGGTAAACAGTGAATCAATATAGTATCTATTGCAACAATCGGTCATGTACTTACCTATTTTAATTTCCATCTACTCACTACTTTGTGCAAAGGGTGTTTCACATTTCTCTTTGCAAATTGTCGAACCGGAATTTCCTTTAACCAATACATCAATATTTAGATTTTACGACCATCTCGGGATTTTAAGCGTCTTATTTGAACACAGCACAATCTTGGCGGTAAATATTCGATGGGAGATCAATAAGTATTGAATTCTAGTGAATGAAGTGAACTTTCATAATTTACTTTTTTCCTGTACGTGAGATTTTGAAGCACAGCCTTCAGAATAAGTACGAAAAGAAGCTGCGCCCATTCTCGCTCTCTTCTTACAATTACAGTCACAACAGATCTTAAATAGGAATTTTAATCTCTTTATAAAAGGTAAGGTTCTCAAGTTCCTAAAATAGATGGCCCTAGAGGTTAGTTGGAAGAACTCTCTACAAATCTTCCACAAACATTATTTTTAAAAGTTAGAATTATTTTTACATAAATAGGGAATAGTACGAGTTTTAACCAATAGCACCTTTGAATATATAACGGATTAACAATTCTTAGAATCTTGTCCGATAGCAAATGCAGAAAATACTTTTTTCCAACTATTTGGATTTGCAGACCAAGAGAGAATACACCTTCAATAATGCTATGGGAATAGGAATGATATTAGTGACAAAACTAGATGCATCTAAAAAAAAACCGCAAAATATTTTTGTATGATTATTAGCACTTGTGGGTGTATAGCATTCTATAAACATTTATGGGGGTGAAGAATTTTACATTCAAATACATTCGTCACCGAATGTAAATGCAGTTATTCGAATTCGAAACAGTATGGCAGTCGAATGGAATTCCTTTGAAAGGGACAAAAGAGTAGCCAGAGAAGCGGTTGCCCTTTACACTGACTGCTTTTGACTGTTGAATGATTCCGAAGATCCCACTGCTTGATTTCCTGAAACAGAAATCTGCGATAGAGAATTAATAGAAATCGATTCCTCTTCTACTACGATTCTATCTCTAGGATGTATTCAATCTTCACTTTTGTGAGTCTCCACAATTGCTTCTTATACTTCTAAATTTAAGTTAGGTTGAGTTCCCGTAGTATATGAGATTTTTTTCTGACGTGTAAATATATTTCTTTTTACCGAGAAGTGTTGTAGCTTGGAGATTCTGCAATATAATATTCTGAAGACTTTGAAATTCTCGGTGAACATCTCCGACTAAGTTCAGTTTTCAAGCAAATGTTATGCGGACCTTCAAGAAATAAGAATGCTAACATCAATGTCTTTAATAGAAGCTTTTACAAAGAAAGTAAATTCGGGGAAAATCTCCAGGCCTTCTGATGTACGCGAAAGCTCGAGATTTGTGACCGGGACATAAGAAATTTTTTCTCAGATTTATAACATTGACCAATATTTGAGTGTTATATATAATAAGAATGTTATTAAAGAAAACATTTTCCTTCTTTTTTTCCTCTTCTACTATTAAACCATGGATTAAAAGTAATAAATTTGTGACGGATCTGTACGGTTCTTCACTAATCCTCTAAATATTCTTTCAAATTTTATTTATTTCAACCAATCTCCACCGGGAGCCAAAGCGTGATTTATGCAAGTGAGATATTTTATATAAGTTCAGGGTTCGCGAGTTAACGGGAGAGAATGAAATGAAATGAGAAAGAGTTGTAAAGTAAAGAAGTAGATTTTTAAAGTAAAGTGAATCGAAGCATCGGAAAATCAACTCGCAGTCGTTGACGAATTTAGTCGTAGTAAAGTTATAAGCAAAGCTGAAGAGCTAAAGATTGAATTTGTAAAGTCAAGAGTGAAGTTTAGCTTTTATCTAATCCAACCTGAACCAAAGCACTCAACAAGACGGACCTGTCCAAGTTTAAGAATCAGGCTAGTGATTTAAAAATTGTAAATACGTGTACGTGTGTTAGCTGTAATTGTACGCGCTGATCTTTCGTAGATTCAGTTTAGATTTCGTAGTTCCGCAATTAGTGACACCTTCTCATTCTCCACTGTGTTTTATTGTTCTTATATTTGAATAATGTATATATAACCTTCCTTGATTAGGAAATATCAATAAATATAGTGATTCGTAAAGATGTCTTTTGAATTCATTAACTCATCTACACCTCCAAAAACGAGTAACATTAGACGAGGGGATCATAATCTTAGGGGAGGTTATGTTCCACGACAAATTGAATAATTCTGTATTCATACTTTTAATTCAATTATTTACCGTGAAATTCAGGGGAATCCTTTTTTTTTCGCGTAATTTTTTTTTTATTTATAGGTTTTATTGGTTCTAACAACGCTCTATAATTTACTGGATTATGCACTTATCAAATAATATATTACTAAATCAGCCAATTAGTAGAGAGAAGATAAATACTCTGACTTCTGGAGAACACGAAATAGGCTGATCTTTAATATAGCTTGCAATTTGTCACCTCTCTAACCAGTCAGATAAAATCAGAAATTATACCATTTTCGTTTTGAACAGAAAGCGAAATAATTCACGACGGGGGAGGTTATCTTCCAATGTGACTAGCGTTAGTTATTGGAACTCTCATTAGATAGCATTGTTTCGCCCACACGCATTCTAGCGTTTTTAAAAAGGGGAATATTCCTTTTTCGAGAGAAAATAACATGGCAGCTGCAGCAGAGGTGGAATGACATTCCACGTGGTGATTATGATAGATATTGTTATTACATCTTCATGTTTTGTGTACGCTTCGTGTTAGGTCTTGTGATGTCTTGTGGTGCAAAATAAAAATAATTTGAACTGCAACTGAACCATGCTTCACCACCAAAAGGTAAACACGTGGTTAATTCTTTTATTGCAAAATGTTTTTGTAACACTAAACGCCAACTTGTTCTACCAGAGCAAATACATTTTTAAACACACGATACAATCCATGGAAGGCTACGCATCTGAAATAATTCAATAGTCACTTCAAAATATCAAAAAAGTGAATTCCAGCAATTCTAAGTTGACTCATTCACATAATATATACGATCTACTCAGTTAAAATACATTATATATTTTTATCTTTGTATAGATAAGAGTACTTTCATAGATACAACCTAAGATAAGGCTTTCTGCTTACAAATGTGCAGATAGACACTTTACAGAGGTTAAAGTCAGGGGCATAGAAGAAAGACATTCACCTTTGGTGCCCACTGAATCCATCATTTCTTCCTGGTTAATAAATCCTCATAATTTCATCAGATAATTGTTGTCATTTTCCCGTATATTGTGTCCCATGTGTTTCTTGTTTTTATACGCGTGTGTGCTTGATATTATTTTACTTCAAAAAGCTGCAAAACATTTTGAGTTAGTGGTGTTATTTTAGATGAATCTTTAAAAGAAGATAATGAGACAAATTCACTGGTAAAATTTCCTCCATGAGAAAAGAGTAAGAGAAGTAAGTTTCTTAGAAAAAGGTACACAAACTTACGTATTTTAACATGGTCTTTTATGGACGTGTCAGACCCCCTTGTTATTAGATTTTTCTCCATCACATCAGAATTTACATTATGTATTATATTAACAAGCATGCTATTTACCAAACAGGATTTGCACATAACTGGTGATCTTCTTTGATAAATTGACTTTGGAGCTCTCCATCTCAGTTTGGAACTGGACATATTATTAGATAACTTCTGGAAAATTCATCTGTAATCCATCTTATAAACATGATGTTACTAATGAACTCCAGGGAATGACATTGGTGTGAATATAACAAAAGGAACGCCATTATCATACATCCCATTAAACTGATTAATTAATATTGATTGGTTGTTTATGAACGTCGCGTACTGGTTGCCCGAGGGGTATTGGGGACTGGCCTCGTCATTTTGAACTCAGGTCAAATCGACACCTGAACTGGTATTCCACTGTCCAATTTTTCCTCCCCCTCCAAAGAGACACACTCTTCTGTAAAAAAATGTTTGCTAACTCAAGTATCGACCGTTTCACTTACCCAGTTGTATGAAATCCATCACCTTCGCATGTTAAAAAAAAATCTCATTCATGAGATGCTCATCAAAAGAGTTCATTGGACAATTTGAAACAAACATCGCCCGGGGCAAGCGATGAGCGGGATGAAATTTAATCCCTTTGAAGTCATTGAGTGAAAATGGCCGATTGGTGAGACGTCGCGTTACAAAGCAACATGAGGGCAACGCACCTCGTCATTTTGAAACTCAGTCAAGTGACGATGCCGACACATCTGCTGGCACCTCCCGCACCTAATTACCCCACAACGCCAACAAGAGTGCATTGAGCATTGGCATATTTTACGTGCCCTCTACATTGCGGGTCTTGAGTGGCACTAAGGCTCGAACTGATTCCGGCCACAAGTGGGTCACCCGAGCCACTAGGCTATCAACACAAACACTTTTAACTCTCACATATATAGAAGCATTTTGCTTATTATTTTTATCGAAGAAAAAACTTTCTAAGTATTTTATATCCCATTCCAACTTCAATCTGTGAAACCTTTTTCTGAAAATGCATAGTACACACCCAATGAAATTTCCTATCTGTATTTTAACGCTAGCATTAAGTAGATTTAAAGTTATTTTCTTCAGCCACAAATTTCCTTTACGTAACCAATCGCTGTCTCAACAAAGCGACTATTGAGTCGGAAAACATTCTTTTTCACTCATGCAAAATATCATTTCTGTTTTTGTATGGAGAACGTAAAATCTTTTGTACTTTTTCACCTCAATCTCAACATGTATCGTCAATATTTTTACTTTTATTCCCAAGGAGTACAGAAAACTTTTTCTCTGTGTGCCTCTCCCGTAACCATGACAACTGGATTAGAAAAGGAGATTTCGGAATGTAGTGAGGTACATTTCGTTCCACGCGGCACGCTGAAAGCTATGCAAGGGTGCGAGGGGGTGGGGAATCTTCTTCATCATGTTCCCCAGCAACGGGTAGCAAACGACTTCGGCTTAGCGTGGGATAATCGGTATTTCGTAAGCACATCCTTTCTAGAATTTCTCGCCTTACGTTGATAATAATGAAATTATCGTAGTCAAAATGGAGAAGATAAATTTGAATTTGATGAAAACATGGTGCAAAATGGGAATGCCAGAGATTCACTTTGGGAGACAAATCTTCGAAATCGGAATGCGCGCGAGAGACATTTCATTCGTTGCAATTCCGTTCCAATGAATCTTCGGTCGTATTTATATAATTGAAAACAACCCGATTAATCGTTATTTTGTGTCACTGCGCAATTTCTATCGATGTGTAATCAAATTAAGAATTGTCGAGTATGGTAAGTTTTTAAAAATTCAGTACATAGATTTTTGTTCCTTCAAATCACTTTTTTCTTTTCAAAATGTGTGTGTCTGGAAACAATATGTGTGTAGAACTAAAGTTCAACTTTTTTTTACAAAAGGGAGCCCCTTCAAAACGCCTGTGGCAGCCGATGGGTCATCGTCACAAACTTATGACCAGGGTTGTCCAGTCATGGTGCCACTGAGCATCCACCGTGTAAAGGGACCCCAAAGTGTCGAGATTCAAAATCCTCTCATTGGAGATTAATGTAAGTCGTACACGTCACTTGATCGTGATTCACGAGCTTCTTTGTATTTCTTCTGAGTGTGACATTAACAAACGATCATTTCTCACAATTAAAAAAGGTGGAAACGAACAGATTATTGATTTGAATTACGCGAATTCGTAACAAAACAGAGAGGTCTAACAAGTTGCAACGATTTCTTAATCCTTAAGTATGGGGAAGGGGGGGGGGAGGCATGACAAAAATCATACTGCTGTTCGGTTTCTTTTTCATGATCTAAATGGATCGATTGTTCTAAAGCAATGAGAGAGCTATTGGTGAGAGTATTTTCGCCTCTTTCAAGCCCCTCATCAAACTCCACTCGGTGCGTAATTGAAATGTGTTGTTGTTGTTGTTGCTTATGCCACCTGATCGACAGTAACATCAGATCAAGGTCCACGAAGATGTCTAGAATTTTACGCCTGTCATTAGCCTAAGCTTTGAGACCCCAAGAAGGTGACATTGTGATTTTGTTCGGAACAACACGATAGATGGCGACACCATTTGGACCTACTGATTTAATGAGCACGTTCTCCGTTCATACTCGGTGGGCGTTTGGTGGCATCGAGGATCGAACCCAGATAATTGAAATGTGCCTCTCTTTAGTGGACCCGAGCCCCTAATTTGGCAGAAATAAGGCCAACCACACATTTGTGACCATAATTACTGAGCTACCGCGGCTACACCATGATCCGAAAGCGATTCAATCTTGGTCTGCTTGGACGTTTGTGACTAATAATAAGTGATGAAGTAAATGTAGCTAATAGTTTAAGATGAATTTCTTTGATCATTTCCAACATAAAAGTCACATGTGAGGGATTTTTTTCTTCTGAATCTTGCCAAAATAGAACACTTGCAGCTATTAAAGCTACGGGGAAAAAAAGAGAAAAGTGTAATTGGAATATTTATTTCGATAAATTTTAAAATAAAAAGTTGAAACAAAAAGGTTTAAAATCTCGTATTTTAAACTTGTTTTCATTACAATATAGCATTGGAACTTAATGTTGAAAGTAAAGTGAGAGGTATAACATTTATCGTCAGCCTAATTATCAGAATGCGTAACTCTTCCTGAGGTGCTAATTTGATATAGGATTGCTACGAGCCAAGTTGTTGTCTATGTTCACATTACAAAAAATTACCTTGATATTTTTATCATGTGGTAATGTGATTGCTATAAGGGTAACATATATTAGAGTTAAATTTTACTGTTTTTTCCCCTCGGTAACCCTATTAACCCTATATTATATAAACATTATTAAATATAATAATAATTATTATACAAAAATTATATATGAATTTTATCTATCATAATTACTATTAAATTATATTGTATGATATAATAATAATATATTACATATTATTAGTATTATTATATGTAATTTTTATTATATTATATTTATATATTCATTATTGATTAAAATATTGGTTATTTTTAATCTGTTCCTTTTTTCTTCATTTTAGATATATTTCCAAACTGTTCGGTACAATTATTTTTCTGACGATTTGTTACCGCTAGGCCGCCATCTTGAATTCTATGTAACTCGGCAACAACCTTGCTTGGCGCGATTAAGGAATAGCGCCAAACAGAGCTTGGCACTTAGTACTTCTGTATTAAATTAATTGTCGTTGTGGAGTTACATATTCTGATAACTAAGCCGATGCCATGTAATTTATTTTTATACAAATATCCCTAAGAGGAGGTAAAACAATTAAGAGTTGCGAATATGAGAAGCTAAAGAGCGGAGTGTTTTCGCATTATGTAAAGTATGTGTGTAATTATGTTCTCTTAAACTATTTTTAAGATAAAAATCATTTCGATTCTGAATGTTATTATTGAATGCGATACTTAATTGCAAAATGTAACTTTATTAAATATTATTTCTTTTCTCTCATATTTTTGGTTTCCTTATTTCAGAAGCTGAATAAATAACATTAAACTTTTAATTATTGTTACCATCGTATGTATCCGTCTTGCTCAACCGGTGGGGTGAGGTGCTCCGGACTTATATATCCGTCTTACCTAAGTACGATTCATTTCTTTTGACCTGCAATCTGTAATTTATTCCGAATGCAATAAAATGCCCTGGCGAATGTTTGCTAAGGTTTACTTATTTCATAAAAAAATTTGCTTATTTGTAAATTTCCTTTCCCCTCTAATACACCGCAAATCTGTGCCTATGTGAAAAAAGGTGACATTGGAGAGCGAATCGCGTTACTTTTAATCGTCAATTTAGGGCTTAAAGAAAAATGCATTCCAAGGACTAAATTAATCATTTCATTTTCTAAAAAGCATCATCGGCTGAAAGAATGCTTCATCTGATTCAATGTTTCGTTTCCTTTCATTTGTAGATACACGTGACAATGTTTAAATCATATAAATATATTCCATCTACGATGACTCTTAAGCGATTTCCCGCTTTCTTGAACTGCTAAGTAGCTGAAAAATGCTCATAAAATCCTCTTGTTTAAATTCTAAAAATAAAGCATCGAAGAAGTAAACTTGCTCTCGTGTATGTTTTGCAATGTTTTTGCGGATTAATTCTTTCACAACATTTTGCGTTAGTAAAATTAAAGGTTTCCGAGAAAGAAGCGCTCTTATATACGCTTCGCTGCATGCGTTCATGTCGGAAGTCAGTCCGCTTGAACGAGCGCAACACAAGAGACGGTTGTAAAATGAAATTATAACGTTTAAAGAATAAATCTTACTGTTTACTAAGGAATTCTTTTCTTTTTTGGAGTTTTCTTATTTTAAAAATCATAACTATTTGCAAATATAAATGCTGCAAAATACATTTGCTTAAATTTACTTTGGTTCTTTTTTTTAAAATTTTTTTTTAAAAATTCATGTTGAAAAAAGTTTTTTTTTTAAACATAAGCCGATTATTTTTGCTTTACTGAGAGGATTTGTAAATTAAATGTTTGAAAGAAACGTTGAGTTGATATCACTTGGAAGTTCGGAAGAAAACATACATTTTCTTATTTTTAAATTTCATGAATTAAATGTAGGATTAAGATGATTTTGGACATAAGTAGTTGCAATAAAAGAAAGAAAAAACACCAGAATGACATTCTGTAAGAAAAATAAAGGACTCTTGAGTTTTTAAGGATAAGGAAAAGCTTTTTATATTTATTCAAGAATCCTTTTATGAGCTTAATGTGTTGATTAAATGGACATGAAAAGAGTTGAGTTGAAAGTTTTTATAACATTTAACAAACTTCGCCTAACATTCTCTTCCACAGCAGCGGATAAGGACGCTTTTAGAACAGTTTGAGACTGTCACACCTCAACATCTTCGGAGCTGTCTTAATAGAGTCTCCACTTCACCAAAGATTCTTAATTGCAAGAATTTTGTTGCCAGCCCCTTAGTACAGCACTACGATGCAAGGGGTGGTCTATTACTAGTTAGGAGCAGTCACGGATTGCGACCGTGTTACAACCTTTCATATCATCCATTGAGCTATTCAACAACGTTGTTACGACATGATTGGTTGTTTCTCCACGGAAATACAAAGTCAAAAACGGAAGAAAAAAATTTTTTTTTCACAATTTTAACTTGTTTTGCATATTGCTAGTTCTAAAGAAGAAAAGCGCGTTACAGTCCTTCAGGGCCATTAATGGAAGTTTAATTGCTTGGAAGCTTAGTATGAAATTTTCAAGAGGACCGGATTATTATTGTATGGGATACCGCGTCATATGGAATTTGAACCTATGTCTAATGAAAATGACGTGGCTAAAGGCTTTATAATAGTATAAGTTTGGGAAAATTATTTTTATTTTGATGGAAGTTAATTCAAATTATCTCAGTCATTTTCTCGAATAACGCTGAAAAACTAGAATTAACTTTTAGTAATTCAACTTGTATCCCCATTCGCAATGTATAAGTTTTTAAAAAAAAATATAAAGCATTTCTCATTTATACACTAATAGTCTTTAAAAAGTGGTCTATTGAAGGTATTTGTGCAGAACTGAATGAACTTTTCGACAATCTCTCTTATTCTTCTTTTCCAAATTCGGAACTTTGGAACAGAAGAATAAGATAAAAAGAAGATATTTTTTCACTTCAATATATTTAAAATAGAAATTTTTTTTACTTATATTATTATTATATATTATTATATTATTTACTACTAATTATTTTATAAATTCCTCTTATGTAATATCAAGAAAAGAAATCCAATATCTATATTTCTCTTGTCTAAGCCATGAACTGTGGGTCATATATATATATATATATAATTTCGATGTTTGGAAATTTTGTCCCAATAGCCAACATATCATTTAAGTAGCCAAAGAAATACTTAAAGACTGCACTGAATTCAGAGAAATGTTGCATTGCTCTTTTAATAAATGGGGTAATAAAATGGAGTTCACCCTAAATCTTCCATGCGAATGTGATTTATGAGATGCTGCAGAGTTCATACCCATTTTTAATAACTCTCATGCGCTTTTGATGACCTGTAGTACTTCTGTAAGTTTGTTTGTCCCTTTGCACCGATATTTTGGTCCCGCATATTAATGGAATGTGCAGCAGAGGTCCTTTGCGATGGAAAATATATTTCAAAAGATAGTCTGTTTTATTCGTCCTAAACAAGAACAATAAACATGCGTTGGATGACATAAAATTTAGTCCTAGCACTAGGTACGCATATTTTACAAGCTTTGTTACTGAATTTATTAAATCCTAAAAAAGAAAACTTTTTTCAAACTAATACATAAATGTTTTTCTTTTTATTCTAAACGAGGTTTGGTCTGTAATAAAAGAAATCGGAACCAGTGATCAAAACAGGATTAATTTATTTCATCCCATATCACATTTGGAAATTTTGAAGGCATAATTGGGCAGTTCCCCTTTTTTTCCTCTTTTGAATAAAAAGAAAAGTATTGTTTATGTTCACATCGAACAGCAAAGAATTCAATTCTACGTTTAAGAAATGTTTTCATTGTGGTGTAATCGAAATGAAAGTCAGTTATTCTGAACGTTTTGCATTTTTGACGTTAGAGATTGAGAAGTTTACTGGGAATAGGCACTTCATTGCACTTTAAAGCAAATAAATACATAAATGGAGGTAATTTCGTCCCATTAACAAAATAAAGCAGAAAAAAATCAAGGGAAAGAGAAATAAAATATCGCCACGTCGGTTTTTCCCCCTTCTTACTAAACTTTTTCTCTCCTCCATTAGACGCATTGAATGCAACATTAAAGAGAATTGTAAAATATTCTATTAATTAATAAACAACATAGGGGTGCTATCCTTTATTTCGTATTTTTCACTATTTAATCGTGATTTATTTCCAAATATTTCCCACTCTTGTGATTACATTTTTTTCTCGCCTTATTTAAGAAAGAAACGAACATTTTCACGGTTATTATTCTTTCGATTTAATTCTCCATTTTCGTTTGGCTTATACAATATTTAACAAAAAATTTTGCTTATTGTAGCATAAATATTCTTCTCTCAAGTCTTAAAGTAATATCTACTGTAGCTCTAAGAAAACTGCATACGCACCATGAGACAATATTTTATGTTTCTTTCTGAACTGAGTATTAAAATGTTCTTGCTCTATTGGCAACTTTTTGAAATATCTTTGTCATTTATTTTAATATGGATCATTAATTAGTAATTAAATGTAGTAGGCTTTTCCTGATATTCATTCCAATATCACTTTAAAAAACGTATACTAAGAAAACAAATTTATAAATACACATTAGTAAACATTTAAAATAAACTTTCTTTGATATATATTGTAATGTTGTTTTAGAGCTCACATTAAAATTTTTTACTAAACTCACAAATATAGAATAAACTTCATTTTTATTTCTTTTTAACAATCAACTGTTAAAAATTCACCTGTACTTAAGAGAATAATTCTAAATTACGACTCCATTTGTTTTTTTGTTCGCTGATCTCTATTTAGTTTTCCAATCGCTTTTGGGCCTTAAGAGAACTTTTCTTCTTCAGTTCTTGAACATCATTCAGTATAATTACGTTCAAAATTTAAAACTGTTTTCAAAGTACGGGTACTGAATGAAAATTTAAATAATAGCTAAGCAATATCTGTTTCAAGTCAATGAATTCACAAGATATTAGGGGTTCAACAAAGGAATAAAAATATACCTCTTAATTAATTGGTTTACAGCAATAAAGTATATTGCTGTTTCTCTGACACCACAATAACATTGATATTTTGCTGTAAATTGGGGGAAATATATCTCTTTTTAAATTAAAAGTTTAAAAAAAAAACCCACTCATACACAAATATTTTTTCCTCTTTTCTTGCTAATAAAGGCAGAAAAACTCATATTTTAAAGATAAGCGAATAAAAAAGGTTCATCATTGATAGATCTATTCATTCTTATTACATTTGAGATTTATGAAAAACGCGGAGTTATATGCAGATGTTTTTAAATATAGAGGTTGTACGTTAAAAAAATGGCAGTGCTTTGAGATTATTTTAGCATTTTCTTAGATACTAAAATTTTATTTTAAACTATCTCTAAGCAAAATAAAAAATTACATGTTTAGATTGTACTAAGTCATATAATGCAAACTAAAAAAAAGCCCTTATAAAGAAATTCAAAATCAAAAAGTTTCTGAAATCCTATATTTTTCCAGAAGTGTAAAAACGAATACTTACTATTCCGCATGGGACTGAGGATGAAGTTGCCTTATTGGAATGACGGTCCATGATTTCATGATTTCCTATCAATTTTACTTCTTTCTCTCGACGGCAAATCAATCAACCTAAGGTAAAAGTCACTTGGAAATATGTATCTGGCAGTAGCGCTCATAAAAATTTTTCAAGGGGGGGGGGGTCCATGGTCGGAAGTCCCTCAACTCGTATAATACTTCAAGATAACACCAATTGATTCTTCTGATTTTGTCGATTTTGTAAACAAAATCAGTAAAGAATAAATTACTGGATTAATAATGAGCATTAATTATTAAAATGAATTGTTAACTACAAGTACTTAATTAAAATTTACGTAATATATATATAGGATTATCATCAGTCAAAAAAACTCAAGGGCTTAAGGGGGCTTTTGGGCACACAAGGACACCTTCCTTGTGTGCACCACTGGTATCTGGTAATCTATTTTAAAAACCAATCGAAAAGGGAAAAAATATTGAATTTCGTGTGTAGATAAAAATATTAAGAGGGTGATTAAAAAAAATTTGAGTTTGTAACTTTTCTAAAGGAAGTGATCACCCTCTTCAAAATTTTGATATTTGAGAGAGTGAGTGAAAATAAACGTCGCATTATTTAGCTACACGAGAGCTTTGGGCGACGAACCTCGAACTATGGTCAAGTGAAAAGGACGATACCTGAGTTGGCACCCCCTCTTCTAACTTCATTTGAGCTTCAACATATTTAACAGGCGTCGGCTCCTTCTGCATGGTGGGTCTTCAGTGATACTAGGCTCGAACTCATGATACGCCAGCTACAAGTCCATTACATTCACCACTAGAATACCTCTGTCTTATTTTGATGTTTGAGAAGTGTGCTTGTAACTTATTGATCGGCAATTGTTTGTAACCAGAATATTTAAAAAATAAACCCATTCTATGTATTTCATACGCTCACACAAAGCCGTAAGATGTTTGCATTTGTCAAACGTATATCCTTCTCGACGAATAAAGCGTTTTTATTTTTCAGTCTCTTTTCTAAAAAAATACATTTCGCATACTTTGGAAAGAAAATGAATCTCTTCTCTATATCAAGTGAGAAACGTTCGAGGAATCATCCCGGAATTTTTCTTCTTTCTGAGAGCCAAAAAATATAGAAAAATATCACAGGAGCCGATTTCTTCTGGTACTTGACGAAAAGTGATGAAAGGCGTCTGCTTAGTGGATGGACGGATTCAACTGCAAAGATTTTTCAAGACTGTTTCAATGGTATATTCCTTGCACACTTAATAGGTATAAAGCTTTGAAAATAATAAACTTTTTTACACGAGTTTAGTTTTTTTTTTGTAAGAACATATCGTGGAACTTTCAATACTTGTGCTAACGAGTTCACTGGAAATCAAGAAATAATTACCTAATCATAAATGTATTTACCACTGAGTTTAATCAATGTTTATGGTGCTCTTTATGTCAAGTCGCAGGCTTGAATCTTTGAACTATTAAAAATTAACAACGTAGAGGAAGTGATGTACGTTAAGTATGTTGAGGCTCGAACCCTCACTGGAGTGACCTGCGATTTCCTCTGACCTTAATCTCATCGAAAATTTATAGAACGTCCATTGACGCTCAATTACAACTCGAAGACTAGCTCCAACGATCATCAACGAGTTCATGAGGTTCTTTATGCGGTAAATTTAAATTATTTTATGAATAGTATTTGTTTATTATTGGTGTAAAAGCAAAATATTAATTTTATACCTTTTGCAATCTGGCAATGTGTAATATTATCTTTGGTAATGTGGCAGTGTTTTCTAATATTCAGCTGAGTAGAAAGAATAAAGATGCCAATTGACTATGGAAACTCTTGAGCTATTAATTTTATGCAAAAAACGTTAGATACTTTGCAAGCTGTATTTTGAAGCTTTAGAAATAGGGTGGATTTCTAGAAAGCACGCAACAGTCTTGGTGCAAGAGTGGGTGCAGTTGCCACAGGGTTTGATAAGGACACTTATAAAAAGTGTGAAATACCGAAGGGAGAGTTGTACAACTCTTAGGGGTATCATACAGCCTATTACACATGTTTTTCACTGGCTGATCCATTTTAGTCAGAGAAAAACAGTGATCAAATACTGTGCTGGATAAGTGACCAGTTTCTTTGTTTTCGGATGCAGGTAGTACCCATTTTTGTGTTTTCTCATATATTGGTCTAATATCGCAGTTTGGGTTATATTTGCTTTGTTGGGGGCTTTTTTATACATAGAAGAAACATTTGTCCCCGCAGTTGCTTTCACCAGGGTAAAAAAAAATTATAATTCTGAATCAAAACACAAGAGCAAATGAATACACATAAAGTTAAATATTTGATAATTAAAAAATATATATCATACGGATCGTATATGTATAAAGAAATGTATAGTATGTGTATATGTATAAGATCTGAAAAAATTGCCTGAACAGGTTGTCAGAGGCAAAATTAAAGCATGTTGTCATACGTAAAGTAAATAAGAGAAATGGTTGAGGTTTGTAGTGATATAATCTATATAAGCCAGTAACAATCTCTGCATCATGGTGATCATTTTGGTGTAGTGGTTAAGTTACTCGGCTTCGGACCCGAAGGTCCCGGGTTCTGTCCCACCGGATAAAAACGCGCCACCTCATCCGGTGACCCGGACGTGATTTGAACACGCAACCTTCTGATCTGTCGTGGCGCCATCTATCCGCAAAAAAGAGAGAGAGAGCAAACAAAAAAAAATTTGTCATTATGGTGACCCTAGCTTAACTAAGAAAAGCGAAACCTCTAATGATCTGTCGTGGCGCCATCTACCCGCAGAAAAAAAGGAGCAACCAAAGAAAAAAAAATTTGTCAGATAAACATGACGCAAGAGAGAAATAAAAAATAAAATCGTCAGATAAACATGACGCAACTCATCCAATGCGCAAGAAACTGACCGCTCCCATTAACAACTATATCGTTCATTCCCCTAACCAGCTCTCTGGTAGGGGAGTGTGTAGTGATATAATCTATATAAGCCAGTAACAATCTTCGCACATGGTGGTCATTTTGGTGTAGTGGTTAAGTTACTCGGCTTCAGACCCGAAGGTCCCGGGTTCTGTCCTATCAGGATAAAAACGCGCCACTTCAGTTTCATCTCACATTGTTCACAGTTTCAGTGTCTATATAGTCATTGACCTTGATAGTGAGTTTCCTCCATTGTTGTTGGGTGGGGTGGGAGCACTTAGTTCTTCATCTCTTTTCATGACATTTTAGATGGCATTAAAATGCTTTCAAATATTGCCCTTTTTAATAAATAACATTTAAGATATATCCATTGAAAATTAATAAAAAAGAAAGACAAAAGTACTTTCACTGAATAAAATTACAAATTTAAAATAAAATAAAGATAAAAATTGATGAAAAAATATTTACTTGGAAACTTTTTTCGTGATGGGAGTGGACGGGGCGATGCCTACCCAAACCGGTTGCAGCAAAATGAGTCCGAAATAAACAGGGAAAAATATTTAGATGTAAAAAGGTAAAATGAGTTGGTATAGAGTGAAACTTGTGTTATTAGCTGATCAAAGAGGTCAGCTATTTTTAGGTTATTAAGTTGAGGTGAGAAGCTCGACCAATTATTGAGTACTTAATGGAAATAATTTAAGGATAAATAATTTAAATAAAAAAGAACATATTTATAACAATTAAAAAAAGTGAGATCAATTTGGATTGATCTGGGTATGTGGAAATTAAGATCAGGAGTATATTTTTCGATGCTCATGTTAATTTTATTACAGATATTGGTTAGCATTTCTCCTGATAGTTTATCTAATAGTGGATATTTTAATCCTGAATCTGAGGTCTACATTCCTCTTGAAACAGCGAGAGTTAAAAATTTACCGAACAACTCAATTTTGAGCATTTTCTAAATAGTTAATATGAATCTTTTGCTGTATATCTCCAAACAGGAGAGGCGTAGTTCAGGATCAAATTTAGGATCAGTGAGTAGATAAGCATTTCGTTTCGATTACTTAATTTTGATTTTCTGGGAATTGAGGGGTAGAGTTTATGCGCGACTTTTAAAAACTTTTCTCTAATTAATGTTACATGTTGTTTCAGAGTGAGAATTTTATCCTAGGTATTTGTCTTGATTAGACCATTTCTCCATTAAAGGCTGCAATAAAATAATTTAAAAAATGCTGAATGGATATCATGCATTTGAAAGTTTTTTGGAAACAGGTAGGAGTGGATAACTTGAAATAGTTTGTGTTATTGTGCATCCTCTTGTTTTCATCAGTAACGGGGAGACTTTGACGGTAATAAACCGAAAAAATATCAGAACTATAAGAGTGGCAACGGTCAGATTAAGTTACATATACAATTATTAAGGGCAATTATTTACAAGGTTGGGTTGGAAGTTAGTAAAAATTAATATCGTTAAAAGTAACTCACTGGATTTCACGAGGCGTCTCTCTCGTCCACGTCGGCGTCGTCACTTTGTTCTTTAGCCTTCTGTCTCGAGTCCGCACTCTTGTCTCATTTCTTGTAGATTCCCGCTCCATGTCTCTAGTGATCGATGGTTCTCGCGTTATCCTCGAACCATCCTATCAGCTAGGGTAACACTAGGATAACCCGACAAGAGGTGACCGAGCATATCGAAAAAAGTTTCAAACAAATTAATTTACTGGAATGAATGAAAACAAAATATTTTCTGGCATATTAAAAAATACACATTTACACTAATTTAAATTATATATATAATCTGGCAATATTAAGTCATTTCCCACTTCAAGCAATCTTTGATCCTATAACCGAATAAAAACATTTTGTTTGATTTGTGCTGTAATCCCACGATGAGAGATTTTTTCATTACGTTTTCTTTTTAAACCTAAAATAATACTCTTTCAGAGAATACTTTTCTTTTTTTTTTTTTGTTTTTCATATGATTTTAATTTTATTTCAAAGAACTCTCAAGGCTTGTTAATGTACTCACCATGAAGCATTTCCAAAGGTCTTTAAAGTTTATTAGTTTTCATACTGTTACCTACCAATATATATTTGAACAAATAACACACACGGTGGCTTTTCTTCTCCATTTACTTCAGTAGTATTAAATCGAAAATTTAAATATTCTTGAGAATATTACTTGATTTAATTTTCAGAACTATGCTTGCCTGTGTACGTGTTGATGCTTTATTATCGTCGAATGTTCACTTAAGACTTAAAAATATATCCATGTTTTTGTTAATCTACTGCCATAAATACTTAATACCGTGAATTACAACTAAAACGCAAATTATATAAAATGTACATTCTAAGTAGATTCAATAGCTATAGAAGGATCCTTGACCAATACTAATTGGAATTCTACGAGGTACAGCATTTTTACATGTTTTGCACAGACGTCCGGTAAGTTGCCCAGAATCACGCAGACGTTCGCGAGAGTTCTAGATGTTGTTTCTAATGCCACCTGTCTGACGTAGTCAGACCGAGGCCCATAAAATTCATCATGGCATCGGGCTGTATTGTACGCCTGTCGTTAGCCGTAGCTTTGAGCACCATGCAGTACGATTTGGCTCGGTTCCACCCCAATTTTGAAGGAGGCTTTTCAGGGGCTTCCCACCTCTCTTCCCCTTCCACCAACCTCACGAGAAGACTTGTGGTTCGACGGCTATTTAGAGTACCCCCCTGCCGCAAAGGCACTATACATTTACAAACATCCATGTCTTCTCCGGGATTCGAACCCAGGCCCTACGGCATAGCAGTCAGCGTCGCTAACCACTATACCGGATGGGCGACATTCTAGATGTGATGGATATTATAGAGAGCAACATAGACCACATAGCCTATTTTTCTAATGACATATCTACTTTTGGAAATGGATAATGGAGGAAATATATCTTTAATTAAATATCATTTTGCAATCTGCTCCAATTTAAAAATTAGCGAAAGTAAAAAAAAAATAACTTAATAATTATCCTATTACTTAAAAGTAATTTGCTTAAAATGTATATTATTTAAAAGTAACATATACAAAATTTAATACCTATCTTGTTAATTTGTACGTTTGTAATTAAGTTCGTATTGCAGCTTTAGCACCAAGTTCATTATTATTGCATTCAATACATTATTATTGTATAAGGGTGGGGCGTTGAAAATTATGATTGAAAATTGGGTCGCCAATAATGAAAGTTTGAGAAGCACTGAGCTACATGCCTCTTAATTCCTACAGAACTGCAGTAATTTTTCAAACGCTGTCTCAGTTCAATCCATCGCTCTCTCTGTTGTAGACTATCTCTACAACCCAAGTTTTTTTTTATTCTTCTTTTCGTCTTAGTAATAGAGGATTTTCAGGAAGGAAAAACTAATTCTTCTAGTACCTAACTATTTGTAGAAACTTCAGTGAATGATCTCAGAAAAAATGGAATTGAATAAAATCCTACAAGGTGACATAATAAAACACGAAATTAAGAAATTAAGGAGGAAAAATCAACCTTATTTCATTTTGGAAGTGCTGCCGAACAGTGATATCACATTTGAGCTGTTTGTTAAGGTCGTTTATACCCAGACATTTCAAATTAAACAGCTGCGGATCAGTGTTCATTGCCTCCATCCGATCATTAGAAACACAAGTTAAAGACAGCTTCTATCTAGATGATGGGGATAGTATTAAACGCAAGAGATGCTCTTTTATTATTGAAGGGAAATCTACGATTGCTGCAGAGAGGAAGTCATAAATGGGATAAGAACTCTTATTGGTCGTCAAGAAAAGTTTTTGTGACTGATGTGCAACATTTACGAGCATTGAAAGAGATCTCTAAGATAAAACTAACAAGAAATATAAATTTGTGTAACGTTTAAAGGCGAAAGACGGGCTATAACAACAGAACATTCGAGGCTATTTTTAACATCAAACAGAACTTTTTCATATGACAATTAACAAAGATGTAGAAATAGTTTTGATATGGTTGAACATGTTTCCTCGTCCATGCTTTTAGTTTAATGTTCTTTTGTTGATCAGTTACGTTTGATCGACGAGAGGATTATTTTAACATAGTTACAGTGATGCGCTTATATGTAATATTGCCCATAACAGAATCTGTTTCTGAATCTCTGATAAGGAAGTTTGGCAACTTTATTATACGAGAAGATAAATGACTATTTACCGTTCAAAAAATTAATTATGAGATAAAATTATGAGGTAGAATTTCTTCAATGACATAAAGAAGAAACACGCAATGGTCTATATGTATTCCAAACTTTTCTACATATCACAAACGTAACTTGAAAAGGGGATATAAGGTTAGGAGAGCCGACATGAATGTAAAAAATTCGCAAAGACAAGCAAACAAAGATAAATTTAATTTTCCAAACTGAAATGGAACCTTTTGTGTTGTCATTTTATTAAAATGAAGATAAATAAATAAATAAATAAATTACTGCTTCTTATCAAGAATTCCGTCTGCATCAAAAATATATATAGCTATAGAAGGTTTTGCCAAATTCGGCTGACAAATTCAGTGGGGTGATAGTAGGCAGAACGTTCACCACATAACGAGAGGTGAAAGCCTCCGTATAGTCCGTGAAAATCACGATAATATTAATAATCAGATTATTATTAATCAGAAAATGTGGTTCAGGCACGATAGTGCATCAGCACATTTTTCAATTTCGGTGAGTAACCACATCCAAGCTACATATCCTAGGAAGTGAATTGGATGCAGCAGACCTGTTGCTTGGCCTCCACGTTCTCCGGTTCTCAATATCTTGGATTTTTTCTTCTGGGGCCACCTGATATCCCTTTTGTATGACACGCCGGTAGCTACTGTGGAAGATATCTCCACACGGGTCATCGTTGCTTCAGATGACATCGGCAGCACACCCGATTGGTTTGAATGCGGCCGACAAGCCTTCGTCCATTGGTGTCGACTGTGCTATACCCTGCGCAACTTCAACTAATTCCTGTGAAAATTATTTGCCGTTGCATTTCTGACGTCGAGCTGGGATGTAATGCTACGTCTAATGAATGTATTTATTACCTCTTGTTCCCTCTTTCATTCCAACACTTACATCCAATCCTTCATTTCTGTTTTTGCCAATTACTCCGGTTAAAAGGGATTTGGGGTCCCCATGCTACCCACTATCATCCCTTTGAATTGGTCGCTTGAGTTCGGCAACATCCTTACATTTAATTTTATTTTTCCTATGTTTTCAAATTTTTGTAACCTAGACATATTGTAACTTAGCTTTTGTGATTTTATACTATCCCAATAAAAGAAAATATATCTTATACACTTACCTTAACACTGGTTTTACACATAAGTAGGCCATATATCCACATGAGGTTACAATAGTTTTTTCCCGTATACATAGCATGTATCCTCCTGGGACAACATAGGCTTAAGCTTTAACCAGCTCCCTCAGGCGATAACTCAAAGTGAACCGGTCAAAGGATAAAGTTTTCGTATAAAAAGTCCTTTACTATCATTCATATAGATTATCGATCTTTTTGTTGCTGCGATTTTAATGCTAAGCTTTGAAATACGGGCTACACTTTAACTTATGGTGGCGCGTATATATAAAGCAACAAAATCTAGTTTTAAGAACTTTCATTAACGCTCATATCTTCTTTAATCATTAAGTAATTATATAGCAATTTAACAAGAGCAATTAACTGGTACTACGGCAATGTAGTTGTAGGATATTTAGTGTTACAAAAATTGATTAATTGAGTTTGAAGAATAGACTTTTGTACATAATGTGCAAATATGTATAAAAACACACTTTGTTTTGTCTTAGAAAAATATTTTGTATATGTGATACAGAAAATACTTATAAAGGCATTCGACTACTTACAAATATTTTACCTCCGTTCACAAGGAATTCTCTGTGTGAACCTAATTTTCTTTTAAACTTTATGAGAGAAATTTTATTCAAAAACGCTATAAAAATGTTATTTGCCTATCTTTTTGCATTTTGTTTTATATTCATTGTCTGTGCAATAAAAGCTTCAGATGAAATTTTGTTTTTTATTAATTTACTAATACTTTTAATTTTTTATGGGACAAAGGGAGAAGAATTAAATATTACTTTTTTAGTAGTTTTTTTAGGGGAGGGGGAGGGGAGTTCAGAAACAATGCGACTAAAATAAATATGACCAATAATTGACCACCATGTCATAGCAAACTCTGCTTCCAAGGACTTTTATGTTTGGACGCTAGAATTAATGATCAAAATAAGAGAGAAACTGGGTATATACACTAAATGATTCATTCTCTATCCCGTTCTGCAAAAAATCAACTTATTTAAGAGAAAATTACTAGTTAAGTTGATTAAATAATCTGTAAAAAATCCTTCTTTCGTTTCTTTTGATCTTTTAAGAGGGATACCAGTTTTATTGTTGTCAATAAGAACTGTGTCTTTTTTACGACTGCAGAAGCAGAAAATTTGTGCCTTACAATCTCCAACAGAAACAATGTGTGTAGAAAATCATACTTTCATTTTACTAACCTTGTTTCTTAAAATGCATAAAACAAGCCCTCATAATAAACAGCCCACATAATTAGAGATATTTACATATTCTTTAAGACATAGCCTATCTAGCAAGACTATATGTGAGCGCTCTGTGACGTTCTCTCCCCACACAACCGTAGAAAGCGGCTTCTTGTGTAGATACAATTACTCCCTCCATACCCCTTGTTCTCCTAAGAATGCAGAATTCTTCCATCTGACAGCCAATAGCCATAGTTAAAAAACGTCTGCACTGCACGTGGAAGCCGAACTTCGGGTGAAATTCGAAAGAAGAACCCTCGGGAGGGCAAATCTTTGAGAGAGACTCGACTGAGAGAGCGCTTGTGCGGCCTCCTCCTATATAAATATTCATATAACATCCTATATAAATATCCAAAAATCTTTAACATTTATTTAATAACATATTGAATGACTTTTATCTGTATGTAAATATTGTAAATAATAGTTGTAGACGTAAAATAAATATTTTAGTTCTCACGCTACTCATCATTTTTCTTAATACGACGCAGCAAGGGATATATAGGACCAAAAGTTTAATACCGGTATTCAGTATTTTTTTAGATCTTAATACCGTGATACCGTTTTTAATACTGGTAGTAGAAATTTTAGGAAAAGAAATGAAACACAGGTGTTCCTTTGTTTTATTTGCTAGTTTTATCAGAGAGAGTAAATATCACAAAAATAATTTGCAACTAAACAGTAAAACTTAATTATGACAGTATATATATATATATATATATATATATAAAGAATCACAAAAAAGTAAGGGAACATCTTATTTATTTAATTCATAAAGTTTAAATATCACTATTCAGTCTGTGGTACTATTACAAATTTTTGAAATGTGATCTTTAAAAAAATGTATCAATTGTATTGTCATTAAGCCTGGAACGTAATTTTGTTCAAAAACTACAAGCTGTCGAAAAAGCTCTTTCGGCATCCACGCTAGTTGCTTACCAATGGCAAATTATCTAATACAGTCGTTTTACTTATAATTTCATCCGAATTAACTTTTTTCTTTTTTCAAAATAATCTAAAATTCCTGATGATTCGGGTGTAGAAACTGTGCTTAAATTTGTACCTTCATCGCAATTAGATTCTTTCCTCTTTAACCAATTTGTATCGTGTTTCGTTTTTAAATGTGTATGGAGTCCGCTTGTAATTCCTCCATTCACTTTAATAATTTTTGAACATTTTTTTACAATGTGCCACCATATACTTTTCATCATATAAATAATGAAACCAAACCGAAGTATTATCAACTGATTTTTTCATGTTCTCTAAAGTTGTTCTTATTCATTATTATGAGTATATATATATATATATATATATATATATATATATATATATATGTGTGTGTGTGTGTGTGTAATGAATCTGAAAAGTATTTTGAACCCTAAAGTATGATATGGAAATAAAATGTGACTAACAAATTCACTAATTAAAAAATATCGAAATATTACACACATTCTTCACAACTACAACCTAGTTTTCCGAGAAAGGAATATCAGACTACGAATCCTGCGCGTTGGCAGTAGCGCTCTGAGCTGTAATAGGGTACTTTTGGCCCTCCTTCTTCACATATTTTGTTTCACTTATCTTGATTGTACGATGCAACTTTATATTTACAATATAATTAATTTCACCCGTTAAGGACACATAAAAACAAAAATGTATACTACTTTGCTATGTTGAGGATTCCTGAACATATAGTGGAAACAATTTTAAAAAATTTCTATAAATACCGAAAAACCAGTATTTAAATTTGTGAATATCGGTATTACAAAATTGAACAAATGGCTCAAAATACCGGTATTCCAATCGCTAGTCGCAGCGCTGTTTCTTCAAACACTCTACCCTATTAGAACGAGATTTTTTCCCTTAAGGAGTTAAGTTTCCACCACATATCTGCTATTTTCAGTCCTTGTATTGAAGCGACCACCTACATGAGTACATCCTTAAATCTTCACTCTTTCTAGTTGAATTGGCAGAGAGCACACATTAAAGGTATTAAAATGTTTCTTTAACTAAAATCCCCCCCCCCCCGCTTAATCAAAATGTAATTCCTTTTTGTCGAGAAGAATCTCTTGGTATTTGAATTATTCCGCCATTCTTCTTTATAAATGTTTTTGGAAAAAAAAGCACATGCTTCTTTTTGGAGCGATGAAAAATGACTTAGGAATAGAAGAGTGTCATAGAATATCGCCCCTTGGGAATTCGAAGATAAGTTCGCTTTTTCTGCTACACTTCTGTATGACCCATTAAAGGGAGAGGCATATAAAATCAAAGGGGAGACACATCATTTTAAATCTTCAGTTGCCGTATCAAGATTAAAAATAATGAGAGATCAAGCAGGAAAAATCAAGAGTCTTCTTGATATTTTCCTGCCTTTAAAGAAGTCTACAAAGTAGGATTTCTCCGATACGGTCACAACTTCTTGTGTGTGTGATAAATAAGCTGTAATACATAGATAAATTGCCAATCGAGATAGGCTGACGAAATATTTGAGTATGGGCATAATTTTGTGTCATTCAAAGAGTTACTCAAGTTTCTTTTCCTTTATCAAGTGTTTGAATATCCTCTCTTTTTAGAAACACTTTAAAAACATTTTAAATTGGAATTTTAGCTTTTAAACAATGACATCGATAGAAAAAACCCTTTTGTAGTTCATTAAAAAAATTAGCCATCCTCATATTTCTTTAACAATAACTCGAATGTCAAACTGGGTTCATGAAAATTTAAATCAAAGTAAAACTAGATATTTATAACTTCAAAACAAAGAAATTTCATAGCAGTTTATTTATAATTTTGTGTGAATTAAATAAATATATTTTCGAACTTTTAGTCTTTAAATTTGCATTTTGTTAAGTGATTGCTCTATTTATACGTATTACAATTCAACTTAGTAAAGTATTTCAACTTATTATATTAAATAATCAATGGAAAATAATAGCTTTATGTCACTTAATATTTAATATAATTTTTTATGTACCAAGTATATAAAAAATGATAAGAAAATTATAGGTAAAAAAAGGGAGGCATTTAAAGTTAGTTATAAAATATAAATAGTGTGAGTAATTAAAAGCTCCCGGAACACGCTGGTAGCCCGAATGTGTAGGACATTCTCCCGGAAATTCTCTTTTCTACAGAATAAACATATTTTGTTCATCCTTCACTTTATAGAGTCTTTTTTCTCGTTTATCTTTCAATTTTTTTTCTCTTACAACTTTCTGCGAATTTTAATTTTCAATTACATATATTTCCATAAATTTTAATTTTCTTAATTGTGTAATGAGTATTATATTTCTAGAATATTACAAAAAGACTTTGTAGAAACTGTGCATATCGGTGGAAGCAATGCTCGCAAGCCTAGCTCACAAGCCACAATGCTCAAAAGTACTACATCTAGATGACTTGTGGTCCTGCTGCACGAAGGTCACCCCTGACAGAGAAGATCGACGTATTCGCAGTATGGTTGTGGGCTATCGTACTGCATCTGCAGCAGAAATTAGAGCTGCTGTTGCATCCAGAGGGACACAGCGAACTGTAAGAAATCGGTTGTTTAGGAGACAGTTCCAAGAATTAGACACTCTAAAGCGATCCTACCACTATGTCTGCGTCGTAGACATGAGAACGCCACATTGCCATTCATCAGCAGTATTCAAGAAGGTATTTTTCAACAGGATAATGGGGACGCGTTACCCTAGTGTTGAAGGTGATGGACTCGTGACCGGCATGTCATGAGTTCGAGCCTAGTACCACTGAAGACCCGCCGTGTAGGGATGCGATGTATGTTAAATCTGTCAAAAGCTCAAATGTCCTCCCATTGGTGTGTTGTGGTAGTTAGGAGAGGGGGGAAGCGCATTTTTCGTCACTCGACGATCGTTCAGAATGACGCGTGAGTGAGTGAGTGAGTGTTGGGGTTTTTGGCGCAAGAGCCATCTGTGGCTAAACTGCGCCAAACAATCGTAAAAATATCCAAGAAAAACAATTTGATTCAAAAGGTAAAAGTTTGTTTAAAAAGGTAAAATCTCTAGTTTATAAAAAAGTCATTTTCTAAAAATTCAAAAAGTAATAAAGGTTGGTGGGGAAATCCCCACCAAGTTTAATAAAGTATTATTGATAAAAGTTTTTTAAATCTTGTCATGTCGGAACTAAAACACCCTTGTAATATGTATTCCCCCCTACTACAACAAAATCAGAATTCGTTTCAAACTCATCTTCCTCCACGTCGTACGTAATCATGTCTTCGTCATCAGTTGTGTATTCAGTCGGTGCTGATTTTCTTGGCTTGTGTGGAGCCATCTTTATTTCTATTTTAGGTTTTGAAAGGTTTTTGGGAGGACGCTTTTTTGTACGATATTTTGAAGCCTGGGGTGCTGTAGTTGTAGATGGTAAGCTATTGGCTGTGCAGGTTTTAGGTTCAGATACAGTAGGGTTTGTCACAGTGGACAAGACTGTAAACATATTGCATGTAGAAGGGGGTAGTGTTTGGTGGGATGAAGGTAATGCAACAGAATGCAGAAGACTATTGGACGTGGAGGGAGCAGTAGTAAACTTAGGAATAGGTGGCTGAGAATCTGATGAGGATGTAATAGTAACAAAAGATGTGGATGGTACGAGTTGTACCTGAGTTAATGTAGATGTTTTGGTAACTGCAGGGACTGAGGAAGATATAGTTGGCTTCGGAACGGATTTTATTGGTTTTAGCAATTTTAATGGTGGGCAAACTATTTTGGTAATATTTTCATCTGTTTGTGAGGAATTGTTAACAATTATTGTTTTAGCAGCCTGAGCGTAGGTTTGAGATGGTTGTGGGGCTATTAATTTTCGGGCTTCTGGGTAAGATATGTTATTATTTGTTTTGATTTCCTGAATTTGTTTTTCGGTTTTCCACTTAGGGCAGAATTTGGAATCAGACGTATGGGGTTGAGAGCAATTAATACATTTAGGCTCTAGAGAGCAATCTGTAGAGGAATGCCCTACAGATGCACACCTAGAGCACGTTAGTTGGCCACGGCAGGAAGTTTGTGAATGTCCGAACCTCTGACACTTGAAACAGCGCAGAGGATTCGGTACATAAGGACGGATTTTACAGTTTAGGTAACCAGCTTTTATTGTGGAAGGAAGTTTCGGGCTATTGAATGTTAAAATTATATGTTTCGTAGGAATTATTGCAGCATCTTTTTTAATTGTGATTCTCCTGACCTGAATTACACCCTGATTGGAGAATCCATCGAGGATTTCCGAATCGGGGGTGTTCAATAGGTCAGTTTCAGATATGACACCTCGGCAAGTGTTCAGAGATTTATGAGGACTTATTGATACGGGTAAATCTAGGAAAGTTTTTGCGAGAAGAAAAGATTTGGTTTGTACGGCAGAGAGTGTTTCAATTAATAGATCACCGGATCGCAGTCTTTTAATAGATTTAGGTTCACCACCTATTCCTACAAGAGCTTTGTGAATAGCAAAAGGTGATTTAGTCGACATTCCGTTGTTCGGTATAGAAATTAATAAAAATCTCGTATTAACAGAAATCTGATCAATGGTTAGGGTGGGTAAAACAAGGCCTTTACCCGGGCACATCAGCATTGGATCCATAAAAGAAAACGGAAATTCATCCTGGCGTGCCTCCACCCACCACGGAGTCCAACAAGGGAGGCAGTGTGCCGGTCAACTGGTAAACACCAGGCACGGCGCTTACCTGGAGTACACCCAGAATATAGTACTACAGCATCAGGGCGAGGATCCAACGGGTAAACCCGCCACCCCTTATCTGTAGCACTAACCCTACAGCAATGTCTCCGAAGAGACTCATCACCAGCCGATTGACAGGAGCGGGCTCACTCCTGCCACCCGTCTACAGCGAAGCGTGGGCCAAAGGGAACGCAAAAGGTATCCCCAGGACACCATTTTCCTCCTTACGGGACGCCGCACACGGCAAACGTGCGGGTCGGATAACTAACAGTGTCAGTCAAAAATTAAGTAATAATACGATTATAGAAATCAAAAGTCGAACAAATTAAAAGTTAAATTAAACTAATTAAACTCAATCAAAATGAATACAAAAATATGTTATTAATAACGAATAAGGAATAGAAATAGAATATGGAATAAGGAAACTAATAGAAAAAATGAATACTTGTACATTTCGAAAAAAATTGGTCTGTAGTCTAGACGGGAAATGAATGAAAGAATTATATGACAAGAAAGAGGGTCGAAAATAGAGAAAGATCACTAGGGTACCCCGGGGTTGTGAATCCCGTGTTTACCAAAGACAGTAAACCCCTTGGAAAAAGGAAAAGATCACTAGGGTACCTCGGGATTGTGACACCCGTACTCACCTAAAGAAGGTGAGCCCCCTGAGGGGTCAGAATGACGCGATCCATCACCAAAAGCCCTCGAGTAGCTAAACAGTGCGACGTTAACATTCCCTCACTCACGCAACAAGATAATGCTCATTCTCATACCACTGCTGTTATTCAACGTGCTAAACTTTTTATTCTGTTCCCTCTTAAGTGCAGAAACAAGTTAATCCACAGATAAGCTAGGTAATCTGCCCTTTAACTAGGGTGAACTAATAAAATGCGTGAAAGTATTCCATTTCTTAAATCACCAAGGTAAACTACGAGTTATCTATATAATCTGCACATTACCTACAAGGCACTCGGTGACAATAGTACAGATTCAATACGCTTAAACTAAATGCTCTTTATTTAGTTATTGATATATCAAGAATGAAGTTAATACAATCAATACACCTGTTTATGTTTAATAGTTCATTGTATAAACAAATTAAAGGTTTGCCTCAAATTGGCCCTGCTAGCAATAGTTTGGCAAATTTATATTTACATTTTTATGAATATAAATTTATTATTAATAATGACTATTACATTTTTAGATAGATAGATGATCTAATTGTTTTTGTTAAAAATAATAATTTTTACCCCAATATTATTTTTACCCTTATTATTTAAAAATAGTTTAACTAATAATAATCCAATTAAAACTAATTACTTAGATGTATCATTGTATATTAAGAATTATAAACTACATAGTAATATTTATGATAAAAGAGATGCTTTTAATTTTAACATTCTTTAAGTGCTTTATTGAAATTCTAATATATCAATTTCTATTTATATAAGTATAATATTTATAACTATATTTATCGTAAAATATAATAGTTAGCGATAATTTTAATATCTTTTTAAATATTAATAATTTTTTTAGTCATTGTATTGAAATGGATATCCTAGTAATTTTCTTTACAATTATATTTCAAATGGTTTTCAGTGAAATGACAAAATGTAATAATATTTGCATTAAGCTTTTTTAAAAACTAATTATGCAGTTAGTCAAAAGATCGTGCTACATGATTAATAAAATTAGTAATACTTTATTTTATATTAGTATCAGTGTGTGTATGTTAGGAAGTCCTTTTATTTTCAGTATATAACTTTTATATCATTATTTAAGGTTTAAAAATATATTGATAGAATTACTTTTATTTTATCTTAATTTGCTAATTTTACTTTTATGCGGTTCGGCCAATGCTTCCTTTGTATTGGCGGGTAACCTTAACTTGATGTTCACAAGGTAAGTTTTATAATCTAGTTTTTATTATAACGATTTTTACTCTTTTCCAGTAAGTATTTTATTAAGTTTTATAGTTATATATTATTAATTAGCATTAATGTACTTTATTGGGTAATAATTACATATCTATAATATTTCTTCCTTTCCCAATGGCCCCGTGTATTGGCAAATTGGTATGTGTGTTAGCGATGAGGCAGAGCGGAGGATGGTCCTATTAAACAAGAGGTCACAAAGTAATAGCTCTTCAGCGTTCTATAAATTTATTAAGGATTTTCCACTCAAATTCGGAATTTTTTAACTATTTATTTGTGCAATGTATTTGTATCTTTTATTGGCCTGTAAATATTGTTCATATCAGAGTTCACAAAAACCGTTTCTTGATGTCCAGTTGCAAATTATTTCATTATTCAAGTTAGAAGGTCATGGCAAAAACGAAAAAAAAAATCCTTCGCTTTATGACTTGCGCAAAATATTTTGCAAACGGCTAACCAAAATTTCCTCCGTTTGTGAAATAAATTGAATACTTATTTTGATATTCGAAAATTTTAATACAGCAATTCAAACACCATTTTATTTTTAAGAAAATGTAAGAAGAGTATAGTTACAGTGTGCCTGCTCTATTTTGTACCATAATTCTTATAAAGAAAAAAAAGCGGCGCACAGTTAGTCTTATTTTAATTTCAATAGTAATAAAAAAACTATTGGTTTTATCCTCAGAAAATCTCTCTTTTTATAATATTTTGATATTATTCCTCGTTAACTACAATTCGTTCATCTTAAAAGAAATGCAGAGGAAAAGAAGAATGTTTTTACTCGGTCATGTTTGTAGAGCATAGCTTTTACACCCCCTACTAAGACAATCAATCTTTCCAATTCTTGACTTAATGGTCAGACCAAGTACTGCCAGGAAAAAGAATTGACTTTTAGTTAATTGAGTCCTTCGGCAACTCCTCGGGCTTGTTGAGACGTATAATGCCACGAATGAAAGTATTATAAAATTAGTATATATGATTTGATATATATGTGAGAGATTCTGAATTATTCAACGGCCATTGAATGTTTCCAAAATGCATGGAAAACCCTATATATTTTGTATGGAACTATGTGGAAAGTACCCATTCATTTTGTGTATTCTGTCTGTATTAAGAAAAATATTTTATTTAAAAAAAAGTTTTATTTATTTTATGTGTGTCATGATAATAATAAAAAAAAAATACTCTAATTAAAGAAAAAATTCGTTATGTTTTTTTAATTATTGTTTCGCGCGATTATGCAGGAACATTCCTAAAAATGATATTGTTATTGATCCCATAGCCCTTAGGCTAAACATCTTTTTTAAGCGTAACAAATATATGATGATAATCATTCAAATGCAGTTGGCCCTCCGTTTGGTGTGCAAATCTCACAGATGCATAGTAAAAATATTTTCAATGCTGTCCACACGGTGGGTTGGAACAGGCCCCTCCTACTTCTACCGGCCTTTCGTCACTCGCCCTAGGATTCAATGTCAAGAAGGAGGGTGATTTCTTCATATTTCGAGAGGCAGGAGCCATCGAATCTGATAGATGCAGTGTGCCCAACAACGTAAGTTTTTATGACTTTATCCAAATTCTCGTTAATTTTGATTTCTTCCCTTGTAAAATAGTGTAGTTTTCAGCTTTATACGAAAATAATTCGAAACAAGTATTTTGTAACTTCTGTTTGATAGTATTTTTTGCTGGAAGTTGAGATACATCTGGGGGATGCCACGCGCCTTGCCAGTGACTGTATTTTATTCAATCCTCAATGTAGCTCTGGAATAAACCAGAATATCTACGCGGGAATCAAAACCACTCAGATCCTAGGAAAACTGGGTCACGAATTTTTGAAACAGCTCGTGCGAAAACGGTCTGAGTGTGACATTCACACGACTCGTTCATTTTGACTCACTGATATGCTATGCCCTATTAAAGACAAACGCTAAGAGAAAAATCACGTGGAACTTGGAAAAGAAGGTACTGTTTCCTCTCGTCAGGCCCTTTAATAATGTAAGGTGATTTGCGAAGACTGCAGCAAGGCATCTTAAAATGTAAACAGTGATGACACGGCTATAACTGACCAATATTTTTTTGATGTTTTCCCCAGAAATATCTCATTTCCTGATTCTGTTTTAAATATTATTTTTTGTCAAATATATTTGTATGTAAAATCTCACCAAAAAATGGTTAAATTATCTACAAACGTAAGTATCTCATGGATCTAAGAGATGCCACGTGCCTAGCGGAGGGTTAGTTGAATTTTTTTGAATATATTTCTCATTACATCATTTCTTTCATGTATTAAACTTGTCATATGGAAGGAAGTTTAAATTTCCCATTCTGTGAACTTACTTTATTTCTAAGCTTTATTTAAACCTACATTATATCTAAAATAGTTACATTTGTTATAACAACAAATATTCAAAGTAGCCACCCGTTGCTTAGTGTAAAGCAGTGTAAAGGTGAAATCAATCGGGCATAGTTTGAAAAATACATTTCAAGATGCTTTTTGGATCATTTGAATAAAGGCAGTTTTCTATTGTTTAGGAAATATCTTCCTAAAACGTTGACTTTGGCATTTTTATAAAACAAATATGAATTTTCATAAAAATGATTCTCTACTATGTTAAAGGATGATATACGTATTTTACATTCGTATACATGGTCGTGGGTACCCTAGTGGTTAGGGCCTCAGACTCCAGACCGGAAGGCCTGGGTTTGATGCCGTCAAATATTCTCCGAGTAAACACTGAGGACGTGCTCGTGAAATCAGTGGGTCTGAAAGTCTCGTGGGCGGTCGCAGCAGAAGTCAGGGATGCAGGGAGCTGGAGAATATTTACCTCCCCTCCAGTTCCATGCCTAAATTGTGGAGTTGGACATTGGTGGTGTTGCCATCTATCATGTAGAAGCCCAACCTGTCTCAGGCTCTGGCAACTTCCATTCCTTCCCTTCGAGAAGGACACAACAACAACAACAATCGCATACACAATTTTGATGAATGTATGTACATTGGCAATATTAAGCTCTACTTTAAAAACCAACAGAAATTGCATAAGCAAAATTTTGTTTATTATGTAAAGGCCATGTAAGATTTTGAAAAAGAAAATTGTGTGCATTCCGTATACATTCTTTCCTAAAACTGTAACCATGTCAAACAAAGCTTTACAGATCACGTGTGCATATGAATTTCGTGTAAAAGATATTTTTATATTTTGGTTATACTTTATTTTACAGTTAAGATCATACGGGCTCCTGATAACAATTATATTAATATTAGCTATGAAGATCAAATGAATTTATGAAAAGCATGAGTATATTCCTATTTACCGTAAGGACTTGAGTGTTAAGAATCGAACACATGAAATAGCATAAGTTTTTGTACAGGACTTCGGTCACTTGTAATTTTGCTTTGAAGGCCGTATGTATATTCATTCCAACTGTTGTCTCAGATATAAAGACTATGAGAGTACTCAAAAGTACACTTGTGTGCAAAACTTAAGTAACAATCTAAATTTTAAGCAGATAGCCATAAAATTTCAGAAAGGGGTCATTGTGATCAGTACAGTGGACATGTAAGTCACTAGAAAGGTAATGCGAATGCAAATGTCAGGAACAAAACGTCATAGGCAACGTGAGTGTTCACAAAACGTATCCGGTCGGTGCGTGCATCTCACCATAATAAAAGGATAACCGGAAGCACATTTAAAGACATTCTCTGCAAGTTACACATGGAAAAATGATCGAAGGTGTGTTGTTTGACCAGTGTAGCAGAAGAGTTTGGAATCAACAAAAGAATCGCTCCGCGAGAGTGAAAAGCTTTCTTAATTATATGTGCAGCGGTTAAGAAGGTTGTTGGTGGCCTCCTTAGGAAAACAGCGGCAGTGGATGACTATTGGAAATATCTAGTCAGCCAGCGCCATTTCTCAGAAACTGCAACAGGGCGACTAGTGTCAGACGGTTTACTGTGGCCAGACACCTTCACAAAGGTGGCCTATTCGCCCGCCGTCCTGAACGCTGCATCCCTTTGAAAGTTGGCCATCGGTGTCACCGTTTAGAGTGGCGTAAGGAGAACAAAAACTGGACATCTCATCATTGTTTCGTGTCTTCTTCACAGATGAGAGTCGTTTCAGTGCCACAAGCGTGGTACATATATATGCGAAATAAATATAACAGTGTGATACTGAATTCTAAAAAATATGTCTACGCTTTTAAATGGCTACGTGTGTTAATAATACTGATTCTCAGCTATATAGACCATATGTGTTCGAAAAAGCAACATGAATATCTTGTTATACAACAAACAAATATTTACTTGTGTGTTTGCGGAAAGAATACTAAATATATAAATTGAAAAACATGGTACTTCTCTGATGAAATTTTTAGATTCTTCCAATGGGAAAGTTTTCATCTTCTCAGAATACATGTAACGATATATTTAATACAAAATTTATTGTTCCATAGAGCATAAATGAAGTCATATATTCACTTATTTATATGATTTAAGAGATACAGAGAGAGACAAAGTAATTTACAACATCGCAGACAGTGTGATATGAAGATTACAGTTCTTTCAAAACATTTACATTGGTTAAAATAACACGCAAACTACACAGTAATCACATAAATATTGCACTAGTTCATTCATATTATATACACACAGAACTTACTTGTATAATTTAATAAATGCTTTAATCTGTTTGCGGCCAAATTATTTTCAAAACAGCTAACATCATTTCACAGCACAATCATTATAATTATGTGACTGTAGTAGAGTTCAAATAATTTTATTATTTTGCTTATATTATTTTTGCTTTTATTATTTTGCTTATTATTAGCAACATCAACTGATTTCACATAACAACCTATTATTAACATTAATAAGAATAATGGATTTTAATCCTTTTATGTTTTTAAGAACAATTTTATTACAGAATTATTTTGATTTCATTAAGCTACAATTCGTTCCCCATATATATATTTTGGTTTCGATATTAGTGAATTAATGTGCAACATTCACAACAGCAGTAGTAAGTTTGGGTCAAAAAATTATTTAAATCATGAAAATAGCGTGAGATATGCAAGACTTGAATATATAAAAAGGAATGGACTTTCAAAAATTGGCATTTTCCCGCTCTTTTTATTTCGAATATTGGAATGAATGTACTTTAGGATATTTACCCATTTAATGATTTTTTTAAATATATGTTATTTATTTCTCGACAGCAAAGTTCAGTTTTAGATAGCTATGATATACTTCCCATATAATTATGATTTATAAAAAATAGGAATGCCAAGCATGTCTACAACAGCACACACATGTAAGCAACAGTAGATGAGATGTATGATAAACACAAATAGCTTCGCAGACATACAAGTGAAAGAAGTGACATAACATAATACAAAAATAACATCAAAAATGAATATTTGGTGACATTCCTTACCATCGGTAATTTTTTTAACTAAACACGTAATACAGTAAAATGTGTTCAACCTCATCACTAACTCAATTGAAACTAAACCTCAGTTAGTTTAAGGTTTAAAAGCTGTCAGGTTATGAGAACACAAACAAAGGTTCCTTCACAGTGGAAAAGTCTTTCATTTTAAAGCAGGTGGATTTGTAAATCAGTATTTTTCTGGGCGACGAAAATTACTGTCGCAAATTGTTTTGTAAATTCAGACATCAACACAATTTGAATTTAGCTAACAGGCAACGTTATTTGTCTTGCTGGCATTGCTGCCCCATTTATTTGCATAGTTCAAGCAAGAGCTTTTTGAATGCTTTGCGGAACTCAAGGTTGAAGATGGTATAGATAACCGGGTTGACGCAGCTGTTGATGTACCCCAGCCATGTAGTCAGTAAAAAGACGGTCACTCCTGGTCGCCATGTGTCACTCTGCAGTTTGATGCAGATGGCGTCCAAAATGTTGCAGGTAAAGAAAGGCACCCAACACATCAGGAACACACCTGCGGAAGACAGAAATAAATTATTTAAATATTAAAAACAATAATCAAATGATTTCTCAATTATAAAATTCTTCAACTGAGTATTTTTATAGCATGTTACAATAATTTTGAATACAAATAACTAATCTACTATATTGAATTGATTTTGTAAATGTATCTTCAAAATAGATCAAGCCCTTTTTCTTCGATATTTTTTTTTGCAAGGAAAAAAAAATTACTTTTGGTGTTTATTAGGTTATGGTTATTAGATAAAACGTATGCCTTCATAAGACAGAAGTTCGTTCGCACTTTATGGAAACGATTTTGTAATTCATTTTCTCATTTGCATTCTGCGATAAAACTTTGGCAAATTTAGAATAATCATCTGCTAATATTTTCTTTTGATTGGAATGTGTGTAAAATAAAGGACTCATTTCAAAAATGGTTTCTAAAACTGATAGATGACTCGAATGTTATGTAACTGTGCTTTCCAAGGACAAATATTCGTAACAACAAATTATAAAGAAGTATAAAAATCTCGGTTATTGCATTTCAATAAAAGGTATTTATAATACATTAAATTTGAAAGGGAAAAAATGTCTAGCTGAAAGTAAAAGTGAAAAGTATATGAAACTTCTTCCTAAAACTATTCAGACGCTATCGAGAAAGTGAAATCTCTGTTCCTAAAAGAAAATCCGCTGACTCAAAGATTCATTGCATCGAAACTAGGAATGTCTTCTGGCACTGTAATTAAAATCATTCATAAAGATTTAAAGTTAAAAAGATGCTTAATCCTAAAGTTCATCTCATTTTTTAAAAAATAGTCACTAGGCTAAAAATCTTCAGATTATCGATTTTGATATTTCTAAGATATCCAATTCATGACGTTTCCAGTGATATAACATATATGCTGTTTTATGAATTAAAAGTATGTCAAAATGACTTTTAAAAATAATCAGTTGTTTTGCCATGCCCACTTTGACAGATTAAGTGTTAAATATTAGCTTTTTAAGTCTGAGAAAAAGTTACAAAGTCTCTATATTTTTCCTTCAGTCATACACAATTAACTGCAGATTACATTTACCACAATTAATTGTGGTTTTGATGATTTAAAAGTTCTGATTTTTAATTAAATTTACTTTTCTTTATTTAAATTCAGTTGTTATCAGTTATTATTGCTAAGATAAAGATAAAGGTTTATTTAATATACGGACAAAATCTTGAATCTTTCTGTTTAACAGTTTCTAATAAAAATTTACAAAAGATGCATTGTCGTTGCAAAACACTTGTTACATACATAAAAATAAATTTCAGATTTAAAAACGGAAAAAATCAGTCATCTTTTGGCTGTTTTAGAAATTCCTTGTTTAACATATAAAGAAACTTGAATTCTGATAAATTAGGAAGTTGTTAGTATGTGAATATTCAAATCCATAACAAAAACTTTCGAAATGTCGTATAATCATTCCAAAATCATTACTTTTACATATTGATACATTATTACAAGGCTTTCATGATGCTATATGGTCAACTTTGATGTAAGTTTTGATATGTCAAAACTGAAAATTATTTCAAGATTGATGAAGAATTTGAGAAAAATCATGTAAATGGTACAAATTATCTCATTAGGTACAACTGAAAAATCCTATGTATGTATTTTCTGACCAATATAGACTTTTTTGTTTCTTATTTCCCATAAAAGAAATTGAGAAGATGCTAATGTTTAATAAAATGGGACAAATACGTGTTGTAAATCCTAATTTTTGTGATGCAGTGACACTTTATAGCAGTGACTCCCAAAGGGGTCTATATCGACCCGCAGGGAAATATGACAACCTACAAGGGATGTATGTCAATGAAAAAACAATTTGGGGCACCCTGTTGCTTAAATGGGGGGTATACGATAGTGGTGTCACTAAACAACTTCGTGACTTTAATTTTAAATGAAAATTTAATCAGAACTAGATTTTACCTATCTAACACATTAGTTTACTAAAATGCATGAAGTTAGTTTGCAGTTTCAAGGTAAATGAAATTTTTTTTATTTCAACAAGAATCATCATTTTAGAGTTTCTTGCCAGAATTAAGCTAAAAAAATATGATACTGGACGTCATGATTTTTTCCTGTTTCTCAGTTTGTCACATACAATCTACCAGGAAAATGACGTTTCATCCTACGTTCGGCATTTAAATGCTTCTATTCAAATTTTGATACCAGTTTTGAGAAGGTTTTGAGTACGGTAATTCCACAGTAGGCAATTAATCAACGTGGCCACATTGAAAAAACAAATATATTACAAGTGTTACTGATTGGAATAAAACCACTAACGAATATCTAAAAGTAATGTTTGGAAACGGATGCAGCAATTTTGGTTTCAAAAACAGATACCTGATATTTATCCCGAATTATGGAATATCGTGAGAAGGTTTTTAATTGCTTTTCTATGTGAAAAGAAGTCTTAGCATAGTTACCAATCTCCAAAATAAAAAAAAAAGGAAAAAGAAGCAGACTGCACCCTACAAATCGAGGAGATTTAGGCTTAAACCTGACAAGATTGATGCCAGATGTTGACAATTTGTTATTGAAGAACTAGATTCATTCATCCTATTAAAAGCATTTGTTTGTTGCACAGGTATTTTATGTAACTGTTAATTTTATATTAATTAAATTGTACTTTAATTAATATGTGTTTTTTTAAGTGTTTAACAATACTTTACTGTTGTTAGAAATTTAAATATTTTCAGTTAAATAGCTATATACTAGTTGTCAAAAAGATTTTTAATTTGATAATTTTGCAGAAATTTAATATTAGGTAAGCAGAGTCTACCCAGAGTGAGTGAGTGAGTTTTGGGTTTTATGGCGCAAGAGCCAATTTTGGCTATGCTGCGCCAGGGTCTACCCAGAACCGAAAAACATAGTAAGTGGTTTAACAATGGGAGGGCCCGACTAAGGAAATTCATTTGGGGACGAGACTTGGTATAATAGTAATACTCCATTAGGGTGTTCAACCCTCAATGTATTAGTGCCGAATAGGCAGTCAATTTGGAGAAAATAGCCTTCGAAATTCATATGCTTAGCTTTTATATAATTAAGTTGAAACATCTCCAGCGACCCAATGGCACAGTTGTGAGTCAAAGCTGCTGCTTTCTACGCTGACGGGTAGGGTTCGAATTGCTCGACAAACATTTTTTTCTAATTCATTTAATTATTCTTTTAAATTTTATAAATTTATTTATTAAATATTAAATATTAAATGCAATTATATTTTATGTAATTATTTTGCACTTTATAAAATAAATGATTGCTGTAATTATATAAAATGTGTATTATATTTTATAAATCTATTTTTATATTAATAAACAATATATTAATTATATTATACTAATTATAAAATGATTAATTTAATAATAATAATCTATTTTATAGGTTATGTTATATTATATGTAATATTTTATTTATAATATATTGCATTTCACGTTATATAATTATTTGGAACTAATTTTATATAAAATATCAAAAAATATTTATTATATATATTGTATTATAAATATTTTTTTTAATATAAAAATATATTTTTGAGCTATCGAAATTTATCAGTAATTTTGGTAGCGATAATTACCCATAGTGTTGGTTGAAAGGTTTCAATAATGCACGGGTCACAACAGCGCTTTGTACTTTGAAAAGACTCGCTAAAAAATTTGGGTGAAAGTATGGGACGTCCCAGACAGTTGTCATTGGGTTAATAATGTTGCTGTATATTTAAGTGTATTTGACAATTTCTCACTCGGACAATTTTTTGAGTGGCTCCTAAAAAAGTGGAGGCCTTGAGCTATATATAACTTTGTAGCTTATACGTAAATTCTGCACTGCATCCTTAAGCCGCTTGTTCCTATGACTCTAAGGGTGCATACAAAAAATTATTATTTGACCCCATTATATTAAAAAGAACTTTTATCAACTTACTTAGAAAATATTTCATGCGTCAATAGACTTCAGAGATACTTAACTCAAAACTGAATCGGTTTTTAGTTCGGAGAATGGAGAACAGTCCTTTATCCTGTTGGACTGAACGGACAGACCTCTTATCATTATGTGAACCTTCATTACTTTGGCTAGAACCATTAAAAGCAATCGATTCACTTCTTTGTTTCAAGTATTTCTCCGGTAATGCTTGTTATTTATTTTCTCTTCTTTGCATTGATTTCTTTTTGAAAAAGTCTTTTGTGGATTTACATAACACGCTCTCGTTCTCCATTAGTTTACAGAAAGGTTGTTCTATTTTCCTTAAAAGCACAAAGAAAATAAGTCGTCGATTAATCCTTACTTGCTCGAGTACACAACGCTCGAATTTACTTTGCTACCATTCAACCCCGAGCGAAGTGTACACCAAGATATCATGAAGCACTTGTACGTTATGTGTAACGTTTCTTTTCAATTCGAAGAATGCGTTCGAATAGGCAAACAAAAGAACGAGTCTGAAAAAATCAGTTGCAAGCCAGGAATTATGAATAAACGGAAGAAAAATTTTGTTTATTATTTAAAGACTTAGATTTTTGCTCAAATACATTTCACGCAAAATGCAATGAATAAATCTAGCCTTTTTCCAAATGAATAAATAGAATACATAAGTAAAAAGAATCAGAAGGAAAATTGACATAAATAAGTAACAATGGATGAAATAAGAGCACACACACACTCGAGTTCCGGAATTAATCAAATCCAAAATAATGCCAAATTCGTAAATAAATTTTCTTACTTTAATTTTAGGATAAAAAATCATTATTAGTTCTTACAGCCATGAGATCCAACTTGTTTATTTATCAAACGTATTTGAAATCAAATTTGAATTAGTAACTTCCCTGCGTTTGAGTATTTTTTGGAAACAATCCATTTGTTTGTAAACAGATATCTTTTGAAAAAAAATAACTTCTAATAGTCATCAACTTACTTTCATCATAATAAGCATTGCATTGACTGATTAAACAAATGAATAATTTTTACCTTTTGTTGTCCTTTAATATTGGAAAAAACATAAACGTTTCCCCTCCCCGGTTCAGTATTTGAAATGTACATCATATTCTTATAATTTTTGAGTATGCTGGTTTGAAACTTCTTTCAGAGCTCGCGCACGTGTAATGTGTTAGCTAGAAGTGCCGTGTTATTTGTTTAATAATAATATTAATATTTACGATTGAAATTCAATAAGGAGTAATGGATTTGTTTCACATCCTGTATGACTCTGGCTGTTTTTTTTAATTATGAAAGCCCTCACAGAACTCAAAACGCATTATTTTAGTGAACATCTCTTCAAGAATATAGTAAAAAGTAAATCCCAAATGTGAGAGTGTTCTAATTCAATCCTTTATGTATCCATTACAATTTATTAACTTATACAAATGATAAACAAAAACATATATACGATCAACAATGAGTTAACAGAATTTTTCATTCAACAAGAATTCTTTTAACTCAACCACGGAGTACCCGTGGAAACATTTGCTCATTTATTTGAACATGAAACTAATCAAATAAAAATAGTGTTTTTTAAAAAATAATATGAACGTGACTTATGAACATTCACTCTTTCTTATTGAAGTAGTTACAGCTGAAACTTCTTTTACTTGAATAATAGGGTTAAAATTAATTGTGTAGTTTTTATAGAAATGGAGATTGAATTCTTGGTCAATATTATGTCTTGGTGACGTCAAAAACGTAATACATTGACGCATAATCCATTTTCTGCTAATTTAAGGGTTATAACCCCAGACCCTTTGCATTTGGACTCTACCATAAAAGTCGCTTTGCTTTCAATGGGAAAACTTTGATTGTTGACAGATTCAACGCGTAATAATCGAAATACAAAGTGGGCCTTTAGAGGTGTAGATTTCCAACCAATGAATACGCTGAAACACAAAAAAATTTGTTACTGTAACCAATCTGCAACACAATTTCTAATTCTTGCTGTAATCACGATGATTTTATTAAATTACTAATGCATTATTATTTTAATGCATTTCAGATACTTTGATGAGCTTTAAAAATTTAAGCATTTTTATTTTTTTAATATATAGCTCTTGGAAAAACTTTTTCAAAAAGTTAATTATAAAAATTGACAAGATGCAACTACTGTCAAAATTGTTTTCGAATGCCATAATTTTGTGGTTTTCCTAAGAAAATTTTTACCTATGATTTTTTTTAAGGCAAAAAGGATTTTTATAAGAACATTGTGAACTATGCAATAATAGTAAGAGGAATCGTAATATTGTTTACTTTATTTTGTGTGGAGAAATTGATTAAATTTTTAGAAACTCTAGGCTATTAAAATAATCTTGAGTTTATAAAGAGTTAATTATCCTAAGATTAAAAGATAATGATTTACAAATTTGAGCTATACAATGTGAATAATCTTGAATATTCCTCCAAAAATCTCACAGAATTGAGGTTTAGTTCTATCACAAAAACATTTCGTCACTTTTGAAATTTAGGAATCCATTTCAGCTTATTTCCCCAAAGAATCCTTATTTTTCAGGAATAGAAATAGAATTTCTCGACAGAATCAAATGTTCACCTTTCTTCTTGACAAAAGTAATTTCATTTTCTTTCACCATTTTGGGAAAGAATTTTTCCACAGGTAGTCTGTGAAGCATTATTTAAAAGACATTTTACAGCGGATAAAAAATACCAGAGTTAACATGAAAAAGAAGATGAGTAGTCTTGCTCTGAGAAAAGCAAAGTTTTGATCTTCTTCAAAATATTTTTCAAATGTTTCGTGTCTTAGGCTCAAAATAAATATCAAGAAGTTGAAGGAAAAGCCCCAGAAAGAGAAAAGGACGCGGTGCTCTTTCCATGCACAAGATAATGATAATACATTTTCTCAGAGGGAAAAAATCCAAGATCTATACTTTACGAAAGGCGAAGAAATGATAATGGCTGCCAAAAAAGTTTGTAGATGTCATTCAAAAAAGGGTTTTATTTCTCATTCAAAAAAAAAAAAAGTTCTTCGCTCGAATAGTGAACATCATTTGGTCGAACGGATATTAAAATTTTCAACTATTGAAAATTAAAAAATATTTTCAGTATTAACTTTATTGATTGTATACCGGGTGGTTATAGTTTAAGTTACACTATTCAGAGGCCTTTAGAACATGTTCTGTTAATCAGATTTGATGAAACTTGGAATGAATGCTATATGGACCATGAAAAAAATATTTATGCAATAAAAAATAGTACAAATTTTGACCACCAGGTGGCTTTTATCGAACATTCCTTACTCAAATTTGTAAAACCTTTATATAAACTTACGTTCACAGCCAAAGAATCGTTCAGTAGTGTGCGTTTTTCATCGTTTGTCATGCCTTTACAGGAAAAAAAAAAGATAGAGCTTTATTGGTAAATTTTTTTTATCAGAATGACAGCAACCACTTAGCAGCAATTAGCAACTACTGTGTGAATATCGTCGTTTAAAGGATCTTCAAAAGGCCCCACATCGAGGATTGATTTGAGAAAGATGATCATGAAATTTGAAGAGACTGGAGATTTAGGTGTGCTGCCCGGAAGAGGACGGAAACCAGTTGGGACTGAAACTATCGTAAAAGCCGTGACTGCTGTGATTGAAAGAGCCTAAAGTTCCATCTACTCTTCAGCAAGGGGTCGATCAGCGTCACGCGAATTAGAGATGATCACGCGTATTTTGTGATCTTGAAGTTTCAACGTTTGCATCGCGGGGATCATATACGGACACCATTTGAAAATGTATCGCCAAAGTTTTCGTACTGTCGACCACAGAATCTCCAACTCACATAACACTGATCGACCATTTGCTGGAGAATAGATGGAACTGGAGGCTGTTTCAACCACAGCAATAGCGACTTCTTCAACACTCTCAGTCCCAAACGGTTTCCATCCTCTTCTGGGCAGCACACCTAAATCTCCAGTCTCTTCAAATTTCATGATCATCTTTCTCAAATCAAGCCTCGATATGGGGCCTTTCGCAGATCCCTTTAACGACGATATTCTCGCAGAGCAATTAAGTGTTTTCTGCCGTTCTGATAAAACACTTTTACCAATAAAGCTCCATCTCTTTTTGTAAGGACATGGCTAACGATGAAAAACGCACGCTGAATGATTCTACGCTATGACTGCAAGTTTATATAGAAACCTCTATATAAAACTTGCAGTTATGGATTTTCATAAGGGATATTCGATAAAAGGCCCCTGGGGGTCAAAATTTGTACTAATTATTTTTATTGCAAAAAATCTTTTCTTCATGATCCAAATACCATATATATTCCAAGTATCATCAAAATCCGACAAGCAGAACAGACCTCTGAATAGTGTAACTTCCTTTATAACCAGCCGGCACATTTTAAGTATATCATATTTAAAAAAAATCTTATAAATTGAAACAAGAATAAAGAAAGAAGTTCAATCTGAAAAATATGCATAAGTTTTCATTGAAAATTGAAAAGTGAGGGGTTATACTTTACATTTATAATAGAAGAATTTTATATGAAAGTTTCCTTTTGTAAGAAAATATTCTGAAAGAAGCTAATTTTATGGTTATTCGAATGGAAGAAAATTTACAACCGGGTGAAACCAAATACACACAAATGTGAAAAATTTATTTTGTAAAATTTAGAACGTTTTGTTAAGCATAAGATATTTTGAGACACATTGTAAATCAACTTTTATGACAAAATTACAACATACACAGAAAGAACTCTCGAACGAATCAATGTTATTTTTCAGAGGAGGATGATTCAGAAATTATGTGTGGTGTTTTTCAATAGAAATTTACGCTAACAATTTCAATTCAGACAGTCAAACGAATAATAGATAATCGCTAAATAATAAATTCGCTATGCAATATGAGACTGTGTATTTACCGAAGGTGTCGTATTATGAATAAACGTAAGTCACGTCAACTAATAACTAATCAACTAATACGAACAAGTCAACACTGAAGTAATACTATTTTCATATTTCTTTGAACGGGAAATTCAAAGGTACTAATCATCTCAACCACTTCAAAAAAAAAAAAACATGAACAAGTTACAATCATTTGCAACAATATACAAGAGGAGTGTTCAAAAAAGTATTCCGCCATAATGTTTTTGTGCGTAAGCAAATGAAGCTAGGAAACGATATTTGAGTTGTTCTATAACTGTAAAAGAAGTTAGTTATTAGAACATAGAGTGGGGAGCATCTGTGTTTGATCATATGGGGGAAAATTTTGAACAAAGCATTAAGTTTTGTTTAAAAATAGACGATTCCCTGTGGAAATAATCTATAAGATGATTTCAGTGATCACAAGAAATGCATTTAACATTGCTGTGGGTAAAAAGTAAGGCAAGTCAGTTAAATGATGTGACCATCTTTTTTCGTCTTCAATGACGCGAGCCCCCCGCAAACAGCAGAAAAATTACCAGGAACTACGAAAAGGTTTTGCAACAATTTTTTGAGGCAACGATCCCTACTCAGCAAGAAAAAGCTTTATTACAATAACATCCGTTATAGTGGTTAGTGACGGTGACTGCTGTGTCGTAGGGCATGGAATTGAATCCTGGAGAAGGAATTGGTGTTTGTAAATGTATAGTGCATGTACGGCAGGTGTGTGTGTGGGGGGGGGTACTCTAAATTGCCGTCGATCTGCAAATCCTCTCGTGTGGCTGGTAAGAAGAGAAGAGAGGTGGGAAGACCCTGAATACTTCCAAGGGTGTTCTGCTTTAAAATTGGGGTCGTACCGAGCCAAATAGTACTGTCACCTATATGGCGTTCAAAACTACGGATAACGACAGGCGTGCATCTAGCCCTTTAGGCGATGAATTTCGTGGACCTCGATCTGACACCGTCAGACTGGTGGCATTAACAACGACAACACGCTGCTAATTTCCTCTCTTTTGTACAGTTTTCTGGCAAAACACATTAAATTCATGCTTTGCCAGACTCCATATTCTTCAGATATAGTTTTGGGTGATTTCTGGTCAAACTGAAATTTCCCTAAAAGGAACCAAGTTTCAGCTCAGAGATGTTATAAATAAGGCTAAGGACCATTGCATGTTTTCTCAAAAGAGGCAGTTCAATATTGCTTTTGATCGAGGGAAAAATATTCAATTGCGTGACAACTTAAAAGGACTACACTTCAGGCTAGATCAGAATGTGTTTGGTATGCACAAAGGTAGAATATTTTTGAACACTTCTGAAACGCGTACAAATGAGTACTCGGTTTTTTACCCAGAACAATGGCCAAAGTTTTGGTTGCTTTCCGCTCTCGTCTAGCGGCATTCTTCTCCCTCTTCTTCTTTTTGCTCTTCACCGTCGGTTTTACTAGCTTGAAGCGACTCTTGGTCTTTTTCTGATCCCCCGGATTTTCCACAGCAGAGCCGTTCACTTTGAAGTAAGGCAATGTGACTCTAACGTTGTTGAGGGGCGACGCATCATTCACGAAGCTCGAGACGGCCACGTTGCTGATGACCTGGCAGTCGGCAGTGGTGGGTGACTCCTCATCGTCCTCGTCCTCGTCTGCGTTTTCTGAGTGATACATCTGACTGGTCTCATCCCCCTCTATCAGGGGAGACAGAGTCTTGATGTAAGAAACGCCCTGAGATGGCTTGCTCGAGTCCTTGTTTGAGTCTGAAATGTAACAGCAGACATTGAACCTCTATCGAATTATATGATATTAAAACAAAATAACCGTTCGAAATTCAGAAGAAAATTGTTTTATTTTATTCACTTCTAATTTTAGTTTGAAACTCTTCTATGCTATTAAATTCATATTGGATCGAATTATTAATTTAAGCACGATAGGATTTACGTATTTGTAATACCATAATTGTTTTAATGGAATGTATTTGGAAGTAAAACTTGACTGTGTCAAGATAACATATTTCTTTCAGAACCACGAGGCTCTAATTAAATGCTGTAACTTAATAATTTTGTAAACAGTATCCTTCTATAGGAGTCCACTTCTAGAGAACTCATCAAGTTTTGAAGGTAACAGAAGAGCTTTATTTTGCGAATACGTTATTTGCGATCAATTTTCTTAATGGCCTTATTTGTAGGGTAATAAGAAGTACTTTGCAGTATATCCTGCATTGCTAGACATTATTTATAATGTACATGGAAGTAAACAAAATTGTTACTTCCATGTAGACAACAGGAAATATCTTCACTCAAAATGCTTCAATATGTATTATTCTTGCCACTGGGAAAGGGAGTCTAAACAGGATTTCCCCTAATGATTGGGAATTTCCCCGTGTAATATCAGAACTTTCTTAGGAAAGTATTGACTCTAAGTGGGGTAATTCATTATAATAAAGGCGAAACATTCCGAAACAAATTAATAAATGAGTCAAGTATCTGCATATTTCCAAACATTGGCCATCTCTTACGAAAACGACGTGTTTTCAAATTTCTTTATGTATTGCAGTTATTTTAGACTATCCTACGTGTTTTAATAAATACATAAAAATAGAAAACGTCAATATTATTTCTATGTTATTTAAACAAATCTCATGACATTAATTAACATACAGGGTGTTGCCGAACTCAAGCGACCAATTCAAAGGGATGATATGAGGCAGTATGGGGCCCACAAATCACTTTTAGTTGGAGTAATTCGCAAAAACAGAAATGAAGGGTTGGATGTAACTGTTGGAATGAAAAGGGGAACAAGAGGTAGGAAATTCATTCATTAGACATAAAGCACGTTAACAATATGAACATTACATTCCAACTCGATGTCAGAAATGTAACGACACATAATTTTCACAGGAATTATTTCAAGTTGCGCCTGTGTAAGGTGTAGCACAGTCGACACCAATGGACGAAGTCTTGTCGACCGCGTTCAAACTAATCCGGTGTCAGCTGATCCGTGAGATCCTCCATTGTAGCCGTCAGGGTTTTCACACACAAGCAATTTCATCTGACCCCAGAGAAAGAAATCTAATGGATTGAAGTCTGGGGATCATGGGTGCCAAGCAACAGGTCCGCTGTTTCCAGTACACCTCACAGAATATGTAGGAGGAGACGCTCTCTTTCGTTCAATTCAACATTGTACCAAATGCAGTTTAACACCCGCACTTTATGCAACGCCTATCTATAGTAACTTGTTCATCGCATTTATTCTTCCCATAAGAGTGAGAAATTTGAATACGAGCAGGTTTCTCTTCCTCCCTATCATGGCACGCCAAATCCCTGCACTCGTTTGGCTACTCTTCTGTCTGGCTCATCGTTCCCAGATGGCTACTATTGTAGTTACCCCTCTTTTTAGGTGATTTGTTGTGCCCATGCTGCCTACTACCATCCTTCTGAATTTTTATGTTTATATCTCTCAATGTAAAATAATTTAATCTTGCATGTAGGTATTTGCAAATGTTTTAAATGTCCAAGATTCAGATTTCCAGTAGAAATGATGTCGCAAATCATATTATGTAACTGGGTTCGTTAATTAAAAATACACAGATCCAGAATATAAGTATACGATGTTTCTGAAGATATTGCATGTTACAATACCTGATACGGTGTAGATAAGTGAAACAGAGTGAGACATTGTTTGTTGTAAAAGTTAACAACAACAACAAAAATAACACGAGCATATCGTAACATACATCTATCAAGTTTATGGAAAGGATGTAATGGACAACACATGCTGTCGATGGCTTCGACAATTCACAGAAAGAGATATGATCTTTAAAGATCATACAAGATGTAGACATTCTTAACTCATCGCATAGGAGGTCCTTGATTAAAATTCACAAAAGCAGCTAAAATTCCAAAAACGCAAAAGCCTTCAAAGTTCAACGGACAATAGTCACAGATGAAGAGAGAACTTGGGCTTCACCAGAAAGTTTGATAGTTGGGTTTCCCATCAGCTCATTTCAGATCAAGAGGATCGGCGGAAGGTTACTTGTGTTATCCTTTTATATGAGACATTCATGAAACAAATTGCAATAAATGATGAGAATATGTATCATAATGAAAAACGTCTGCGGACTGTTTGTCAGCGTTCTAAATTGCCCGTATGGACGTTGAAACCAAAGTTTCATTCCGAATGCGATTAGATTCATTCCAAAGGAATGATTATCGCCTAACCAAACCAATAATGCTACTTTTTAATATCTTTAAATAGAAAGAACGAAAACATCGCATGATCGTGAAGAGGTTCATCCCCTTCGCACAATGCCATTCTGCATCCCGATAGCGCGCGTTGCCGTCATCACCACAAAAACAAAATGGTATTTAGTTGCTAGGTTTCACCCAAATCGTATTTTCCTTATTTTCACCTGTTTCTTGTCTTGACTAACCCGAAAAAACTAAGATATTGATGAAGACCTTTTCACTCTACACATTAGGTGTTTTACCGATGCGGTATTCATCTCCAACAAAAAACATCACAAAAAGTTATAAAAAGAAAGGTCGAATACTCATAATCCGGGAATTATACATTTTAAATTCTTTGCACTTCATCACAAAACACAGGACAAAATTTTGCCGAATATTCCTTTTAGTTCTTTTGATAACATTTTGCAGCTGTTATTTATAATTTGATACACAAAGGTTTCTAATAATTAATAATTATCATTAATTATTAGAAACCTTTAATTAATTTTAATTATTATCATTTGACAGCATTCATTTGTCATAGACGACGACAGAAAATTTGAGACTCTGCACTGATAAGTATAGAAAATTTTGCCAACCATCCTCAAAAGGTTACTAGACTTGATGTCAATACGAAAACAGTTTTCCCAAATCCAGTACTATAGAATAATGTGCAGTATATTTAGTGTATTCGACAGCCTAATTCCTAAACTTAAAACCAGGTTGCATCTCTTAAAAATGCTTAGAATTAGGTTAAAGCTTTCATGTGCATCATTTATCTGTATACAGCGGGTCTTTTGTGAAACCAACATGTATCAATAGAATTACTGCCAACAACGAGTTTGTGGCCTTGACTTTTCGGTTACAGCAGCCACTAATTCTTTCGATATACAAAGCCCTTAAAAGTCAGGAGGGTTTTTGTTAATAGATTATTGCTATTTTTATAAGTAATTTTTGCCAAATCCTGAGATTTTGATGATCAGTTTTTGAATTTTTTTTTTTTTTTTTGGAGAAGAAATTTACAAAGAGAGAAATGAACTTTCGATTGTGCACCTGCTAGTACTTTTAATGTTTGAATTTATTTGAAACTGTCTGTATTTTACTTTTAAATCTGAATAAATTGTTTGAATATTTTCTTTTGTGGATACATGTTATATCTATAATAGCATTGAGTTTAATACATTATTTGAAGTAGAATCAACCTCCGCTCTATCTCAGAGTTCTACATTATACTTAAAGTAGAAGAAGAGAGCCTTTATGTAAAAACTTTATTCACAAATCTAGTGAATTGATAATATACTTGTCTGTTCCTCCAGCCTGGTAGCGTTCTCGATAACCAATCCTCTTGCTTCTTGGCGTCTTGAAGTCGGTCCTTTCTGTCCAATCGCCTTGCGAGCCCTCTCGTGGATGGCCCTGAAGATCTTGTAGTAGAGGTAGACCATCACGAGGCAAGGGATGTAGAAGGAACTGAGCGAGGAGTAGATGATGAAATCCGAGTTGTAGAAGACGCAGAGATTGGGTTGTCGCTCTGGCGAGGTGTTGAGGCCGAGGACGATGGGTGACCCGATGGCTGCGGAGACGAGCCACACGAAGATGATGGTCAAGAAGATCCTCTTGTTGTTCTTGTGCTTCGAGTACTTTATGGGCTGCGTCACGGCGATGAACCTACCACATGGGAAAAGCATGGGCATTAAAAAAACATTTTTTTTGGTAGATTCCAGTACGGATGATTTTGGTAAATTTAAAAAGTTTAATTAAAGATTATAATAAAAATTTGGAGAAAATTTCCTTACAACATATCAAGATTTGTTTTCAAGGGTAAACTTAAATTATATCTAATAGTAAAAAAATTAGGAAATACAATTCTAGGTATGATTAAGTGCCTCATATCTGATTTAAAACAGAATAAGTTCACAATCATATTGGAGTCCTACTGATAGTCGTAATTTCAAATTATGTTAAAATAATAAGGTGTAAGAATAAAAGAATTTTAAATAAGAAGGAACAGAATATATTTTATGACTAAACTATCTGCACTAATCTATGCTAAGAGATCTGCTTCGTACGAAAAATTCTAGTTAAGGCCCCATTTTTTCAAGAAATGAACTTTTCTTTGTCAGTTTCTACTGTACCAGTGGTGCATCCCATACTGAAAGACAACGGTTTAGTGATCGAGAATCCCCTCACCTGTCGACACTGATGGCCACGAGATTGAAGATGGAAGCCGTGCTGCAGGTGACGTCCAGGGCGATGTAGAAGTCGCACAACGTGTCGCTCAGCTCCCAGTTGACGTTCACCTGAACAAATGAACTACTTATTATTCTGATATTTTGAATGCGGCCGATAAAAGCAATATTCCAAATTTCAATTGTCTTGATAAAACGATAAAACATATTCACAGAAAATTTATCTAAGAGTTAAATTATATATTTATTTGATAGAAATCATAACATAAATCTGCAAAAAATGATACATTTAAAGACACAAATATAACCGAAAAACACCCACACACAAGAACATTCATAAAAATATATAAAAATGAAGGATTTCATTAACATTTGTTTTTTCCTCAGGATTTAAAATTATAATTAAAATTTAGCCGCTATAGTTTTTATGAATCATAATACAAATATTCAAATATTTTTTCTTTTATTAATATTTGATATCGTTGCCTTTATTCATTTTGTTTAAATTTCGTGTCTAAATGCTGTAAAATAACGCACACTATGTTTCCACCTCCAATTGGATTTGAATTTTATTAATGTAACACGCTATAGAAACGCGATGGCTGTTAGTGACATAATTCTGAAAGCTTGTCACCCTACAAACTCTCACACCAAGGGCTCGAGTTCTTTAAAACTCGAGCAACTGACAAGGAAAGAGCAAGAATAAGGAAATTCATTTGTGGACGAGACTTTGTGTTATAGTAGTATTCCTGTTGGGTGTTCAACAGTCAATGTAATAACGCCGAATGGGTAATCGATTCGGAGAAAATTTCCTTCGAAATTCAAACTCCTCAGCTTTTATACAATTAAATTTTAAACAGCTCCAGGGATGCTCTGGTATTGGTAATAAAGCATTTGCGTTCCGCTCGGTCGGTCAGGGTTCGAATCGCGTGATCCACTAGATTTTTTTCCCCTTCAATTAATTTAATTATTTTAACTGTTAAATAAATATATTTAAAAAATGCTTATTAAATATCTTATAAATTATTATTTTTTATTTTAAAAACATAAGCAATTAGTATGATTATATAAATATTTGTATTATATTTTATAAATGTAATTTATATTTAATAATATATTAAAATATTTTAATTAATTATTATTATATTATTAATGGATAGTTATATCTATTTTTAATGTTGGCACCAGTTGGCGAGAATTCCTTGTATAGATTTCGCTCCGAGCCAACTGTTGTAACCTTGTATTCAGTTCAAAAAGTATAGCGATCCCATATGGTTGGAATCCGTTTTCGCTCATTAAAATTTTGTTAAATTTACAGTCCATTTGTTATTATATTATTAACATTGGTCCGCTCACGGAATTGTCGAACCTTAGAAAGATTAGTACTTGTAATATCTTTAGAATAGTTATAGAGCAGTATGTCTAAAGAAGTTGTGTTGAACCGCAAACGTGGATCTGTAAAGGCTCAACTCACACGAATTAAGGACTTCAGTAAAAATCCGGACGAAAAGGATAAAATAAAGTTGGAATCGAAAATGGATACCTTGAAAAGCCTAAGAATCAAATTGAGTGATATTCGGAATGAATATTACGAAGTAGTGTTAAAGGACAGTGACTTGGAACCACTTGAATTAGAAATCCTGGATTTAGAAGATGATTGCGAAGATATCCAGGTAAGAATTAAATATATTATTTCAAAAATTGATTTGAAGAATAATGATGTTTTATTCTTGTGGAAATAGTTTTAATAATATTAAATTGCCAGATATTCAATTACCAAGATTTAATGGTTACTATCATGATTGGTTTAATTTTAAAGAACAATTTATTTCTTTAATTGATTCGAACAATAGTTTAACAGATTCTCAAAAATCATATTATTTAAAATCTACGCTAACTGGAATAGCTAAGGATGTTATTACAATTGATGATTCATATACTTCATTATTTGAATGTTTGAAAAAGAGGTTTGAGAATAAGAAATTGATCATAAATAGTCATTTTAATGAAATATTATCATTGGAAAAATTTACTCACGAATCAGCTAAAAATTTAAGAACTTTAATACATTGTTGTCAAAAACATTTAAGAGGTTTAAAAATGGTAGGATTAGAACTAAACGAATTTTCTGAAGTACTATTGATATATTTAATTTTAAGAAAATTAGATAAGAAAACAAGGAAAAATTATGAGCTTAACTTAGCCTCTACCAAACTGCCTAAATGGGACGATTTTATGGATTTTTTGTTAAAACGCTGTTTAATACTAGAAAACATCCACACAAATAATGCAATAGTTGTTCCATCGGAACAAAGTTATAAAACGAAATCTTTTCTATCTAAATTGGATCCAGTAACCTGTGTAATTTGTAAACAACAACCTCACCCAGTATTTAGATGTAAAAAATTTAATGATTTAAGTGTTTATGAAATGTTTAATTCAAGGAAAAAGAACAATCTTTGCCTAAATTGTTTTAGTTCTTCTCATAGAGTAGCTCTATGCAAAAGTTTGCGGAATTGTCACAATTGCTCTAAGCGGCACAATTCACTTTTGTGTAGAAATTTTGAGAGAAAGTTCGATAGCCAAAGGAGTCAAATTAGCGAAATTTTGCCAACTCTGGAACCAAAACTAAATGTAAACAGCGAATGTTTAGAGCCGAAACAAACTATCCCTTATGTTGAATCATTTGACAACGATAGGGGGGAATGGGGTCGATTCAGGACCAGTCGGCGCCAAGTCAGAATCACGTGACGAGTATACAAACATTTCCCTGGCCTTTGCTTTAGTGTGTGACATTCCTATACTTGAACTGTTTATATCTTCTTTATGAAGTTTATTTCTGAAACTTTGTTTATTTTTATTATCATTTTGCATTTTCCTTGTTTCATAATTAGGTAGGAATTAATTTTCGTAACTTTTTTAGTATAATTTTTGTTTTAGTTTAGTATATGTCATTTGATGTTAGTGTGCGAAGCCGGCGATTACTTGCAGTGTTTGTTCACATATATTCAATAGTCCTAGGTTATTTTTTTAGTATACTTATATTTAGTCCTCAGTATTTTTTAGTAGATTAAGTTTATTTACACACAATAATGATTTACAGTATAAAATTGAGACTACTGAATTTGGAAAAACTTCTCATAGGTTTCCAATTACTTATTCCTAGATAGTGTATCACTCCATATAAATTCATAAAATAGTTCAATATCTAAGAAACGTGTGTAGATATGAAATGGTCCCGTTTTGAAATATTAATGTTTATACCTTTCATATTGTCTGATTCCCTTAGTATTTACCAGCTACAAATGTTCCATTTTTTTAGAAATGCTGCCTCTATAATTTCTATCATAGAAGACCATGGAACATTTAAAAACATAAAGTGCATGTAAACATAATTTTGGAAATGAATTGATAATGGGATTTGTCAGTAACATGGATATTTTTGTTTATTTAAAAAATTTATTTCTATTTCTAATGTTTAATAAGAGGTTTATACTTTTTGAGAGCAGAGTGTATAAAATAATATTTGGTTAATATGAAAGCTTTTGATTAAGAATTAGGAATTCTGTGATGGAAATGAAAATGCTTTTAATATCATTTTAAGGTTTTGGGTATCTGAAATAATCTAGCAATAAACATTTGATACATTTTATAGTCTGACTTCCTTTGTAATTATTAACCTTCAAAAGGTTATAATTTTTTTGGAAATACCTGTCTTTAACATTCAGAAAGAAATGAATTGGACTTTTTTTAAAAATAAATTATATAAGAAACATGTTTAAAGAAATAGGCCTTTTAATAAAATTGATTTATAGTAGAACAAATTAAATTGTTTTCATGAAAATTTCTCGTATACAGAAGCAGAAAATTCTTATTGGACAAAGTTTTATTTAATAATCATACTCATTTTGATATACATCATTTATTGACACTTAATTTTAACATTACATAAACAAACCATTTCATGATCTGCTGTATAAATCAGACTCTGTGAATGTAACACTATACTATAAGGACAAATAGAGAAGAGCCACAAATTGCACAATATCTTATACAATTATTAAACCTCAATTTTTATATGTTATTGATAATATCTAAAAAAATTCTCTGGAAATCTCTTATAAATAAATGGCTTTTTCAATTTATTTACAACAAAAGAGTATTAAATGTCCTCAACCGAAACAAATAAAATGATATACAGGTCAGGTAAAACCTGATACCTTTTTAAGGCAGGTTTCTCAAATACTGGAAGGATCTAAGGAACAGCTTCAATCTTTGATATCTTCAGTTCCGTCTCGAACCGAATTAATGAACCTTTTTCAATAATCTTCCTCCGGTGAATAAACTTCCACTAGTTAAACTAATCTCTCAGAATCACCTTCTTAATCAACCTCGTAGTTATCCTCTCTATCAAACCACGTAGTCATCCTTTTTCTCTTCATTTCATTTCTCCCTTTTATATCTTTTTCGAACTCGCTAAACCCGAAACTATCTTGTTTGCATAAGTCACACCTTTGGCTCTCGGCGGGGATTGGTTAAAATAAATACAATCTTTAAGGATTTGAGAGAAGATTAGTGAAACGCGTAAGCACCCGTCACAACCCCCCTCCGAGAAAAAAAGCGTGACTTATTGAAGGTCTAAACGACCTGCAAGAACTCGCTTAATTTACCTAACATCTGAAAAACACTGAACCTGCACAAAATTTTAACTACTCTAGAATGCCTAAAAATACTGAACTTGTAGAAAGTTAACTCACAAACTTTATAATGCCTGAAAACACTGGATCTGCCGAAAATTTTAACTCTCTAAGTTAGAAACTTTAATTAAACTAGCACACAGAAATGACTACTCAAAGGGGTACTCCACTCCATATTATTGAACTTTTACAAATATACAATCCCTACAGTGCATCCCATTCGGGCGAAGATCAGGGGAAAACCTTTCCAGGAAAAAACCCTGATCATGCACTTTACTTAAGTGCTAATAAATATAAAATTTTACATTAATATCTTCTCACGACATCAAAGTTTTCATCGCATCACTATGTTCAGGGACTGCTGCCCTGAAAGGAAACTTTGTCAATTTTTTCTAAAACATGACATTAAATGCACAGAACTTTTATACAACTTCCTTATTGACATACAATATGGCATACATTATATTATATATATATATAGTTTCATATCAAAATAACCTTCATCTGGTTTCATTTTCAAAAAATTCCCAATCAATCGCGCTGCGCTGTTAATGTTTTTTGTTAGTATTCCTAATTACGACGCGCCCAGAAACCAGACACTACTTATACATCTTAATAATTACACACAAAAAAATACATACATTTTTTACATAGAATATATTACAACAAACAATACAAGTAATCTCACATATAAAGCCTCGTCTTTAATGTGTAGCAAAACAATTGCAATTCAACAAATGTTTTTCCACAATTTAGAAAAAAATTAAATACAAAAGTTTTTTCAACCGATATGAAAATACACATAACGCAGTGACTTTTGTACTGAAATTTTACAAAAAAAAATTAGACTAGCCCACATGGAAAATACTCCGAACTGTCTGTCAGAGGAAAAATAAACAAATTAGAATTATACAACCTGGCTAGTCTTTAGATCCAATCTGCATAGGCTTTGTCTCCAACCATGGCCTCTGTGCTGGATGACCTTGTCCTAGGGTTGTCCTCTCTGCGCTCCCACCTTCTGGGTCTCCTCTTCCATCGAGTCCGTTGAAGTTGATATGCTCCTGCTGAGGCGTTGTTTTCATTTGTGAGAACTGGAACTTGGCTGTTGTCCACTCGACGTCGGCTCCGAAGATTGTATGGACAGCTCCTTTCCTGATGAGGTCTGTTGTACTTGAATCTGTGGGATGGTCCTGGAACTGCTCTTTCAGAACTATTTTCTTCCACCTTTCTATACTGCTTTCTGGAGGGGCGAGACGGCATTGACGAGGAAATCTTTCTCTTGTCTCGGGATACCTGGGCCTCTGGTATCTTCTTCTTTTGTATATTACCTCTCCAAGAGTCTGGTCTTCCTCTTTTCTCTCTTTCAGTCCAATAGGGTCTTTTTTCCCTGAAATTATACACGTCACCCCCCCTCCCCCAAAGAAACAGCAGATTCCGTCCGTCCACGCTTTTTTCTCACCTCCACTCCATCGCGTCTATTCGCAACTATATCTCTACTACCATTCACATTTCCTGATTTCGATTCTTTACGACAACCCCCATCATTCTCCGATTGCACCAATGACGACTGCGCATCATCTGACCTGACTGATGTCACTGCACCATGATCACTACTATTGTCACTTTCCGACTCGGCAACACTGTCTTCTCTTTGATGGTAAATTCCCACCTGGTCCACATTAACCATTATTCTTTTACCAAATTTTAATATTACTAAATTATTATTATTTTTTACACTCAGAACTTTATATGGGCCCTCAAACTTTGGCATAAATTTACTTACTATTTTCTTACTTGTCGAACTTAACGGGTGAGTTTGAACTAATACTAGATCATCAAGTTTCACATTATTTTCACGCCTCTTTTTATTATAATATTTCGCCCACTTCTCTTGCTGGCGCTTTGTATGAATTCTAGCCTCCTCAAACAACCTTTCTATGTTCCCACAAACTAAATCTGATCCATCAGTTACCATAACTAAATTTTGAAAAGGGGTGATTAAATTTCGACCTAAAAATAATTCCGCCGGTGTTTTACCCGTTGTCTCACATGTACTGCTGTCCTAATAGCATAACCGAACTCTTGCAGAAATTGATCCCAGTTAGTGTGATTATCCGCGACAAAACTCGAAATCATTTTTAAAAGAGTGCGATTAAATCTTTCTGTTTGATTAGCTTGTGGACGATATACCACAGTTTTAACGTGTTTTATGTTCAACCTGCGACATACTTGCTCAAAAACTTCGGATATCATTTGGGGGCCGTTGTCGGTGATTAATCTAACAGGAGCTCCATAACGCGCAATATAATTCTCAAAAAATTCATTGGCAATTGCTTTGGCCGAAGCTTTCCTTAAGGGAACTATTTCAACCCATTTAGAAAAATTATCTGTAATTACTAAAATAAATTTATAGCGTTCTGGACTAGTTGCAGGGTATGGGCCTAACAAATCTAAAGATACGATTTCATTCGGAAAATTCGTTACTATCGGAATTAATTGACCAGCTGGTAATCCATTTTTATAATTGACTTTTGGGCATTGATCGCAGGTTGCTACATATTTATAAATGTATTTCCTCATGTATGGGAAATAACACGCGTCTTTTAATTTCAAGTAGGTTTTCTTTTTGCCTAAATGGCCTGCCATCGGCGAGTCATGGAATTCTCGCATAACATCTTTACGTAATGTTTTAGGTATAAATACCCTTAATTCACCTAGTGTGGTTGTATATTTTGAATAATATAGCAATCCGTCTATCAATTTAAAGTCTTGGGACCAATTTCTACAGATTGATTCATTAATGGAACTATCGTCCGGATTTTCCAAAAACTTCACGATGTGACCTAGCTCCGGGTCATTTCTCTGTTCTTCTCTCAACTGTTCTCTAGACGATAATACTAACGATCTAATCACCGCACAAGACACCTTTGGTTCTTCATTACTTTCTAACGGGTTTCTAGACAACATATCAGCCACTAAATTTTGCGTACCTGGGCGATGTTCCCATTCTACATTAAAATTCGCCAACTTTTGTTTTTGCCCTGCCTTTAACTTAGTCCTTAATAAATCTATCCGTACCGGTTCGTCCGAAATTGCCAATTTCTCAATTTGCGAATCCGGAATGATTAACGATTTTTTAACAAAATCAAAACTGATCCTTGCATGTGACATAAAATCAATACCTATGATGCATGGATCTTGCATCTCAGCAATCACATGAAATTTCCACAACTTCGAAAATTCTCTTATTTTAATTCTTAACTCAACTGTTCCTAAATTTCTGCATTGTGACCCTTGAGCTGTAACTACTTCACCTAACGATTTTTTAATAGGACAGAAAGAAAAATATGACTGGTATGTTTTTTCTGAAATAAATGACTTTTCCGCACCTGTATCCCAGAGCGCTTTTAGAAACGTATCATGCAAAAGAATCGGCACATACGGAAGTTCAACTGGTGACAATCGTAATGAATTAAGTTTAATTCTAATAGAAGGATCTCTTTCAACACGATCTCTTAGAAAATTTAAATTGGCATTTCTCTGCCTTCCGCTGTTGCAATCAACACGCCTCCAATTCTGCTTTGCTGGATCATCATTAGGACCCTTCCTAACCACCATCCTACGGTTCTGATACCGGTCTGTTCGCTGATTTGGCTGATTGTAGCGATTTCCTCCCTCGAATCCTTAATTTTGATGATTACGACGAGAAAAATTATTCGCACCCCTGCCTAGTCCTCTTTGATCATTTTGATTATTTCCGACCCCAGTATCTCTCCAATTTCTATTATTCCTTCTTTCCTCAGGATTCCTACTCACATCCCAACTTCGTCTAGCAAAATTATTACTGGAACCCTGGTTTTCCCTGCAGCTATGACGTTCCTCATACCGGTCTACCAACTCTATCAATTGAGCTTTCGTTGTGGGGTTTCGAACTTCTAAATAATCCATTATTTGGGGTTCTAGTCGCATTACTATGTGATCGATCAATTTTATCTCATCATAATTCAAATCCAAAGTTTTATGTATTTTTAATAGCTGAAAAATAAAGTCCGACGGGGCTTGACCTCTCCGTTGTTTTGATGAAAAAAACTGAGCCTCTAACTCTGATTTATTCCGTATTACCGGAAAACTATCTGACAATTTCTTTTTAAGCGTTGCAAATGCAGTCGCTTCTTCATTTACACACTCGAACCCAATCACATCAAACCAGTCTAACGCTCTCCCAATTAAATGACCTTTTAAATACGCACATGATAGATTCGCCGGTATTTCATAGTAGGCTATATTGTCGTCTATATTGGAAATAAACTCAGACACATTTTCTTTACCCGAAAAAAATAATTCCGGCAAAACTATAAATCCTGCACCTGCTCTTAATTCCGGTATTTCGTTTGGGCGCCAGTGTCGTAGTCTCTCACTACCCCTATGATTATTAACTCCCCTTTGCATATTATCTGAATTTGGGTATGTTGGATTCATGATTAACGACTACTTAATTAATAAATCAATATTATTTATTAAACTTTCTTACTAGAGAAATATACAAATATTAATCAAACTTTAAGAACAACAAATTACAGTGGAGTGCGATAAGAATTCAATTATGAACGGCGGAACACTAACTGAAACTACGGAGAATAACGTATACAATCAAACTACGCATTTATACCTAATTTATGTAAATAACTGACCTGATACCTTTTTAAGGCAGGTTTCTCAAATACTGGAAGGATCTAAGGAACGGCTTCAATCTTTGATATCTTCAGTTCCGTCTCGAACCGAATTAATGAACCTTTTTCAATAATCTTCCTCCGGCGAATAAACTTCCACTAGTTAAACTAATCTCTCAGAATCACCTTCTTAATCAACCTCGTAGTTATCCTCTCTATCAAACCACGTAGTCATCCTTTTCCTCTTCATTTCATTTCTCCCTTTTATATCTTTTTCGAACTCGCTAAACCCGAAACTATCTTGTTTTCATAAGTCACACCTTTGGCTGTCGGCGGGGATTGGTTAAAATAAATACAATCTTTAAGGATTTGAGAGAAGGTTAGTGAAACGCGTAAGCACCCGTCACAAGGTAATTAATAATAAACAAAAAATTTTGAAAATATTTTTGTAAAGGTTTTTGTGAGTTTTATTTATTCTAATTTGAACACTATCAAATTAATTTTATCAAATTAATGCTTTTTTTTCTTTTTCATATACATTTACAAAAGTAAGATCTGAAAAGGTCTTTTCTTGTTTACAAAGAAATTAATTGCAAAAACTAGTTTTTTAATTCATTACTGATGACAAATTAACTCCCAAAGAAATAACAAGTGTTTCAATTGAGCTGAAACTTCTACACCACATAAAAGTTTTAAGACCTAGATATATTTTAAGTTCTCATCATTCCATATTAGATTGCATCAGAGCAATCAGCTCATAAAGTAAATAATGAAATTGTTCTTTTCTCTTAATTCATGTAACTGATATTCTACAGCTTCACAAAAAATGTGTACACAGTAAAAATACCCACAAAAAAAAAAAGAAATTTCATAAAAGGTATCTTAAAATTTGTTGCTTTTGAAGGGCTGTGAGATTTTATTCTCCTCAAATTAAATAAAAATGCAATAAATTATGTACAATAAGTAAAAATAAGAGAAAAAGGGAAATAGTGTTTTAATTTTTTTTCAAAGGACATGTAATTGGGTTGTCTGTTATTTAAAATTAGTCAAATCTATAAGAAAAAGAACCAGCTATGTTAAATATATCACACATAGGAACTAGAAAGCAAAATCAGGATACTGCATAACATTTGTATAGGTTATTTACAAAACTTTTCATAGTATTTTTGAAAATTTGTATAGTATGGGTTCAGATTAAATGAAATATCACAAGAATTTTGGAATTTCATATCTTAAAAACTGGCAGAGTTATAAAATCCACTTCTATACACAATCAACTTTCTAAATTTACATAAAACAAATTAGGATACTGAAATCATTAACTTATAGAAAGTTTTGAATAAAAGAAACATGTATAAAGGGCAATGTACAAACTATTTTTCGTAAAATATCTCGATACACTTTGTTTTTCATGTCCTAAAAATACATATGTACCTGTATAACATTTACCTATATAATACTTGTATAACATTTGTTCATCATAACTGTAAAATCACAAATTAAATACTAAAGCTTATTATATTTATTTTTAAACCACCTTAATTTTCCTTGCATTAATTTTTATTATTAAATCTTTACACATATACTTAAAACAACATCCATATAAAGGGGGGGGGGTGGAAACACATAAAATTGACAAAGGGATTTCTTTTTTTCACAGTAATTGCAAAATTATAACAATCTGTTCCTCTAAAATAAACATAGCATTATCTTCTGTTTTAATGGCAATATTTGATTTGCTTACACTGAACATAACAAAACTTAATGCATACCTATATATATATATATATATATATATCTACCAATTATTGTAAGTATAGTGTTAAATATACTTCAGTTCCATTTCATTCAAACTTAAAACTTATTTGGAGAAATGTATTGATATGTTATTTTATTATCACTGATATGCATCTAAAGTATCCTTTTGTATTTAATTATATTTATACTTTAAAAAAAATGGAAGATGAAATGACATCAGGAAAAAAGGTTCAAAATTCTTGCTCTGAAGTTTGTTTAAAATATATTAATAAAGTTTTTAAATAAATTTTTTAAAATCATTATTAATTTAACAAGTTACCAAAGTTTATCATGAATAAATTGAGTCCCATCCTAATGAAAATCACAATTTGTATTAATTGTAAGCAAGATTCTTTTACCAGGGCAATCCTAAATTTCACAAAACTTCTCATTTCTCCAAATTATACATGAGCAAAATATTAATTTACTTCAAAGTTTATCTAAGAAATACTAAATCAGTACTCGTACCATTCCAAAACTTAGAACATATGTATTAAACTGCTGACTAATTTCGCCAAGCAAAAAGACATCCAAACTTAAAGCAAAATTATACCACTAATATTATTACTGTGTTCAAACATGATCAGGAACAGTTTCCACTCTTGGCTGTATATCGCAGCATTTGGTGTTTTTTTATTTGAAGAAATTGGTCGATATTATATAATGCTATACAAGTGCACCAAATTTGTCCTTTCAACATACGTCACACAAAAATATCTCTGATTTTGGACGATTAACCCCTTAACAATAATTTTAAAAAAAATTCTCTGAAATTACATTTTTTAACTGAATTTTTCATGAATATAGATTATTTCAAACAACAATTTGTCAAGTTATACATTTAAGGGTAAATAAAGAGTTGAAAAAGGTTATATTGAAATTCTGAATATTGCCACTGCTTTTAGAAAGTAAACATCCTACAGTATCAAATGTGTATATGTAAAGTCATACTTGGTTTCATTATCCTAATTACCGATAAATACCATAGAACTGATCTAAGTACACTTCTTGGGTCAATATTTGTAACTAACTCAATGCAACAAATTTATTGAGGACTTAAATTTATAAGCAGGATAATATCAATATACATGAGCCTTTTAGATTTTAATACTTATGTAAAAATTAAAATCCAGAATATTCTTATGCTTAATAAATTTCAGCTGGGGTTGCATAGATTTCTTTAACACATAATGTTAATATTTCAATAACAAGTCTTTATATGAAATTAATCATCAAAATTATTGAATTTTACCCGTATATTTGTTATCCATAGTAAAAAAAAATTGTACATCTGTGTGACAAATTTATACCAATCAAATTCTGAAAAACAGATATTGTGTTAAGAAATCCTCATACCACATAATAAATAGATACCACACAAATATTTTATAATTTTTTTTTTTTTGTAAAAGAATTATAGATTCAAAAATGACTCTTTATTTTGACCATGTAGGAGAAAACAGGACTTTTATATTCAATATATGCATACAAATTTATATTCTATAATACACATATTCTAATTAAAAAATTTTTAATGCCTTAGTTTTTTACCAAATTTAGAATTTAATTCTCAATAAATTATATCCTTTTACTAAAACTGTAGTGCGCATAAAGACTTTCAAAAAGGTTTAACATAATTTTTTTACATAAAATTTTACAAAAGGTAATTTTCATTTCTAATGTTTGAAAATGGTATTTGATTCTCATCAAGTAAGTGAACCTGTAGTAAATTAAGATATTTTTCCATTTCTGTAGTGAATGCTTTTCGAAATTGTTTCCCCCATGAGAATGTAAAATTATTTAGTAAGATACATTAAACATATAGTACTTGTTTTTATATGACATATATGGTTACATACCAGATTTTTGTATTCTTATTTTAGATAATTAAATACAGAAATATCTCTATTAACTACTTTGAAGATGTGTAAAATTTAAGGAAACTAAATATATTCTATCTTTTTATGTATGTTCTCAATATAATTTAATTTAAAATAAACAAAAATTTACTTTGAAGCATTTCTGAAGACATCTGTCCAAAATTCTTTTAGAAGTTTCTTTTGTGAATACAAAAATTGTAGAAACCTCTGTTTTAGCTGGCGGCGATTTTTAAATGGTTGGTATTGAAAACAAGCATATTCAAAGTGGTCAGAATAAAATAACTAGCGAGGATATGGTTTAAAATCTTTATGATTCATCATTCTGAATCATGTTTACAAAACACTTGAATTTATACTGGGATATTATAAAAAAAGATTTTTTTCCTTCAATCATATTATCTTTTAGAGTGATCGAGCAACCATATATAGTTAAATACGAAATTTTAGTGGGTATAATGCAGAAACAAAATACTCGTAGCAATAATAAACAAAGTGTTAGGTCTGAGTTAAGCGGGAAACAAACGTAAACATAGTCACATGCTATCCTCATCACGTGATCGTGACGTCACATGAATTGCACCCATTCGTAGGACATGCTAAGGGTCATTCAACTGTGATGCTATCCACCGCAATAGTTTATTGTCAAAACAACCACGGGGAACTCTTTCCCTTCCGGACACTTCTTGATTGTGGGAGTCAGTGTAACTTGATATCCCAGGATGCCGTCTTAGCTTTGGGATTGCAAAGTGAACGAGTAAATACCTCTATTTGCGGTATTAACGGGACTTCGCAAATGATAAAAAAAGAAAGTGTCTGCCGTGGTTTCGAATAAAAATAGACAGTTTCAGAAATTAATGGAATTTCTTGTTGTTCCGAAAATTACGGGTTTGACTCCAACAAATAAATTAGATATTAGTGGGATAAAAATTCCTGAATATATAAAGTTATCGGACGAGAATTTCTAATCACCTGGAAGAATCGATTTGCTTTTATCAAATCAGATTTTCTTTGAAATTCTAAATCATGGGGAAATAAAACTAGCAGAAGGGAAGTTGATATTACAAGATACAGTATTCGGTTACAAAGCTAGTGGCGTCATGTCACATAATTACCCTAATAAGAGTTATTGTGGACTAGTTACTGATGTAAATGAGCTCAATAATAGTATCAAACGCTTTTGGGAAATTGAAAATTGTCCTGATTTCGAAATTCCTACAATGAGTAGAGAAGAAAAATTATGTGAAGAATACTTTACGAATACTTATAATAGAGATGAAACTGGTCGTTTTATTGTGAAAATGCCTTTGTCGAAGGATCCGAGTTGCTTGGGAGATTCGAAATTAACGGCATTACGTAGACTTAACTCCTTGTGGAGAAGATTAGTTGAAGATCCAAAAATATTGGAATTATATAGAAATTTTATACATGAGAATATTTAAAAATGGGACACATGGAAGAAGTAGTAGAAGATAATGATCCTGATGTTGTGTATTATCTCCCTCATCATGGTATGTACCGCCACGAAAGCAAAACAACTCCCTTACGTGTAGTTTTTAATGCATCCTCCGCTACTACTTCTGGGGAATGGCTAAATTCTTTACAATTGAATGGTGGTGTAATACAAAGGGACCTCTTTTCAATTTTATTAAACTTTAGAGCTCACAAATTTGTGCTAACAGCAGATATTAAAAAAATGTTTAGAATGACTTTGATTGACGAATCCCAGCGGTATAAAATCCCAGCAAAGATAAAATTGACAGTGACAAAGATAAAATTGACATGTGAAGATTCTCAGATTAACTACAGTTACTTAAGGCACCAGAGTGCACCATACCTTGTGACAAGATCTTTGAAACAGCTTGCCGTAGATGACGGCGAAAAATATCCATTAGCTGCAGATGTTATAATGTCTGATGTCTATATGGATGATCTTACTGGAGCAGATGATTTAGAATCTGGAAGAAAACTCCAAGAACAACAAGTGTCACTACTAAGGGGTGCTGGAATGGAACTTCACAAGTGGTCAGCTAGTAATTCATTGCTATTACCAGACTCAATGTGTCAAGATAAAGTCCTTTCTTATTCTTCTTCAACCGAGGCCAAGACCCTAGGACTCTTGTGGAAGCCACATCCAGACTCATTTGCTTTCAAGATTTCTCCCATGACTTTAGGTAAGTCGGTACCCCCTATCCCGCTAATGTAAAATTGAGCATTTTTATGCGCCTTTTTCTCATAAAATATTAAATGTACAGACTTAAATTTTTTTCTGTATATTAATTAGACTTTTTTATTTAAACTGAAGTTAGCTTTCTTAAATATATTGTTTAGTTTTTTCGAAAACTTTTATCGTAATGTATCACTACGAAGTTTTTGAAAAATGTCATTTTTTTTCACGATAACTGACTTTTACAAAATTATTATCGGTATATTAATAAAAGTTCACTTCAGTATATATATTAACATATCAGTAATATTCAGTGAAGATTGCAAGTGCTTCCGTTGAATAGGTTCTGAGAAAATGGTACACGCATTTTTAAAAACACCGTTTTGAGATAATTGCATTTTTATTATAAAATGTCACTTCATCAAAAAAATTATGAATTACAATCTGTATTTGCACTATTTTTTTTAAATATTAGCTTATTCTCAATAACTTTTGAGACTTTTTACTTATTTCTTTTACTTAGATTTCTCAGAAAATACATGTATAGCATTTTTCACTTTTAATCTATCGAGATATTTTATAGCATTTGCATCATTTTTCTCAAATTATGCATCAATTTTTGAAGAATTTTCTGTTCTGATACATTACTGTCATCCAAGTTGACTATAAGTATCATAAATACCATGTAAAAATGTGTCAATACATGAAAATATGGCTTTGGTAATACATCATTATACGACATTTCGAAAAATTTCATTAGTGTTTTATAAATTCACATGTAAACACAATTTCTTAAAGCATCAGAATTAAAAGGATTCTTAAAATATTACATAAATGGTATCCAAAACAACAACAAGAAAACTGATTTTATGTTTTTAAACATGAGATTTGTGTACTTTTTGTATGTAACAAGTTTTGTGCAACGAAAAAGGGCATTGCATTTTGGGATAAATTTATGTACCTTTTACTAAGAAACTATTGAAAACAAAGCTTAAAAATTTGTGTGTACATTAAATAAACATTTATCTTTATACAGAAGTGAAATGTTTTTAAAAATGTAATTTTGTAGAGTACAATAATGGAATTTTATAAAAATTTCCTTTTCTATGTTACGACATCTGCTTTTCAGCTAAATGTCTGAGGAATATCTCAAAAATTTCACTTCAGTATATATAATATATATGCAATATAAAATAAATATTTCCAGTTCATACATACAATTAATTTATAGAAAAAGAAGACACAAATTAAAAATTATAATCTATATAAGACAGCAATACATGATTATATGGCACTTCGAAAAAATTTCTTTAGTGTTTTGTATATTCACATGTAAACACAATTTCTTTAAATATAAGAATTAAAAAGATTATATAAATATTACATAGATAGTATCCAAAACAAAAAGAAAACTATTTTTGTGTTTTTAAACATGAAATTTATGATTTTTTTTTGTATATAACAAGCTTCATGCAACGCATTTTGAGATATATTTGTGTGTGCACTAAAAAAACATTTATTTTTATACAGAACTGAAATCTTTTTTTAAAAAATTGATCAGCCTGATTAAAAAAAATAATTTTTGCAGAGTAAAATAAGGAATTTAATAAAAATTTTCCTTTTCTGTGTTACGACGTATGCTTTTTAGCTAAAAGTCTGAGGAATATTTCAAAAATTTCACTTCAGTATACACAAGAATATATATGAAATATAAAATAAAAATTTCCAGTTCATGCATACCGTACATTTATAGAAAACACAGTTTAGAGAAGAAAATTTTTAGAAAACAGTAGCTTTTATATAAAATATTACCTCATCAAAAAGATCCTGCACTGTAGCCGGTTTTTACCTTATTTTTCTTAATATTATCTTCTTCTTCTTTTCTTTTTCTTCTTTTATCTTTTCTAATTTTCTTCGCTCTTCCAGAAAAAGCATACACTGCTTTCATTAACTTTTCTCTATCAAGAATTTTCATGTCACTTACCGAATATTCTCCAGGCTCGACTCCCATTTTCTGCAGCATTTTTAATTTGGATACATTACCATCATTAAAAGAACAAACAGCATCATAAACACCAAGTGAAAGTGTTTCAATCTGTACAAATGTTGTTTTAGGAACACGTGACCATATGACATTATGAAAACTTTCATTCGGGTTTTGTGTTTTTCCATGCAAACATTTTCTTAACAGATCAGGATGGGAAAGATCTCTAAATATAGGACGCATTGCTTCTACAACAGCGACCGGAAGACTATTTTTATGCTTGTAAGACTTACCTGATGCTTCAGCCTTTTTATATCCACACCATGAATCTTCACCATCAGGACAAAAACCATGTTGAGGATATTCATCTGTTGACAGCTTATGCAGAAAAATGGCTCAGATATCTTGCCGCATGTTCTGAACACTGGTGTAATTTCTCTGAATAGCTGATCCATAGTAAAACTGTAAGTTATCTATTTCATGCACAGTCAAACGATTTTTTCCGCTTAAACACTTACCGTCTGACAAGATTTGCCCTTTCAATTGAGATTTTAATCGGCGTAATCTTGTTCCCATGCGCTTCATGATATGTCCAATGCACTCCAATTTTCAATTGGGTATTCATCTCCATATATGTTTTTCTTTCTAACAGCGTCAAATGCTTTGCAATCTCCATCCCCTAAGTAAGTAATATATCGGGCATTATGCAAAGATAATGACCGTTGAAAAATTTTAGACGCACCTTGAATTTCCATGGCTCCACTAGATCCAACGTAATTCCTTTTACAATCCTTTTGATGAGAAGGTAAGTTTTTACATATGCAATATTTTGAAACTATATCATCATCTATCACCTTACCTGTATCCATGCTGGTCACAGTAACTACACCATTCAATGATGAGTAAGCGCGTTTCTGCCATGTTCCATCTACAGCGACTGCAATATTATTATATATTACCTTCATTATCACAAATAGCTTCCTTCGCAGCATTTTGAATGGAGTCCTCGTAAACAAGTTTTGCAGCATTTAAGATTCGCTTACCATAAGGAGAAAACCTTGTAGGTGGTTGAGGAAGATTCATTATGCCGCAAAACATTCTCTCAGCTTCTGCACCTTTTCCAATGGAACGCATAGCATATACAAACCTGGTATTTATTGTAGCAATTTGCGTTCCTTCATGAAAATTTGAAGAAGAGAATTCTACACGATATGGACAAGCACAACATTTCAGGACAAATGTAATAGCCAGTCCAGACTTACCTTTTAAAACTTGCATGTCTAAGCCACTGTTACACATTTTACAGTGAACTTCATTTTTGAAAACAAATGCCAGAATATTCAAATTCATAATGGCATTAATAATACCTACACTTTTGTCATAGCAAGAAAAACTTTCATTTAAATTGGGAATTTTCTTTTCTTTTGCACATGTCTCCTTTGAGTCATGTCAAAATTTTTGATTTTCAGAAATTTGAAATATCGAAATATTCAAAACGCTAAGAAGAAAAACGTGTATTCTATCCAAAATAAGTAAACAACGCTAACAGTTACGCTTGCAGTTAATCTACAGTTAACTGTGTATGAAAAAATAAAACAGAGAGTGGCTTTGGGAAAGCTTCCCAGATTTAAAAGGTCAATGTTTACATTTGTATCTGACAAAGGGGGCGTGGATCATCAGCTGATTATTTTTTAAAAATAATTTTAACATACTTTTAATTAGTAAAATGGCAAGTATGTTATATCATTGGAAAGGTCCTGATTTGGGGATTTTAGAAATATCAAAAACTCAAAATCGATTTCCCGAAGGTGTTTACCCTACTGACTCCCCTTAAACTGTGACAGTCTCATAGTCACAAAGAAATCAGTAATTTCTACAATCGCAAGGATATTCGATCCTCTTGGACTGATTGGACCTGTAATAACAAGGGCCAAAATCTTCCTCCAATCTTTGTGGCAGTTGAAACTTAGTTGGAATGATCCGTTGCCTTCGAACTTAGTTTCCTATTGGAAATCCTTCATAGATGCTTTGGAGTCTATAAACTGTCTCAACATCCCACATTATTGTCTACAAGATAAGTCAAACAGAACAGAGTTGCATGGCTTCTCTGACTCATCTGAAAAGGCTTAGGGTGCTGCACTTTACCTACGATACATTGATTCAAGTGGATAAATTTCTGTTAGGTTCCTTTGCTCCAAATCAAAGTTAGCGCCACTGAGAGAAAAGTATTACTATACCACGATTGGAACTTTGTGGTGCAGTACTATTATCAAAGCTTCTTAAAAAAACACTTCATGCCTTTAAAATCAATATCAGTTAAATTTATCTTTGGACTGATTCCAGCATTTAGCTGGCTTGGATCAAAAAGCCCCTTTCTCAACTAAAAACCTTCGTAAGAAACCGGGTCAATATAATTCAGGAGTTCACCGAAAGTGATTTTTGGAAACATGTGAATTCCGAAAATAACCCTGCTGACATGCTTTCAAGAGGTATTAATCCAGATAAAATTCAACATTGTGGACTTTGGTGGTTTGGTCCACCTTTCTTGCATCAGTATAAAGAACTGGAACCTTACGACTCTACTGCCGTCGATGGAGATGATCTTTTCCTACAAGAATTGAAGGAAACTTCAGACATTCCTCTATGTGCCTTATTAAAGACCTTTGAACCGCTGGATATAATTAGTAATTGCAAGACATCCAAGAAGCCAAACTATGGAACCTTTAAACAGCAAAGAACTATCAGAATCCTTGAAGTGTATCATAAAAAATATTCAAAGAACTTCATTTTTTAATGAAATTCAATATTTAGAAAAGGGATTCCTCTTAGATTCCTCTTCCAAACTCATGTAAATTGTTAAACTTGCATCCTTTTTTAGATGATAGTGGATTACTTCGAGTTGGAGGACGGTTAAGAAACTCCTCCATCCCAAGAAATCAGAAACATCCCATGATAATTCCCACCAACTATAATTTTACTTATATTGTTATTAATCATTTTCATATTCTCTATTTTCATACAGGTGCTGAAGCTACCTTAGCAAATATTAGAAATAGTTTTTGGATACCATCCGCAAGGAATGTAGTTAAAAAAATTCTTAGAACGCATCACCTGTAGAAAAATTAGTGCTAAAGGTTCGCAGCAATTAATGGCTGATTTGCCAGCTGCGAGTGTCACCGCTTGCAGAGTTTTCAGTCAAGTAGGTATAGATTATTGTGGACCCTTCCAGTTGAAAACTTTTTCTGGAAAATGCAAGCATATTAGGAAAGTTTATGTTTTTATTTGTTTTACAGTTAAGGCTATCCATTTAGAAATAGTTAGCGACTTAACAACGGACGCCTTTCTTGCAGCATAAAACGGTTTGTGGCCAGAAGAGGGCGACCCATTGAGATCCATAGTGATAATGGTCGGAACTTTGTAGGTGCAAATAATGAATTAAGAAAAATACTGAAAGCATTATTTAAGGGAAAAATAGAAAAAATAATGGATTTTTTGTCTAAAGAACAAATCAAATGGAACTTCAACCCACCTTCCGCATTACATTTTGGTGGTCTGTGGGAGGCGAGGGCTAAATTTTTAAAATACCACTTAAAGAGAGTAATTGGCAATTCAATTTTAAGTCATGAAGAATTTGTAACACTTATAGTTCAAATTGAAGCGGTTCTTAATTCTCGACCAATTTGTCCTCTGTCTAATGATCCGAATGATACCAAAATCTTAATTCCTGCACATTTTCTGATTGGATCATCATTGGTTGCAATACCTGACCCTGATTACACTGAGATCCCCATGAATAGATTAAGCCGTTGGCAGTTGGTACAAAGGATGAACCAACATTTTTGGCGTAAATGGTCTTCGGAATATTTAAATAGACTGCAACAGAGACCCAAATGGTGTAAGGGCAATGTAGGTTTCAAAGAAGGGGATTTAGTGTTAGTTAAACCCTCATAGAATTCAGACACTTTAAAATGGCATTTGGTACGCATTTTAAAATTGCACCCTGGTAAGGATAATTTAGTCAGACTAGTGACTTTAAAGGATAACCAAAGGGTTTATAAAAGGCCAGTCACTAAAATTGCCAATTTACCATATGTCAATTGATTTTGTCATCAGAATTGTATTTATAAATATTATTGTATCTTTACTGAATTGTATAATTGTTATTGTCATGTATTCTTACTATATTATTGTAACTTTATTGTAATAATTGTATAATATGTAAACTTTGTTGAATGCCTTCGTCATTACAAGGCGGGCAGGATGTTGGCGCCAGTTGGCGAGAATTCCTTGTATAGATTTCGCTCCTAGCCAACTGTTGTAACCTTGTATTCAGTTCGAAAAGTATAGCGATCCCATATATGGTTGGGATCCGTTTTCGCTCATTGAAATGTTGTTAAATTTACAGTCCATTTATTATTATATCGGCAACATTTAAAATACATTATATTGAGTATTATATGATATTTTATATAATTATTTTTATTTTAAAGAGTTAAATAGTTTTATAATATTTAGAATATATTATAATATCTTATTACACACATATTAATTTAATTATTTTATTATTATATAAATTATTTTTAATAAGCCTTTTTTAAGTAAACTGATTTAACAGTTAAAATAACTAAATAAATTGAAGGAAAGATGAAACAGCTAGACGATCGCACGACTCGAACCCTGGCCGACCGCAGATACACTATCACCTATGCCACTGCAACGTTAGAACTAATTAAAATTTAATTATATAGATGCTGAGTATGAATTTCGAAGGTCATTTTCTCCGATTTGACTGCCCATTCGGTGCTATTATATTGCGATTGCGGGTTGAACGCCGTATAGGGGTACTACACAATTACACAAGGTTTCATCCCAAAATATGAATTTCCTTAGTCGTGCCCTCCCCTTATGAATCAACAGAAGCGTTGCCTGCGGTGACCATGACCATATGTGTGTGCATATGAAATTTCAAATTTTAATAAAAATTGATTAATCATTATATTTTAACAATATTTCAGAAAACAAAATTAGTAAATTTGCCACAAATAGATCTTACGTTAAGCTTAGATTAGCTTCCTTTTTACGATTTAGATTACTGTAACTGGCAATAATGGTTTATTGTTTAAGTACTAATCTAAGGATGTGTTTGAATGTTTCTTTCGTATGTAACCTTTTTTATTCTAGTATGTATTCTAAACCAAACAATTCAATCAAAACTGCCTTGCCTACGTTCCTGAACACACTCCTTTAATTGCCAATAATCAAAATTTAAAACTTTTTGCTTCATTTACCAGTAGTCTTTAAAGGCAAAATGTTTAAAATCTGTCGATGATGCAAGTTTTAAGACAAACCGTGTAAAAACGTTCGGAACATATGGGTTTATATGCTTGTTCGCTTGTCGTATGTGTTTCGCTCCCGGCAATGATTTTCGTCAGCGGTTAGCCTAGAGTAGAGTCAGCAATTTGCGGACATCATCCCAATAGGCTTGTGTGATGTTTTACAAAGGGCACAGGTTTAGCTTGCAGTTAGAGTCACGTTGGACTTTCATACAGAGAACGCCAAGTTCAGGTTACCCCCAAGACGATATCATTCAATAGCACCATTACAGTGGTGCAGAATTGCTTGTTTCGAGGGGAGTTATACTGGCCTTCAGAACAGAACTGCATCTTAAAATCCGAACCATCACATTCGAATTTATCGGGACATCATTTTGGAACAACATGTGCGTTGGTTTCGGTGCACTATGGGCCCAGAATTTGTGTTTACTGATGACAACGCGCGTCCTCACCATGCAAACATCGTAAGCGAATGCCTTTAATTGGAGGATATCACCCGTATGGGCTGGATAGTATTCTCACCGGACTTGAACCCTGTAGAGCATGCGTGGGACATCTTTTACCGACGTGTTTCAGCCCGTCAACCCTCTCCCACGTGTGTACCGGAACTTCGGAGAGCATTGCTTGCTGAGTCAAGTAATATTTCCCAAGATAGCTTAAAACTCAGCTTGCATAGGCGTTTCATGGACTGCATTTAATCGCCTGGGAGACATATAATGTATTAACCGTCATACTAACCATGTAACATTAAGTTTTTGTAAAGGGAATATACACTAGCAGTCAGAAGGCTAGCCTGGAAAAGGCTTTTTGATAAGGCCAAGGCCCACCCTGGGCTGTTGAGCCACTGAGGAAGGAAGGAAACGGAGTATATCTGTTAAAATTGCTACACAGAGCAAAAATCGCAATTTTTAAGAAGGATATCATACGTACACCATCTTTTTTGTGTTTTATTTTTTGTTTAATAAATGGGCTTTATGAATAAGTTACGTTCATTTGTTTCTTAACCTTTACTGCCGGAGCTGATATCATCCTTAATTTATGGGCTTGAGTGTAGCATTATGCTCAGATATGGTTAAAACTTTCTTCAGAACAGTTCTTGTGGCCGCGGTAGCCTAGTAGGCTCGTGATTGGCGTGTCATGAGTTCGAGTTTGGTGCTGCTAAAGACCCACTTATAGAGGAAGCCGATGCACGTTAAATCTGTCGAGTCTCGAACGTCCTCTCACTGGTGTGGTTGTTTGTAGAGGTTTGTGCGATGTGACGGATCTATACGTGGTTCCACTAATCCTTTCTTACATCTTTAAGGTAAATATTTATTTCAACCAACCTTCATCGAGTAAGGGAACGTGATTATGTAAATGAGGTATATTATATAAATTCTGTTTTCGCGAGTTGGCAGTTCGAAGTTGTTGACACGTTGAAATTAATACGTTGGATGTGTGCAAGTAGGAGTTAACATGAAGTATGAGAATTAGTTGTTAGTTCAAGATTGAAAAGGAGCGGAATTAGTTAAAGATTACAGAGCGTGGAGCCTACGACATTTGATCAAGCCGAAGAGAGCTCCTGCAAGTTTCCAATGTAGGATCCAATGCATTAAGGGTTCATGTACTGTGCGTTTGATTAAGTAGAAGCTAGTTATTAGTATGCGACGTAGTTGTATTTGAGCGTATTTAAGCTGTCTTAGATTCAGTTGAGGGTCAGAAGTAGTATCCTCGTGTTATAGAATCTCACCTCCGCACTTTACTATATATCATATACCTTAATAAAAGAATTGTATTGTGTCTGATCTATAATAAGAATTAATAAATTAATTAAATGGAAAACATGTCTGTATATTATTCTGTTTCTTCCCCACATCCAGCCGGGTTTACAGGTAGACAAGAGGGTTCCGAGGTAAGAGGGAACCAAACGTTATCACAGCCAGCACAGGCCACAACCGAAGCCGCTGGAATTTTTACGATGCAGAAAATAGGCAGCATCCATGTCGTATGAGTATGTGGCATGTCAGAGATAGCTAGAGTACCTTTTTGGCTTAGGTACACTAGATAAAATTACATTCCTTGATCAATTTTGCATCGTCAGAGATTAGGTGCCTCTCTCTGGGGTGGAAATTGAGCTTCAAAATTAAATTGTGGCGATTTGTTTTCAAGCAATATGGTGCCGCACTTAGAAGTGATACCAACTCCCAAGAAACGTACTAGGTCCACAATGGTAAATACCAATCCGCAGCTTCATTAAAATTTTTTTTTTTAAAAACCATACGATATTTATAGCATACAACGTGTACAAGATGAATTTTGGTCAATTTTTCTTCCTTTTATTTGTAATTCTCAATCCCATATCTTTGTTTTATTTTGTATTTATTTTTGTAAATATTATGAATTTATTTGTTGCACCAGAAATTTGTGTCATGTGAATTGTTCAGATTCTATATAATTAATTGCGGTTCATGCAAGGTCGGTTCGGATGTTATCGCGCAAGCGCATTTATGATCAACAAGTCCCATCAGCTCCATCACAAAGATTTTGAATACCCAACGGGAATACAAGGAATATCAGCCGGGATGCTTCTTCATATATTTTCTCACAAATATTTGTGGTTTGCGATCAAATTGCCTGTTCTGATTTTTTTTATTAATGTCAAAAATTTATTTTACAAATGTTAGAAAAACTAAAAAAATAAAAAAAAAACATAGAGGATTTGTTTTGTTTGTAGATCAGTTACTGTCATTCACAAATAATGTGAACTTATTTTTTCATCGCATACTTTCCCTCAGAATTGTAAATGCAAAGTGGAACGTTGGTTAGCCACAAAAGAAACTGGTTCTAGCACCATGAATAGTGCTTATAAATACTAATATACCTGCCTCTGTTGTATTCAAATTTTTTCAATACAAACTTCAAATAAATGCGGTTAAAAACGGCATATATTGAGGCGATCCCAGACTGAGCCTTTGTTTTTATCTTCCTACATTGCATTGAGCTGCTCGTTTAGGACCGAAAGATCGGGCACAGGATAAAAAAAATTAATTTCTTCAGTACCTCTCAACTAGTATAATTTAATAATTTATAAAGAACACGCAACAAAAAAAAACAACGGTAAGGATTTTCCAAAGAGATTGTAACTTGTTTGCATCAATCGCACGAAAATAGAGGCGAACAATAACAAAATATGAATAATGCTGTTTGCGCTCATGTAGTTGTTTCGGTTTAAAATATATCAATTCACACACACACACACACACACACACACACACACACACACACACACACACACACACACACACACACACACACACAAATTGTTATTTCAAGACACTTGAAGTAAAAAAGATGGGAAAAGAAAGACATTGTCGATGAACTGGAAAAAATAATGCCTCGTGTAAAGGTATATAACATTTATTTTATTTCATTTTGTGGATCAATTAAAATATTAATTATGCCTTGGACATTAATAAAATACCAAAGCTAAAATGTTAACTTAAATAATATTTTTTGTTGTAATTGAACATAATGCAGTTTTAATGTTGTGAAATAAATGTTCCCTGACAAACAAACATGATGGAACCATTTCCAATACGACACTGATGTAATGAGATTACATGTTTTCCCTCTTGAAAGTTTCTTAGTTTTTATTCGCCAAATTTTAGTTTTAACATCGTTCTCTTAATCAATTCGCTTACATCAGCTATAAAGAGATCTGAAAAAAATGATACCTCTTTCCTCAAGCGCCATTTTTAAAAATTCCCCGCTCAAAATAAATACAATCGTCTGAGTTGAAAGAAAATAATGGTAACATAATTTATCATCCACATCGCCCTCATCTATCATCTCCGCCGCATAAGAATATCTCACGCGACGAGTAGCAATAGATAAAGAAGTGTACGTTTTACTCTTGAAAGACGAGAGACATCAGGTAGGAAATTAATTTAGAAAAAGAGTTATTCAGACATTAAAAAAAAAAGAGAGGGATAAATTTTCCCGTCTCTTTTGTGATAAAAAAACTATTTCCCTTTTAAAAGTTTCCACATCCCTGCATATTCGCAAGAGAAAAAATGATACAAGAAGTATACAGCGAGAAAGTTTCATTTCATTCCGGTCAGAAATGTAAATTTCTTACGGTTATTTTTAATAAAAAAATCCCTGCTGATTAGTTTTTTTAACTTTTTGTTTCTAACTATTTGTTTAGTTTCGTATTGGCACGAATTGAAATAAATAAAATATTTAAGAGCAGAGAAATACATTGGTCTGGGTCCAATAGGAATTCAAAAGCATGAAGGATTTAAAATTTTACTTTTAGTTTTACTGCTAAACCTTGATGTTTTATTGAGTGATATTCAAAAAGAAATATATAAGTGAAAAACAAAATTATGATAAAGAAAATTTGAATATTAGAAAGAAATGTCCCCGAAAGTGCTTATTTAAAATTTTGCCGATTATTGAGGAAAATGTTCGTATATATAATAAATTTTTCGTTTTTATGGCTTGATTATTATATAGCACCCTTTACCATTTTTTTATTTGTCATTCGCTAGAATACAGTTTAAAAATCAATAATAAAGAACTTGACTTATAAATTCATTAATCTCTATGAATGATTTGTCGTTCTTACAATTGTACTTTTAAAAATATACTTAAAGTTATTTCATCATAAATATTTAAAAAAAACTTTTAAAAAGGAACTCAATGATTATTTCGGGAGGGTAGAAAGAGGAGAAAGAATATCCAATTTCCTTCTCAGAGACTTTTACTAACCTTCCAGGTATCAATTTTGGAACGTTTCATAACTTTCGTAAGCTCTTCGACTTTTTCTTTTTTCACAAGTGCGTAGCCCTATTGAAAATTAAAAATCGGAAAAAATACAGTAAATATTTTCTTTAATGTGTACAATTTCAAAAATGTTTCCGCTTAAAATGTATCAGTTTAAATAGAGTTGTGTGTGTGTGTGTGTATTTTAGATAAGTAAACATACACTCTGAAACAGTAGCGCACACAGGAATTTTTCCGGAGGGGGGGGGATCCTGGGTCGAATGTCCACTATTCTTGTACCATGCTCTAACACTCCATCCAACCTATTCTTTTGATTTTGCCGATTTTTGAGAACAAAAAACAGTAAAAAATTAATTAATTAATTAGTAATTTTCATTAATTAGTAAAACTAATTTTTTATAAATAATTAAAATTTGCGTACTCTATACATAAGATTACAATCAATCGGGAAAAAAACCAAGTGCTGTGGGTGGGGATGCGAGGACTCTCTCCCCCTTGTGTGCGCCGCTGCTTTGAAATGTAATTTTTAAAATTAGCTTTTCTTGGCATAAAAACGAACGAAACAGATTCTTTATAGAGCGAAAGAAACTCGGGCGTCGTCACGTGACCGCGCATCAAAGTGACGAGATTCTTCGTCCACAGCCTTCGGAGGGCGACATGAATTCAAATCAAATAAAATCAAAGTTGGAGCATCGTAGTTAAGCAAACTGAAAAAAGAGAAGAAAGGAAAGAAATTTGATTTTTTAAAAATGAAACAACTTTTTTCCACCCAAAAATTTAGATTTAAAGAAAATTTCCTAAAAGTTCTCCTGTCCCTCACAAGCCAAGATCTGCAAGAGATTCATAGCATTATTCTGGAAAAATGAAATGAACAAATTGAAGAATACCTTGTTTGCTTTCAACGGCTGCTAAACATAGATGAAGCAATATGTATTTGATTCAGATAAAATTGTATGAAGAGTCCCCGTGGAAACGCATCGTTACTCGTATTAAGCGTATTAAAATCTCGTGAAACAGTTTAAAGTTCACTCGTAATCGTAAGTTTCACATTATATTAAAGAATCTGATGAAAATAAACAACAGTTTTCGAGGAAGCATGCGTTACAACAGAACTGGAATACAAAATGATTGTCACAATGACTTTCAAACCAATTTTAATCTCTGCCCCATGTGTAATTAGAACAGATTTGATAAACAAAGACAGATCATTCAAATACAAATCAAGACTGGAGTCTAACGCAGGTAACATTTCTTTATTAATGATCACTGCTCCAAGTTAAATACGATGGCACTGAATGCAAACTCAATATACCCTAAGGTTGTACCGTCATTGGCGAGCTGAGAGTTCGAGTCCCGGTACACTGAAGACCCATAACGTAGAGAAGATATACACGTTAAATCCGTCGATGACAATCACATACATTTTTCAAAGTATGCAGAATAGCATTGTATACTTAATATTATTAGGGAATATTTCATGAATTGATAATAGGGAGAATTGCTGTTCGAAAAGTTTTTTCTTTTTCACAATCCTTCTGAACCCCTCTAACAAGATAAAGAGGTAATTTCTGAATTCAAAAAGGAAGCTTTTTAACCTTTTTATTCTTGTCCCTGCATCTCTTTCTCTTTCTAGTGCTATATACCTCCATCCCCCCCCCCAAATCATTTAAGAACACAAAAGAAATTGTGCCTCAATGATCCATTCGAATTGTATGCTGGCTTTGTACATACAATTGGAATGGATCAGACAGTTGATCAAAGCAATGATGAGGAGTTTTACTTTTTGAAAACTAAATTTCTTTGTCTAAGTAAGACAGAAACCAAGTAATGAATTATCACAGGACGAGGGGTGTGAAACCCTTATGATACTAAGGGCCGCATGGATAATTTTATAAGCTGGGGAAGCATGTTCACAATCTTCTAAAAATCAATAAAATACGATTGTTATACTGTATTATTCATTTATTAAAACTCAATGTGTATTGTTATACATGCGATAATTTATTTTCATGTTAATTTTACATGAAATATACTATTATATTTTTAATAAAAGGAAAAACAAACTTTTCTACAATTTTAATTGAAATTACTTTTAGAATATTTTATCAATTTTTCTCAAACAGTCATCAAGATTCGATTAAAATACTGAGCTATTCATAATTTTAAATGCGAACGAAGAGATTGAACTAAAGCAAGCTTTCTCAATTCTCTATTTTCAATAAAATAGCCAATTGCCCCATAAATAAGTACTTCTGTGAACATAGTCATTATTCGTTAACAAACATTTTACGGAAAAGATCTACTGTAAATGCAGGTAAAAATCCCAAATCCAACTTTTCACAGATTTTAGCTTCAACAGAATCACATTAGATTTCCAAAATATATTTATTTTATGGCTTTCATAAACAATTTCCATATCGATAATTATAGATAAAGTAAAAGTGCAGTATAACTCCTACTCTTAGGTAAATTAATAATATTCCTTGACATCTTTATCTTCTCTGCCGGTGGGCACTCGAACAGAAAGGAGGAAGAGAATAAATGTGGTACTCGAGAATCGTATATAAATGGTAGAATATGCATAATGCAGTAAAACAAACTTTCAATACTTGCGACCCAATATTCACTATCATAATTTTCATCGCAGGTAAGTCAGGGTTGCAGTGGAAGATCACTTTTTCGTTATTTAATTATTTTAATTGTTGAATATATTTATTTAAAAGGCTTCTCAAGTATTTACATATTTATTTCGTATTTTAAAAGCAGTTCTGATTATATAAATATTTATAATATATTTTATAAATACTCTATAATAATTATTGATTATTATAATATTGTAAATAATAATATTTATTACTTAAATATTATATTAATGATTTTATATAATTATTTTTATTTTAAAGTAATATAATAGTTTACCTATTATAGTTTATAATATATTCAAAATATATTATATTTTCATTTTATGCATTGGATTATTTATGTCAATATAATAAAACAACATATATACTTATTTAATTATCATTTAATTATTTTATAATAACATAACATATTCACTAATTATACTTAATTGTAAAATTAATTAAAAAGAAAGAGCTAGACGATCGCGCTACTCGAACCCTGACCTAAAGTGCGGAATTCAGGTATGCTATCACATATGCCACTGCATCGCTGGAGCTAATTAAGATTTAATTGTATAAAACTAAGTATGAATTTCAAAGACCATTTACTCCGAATTAACTGCCCATTCGTTGCTATTACATTGACGGTTGAACACCCAATAGGAGTATTACTATTGCACGAAGACTCGTTCCCAAACGAATTCCTTAATCGTAGGCTCCCCTTGTAAAATATGAGGTGAAAATCATTCATTCCAGAGAGCATACTTGTTTGAATAAATTTCGAGCTGTTATCGTATAAAACACGGTTGTTGAAAGACGCATGAGAGAATTGAAATTGTAATCCTACTGTTCAATCGCCCTTAGGAACGGGAGATAAGCGCTCTTCCCCAAAATGCCTTTGAATATTTCGTGATTCTCGACGTTTGACTTCCTCCAATAGAGATTTGAAGGCAATCGATGCATCTCATATCTCCCGGAGGGGGGGGGGGCTCGGAAGTTTTGTGTTTTAAGGGGGGGGGGTGGATTTTGCAAGTTCTCAAAGTACAACCATTTTTTAACACAGTTTAAGGGATATTTCTAAAGATGTTCATTTATTGAGACGTTCTCAACGTATTTTCTTCCTCATACCGAGAAATCTTTGAATACTGTCACTGAGAGGTCACTGAAGCTGGTAAGTAATGAAATGTGTAAGAAGGTGTGTACAGTAAATTCAAATGCTTAAAGAATAATTTAAAATAAATGAAAGATATCGTAGTAAGAGGAGAGAAACAAAAGCGAATACAATATTTACGTAATCCTCCTATTCATTATTATGTATAAAAATAAATAAAGTAGTTAATTTTAACCATTGCACAGCAATAAGACAGGCTGAATTCTTCTCAGGTGGTATTCATGGATTGAATTTCGATCCGAATTCTGTTTTATTGGTGTCGATTGTGGTGTCCATTCACGTTTCTAAATGACATCGTATGGAGCAGAAATTGTAACAACTCACTTCATGCTAACGTTCAAAATGAACGGACAGATTTATCGTACATCTGGCTCCCTACTTCCATTCACAGATGGTCAACCTAAATTCCTATAAATTATTAGTAATAGCAAGGATGAATTGAATGAACGATGTCGAATTTCTCCTGGCATAAAAAGGTCCATTGTTTCTAAACTGCAAAAGCTTTTTCACCGAAAAAAAATTTAATGCGTTGAAGCTACCACTATTGAGACAATGTAAATAAACAAAATTTTAGGTTCATAATATATAAGGACAAAAGCAAATCATAAAAACTTCAAGTATTACATTAACAAATAACAAATAAAATCTGCTTATAAAAGTTATGTTTATGTATATTTATACATATTTTTTTATAAAAATTCATACCTTAAGCGCAAAAAGTTTAACATAGAAGAAATATCTGCTTTTTCGTTTATTTTTTTAACCGGACTGAGCCACAGCAACGCGTGGCAGGGTACAGCTAGTTAGATATAAAATTTAATTAATAAAATAAATTAGTTGGATGAAACGAAGAATTTTGATCTAGCATTTGCATTTCATCTTTCACAAAACTACAAAGTATTCTTTTAGAATATTTGATTTGATCAGTTTTTCAGCGAATCTATTATTAGTTCCAAAGATCGAATTGTGACGTTGATGTTAATTTTGAATCCACTGCAACACGATACCTGTGAGAAAATAAAAAAAAGCTTCTCATGCGAAGCACAAGACTAACCAAAAGAGACACATGTTAGATCCCCCCTCCCATCATTTTAAAATGGATTAAGTACAAAATGTATTCGATGATAGATTTGAACAAATTAGTCAAAATTTGGAAACTATATATATATTTTCAATTTTTATAAAATATATGCGTTCTAAATACCATGTTAAAAAACAACTACAATATTGTAAGGATTTGTAATGTGATATTCTGTTTACAGAAGAAATTTCAGCAGTATCTTTTAAAAAGAGGGAAAAAATCGTATGCAGGCAATGTACTAAATTTAACAACAAAGTTAAATTTTTCTCCGAACGTTAGTATTCCCTAAGAATATTGCTTATTATATAGTAGTAGTAAGTGGCGAATAAAGTTAGTTTCAGTTCAGAATAATTAAGGATTGTTTAATTTCGACTAACGCGCAAAAACTTAATGGTTTCGCTATTTTGGCGATTCAGCTTGACGAAAGTTAAAACATATCGTAAAGTTTGCAGAACTAAAAGTGAGAAAAAATCATTTTGTGATCTTTTGCGTAGTTTGGTTATTTTATGCAGTTTCCAGAGAGGAAGTTGTGTCACTTTAAAAAAACATTTATAACCCCGTACACTACTAAATGTCACGCGGGGGCTAACATAGAAATAAGTGTGATGCACACATCACAATTGAAAGAACGATTACAACACAAACATCCATGCCTTCTTCGAGATTCCAACCCAGGCCATACGGTACCGCAGTCAGCACCACTAACCATTATACAGGATGAGCGGCCAGCTGTGTCGCTTGCCGAGTAGAAACTAGCATGATCTGAACCCTAATTAATTACGTCACTAATTTTCAAAGCTTATAATTTTATATTTATGCTTTACTCAAATTGCATTTCTGCCTAGACTAACATTTTCCTCTCTCTTAGAATGATTTTCGGAGAAATACATCATTTCCGAAGAAAAAGCTTGATTATAATTTCAGTCACATTCATTTTTCTTCCACAAAATCTTTTCTCCCGCCTCTAGGAGTACGCAGTACGCTCTCAAATTTTCATACTTTTTGTCCAACATAACACACTGACATAAACACATATTTACTTTTCATCCTTCTATATAACATGATTATGTTTAGAGAACACATAGATGAAAATTTTTGTGATATTTTTCTTACGTTACGAAACTGTAAAGTAGGGTCAGTAGGGTAAACACCTTCGGGAAATCGATTTTGAGTTTTTGATATTTCTAAAATCCCCGAATCAGGACCTTTCCAATGATATAACATACTTGCCATTTTACTAATTAAAAGTATGTTAAAATTATTTTTTAAAAATTATCAGCTGATGAGCCACGCCCCCTTTGACAGATACAAATGTAAACATTGACCTTTTAAATCTGGGAAGCTTTTCCAAAGCCACTCTCTGTTTTATTTATTCATACGCAGTTAACTGTAGATTCACTGCAAGCGTAAATGTTAGGGTTGTTTACCTACTTTGGAGAGAATACACGTTTTCTTCTTAGCGTTTTGAATATTTCGATGTTTCAAATTTCTAAAAATCAAAAATTTTGAAATTTTATTTTAATTTAGTATGCCAAGATCGAACAGAGTATTCAAAAAACGTAAACGTACGTTTTATAAAGGTAAGAATACTTTCAACCATACTAACGACAGTAGTGTTAATCCTCAAGCTGGACATGCACATGACTCAAAGGAGACATGTGCAAAAGAAAAGAAAATTCCCAATTTAAATGGAAGTTTTTCTTTCTATGACAAAAGTGTAGGTATTATTAATGCCATTATGAATTTGAATATTCTAGCATTTGTTTTCAAGAATGAAGTTCACTGTAAAATGTGTAACAGTGGCTTAGACATGCAAGTTTTAAAAGGTAAGTCTGGACTGGCTATTACATTTGTCCTGAAATGTTGTGCTTGTCCATATCGTGTAGAATTCTCTTCTTCAAATTTTCATGAAGGAACGCAAAATGCTACAATAAATACCAGGTTTGTATATGCTATGCGTTACGTTGGAAAAGGTGCAGAAGCTGGGAGAATGTTTTGCGGCATAATGAATCTTCCTCAACCGCCTACAAGGTTTTCTCCTTACGGTAAGCGAATCTTAAATGCTGCAAAACTTGTTTACGAGGACTCCATTCAAAAAGCTGCGAAGGAAGCTATTTGTGAAAATGAAGGTAATAATATTGCAGTCGCTGTAGATGGGACATGGCAGAAACGCGGTTACTCATCATTGAATGGTGTAGTTACTGTGACCAGCATTGATACAGGTAAGGTGATAGATGTTGATATTCTTTCAAAATATTGCATATGTAAAAACTTACCTTCTCATCAAAAGGATTGTAAAAGGAGTTACGTTGGATCTAGTGGAGCCATGGAAATTCAAGGTGCGTCTAAAATTTTTCAACGGTCATTATCTTTGCATAATGCCCGATATATTACTTACTTAGGGGATGGAGATTGAAAGCATTTGACGCTGTTAGAAAGAAAAACATCTATGGAGATTAATACCCAATTGAAAATTGGAGTGCATTGGACATGTCATGAACCGCATGGGAACAACATTACGCCGATTAAAAACTCAATTGAAAGGGCAAATCTTGTCAGACGGTAAGTGTTTAAGCGGAAAAAATCGTTTGACTGAGCATGAAATAGATAACTTACAGTTTTACTATGGATCAGCTATTCAGAGAAATTACACCAGTGTTCAGAACATGCGGCAAGATATCTGAGCCATTTTTCTGCATAAGCTGTCAACAGATGAATATCCTCAACATGGTTTTTGTCCTGATGGTGAAGATTCATGGTGTGGATATAAAAAGGCTGAAGCATCAGGTAAGTCTTACAAGCATAAAAATAGTCTTCCGGTCGCTGTTGTAGAAGCAATGCGTCCTATATTTAGAGATCTTTCCCATCCTGATCTGTTAAGAAAATGTTTGCATGGAAAAACACAAAACCCGAATGAAAGTTTTCATAATGTCATATGGTCACGTGTTCCTAAAACAACATTTGTACAGATTGAAACACTTTCACTTGGTGTTTATGATGCTGTTTGTTCTTTTAATGATGGTAATGTATCCAAATTAAAAATGCTGCAGAAAATGGGAGTCGAGCCTGGAGAATATTCGGTAAGTGACATGAAAATTCTTGATAGAGAAAGGTTAATGAAAGCAGTGTATGCTTTTTCTGGAAGAGCGAAGAAAATTAGAAAAGATAAAAGAAGAAAAAGAAAAGAAGAAGAAGATAATATTAAGAAAAATAAGGTAAAAACCGGCTACAGTGCAGGATCTTTTTGATGAGGTAAAATTTTATATAAAAGCTACTGTTTTTCTATAAATGTACGGTATGCATGAACTGGAAATTTTTATTTTATATTTTATATATATTCTTGTGTATACTGAAGTGAAATTTTTGAAATATTCCTCAGACTTTTAGCTAAAAAGCATACGTCGTAACACAGAAAAGGAAAATTTTTATTAAATTCCTTATTTTACTCTGCAAAAATTATTTTTTTTAATCAGGCTGATCAATTTTTTAAAAAAAGATTTCAGTTCTGTATAAAAATAAATGTTTTTTTAGTGCACACACAAATATATCTCAAAATGCGTTGCATGAAGCTTGTTATATACAAAAAAAAATCATAAATTTCATGTTTAAAAACACAAAAATAGTTTTCTTTTTGTTTTGGATACTATCTATGTAATATTTATATAATCTTTTTAATTCTTATATTTAAAGAAATTGTGTTTACATGTGAATATACAAAACACTAAAGAAATTTTTTCGAAGTGCCATATAATCATGTATTACTGTCTTATATAGATTATAATTTTTAATTTGTGTCTTCTTTTTCTATAAATTAATTGTATGTATGAACTGGAAATATTTATTTTATATTGCATATATATTATATATACTGAAGTGAAATTTTTGAGATATTCCTCAGACATTTAGCTGAAAAGCAGATGTCGTAACATAGAAAAGGAAAATTTTTATAAAATTCATTATTCTACTCTACAAAATTACATTTTTAAAAACATTTCACTTCTGTATAAAGATAAATGTTTATTTAATGTACACACAAATTTTTAAGCTTTGTTTTCAATAGTTTCTTAGTAAAAGGTACATAAATTTATCCCAAAATGCAATGCCCTTTTTCGTTGCACAAAACTTGTTACATACAAAAAGTACACAAATCTCATGTTTAAAAACATAAAATCAGTTTTCTTGTTATTGTTTTGGATACCATTTATGTAATATTTTAAGAATCCTTTTAATTCTGATGCTTTAAGAAATTGTGTTTACATGTGAATTTATAAAACACTAATGAAATTTTTCGAAATGTCGTATAATGATGTATTACCAAAGCCATATTTTCATGTATTGACACATTTTTACATGGTATTTATGATACTTATAGTCAACTTGGATGACAGTAATGTATCAGAACAGAAAATTCTTCAAAAATTGATGCATAATTTGAGAAAAATGATGCAAATGCTATAAAATATCTCGATAGATTAAAAGTGAAAAATGCTATACATGTATTTTCTGAGAAATCTAAGTAAAAGAAATAAGTAAATAGTCTTAAATGTTATTGAGAATAAGCTAATATTTAAAAAAATATTGGAAATACAGATTGTAATTCATAATTTTTTTGATGAAGTGACATTTTATAATAAAAATGCAATTATCTCAAAACGGTGTTTTTAAAAATGCGTGTACCTTTTTCTCAGAACCTATTCAACGGAAGCACTTGCAATCTTCACTAAATATTACTGATATCTAACTATATAAAGTGCACAAAACCATTTTTTAATATTCCCATAATATTTTTGTAAAAGTCAGTTATCGTGAAAAAAAAATGACAGTTTTCAAAAATTTCATAGTGATACTGTTGCGATGAATGTTTTTTAAAAAACTATACAATATGTTTAAAAAAGCTTCCGTACATTTTAAATAAAAAAGTCTAATTAATACACAGAAAAAATTTTAAGTCTGTACATTTAATAGTTTCTGAGAAAAAGGTACATAAAAATGCTCAATTTAACATTAGTGGGATAGGGGGTACCGACTTACCTTAAACAGCCAATCAACATTTTACGGAAACACCTATTGGTTTAAAAATATTATTTTCCGTGCGGTTTTTCCCTCTCTTTACTCTTAGGAGAAATAGAAATTTGAATATTTTTTATCTTAGCTAAATATCTATCCACCTCCATTTTCTCGAGGGCTGTCAAACGTCGCACCCCGAAGCAACATTTTCCAGGCTCCAGTTTCACGAAGAATAACAGTGAAGTTTCCTTTCTCAAGGACTGAGTTTTTTTAATATTTTATTTCTAATGGTGGGTACAAAACTCAATGACTTAAAAAAGATAAGAAAGAGCAAAAATATGACAGGAAGAAGTCTATGAACCCATTCGAGCGGTCTCTAGCTTCCCAGTAGTGTTCCCACAAACTCTTAGGACAGCGCATAAGGTGAGTACAATCCATGGGTTCCCGAAGATTACAGAGCATTAGGCATTGGCCATTAGGAACTTTTACAAGATGTAAATGCTTAACAAGGCAGAGTTCTGCTACAACCTTCATTCATATTTTGAATATTATTCCATCAGGATACCTGGGAGTTCTTATTTGATCATTCTTTTTTCAATTTCTACTATTATTCCCCATATTTATTTATTTATATATATCTAGTTCAATCGTTAATAAAATATTTTTTGTTTATCCACTGAAGTTCAAATACATTTCGTTAAACTTGTAGGGGATGACATTCGATGTAAAAGCAGTTTTTTCAACTATTAATTCATTAATTAAGTTTTATTTTCTAATTTTAAATTTGTTCTGCGTTATTTCTGACGAAGTTAGAACTAGACCCAACAGATAGCGCCAGTAATTTTTTCTAAGAAATTTTCTCTTGGCTTCAAATCTTTTTTTAACTTGTGGTAGATGACACTTAATGTTAATATAGTTTTTGAAATATCAATTCGTTAATTACATTCAACTAATTAAACCAAAATTTTTCTTTATTAACCTAAGTTGTAATTGACTTAACAAATTTTATATTACTTGTTCAATTATTCTTAAAAATTGATCTAATAACTTACTTTGTATTGTAAAAAGTTACTTCTTTATTAGAGGTTCGAATAATCACTGCACCTTTTTTAGACAAAAAGGTGGCTTTTTCGGGTCCCTTATCCCGCAATGGACTAGGATCCCCTGAGGGTAAATAGTTTTATTTTTGTCAGAAGGCGACGGCAAAAGAAGGTGGCTGCTACCGAATATGGCGCTCTAGTAGAGGTAATTAATTACCTGCAAGGTGGCCTGATAAAATGAGTCTGATAAAATGACTACTCTTGAAAAGTGGTTCAATTGGCCCAGGGAGTGTTGTTTGTATGGCCTCAATCTTGCCATCAACAGCTGATCTAAATCATACCACGTAAGAAAAAAATACTTCAGTTGACACCCCCTTTAGAATTTATGTAGCCTCCTAAAAAGCCATCAGTATACACCTGGAGCCAATCACTTTCAGGGTAAAGAATATTGATGGCGTCATAAGCAAAAGATCTCAAGAAGAAGTTATTTGTATTCATTTTAGCGATAGAATAAATAAGTTCGGTAAAAATATAAAATCCCTGTCCACACTTGGGTTAAGAAACCTATTGTCTAGGAAATATAAAATTTTGAAAATGATTGTATACATGATTGGTTGCGCTCTATCTTTCAAACTTAGAATACCCTTTTTGTTTGTAAATTTATTGTCGTTCACGATCATATACTCCGTCTATATCGAATATCCAGTACTAAGTAATAAACTAGATAGACAGTCATTATACTAAGTAAAATAGTAATTAAATCGATTTTTTATTTTATCAAGTAAGCTGTAGAGCCCCTTAGTCGCCTCTACACAAGAAATCTGTTTCTTGTTCTAATTTCTTGTAAAAGCCCCCAATTGTTCACATCAATAGGTAATTTTTTAAAAATATATTTTTAATGCAGATCTAGATCCGCCCTACTTGGAACCAACTAGACGTTTAAACAGCGTAAGGCGCGTCTAGTGACTCTGTTGACAATATTCTTCACATGAAACTTAAACGTTAACTTTCGATCATACGTTACACCTAGGTATGAATATTCTTCTGGGACAGAAATAATAGATTGAGTGAAAGATAAATCAGGTTTTAAAGGATGGTGAGAGAGAGAGTAAGTGAAAAACTTTGATAAGCTGTTTTATCCAAATTTTCATCCATGTTATTTGTAACACACCACTTTTCCAAAGTTTCCAAGACACAGTTCAGAGTTTTTTCATTGAAAGATTTTGCATTCCGTCCATATCACAAGATCTTCCTCATAGAGGAGGCTTTTTTAACGGATCTCAATTGAGTAATAAGGTCATTTATGTATATGTTAAATAAAATACAGGTTGGGATAGCTCCCTGTGGGATATCGATTTGAAGTATTTTATATCCAGAGAAACAACGTCCATATATAATTCAGCATAATCGTTGTTCAAGAAAATTTGATTCCATTTTACGTTGCAACTCCGAAAATTGTGGCCTGATGTAATTGTCCTTCCTTCAACTATGAATGATTGCTTTTTCTCTTGTACCCTCTTGTTATTAATATTTGATAGAAAATTATAAGCCTTTTTGCTGTCATTTTGATAGTTGGTTGCTAATAAAACCATTTTTGGGATACAAGCTTTGACAAAAGAACTTTTTTTAAAAAAAAGGCCGCTTGTTTTCTCCCTGTTTGTACATCCCACTGCCAGCTTGGAAATCTTTCGAAACTTTTCTCGTTTAGCTTAACTGGCTAAGCATTTTTAACATTTCATCCTTCCTTTAGGTATACACTTAATAGAACAAGACAAATTAATATCCATCAGAAATTTGTGTTGATAATGTGAAGGTGACAATCGAAATCAATGTGAGAAGAAAGGGTCTTGTCTTCAGTTAACCTCGTGAAAAGGGGCCAATCAGTTTTTCCGAAAATTCACGAGATTTTGTAAGTAGTATTTTGTCTGCGAGCGACTGCAAAGGGAAATAATTGTTCTCGATAATTTATCGATGTCCAGATCAGGGTCTTCAATAACCTTTTTTTGTAGTAGAGCTTCTAATGCCAGATGTGACAAGCAGGGGTTCAGGTGAAGTTTTCGTACCATTATTATGTATGTACGTGTGGGGATTACCTCAATCATAAACCAACTTGAAGTTGTTTGTATTTAGAAGATCTTCAATGGCAGTACCTGATGGGTTAGTGTCATGTTAACCACACGAAGAAGAATGCGCATTAATGTCGCCAAGAGGAAAATAGTTCCTATTGCACTAATGGATGATAAATTCGGTTTATTCTTTGGTGGACTGTAAACCATCTAGTGAATCTGTAAGAACTATTTCAGTTAAAAATTATTGATCAATTAAAAAAAACCCATCAACATGCTTTACTATACGGCATAAAAAATGAGGCAGAATCTACATTATGTCTTCAGAACAGTTTTACAATTTATGACTTTTTATATCCTATGTACTATTGAATGAAAGGATACTAAACATATAAGCTTACCAAAAAAAGAAAAGAATTTTTTTAAAGTAAAACAACATCCTACTTTATATAGACCAGTGGTCTTCAAACTTTTTTTCTTTCATGAATTTGTTAAAGAGAGATCAACTATAAGCTCTTAAGTTTGGTTTTTAATTTTTTTTTATAAACAGTTAAGAATTTCTTTAGCCGATGAGTTTTATCATAGCAATACACTTTATTTAGAGAATTTAAAAGAAGCGACTCTTTTCACTGTTTTAGTACAATGCTAAGGCTAATGACAGGTGAAAATTCTAGCCCTTAGCCGCGATGAATTTCGTGGACCTTGATCTGATTTTACTGTCGATCAGGTGGCCATAAGCAACAACAACAACAACTACACTATTTTAGTTTTTCGACTCTTAAGTTCATGGGCCTCAAACCTTTTACCGCCAGGGGCCTCCAACTACCTTGATCCGCCTCTGCCCTTGAAACTATAAACGGTTTCTGGGGAACCTCAACAAAAAAAAAGCCTAAAATAATACATTTTAAAATAATATTTAATCAACATGAAACAGGTACTTTAAGTAAAGACAGTTAAAAAATATTTAATTTTTTATTAAAAAAATTTAACATGATATTAATGTAATTTATTCATTAATTCGACTGCCACGACCAGAATGCGTTAAATGATAGGTAGTTGAATTTATCATGAAAAGCACAAAAGTGGTTTAAATAAAAAATATATAAATAAACGATTTTTAAAAAAATAAAGAACTTTTTACTCTTTTTTCAATGCTTCTAATGATCCCGGTCATGAGCTCGCGATTGGTCATCGACTCTTAATACACCTTAAGATCGAAGGGATGAGGTGCTTTGAAACTGTCTGCTCACGTTGGCATGGTGTGGAAGTTTGGAGAATGGGATATTAATTTAAATGATGTTCTCTTTCTTTGACCTTGGTTAAAAAAGAGGCATGTTACTCGAATCCTCATGTTACCTCTCATTACAATATTAACGAACAGCTTCGAATATATTTTTTGCGTTTCTTCAAGCTCCAAATACTAAATTTTGAAAGGAAAATATCATTCAGTAAATTAAAGTAATTGGTTAGTGGCCTAAATACATTAAATACCTTGATTAAAGGAATGGATAACATCTCCCATAATATACTGCAAGCGTCAAGAAGAATAGGCACCGCTCGTTACTTTCCAGATTCAAAAGAACGCATTTCTGTTTAACCTAGAAGCGGATAAAAAGTAAAACAAATTCACACTTTCAAAAGAGGAATTCCCGAACATTCAAAGAATCATGAAGTTGTTCCGCTTAAAGATATCGCTAAATGCTGACAAAGTAAATTTACTCCCACGTAACGTGCATTTAATGTGGGTTGAAGACAGCAGAAAAAGACGAATATTTGCCAAATTATTATTTGAAACATTAATAAATTTATTTCCATTATTCATGAAGATCCCGCGGTGAGTAAGAATTGAATCGTCAGCTTAAATGAAGATTATCTAATGATATCGTAGCATTGTTTAAAAAAAATGTTTTCCCCCAAAAATACTTTGGAATAGGATCCAATGCTTTTAAAAGAAGGCACTATTCTTCGAACAAGAGTTGAGTTGCGGAAAATGGAATAACATTCGCATTCGTTCGGAAATATGCTCTTGAAAACCATTTCCTTGGAATACGAGGGATGGAGAGTTAGATTAACACCCCAGTATAAAACTGCACGGGGCGACATTTCAATTTTGAACCAAGATCAAGTGACGAGAAAATCCATGATCAAAGACTCCTCAGCTGGTACCCCCTATCTCCTAACTTCCACACTGCACCAACGAGAGCACATTTGAGCTCAAACATGGTTAACGTGCACCGGCCCCTCTACACGGGGCTCCAGCTGTACTAGGCTCGAACTTATGACACGCAAGTCACGGTTCCTGACCTTGACCACTAGGTTACCACAGCCAACCTCGATTATAGGATGTGGAGATCGGAAGTAATAAAAATATACATTGACCATTGTTTGTTCATGAATAATTTTTAAAAATAAATCTTATAAATGTGTTTCATTTTTAAGAATATGAAGGTTTCGATTATTCGACGACCAACATTTGATTGCTCGTGATGGGCTCAGGTAATTGTAAATTGCTGTTTATTCAAAAATCTTTGAATAAGCTTTTAGAATGAAAGAACGCTTTTATCAATCTTGTGCTTTCTTTGCGCCTTTCCGTGTTGCCGCTACTGAATGTCTTGCTACCGTGTAATGTGTGGTCTTCAAAATCCTCGTAAATAAAGGAATGTCTCATCATATACTTTCCAGAGTCTTTTGATCACTACTACATCCCAAACTCCCCCCAAATATACGTAGTTTCTGAAAAGTAGGACTACACCTTCAAATTTTAATTACAAATAAACAAGCATAAATATTTACCTATGGTTTTTCATATTCAGTAAAGAAAATGCTGACTTTTTTACAATGTTTTATTGCACGATTTCAACGTGTGCACTAATAATTGTGCGCAACACATCGAATAAAACCGAGATTTCTAGCCATGCTTTTTAAAGCATTGCAGGATCAGCACTCTGAATCACCGCTGCAATTCGACTTTTCAATTCACCAGTGTCATGAATTGAAGGTTGATAAATTAACTTTATCATGTACATCCATTAAAGTCCAAAGGTCTACAAATTTAGGTGACCCTAGTATTGAACTTCTTCTTCCCATCCGCCATCGGGGAATCCAAACCCTTTCTCACTTCCAAACTCAAATGGTGGGACTCCATTTACGCTGTACATGTGTTGCAGATTTAAATTCAGTAAACTATTCAACAACTTGCGCTTGTTCTTGTGATGAAGCCAGTTTGAAACGAATTTGTTGCAAAGTGTGCAAGTTAGCCCACCAAGTTTTCATTTCTTTAAACAGTAAATGAAGATCTTTTTTAATTTATTTTTGAAAGTGTAGCCATGCTTTTCGGACAGGATGCGGGAAGTATTTGAGAGCAAAATGACGGCTTGAAGAAAAAAAACAAATGTGTATATTGAAGCTACACGTGTAAAAAGATTCGTTCGGTAAATTGTTTAAAATCACATTCAGGTTCGACTCGAATTGAATGCATGCCCGGACTCCTTAAAATGAAATAATTTATGAGCATGATTATTAAATTTCTTTCTAATATAAGGAATGCGTTGCTTAAACATAAGTAATTCATTCACAATTACGCGAAGGTATTTGGTGAGTTGAAATCAGAGAAATTTTTTTTTATTTTACAGAAAGATATTAGGGTTTTGTTTAGATTAATAAATGTAAAATGGGCAGTTGACCTTTTCTGAAAAATAAAGAATTCTAAATTATCCCATTCAAATGCAAAAAGCATCACGGTCCCCAGTTAAGAAATGTGGAGAACAAGGTTTATCTTATCAACGTTAAATCTGAGTGAAGCAAACTTACGGTTGTGATCAAGAACCTGCATTTTGTTTTAAAGAGAAATAAAAGAAAGGGGGTAGTTAAGCAAAATTAGTTTTAAATGCAGTTTTACGTTCGAACCATATTCTAAAATTGACTGAGGAATTATTTATTACAAATATCATTTTTACATAGACCGGATTCTTATTTTGCCCATGAAATGTTAACTATCGTAATATGTTAAACATAACAAAAATCATTACATAAATTCGAAGATTATAATTTACTTCATGTAGTATCGAAATTTTTGAATTCAATATATATACAAAACTTTACATAAGTTTCTGAGGTTGATTGTAAAAGTAAATTTGTGACTAATAACGCAAATAAGAATTAGATGTATTGCAGTAAGGCTTTAGTTTATGTAAACCTCTGTTCCCATACACAAAAGTGGAATTTTTATCGAAAAAAAATTAGCTTCCACCAAGTATTACTGAAAAGCTGGAGGAATGTTACTGAGCTGTTTCGATCAATGAAGCAGAGAAGTGAGCTTCTATTTCCTAAAAGAGAGTACAGCTTTCATAGGTCTCCATTAGTACACATTTTGAATAGTGACGTTCCGTATTAAATACAAATTCTGTAAATTAATTACTTCTTTACGCACTTATATTATTATTCTGCAGAACCAAATGGATAGAGTGAGCACATAAACAAGTGCAAAATAAACTCGAGTTGAATATGGACGTGGATTATTTTATCTTGCATTAATAAGAGGCCCAAGCGAGGAGCTTACGTTGCATGCTCCAGAGAAGATAAGAACAACAATTACATTCTCCGAGTTCTGTCCCTGGAGGATTTTGGGATTCATTAGGACCCAAGAATTGCACTAACACATATTTCCTTAGATAAAAATCTGGATTAATTTGTTTCCTACAGCATTTTGGGGAAAATCCAAAAACGAAATTAGACTATCTGACTCTTACATTAAAAAAAAAAAGTCTTATTTCCACCATGAAATCAAGAGGAAAAATCTTTTGTTATAATTATGTTTTTAGAAAATAAACAATCAAGTATTCCTTTTATTTAAAGCCAGCTCATTTTTATAAAAGTGAATTGAAATGCAGCGGAGAGGCAATTATTTTAAGTGTTCAGCTCTAAACGAATATTAACTTTTCATAGAGATTGGATGTGAATTTTGTGTGTGGGTGTGAAGTGAAAAGGAGAATAAAGCACAGTATTTTTCCACCAATTCAATAGAAAAGTCTTTTCATAATCATAAGCAAAAGAAAACTATCCAAGGAGCTATAATCGTGGAAGAAAATTGTGTGTTTCTTTATCTGTTTTATTGCTCACTGAATAATAACGAGAAACATTCCACGAATATTGTTTTTTTTATTAAAAAAAAAAGGCGAACGATAAATGCTCAAGAAAAGAGAGAGAAAACAGGTTTCTCTATCTACATCTTCGGTTATGCCTTGTAAATGCACTTTTGCTTCCTTTCAAATTTTTTGCTTACCGGGGGAACAGTTTTCAAAGGTAATTTTTGTTTGCAGAAATTCAAAAGAAGAAGAATATTTAACTTTCTTTATTAGTCTGCAGTTTATGTAAGGCAACAGAAGAACTTTAGTAGAATAAATTTTTTTCTTTTGAATTTCGAATTCTTGCACAAAATTTTGAGAAATGACTTCGTATACATTTTTAAAGAAAATGTTACTTTAGATTTATTTATTTCCCCCAATTGTCTCTTCCGATCTCTAAAATGTTTGTTCCTTTCAAGTTGCTCGGTTTTGAATTGTGTTGTTTCACATATTCGAAATTTTACCAATTCAAGATCTTTTGAAATACTTTTTTATACGTTTCACCGTTTATTTTAAAATGCAACAAACGCAGCATAATTAAATCTAACATATAATCTATTTTCAAAATAATGATGCTTTCTTCGATGTTTCTCTGTTATCACCACAATATACATAAAAAAAAAGCATTTGTAACTTCCAGAAGATAAAGCTATTTAACCTTTAAAGTAAACAACATTTTGTTCTTATTTAATGAGTTTTTAAAAATAGATAAATCTAACTATATTGGAAATTTTTCAAAATAATAATAATATTTATAAAACATACCAAATAAGGATTTAAATGGTTTGCAAAATAAAATAGACTCATGACAAATAAGCAATTATAACTAACAAAAGAATAAATACAAAGAATTCAATATCTTACAGAAATTTAAAAATGAAAGTTGATTTTTCCTGAATAAATCACTAACATAAAATTTTGCATTATTTGGGAGATAATTATATACCCGAGTTTTTACGGGGAAAAAAAACTTAAAATGCTACTTTTTAAACAGAAAAGAAATTTATCATCAGTATGCATTATACTTAAGACTAAAAAATATCTGGAGCAGAGCCAGCTGATAGAGAAGTTTTCTCTATCAAGACCTAATGTTAAAAAAGAAACTTCTTAAGGATTATAAATGCGTGTGTGTATCATTTTCTCTACTTCAGTTTTATATTAAGAATTTTTAAGAGCTTATAAAAAGAAATATGCTATGAGTACTTGAGAGTTTAAAAAAGATTATTAGAATCAGGGAAACCATAGCGTTTCTCTTTAAAAGTGAAATAAGAGCGTAAGAATAAGAAGAGAGAGAGAGAGACCTCTGTCAGTTATACATAAAACTTTATGATTTCACCTCTGACTGGGAGCTTGTTTTTTACTACGACATACACACAACAGAAGATATACTCTAAATATTTGACTTATATTGTCTTGCCTGATGTTTTGTCTTATGTGAGATTTAAAGCAATGGATCTCCAAATCCTTTGTAAAGATGTCGTCTCGTCATAAATAATATTTCCTAGTACCGTTAAAACACAATTAGTCCATGCCTTTGAAGTTTTTATTCAGTTCATTAAAATTCTGAGTGATGTCGCATAAAAGCATTAAATCATTTAACCAATGTTTATTGGATAAATCATTAAAACTATTGTATGTTTCGATTAAAAAGAGCTTAATTTCTTCTAATAACGTTGCAAAGATCGAGGACTTGACCAAACCTAAGCCATCGCACGTTGTTTTATGTCGAAACCCTTAATATTGGCATTCAACTTCCTCTAAGAAATGTGCGAATTGCAGTTTATAAAGAGCTCTTGTGTTTATAAAAATTATTTTTATTACTACTGACATGCACTAGAAAACGTTTTAATCCCTGCTTCGCACATAAAACTTGCTGGTGTATTTTCAATGAAATTCAATACGAGAATGTGAAATATTTTGCTTAAGATACTGAATACCAATGTTTTTCCCTACCATACTAGGTGCACCGTCTGTTGTAGCAGAAACTATTTTCCGTGGATCAGTATCCATTTCTTTAAATGCAATACCAAATTCTTTAAAAATATCAACACCGGTACACTTCCTTTCTACGTTGATAGTTTTATTAACTCTTCTTTCATTATATTTCAATACTTATACAGAGCAAAAACTGTTAATTGTGCATAACCATTTACATCATTACTCTCATCTAAATCAATTGAATGCATTTCTGCATAATTTAAATCGAGAATCATTCGGACATTAAATTGAATTTAAAAATTTTAAGTACCAAACATAAAATACCAAAATATAAAATTGAAATATCAATATGAATCAAAATATTTGCAGCTATTAATTACCAAAATTCAACTATCAAACATTAAAAATTTTATATTTCTTATTTCAACATATATAGTTTTATCATTAATTATATAAAATCTATATTACTATTAAAAATATTTCAAAACACTTTATTATTCATGAAAATGTTTAGTATAAAAATATCAAAGATCAGAATCACTTTTAAAAATAAATCAGTATAAAGTATGCAAAATAAATGATTTTGAAAATGAAATCTTTTAATATATTGAATATAATTAAAAATATTTTAACCCAAAATTTCAAAAGATAAAAACATGTTAAAATCAATACTTTTCAAACCTTATGATATTTATGAAAATATATTTTATGAAATGTTCAACGTTATTTAACACACACAACATTTGCAAATTTAAAAATAATATAAATTATCACAATTCTCACATAAAATATCAAAATCATGTTTCAAAAATAATCATTATGAAAAATGCAATTTTTGAAACAAAATAAATCACAGTGAAAATATAAAAACATTTCAAGTATGTGGTACCAAATAAAAAAAATTGCAATTAAAAATGTTGTCTTGAGCCGTCACCAGTCACTAGATTACCCGCAATTGTCAGCAAATACCACTGCATAAGGAAAAGCATTTTAAATGACTGAAAATGGTGCAAATTTTTAGATTTTAAAACATATTTTCATGGATTGTGGATTTCTTCTTTATCAATGAGGATCATTGTGGATGGAAACTGCTTTGTAGAGGAGTTCTCCAATATTTTCTTGGAACCTACCATGGCGATGCAGTACGGCCGATGTTCTGCTCTTTCTTCTAGAGCAACTCTCAAAAATTTTACATCGACATTTTGTTTTCACGATAGGAAACAGTCCTACCGATTTTCATTGTAGTAAAGTATTGTACTGGCGAGTCATATTGTAGGGTTGGCTGGTGTTTATCTGTGTTGGTTACTTATATGTAGAACTGCCGATGGTTATTTATGTTGATTGTTTCTTAATAAACGAGGAACTCTTCTGAATTCATTTTTTACTCCTTATTTTCATATAAAATTTAAATGACATCTCAATAAACATATCATAAAACACAAAAGATGAGACATCATACAAAGGATGAAAGAGCTCAGCTATTTACACATAATTTAGACGAAGACAAGGATACAAAGATGGCGAGAACAAAAGAAGTTTATCTTATATTCTGGCTGGGAAGGTCGCGTGACTTTTTTCTAACGGGAGCCATGATTGGTTCGAAACATGCAGTGTTACTATTCTATTAAGATTAACGCGTTAGTCTTGAATCAAAGAATTAAAAAAATATTTAAAAGTATTTAATTAAAAGTATACTAGAGGGAATTATTACAGATATATATATATATAGGGGGCATGAGCTTTTTTAAAAGGCTCATTAGGGCATAGTAAAAAAAAAGTTGGGAAATCCTGCTATTCTTTTAGTCTCCTGAAGAAAGAATGACATGACATTTTAAGGATATATAATAGAATCATTCGAAAAAGGATTGTATTACGCAGAAATCCATTTTTAATTTCCAATTTAAGAAATACATCGTGAGAGACATACAAATGCACGCAGTTAAATATGAAATTCTGCATGCAAAAATATTTCAACTGAATGGAAATATTTAATGAGGAATAACTGAAAGTTAACATCTAGTAGATATATGCAAGTGTCTATCGCCAAAATCTCCGTTGTACGTTGATTGCAGGTAACGAATAGTGAACATATGTGAGAATTTGAAAGATGTACCAGGAAATGAAAAGCGGCTGATTTATCGAAGGAAGAATTTCCTGACATTTAATAGGGCGCTGCTATGAGTCGATCGCAGCCAACTTATAAGATCACGCACAGATGAACGTTGCGGGCCACTGTAAACTGACTTTTCTACTGGCTATTGACTCCCCGCGCATGAACTCATTACTCTTCCGCTTAACTCAGTTAAAATGAAATCAGCGTTACTCATAACTAACCATTTTGTTAACAGACTACAAATTAAGAACACTTATATTTTTATATTTTCTTTATTTATTTCAAGAAAATGAGTGTATCTGAAGAGACAAGTATAATATTTAAAGCCTTTTCTCAAAAATAAGAAAAATAAGCGCTTGCACTCTTGACAGATGTTACAAGTACCCCCGCACAAAAGAACCTTCCTGTAGCGGCTTTATGTGACAATCTGTGTTGCGTAGATGAACTGGAAATGCAGGTTGAAATTATACGGTTGCACAGGCTATTAAAAGAATAGTTAATTATTTTGGATTAAAACTGAATGTAAAAAGAATTTCTTTTCAAATAAAAGTTGCAAAAAATCGATCAATTCTTACGCTCATTCTTATACGCTCACGATAAGTTCCGGAAAGTCATGTTTAAACTTTTCCCCCTAATTGCCCGGAATTCTCATTTCAGTATAGATAACACAATGCTTTGCTATACAGCCGTTATGTGTCTCATTATCGCTTATGCTTGTCCAGTCTGGGGATATGCTGCTAAAACCAATATTAAAATTCTAGATACTGCACAAAATTCATACATACGTATGATTGTCAGAGCTACAAGATATATGCTCAATGGCGACATACGGAATGCCTTAAAAATCAGCAACTCTAAATATCATATTCAGAAAATTGCAATTAACTTCTTTAATGCTCGCCCAGATACAAATAACGATAATATGCTAAACTTAATCTCATACGATCCCAATTTAAAGACTAAAAGACCGAGACGAATACTTCTCGATTCTTACAACCCTCCTTAATTGTTCTTACTCTCGCAATAATTTTTATTATTGCATCTCAGTAAATTCAAATACCATTTTTGCTTTTTAATTTCCTCATTTTTAACTTTACCCACCCCACTGGACAAGCACCTCCCACTTTCCCTATTCCCAGCCCTCAGGGCAGCCAATAGGAGTCCATGATCACGCTATAACCGACCAATCAGAGAGCAAGCCCAAAGTTCTCACTCATGCCAAAAATTACAATTCTACTGCATTCAGATGAAGTATCATAGCCACACCTCCCGAATGCCATCGTCTCAGCCAATAGCCATGATTCCTTTTAAGCAGAAAGAAAAACCCCACCATCACCCTGCCCAACATCAAAGTCAACCAGGATATGGGACTGAGGACTGTTTCACAGTCCGGATGCCTACCTTACAACATCCATTCAACGCCATCTATTGGAGAGTTTTGAAACCCATTGACTGGGATATATTTAATTTCGCAAAATTTAAAAACCTACATTCATTCAACTGATTGATTGTTTCGTTCAACTATTTATTAATTTAAACCCTTCGTAATTATTATAACGAAAAAAAAGCAATATTTCATGTGAAAGAATTGAAATTAAGAAACATTTTATAATTCTTCACATAAACATTTATGAAAATTACCTAGAAAATGCATAAAAATATAATTATTAACACATAAAATTAAAAAGGTGAAGTAAAATCGTTTATATATATATAAATTCTGGTTAGTGTTTGTAATTATTTTCATTTATATGTTGTAATAAATGATATAAGTGACGGAAATAAATTTGTACGTTGTGAGTTCCTACCATTTTTATAATTTTTAAATGGTATTAAAGAAACAATTTGAAAAAGTACTCGGAAACAAAGCGTCTTATATACAGTACAAACTTAAAGAAAATTTAATAGTGGAAACTGTGTGTGGATGGAAGTGAAAATTTAAGTATTAAACGTAATTACAGATGTATAACCAAAGATGTAAATACAATCAAGTAATGGAACACAAATATTATTCAAAACGTATACTTTAAAGTATATATTTTTTTTAAAGGTAATCTTTTGAAAAGAATGTTGTTTTAAAGAAAAAAAAAGCAGTAAAGGGATGACTTGGGGGAAATCTGCACCCATTAGCCCCTAACCCCTAACGTACACGTACATTTAATTTAAGCTTTTCAAATATTTAGACAAAACACACACACACACGGAGCTGTCCTTTGAAATATTTATGATTAAAGAGGCTATTATAGAAAATCATGCCGAGGTAAAAATAATTAGGATTGATATTCTTTAAAAAACATCCAAAAACTAGGCAAGGTTCGTTGGCGACAGCGCTTCCTCAAACATTCAAAGCGATGGTGAAAACGAAGGTGCTTCATTTATTAATTATATCTCACTTTGTTTAATGAGCGAAAGAGAAAAAGGTGACCGAGTCTTAATTAATTATTGTGGTAGAGAGATAAAATGAATATTTATGAAAAGCTTTCTTAAAAATTGCCATTAACGGTTGAATTTGTTCCGAATTTGTTGTTGAGTTGAAACTTGTTCCGAAAAGGAAATTCATCTCACAAAATGCATCGGACAACGTGAATTGAGTTATCCTAGTCGAAAAATCTTCTTATTTAGTTTCTTTATTGGATTACTCATGTCGGAATATTACGAGAATCTAACATTAGTTTTCAAATGATGTGGAAAGTGAAAACACGTTAATCGCTGAGTATATATTATTGCTTTGTCAAATTTCTCTTCATATCATGCATATTTACGTCTCTTTTTGTTAATATACATCATATGTTCGCTGCAAAATCGAACTTTATAGAAGACATTTGGAGTCGATACGTAGCCCAGGGGCTGTGGCCGTGAACTCGATGCCGGGTGTCGACTGAGTAGAGCGGCCGATGAATGTTAAATCTGTCGAGGCCTTCCGCTTGTGGGGTGTAATAGTAAGGAGAGGGAAGTGTCAGATCAGGTGTTATTCTCGTCACTTGACCGAGGTTCAAAATGACGATGTCCGTCGCAAATCTTACTATTTCACTTGGAGTGGATAGTTCCAGCAAAAAGTAATATTTACTTGTAATCTAAGCTCAATGTATTTTTATTCTGATTGAATTAAAACAAAAACCACCCTTGGCCATGTTCACAGTCGACTCTATTTCAGTAGTTTGTTTGTAGACTAGGTTTCAATAAATTGGAGTTTCGCTGTGTAGAGCTCTCGCGGGGTGTGCATGGATTGATTACTAACGCCTAATTTTTAAATTACGCAAGACCATTGGCAAGGAGCCTCATCATTCAGAGCTGTGAACAAAGGACGAGGATCGACAGATTAAATGCGGGTCTTGAGAAGATTCAAAACCCCGACGCCCAGGAAGGTCACGAGTTCGTGACCGTAACCACTCGTTGCCTTGATCCTTGTGAACGAAGTTGAACATAAAGAACGAGATAATTCAGGATTAGCCACATTTCCATGGCTCTACAAAGGAGATAGAAATTGTTAAATGAATAAGAATAGACTTTTTGTGGAAGAAATTCCATTATAAGACAATGTTATCAACTGCACTGAATGCATTGACTAACACTAGAATAGCATTTCACTATTTAGTAAGAGAGGGTACATTTTTTAGAGTGGTTTGGCATTTTACATTTTTTTAATTATTGTTTTTTAACTATCCAACTGTTAATACTCATAACAGTTTGTTATGATAGCAAAATATGTAAACTTATGATGTACATCCTTAATTATGTACTATGATTGAAAATTTAGAACTTCTTTATATTTTTAATTGCCCCTGGATTAAATTATATCGCATATAATCGCTAGTTATATAAGCATCCCGAGGCAGGCAACCACGTCTAAGAGTAAAAAAATAAAATGTTTTTCTTTTTCTCTTTTTTCCTTCTCTGGATGCCGTTTCTCGTCAGCAATTAAGTTTCTGCTGTACGATAAATTTATTACCAAACAGATCAAATTGTTTTTCAAAGTCTCTAAAATCCTCTGAAACAGCAAATTGCAGTGAGCGTTATCTTACGTTAATTTGTGGAGAGCGGCTAGCAGTGTTCCGGAGCTGGACAAAACTATTTTTTCTTGCACCCTGAATTAAATTCACTAAATTTCATCCGCAAAAAAGGGCTTCTACTTCCTACCGCATGATTATTTCGCATCTTCTTATCTTTGCTTTCCTGTCTTTTAATATCACATGAGCAAGATAAAAATTTTTGACTACAATGATGAAAATACAAGAGTAAGAAAACGCTTTAGTAAGCTTTTGGCAAATTAGATTATTTTGCCTTAAGTAAAGCTCCATAAAAAGAGCACATTGTTTTGCTTTACATACTAAGCAATACAAATCTTATAAACTCATTTTTTATTAAACAGCCTATTATAGAATGAACCTAATTTTTTTTATTGCGCAATACTTCATTGAATTCAAGAGAATAAAATGAAAAAGCAACAGAGGCGGATTGAGCTAGTTGGAGGCCCCTGGTGGTTAAAGGTTTGAGCCTGTGGACTCAAGAGTCAAAAAACTAAAATAGTGAAAAACTTCTAGCTGAACTTAAGTACTCAAAATAAACTGTATTTTTTTTTTATTGAGAACATTTATAAATCACCCTGTACCACAAAGTATCACACGGGGGCTTGCAGAAGTAAACATGAAACGCACACTACAAAGGAAAGAAGGAATTTTTTAAAAGTCATGTGTGTGTGTGTGTGTGTGTGTGAAGGATTACAATACAAACATCCATGCCTTCTTCGGGATTCGTACCCAGACCCTACGTTAACTCAGTCAGCGTCACTATCCAAGAGCAAAGCCAGCTTTTTTACCGGTATTTTTTTCAGCTCGTTTGCATAAGAATCTGGTGATTGGTTGACAGATTCACGAGACGAAACGGCGTAACCATGGAAACACTCAGAATGTTGAATGCGATTGTCATCCAGAATCTTCACTATTGCCTTTATCCAGAAGACTTGTTGCTTCATCTATTCTTTGTTTGGTTGTTTTATTTTTTGCATGGATGAGAGACCAGACAAAATTAATAATTTACAATCAGATCCTGGACTTACAAATATGTATTTTTTTTCAATTGTGCTAAAAAATGCAGAGAAGTAAAAAATTTGATCATAAATTTTCAAAATTATAATTTGATTTATTTATAATTATTATTTATTATGGTGCTAAAAATGTTAAAGTCAACGTTTCTCTAAAGTTTGTTTGTGTGTAAATTTAAGATTTAATACATTGGAATGTTTTTATACAAGATTTTCTTATTACAAACATATTTTAAGCTTATTAGATAGTGTTAAAAAAGAAATTTATTTATTACGCATTTTAGTTTCTTACATTGGTTACTGAAAGAGATGTAGATTTAAAACTTATGACTGTAAAATTTTAAAAATTTGTAATTTATTTATCATAAAGATAAAAATTATAACTTAAGCTTAACACAAACTAATTATACAGTAACATTGAAAATTTAATTCATTGGAATATTTTTATGCAAAGTTACAAATGTTTTCAACTTATCATTGTCAAAAAATAAATTTATTAATTTATCTGCATTTATTCTGCATTCATGTTTATTACTTTTTTTTATGTACAAAGGCATGCAGGCATAAAACTTTTGATGATAAAATTTTAAATGAATGATTTATTTATTATAAAGTTAAAAATGGTTATTTCAATGTTACTGTTTAATTTGAGTGTAAATTTTTTATGCGTTGGAATATTTTTATTTATCATTAAAGTATTTTCAACACTTATTATGTATTGTCAAATTATGTAAATAAATAAAATCTCTAAATTTTTTTCGCATTAATTTCTATTTTTAAAAATTTATTTTTAACTTTGCATTTCCTTTGCAATATTTGTATTTAATTTTTTCTGTCGTCCAACGTGCAGATTCTACAAATATGCTTGAGCAAATGAATCTCGGTCGCAATGCATCATGGAAAAATTAGAAAACGTACACGCTTTTCCCCTCATTTGCCCTGCTCCAAAGCGAGTACGAAACTCAAACCCGCTTTTCAAACCTGTATAATACCGGCTCGTAGTGTAAACGAGCCTAGAGAGGATCAATGCCGGTATTTTGCCTGTAATTTTCGTCCATGTAAACGGGGCTTTAGTGAAACTGTCGCAAGAGATCTTATGCCAAAGGCACGACTCCTTTAGGTTTGCTTGAAAGTGGCATTAGAGATATGCCATGGACCTCATAATTTTGTACTACGATCTAATGACGAGTACAACACCTGAACTAGCTTATCCACTTGAAGAGCTTTGATCAATTTGGCATCCAACATCTGGAATGCACGGCGGAGTTTCAATGTACTCCAACTCCCCTCTCGAATCCTAAGACGCCGAGATTAAAATCACGATCACTCATCTATCGCACTAGCAGGAGCCAATCGGTTTCACTAGTACCATATGAACTCAAAAAATCAAAGTATTGTGCTAAACAAATAAGAATCGAAAACTATATAAAATGGAAATTTTATAATTTTATCTGCTCATGTTTGTAATCCTGTTTTTCACATTTAATAAGTTCAAATCAATGAAGATATTTTTTACATAAGTATTGATAATTCAAATTAGAAATTCACTATAATATCTTCTACTCGATTTGGATACTTAATCTTATGAAACTTTGTCGTATTACGAAGCTTTCTGTAATTTAATTCCATATTCTACTTTATAGCGGGTTAAATATGATATTTCCGGCCGACTAGCGGTAGAAATCTAACTTATCTCATTTTAAAAGCCTCTGCCTGGGAGTGATATCGCAGTCGAATGATTTGAAGAATTTGTTCAACCAGAAATTACAAATTAAACATCTCCTGATCCCGTGCCACTCCTCTGTTTCGTACATTTGAAACATGTTAAAGAGGGTTTCCATGAAGATGGAAGCTCTCGATGTGGAAGGTATTAAACGTAGAAGAAGTGCCGTTGGAGGGAATCTCCGATTGTTGCCGAGATATACTTCATGGGTCGTTAAGCAAAGTTTTTGTGAGCGATCAGAAACATTTATGAGCTTTCAAAGATCGCGCAGATAGCTACAAATTTATTAATAAAAAAGGATTTTCTGAAAAACAAAGTTGCGGATATAGGATCGCAATGTCAAAACCCTTTCTGTTTGTGAAAACAAAAGTTTTCTAAAATAATTAAGATGAGATTGAAAATAACTGCGCTCATTTGGCAGCACAAGAGTAATGTTGATAAGTTAAATTCGACTTCTTGCTAAAATATCATCTGAAAACTCATCTATTTCTATTTCATTAGAAATGTTATAAAGGAATATTTTAATCGATGTTACTCATTCTATTCATAATACGCGGCTGCGGTAGTCCAGGTCATGGACTCGTAGCTGGCATCTCAAAAAAGAGTTCGAGCCCAAGTGCCACAGAAGACCCACTGTACAGATTTTAGTAGAAGTATTGCTTATATATACTGGTTTCTACATTCATTACATTCTTCTGTAAATCGAATTCCAAATACTGCAGAAATCAGCGTCTGGCTCGATGTCTAGTAGTTTGTTTCTAAGTACTAACCTAATAATTTGCACATTTATCGCCGTAACGTTCAGAAACACAGAAATATTATCATAGGCTGAAAATTACATTTTCCAGCCTTTGAAAATTATACGGTCATTTGATCAGCAGCAATAATTTCTCCCTCAGTTTAATTAAGGAAAAATATTATTTCAGATTTCAACCAAACCTGATGGTGTCTTTAGATGAATCCATTGTACCACCACTATGTATTGTTGAAAGTAGATGACGGTTCCAATTTTTCTTTGGTGTATATAAAACAATTGTGTTGTAACTTTTCAAAAAAAAAAATACAAAGGGGTAAATTTCTCTATTCTTTGAGTTCAAACAGTTTGGATTTTTTAAATTTATTTTTTTATTTTTTCTTATTTTGTGTTCTAGCAATAATTATTTTCTTTTTCAAAAATTCATCCGAAAGTGGATACGAGGTATACAAGTTGTCTCTTAAAATTACTTTCTTCCAAAATGTTTCTTTGTCTCTCCCTATATATTTATTTTCAGGAGTGTTTTCATCTTCTAAATTTGGATTGATTTCAGGAAAGGAATCATACTCTTACTATGATACTCTTCATCATTTGATTCTTCCTCATCATCATCACCGCAAAGAAACTTTCTTCATTCGAAAATACTGTAGTACTATGTCTATTAAATACTGTATTTATCAAATTATATTTAAGTGTCGCATTTCTTCATCATAACTACGGTAATGCGCCTATAGCATAAGAAAGATTTTAAATCGTGCTTATGTATTCAGAACTGTAACGGGGCAATTCACGCGCAGGGTATGACATACCCGAAGAGGCTGTATCCAAAAATGTTCATTCAGAACTCTCCTACAAGCAAAAACCCTTCAGTGGATGTGACCTTAAAGTCAGCTTCAGAAGAAACTATCCATTTTTCAAAACAAAAAAAAAAGTTTAGGAGCAATAAAAAAATTTCGACGGTGAGTATGGCATACCTTGCACGTGAACTGCTAGGTTAATAACTGGATAATACTCGTTTTCGTTCTGTCACGATGCTTCCATCATTCAGACAGAGATACTGAATTGAGCTTCGGCTATGACTCAATATCAGGATTGTTTACTTTGCCACAGACTATTGAGTAAAAGGTCTTGATTCTTAATTTTACGATTACTTCAAAAGAGATATTCCATCCTCAAAAATTGCTTTCTATCATCCGAGAACAGTTAGTTTTGTCTACAATATATTATAATTTCTCTCTTTTTAAAAAATTAATTCTATCTTGCATAGTAAAAAATATTCCCAAACTTAATATTTTTATACTTTGATTCTTATATTCCATTTCTGTTTCACGATAAACGCCACTAAACTCTTTTTTTACCCAAACCTGGACATCTTTTTGTAAATGAATATTTTTTTCTATTTTGGGAACGTGGGAGTATCTTAATTAAATTGGATCAATAATTGCTCATCTGCCTTATTAAGTTTTTTTGAATCTTCCCGACTGATAGGCCTGTCTTCTTTCGTGAAGGATAGCCAAAGAAGCTCTATTGCTTTATTCGATATAATAATCCTTTATTTGGGTTTTGTACTTGATTAAATATTAAACCTGACGTAAAGTTTATTGCTCGAAATTCATAATGAGCCATGCCGCACGTCAAATCAAGGTTATTGCCTAATAAAAGACAAGCCAGGATACAAAAAATAATAATTTAAATAAAAATCGTAAAAGCTTCTAAAAATACGGAATAAGGCTGGAAACTTAAATTACAAATTATAGGCACCTCTTTGAGAAGACTGTGATTCCTATTTTTGCTGACATTTCTCCATTGACATACAAAAAAGTTTCAAAATGATATAAATCAAAATAAATCACATATTTAAAACACTATAATCAAATAAAGAACGTCAAAAACAAAATATAACAAAAAAATTAGCCAATGTTCTCCAGAATAGTGAACTGACTGATGAGACTAATATGGGTTTAAAGCATCTTTTATGACGAAGAATTTGTAACACATCTCATTAAAAAAAAGAAATTCTGAACGTTCTTAAATTGTAAACCAGCAAAGTTATCATGACTTCCCTGCATACACCATTGAATATTAATAAATGAAAAAATAGAAATTTGATACTGTTCAAGATCCGCTCTATAGAGGGCTTGATGCACGTTAAATTTGTTGCGGCTCATCCATTGGCGTGGTGGAGAAATTTGGAGAATGAGCTCAGATGTCAAGTCACTTGAAGACATCTGAGCTGGCACCCTTGCCTCTAATATTTTCTCCGTGAGAACTTTGAACCTCAAGGAATTTAATATGCAACAGAATATTATATGCATAGAAATATCAAGATGAAAACTTTTCTCACCTACCATGAAAAGAAAAATAATCAATAAATATTCATTATTTGCTTGAAAAAACTATATTTTTTCTACGTAAAGTTTTTTAAAAAAATCGTTCAAACAATCGACAAAAAATTAAACTAAAGCAGTTTTATTTCACCCCCTTGAAGACAGATATTCTTTTATTCACTTTTCTATCCAATGTGTAGATTAAATATTCATATTCTGTACACAACATCAAAATACTTTCAAAACTGAACTTGTTTTTTTATGATCTGTCATTTTGTTATGATACAACCGATGTTAATCTCTCTAATAAAAATATACGTATTAAAAATAAAATCTAGCGCTGTGAATTACACAGAAGGAACGAATCCGTTACGAAGTTTAACTTTGTTTTCTCCGTTGCCGTGGAAATGGGAGTTTCATATCTTGAGATTAATTTGGCCCGGCAAATTAGTCAGGCGAGTGACTGCCTAAGTAATAAAAAAAAGCCATTTAATTCCTCCTATTTCTAGATATTCGAAGTAGATAGGAAAAGGAATGTTTTTCAGTTTGGGCTCCATTCAAAATAGATTTTGCTCATTACCTTAGCGAAGAAATATTAGTTTACTGAAGCAAAATGATTTAAAAGCAAATTTTCAAAGAATTCACAGACACACAAAACCTAAGCGATAGAATATCAAAAGCTCTTTTCTGGGGACAAAAATCTTGGTTATATTCAGATTTTAAGAAAGAAACAAGACACTGATTTCCTTATCTATCCAAATTGATTTTGAAAATTCTTGCTATTTTTTAAAAATAAATCGCAATCCTCATTGTTGAAGTCGCTGTTTGCGGCTGAAAGGTAACTTAATGTCTTGACGCTTTTACTTATTTTTTTGAATTATAGGTTGATTTTTTAAAAACGCATTGAATGAAATATGTAGAATTATGTTATTAACTAAAATGGATAACTAGTGATTGAACGAGATAATGATGTGCAAATTCCGCGTGAACCACTGCGACCTCGTTTGTAAAGGGGTCATGATCGCGAGGTAATAGCCAACGTTTTTCAGTTGGGGGTTGCAACCCTGATCCCAACAAACATCCGCCGTGTAGAAGAAAAGATGGAGGCACAAAATTCTCTTCTTAGTGGGGTGTGAAAGTTTGAAGAACAGGGTTTTAGCATTAGCAGCTGGCCACGATTCAAAACAACGATGTTTATCGTCAATCCTCGTGTAGCTATAAAATGTAACAATCCATTTTTCTACCCCGATGGGGTGCATTTTAGCAACTTAACCTTTGCAGACACGGCAATGTGAGAGCCATTTCTTGGTGGCCCCATCTAGTGGCGGCCTCGCTACCAAATTTGGATGCTTTAATTTATTTGTTTTTAAGGGACGTGGGTAGTCTAGTGGTTAAAGCATCGGACACCCGACCGGAAGGCCTGGGTTCGATGCCCGTTGCCACGAAATGCCCGCCGAGTACACACGGAGAACATGCTCGTTAAATCTGTGGGTTCGAATGGTGTCACCATCTATCGTGAGCAAAATCGTGCTGTCACCTTCATGGACTCAAAGCTTAGGCTAATGACAGACGTATCTCTAGCCCGTTGCCATGATGAATTTCGTGGGCCTCGATCTGACTACGTCAGACAGGTGGCATAAGCAACAACAACATTTTTTTTATAAATTTAAGTTCCATTAGATGCTAAATATTGCCGAGAGTACTAGAGCCAAACTGATACTCAAGGGATTCTTTACATGTCACATAATCACATGACCTACGATTTTCGCATCCAGAAAATCTGTCGACTCCCTAAACTTCCACTTAACTCTTTTATAAGGATTCTGAGTGACTCAACTAATTTAACACGCTACACGTCGAGTCTTTAAAAGTCTTGAGAGCCCGACTGAAACAACACCAGCAACAAAATCTTGACTGTGACAACTCATGCACCGTAGCTGAGCAAATGTCGATCCCAAACATAGTTTCTGTTAATTTTTTTACCTCTAATGCTTTTATAAATTTTTAAACATTTGTATGATAGACACGTCGGTGCGCTTATTTGTTTTTGACAAGCCCTGTATGCAAGTTGTCACTTCCACGTCACAGGTGCGGAGTTCAATCCCGGGATGGGAAAGGTCGACTCAGCCTATCAGTGAGTCGATAAATGAGTACCAAGTTTGCTTGGGAATTAAACACAGGGGGTTTCGCGTCAGGCTGACCACTTGACTGAAACATCTGCACATGCACCCCAACGCGTAAGGTCACGTAAACTGAGATAAGTACATTAGTTTTTGACCCTCACTACTGAGTTTAGTTCAGTAAGTAAGTTTTAAGTTGATTACACACTTCCTGTGGATGACACCTCTGAAGACCCGCCTCGTAGAGGGGCTTAATGCACGTTCAATCTGTCGAGGCCCAATGTCGTCCCGTTGGTGTACTGTGGTAACTCGAGTGGGGTGCAAGCTCAGGTCCCTTGACAGAGGTTCAAAAGGACGAGGTCTGTCACGAATAGCCCTCTTGTTGCTCTGTAGTGCGCCGTTAATAGAACTCTCACTCGGTACTACGCATTGAATGTTCAAAGTTTTAAGAAAAATTAAGGGCAGTGCAGAGCTGTTTTTTGCGTTATAAAATTCAAAAATACTGTCTGTAGAACAAATGCATTCTCCAAATTGTATTTCACCTTTTTTTTTGGTTCTGCTCTGTAAGGAGCCACTGAAACTTTTGCATTGGAATTATACTTGGGAGAGAGAAATTCTTTATGGGAGCATCCAATATTTATCTTTCAGGATTGCCGCCTTATAATCCGTTACGGGAAATAAAAGTTCAAAAGGGAGCCCATTTACCTGGAAATTCATCGCAATGAATATATTTTCTATTATAATTTCGAAAGATAATTTCCTGAATTGGAAAAATCGGATATGACAATTTCCAAACAATTTTCGTTTCAGGAAGCTCATCGGTGATCGGCAATGTGTAGAAAATTCACCACTTCATGGTGTCGAGGTTGAAACTCGTCGATTTCATTTAATACTTAATTAAGGAATCTGTGTTCATATTCTATTTTCGAGTGTTTGCTCGTTTGTTGTCAAGATCATGATTTATACAAAAGCTTACGAAACACATTTTGAAGAAGATTCGACAAACTGAAGGAACTTCTTCAGGATGGTTAATTCCCCCCCCCCCCTTCAAGTGTATGTTGGCTTTGAAGTTTAATCGAGTGTGAAAATGAAGGTTACTGTGCAGTTGCGATTGTAGAACAACCTTCAAAAATAAAATAAAATAAAGCAAATGTAAAATATAACTTTCGAAATTTCCACTCGGGTATACGAAATTGACATTCCTGTTAATGATTCAAAAAGAACTAAAACTGTTAGGTGCAAATTGAACATAATTAGAGCTAATTAGCTTTAAATCAAATTTCACAGGATAAACCAAATTTTATTTAATTCTGCTTGTAAACTTCTAAGGTATGGGGGTTAGTTTCCTGAATGCTAACTGAATGTCCGAAACATTTCGTGACAAAAAATTTTCTATCAAACACTTCTCATAGTTTTTCTTTTCTTTTTTTTGTGCATAAAATGATAAGCAATGTTTTTCAATGGTAAAAACGTAAAAATGTTTGAAAATAAAAATGCAATATTATTATGAGGAATGCAACTTTGCGATAACAAAAAACAACTACTCTCTCTCTCTCTCTACTGTAATATATAAATATTTCTACAAGCAATTTCACATGGAAAGAGATCCTTAAATTTAAAAGTCACTGCAATTACCCTAACAGTGCCTCAAATGTTAAAGGTAAAAAATTGGGATCGGAAATCACCAAGTGCTAAATTTTAATCAATTCATTTATTAAGTGTCATTGGAGTAATGGGTAAAATGTGAGGCTTTGCGCTAACTAATCCACTATATAGCTTCCTAACGACTTTCTTTGAATATTTTTTGAATTACTCGGAATCGTACGAAGGGTGGAACTGCAGCTGTTTATATATCACATTTTCTACCAAATTTTACAAAAAAAAAAAATGCTTTACGCAGTGCGAAAATCGCAACCATAACAATTAATGACTAATAAAATTGGTAACCTCAAGTTCGAACGTGTCGTTAGCGCTGAATTGGAAACCATGTTCTTTGTTTCAGATTTCTCCACTTGCCCATCATTCTAAACTTAACTGTCCATTGATATGACGAGCTCAAATACTAAAATTCGAATCTGGGGTTAACCGAATTCTTAATAATAAAAATAAAATTATTTTTAATTATTATTATATTACTTATACAAAATAATAAAATAATATAAAATTAATAATAAAATAATATTAAATAATAAAAATTAATTATCCTTTTACTTTTATTGATTATTATTTATCTATAATTACTGGTTGTTTTTCAAATAGTGTTTTCGACTATGTGCTCCATATTCCCGTCAGCGCATTCCAATTTATTCAATGTCGTTAGTAGAGTTGCAATAATATATAAGTACCGAAAATTCCGTTGCGCGAGTTAATTAACTGTGTAAATTAAGTCAATCAATTCATAAATACCATGTTTCAGCTCCGGTATTTTTTTATTAGCTGGCTGCCGACTAAACAGATAAAATATCGCCAATTTCAGAAATTAAGTTTCATTCTCCGCCTTTGTTGCTTTATCAACGCCTCGCTCAGAAGCAACACGAGGGTGTTGGAGCGAACAGCGCCAATTCATTCGCTCAAGTTGATCTACGGGAAGATTTCTACTCAAACAGCAATTACTAAAAATCTAATTAAAAATATCTTTTTATTGAGGGTTGAGGAGAAAAAGTAACTTAGAAATCGACTTTTTTATGTTGAAACATTTTGTAAAACTTATATTCTTCACTGTTTGCAAGTATCCAGGTAAAGTTAAATTCAGCCTTGCCTTTACCTTCTTAAGAATGGGCTTGTTTATTTTCAATAGATTATAGATGTTTTAAGAAAAGTGTGTATTATATTTATCGCCAAAATTCCTCTTGGTTCTTAGGCACCATAAATAAAACAAATCTCTGCGTTAAAGTTCCTGTTTTTAAAACGGAAAAGAATTCGAAGAAAAATGAAACAAATAAGGAAATTAGAAGACGGTTGCAGGTCATGCAAAACCTTGAGAGAAAAAAACAATCACGTTGAAATGAAAGTTAACATATTTTGATTTGCACACCACTGAATACTTTAATCATACTATGTATAAAGATCTTGCCTCTGAGCTTAAAGGTGTGGGAGAATTGGAAGAAAAACTAGCAATGATCAATAAAACTTCAATTTATTCACAGTAATAGCCAAAGCACAAATTCAGTCGATCATGGATAAGAGATGCACCCAATTTATAAATATGAAGACAATTAAAGAAGTACATGAAATATGAGAAGACTTTAAAGTTTAATACACTTACTTAATTCAATAGCTCTGCCTTGTTTACTATTTAATCTAGATTTAATCTCCAGTGACAGATCATCACCTTAAGTACTTCAATTATCAAAAATTAAATATTCACGATTCTCATGCAATTGATTAATCACTGATCTATCTTATCTCTCCTTCTAACCTGAAAGCCTAGACTCTATATGGTAGTCCGTATTTGCATGTTTACGTTTTCTTCTTCGAGGAGGAGATTTATAATAAAATATTTTTCAAAGACCAGAAATTCCCCTAGAGAACTGTTAGTTAAAAGAACGCGGCTAGAATCGTCACAAGAATCGTCCTTGAAGAAAACGTGATTTAACGACCCGATAGAAATCACATAATAGATTTTAAAACAGAATCAATAATTGCCAATAAATCTTAAACTTACTCTACTTCTTGATTAGATTCGGAAACATGACAATACGTAAAGAAAAACAACTAATCTAAATCCACATATAATTTTAATTGAGGCATCTCTTTCACAATTTATCGCACAGTACATCCTATTCGGGCTAGGACCAGGGGAAAACCCATTAAGGAAAAAACCCTGGCTGTGCACCGCAGATTAAATATTAACAACTAGAACATCTTAGAATTAATTTTCAAGATATCCAATTAACTGCTGAAATTTCAGGGGTCAGCTTCCTTAAAATGAAAACTGGATCAATATCGGCACAAAAAAATATCATTAACCAACAATATATATATATATATATACCTTGACAAGCATTAAGCCGTTAAATTTATATCTAATACCAATTATTTTTAAATATATACTTTCACATAAATAAACACCATTTGGTGTTTTTTTTTACAAATTCCACGTCCATTCACTCTGCGCTGTTAGTGTTAGTATTATTGTTCCTATTTAAGTCGCGTCCCAAACCAGGTATTATACTTGTATATCTACACATATATCGATACATACATAAATACATATATAAATACAATTTTCAAATATACTATACTATAAACAAACATTTTAAGGAATTCTCGTCTAGTAGCCAAGTCTTATTTGGTTGTAAAGCAAATGTAAATAAACAAATGTTTTCCACATTTTGGAATAAATTTTACATACAAAAGTTCATTTTTCAAATTACAGGAAAAATGCACCCATCTCGGTGTCAACTTTTGCATAACTAAAAATCGTTACGAAATTAGACTTGCTCTTTGCAAAAATAAACCAGACTGCTTGACAGTAGTGGGAAAGAAAGAAACGATACAACCTGGCAAGTCTTCTTTAGGGTCTTCCTGCTGAGTCACCATGTATCAACTCCACACGATCTGATTTTTGCTTTGGCGACTGTTAAACTGTTCTAAAACGAATCGGCGCTCCTCCTCTTTGAAGAATACTTTCATAGCTGCTTCCTTACCACTGCACCGCTTGTAGTGCCGAAATCTCCTCCTCCTCCTGGTACTTGTTGCTTCGGCTTTTTAAGTATGGACTTGTCCTTCTATTTGCCTCTAGCCTCTCGCTGATTGCGCAATCTGTTGCGTAGGGGGTATAAACTGGACCTCCTTGACGGCTCTTGCCTTTCATTGACGTGTCATCTGCATAAGGACTTGACCTACCATGCGGACTTGTCTACTTTTGTCTGCAACTCCTCGAGATGGACAGGGACTGGATCTTCTGGATACTTGATTTTCGTCGGCTACTTCTCCCTTGGTCATTTCCCTTGTTATTGGACCTCATGGCATTGATAGAGGAATTAGCCTTTTTCGCCATTTAAATCTTCCCGGGGTCGTCTTTTAATTTCAGTATTTTCAACTAATGAAGAAGGGCACTACATTTTCGCCAGTTCTTTCTCAGTGGTGGCCTCCTCTTACTCTGATGTTTGCCTTCGTGATTATTGGAAGATTCAGATGACCTCACTCGCTTATCTCGCCATTATTTCATATTTGTGCTCTCCTCCCTGGCTAAGCTTTTACTTCCCTCAGTTTCTACCTGTTCTGCCTTGGATCCTCACCTTCTAATGCGTCTGTCTCCACAACACCTTCATCTCGTTCTCTTGAGTGATAAATCCATACCTGATCTACATTCATCGTTTTCGGTTTACTCTTTTTCCAAATAACCACATTATTCTTCTCAAACTTCATCACCTGATATGGACCTTCAAATTTAGGTTTAAACTTACTCTTAATTCTCTTGCTCACTGAACTTAAATGATGTGTTTGTACCAATACCAGATCCTTTGCTTTAACGTCAATTTCCTGTCTTCTCTTACTATAATATATAGCCCATCTATCTTGTTGAATCTTAGAATTCCGCCTCGCTTTCTCAAACAATTCTCAATATTACCACATATCAGGTCTGCTCCTTCCGTTACCATCACAAACTTTTAAAACGGAATTAATAATTTTCGATTAAAAATTTACTAAAATTCGACTAAAACTAATTCTGCACTCTATACGTTGATTCGTGTACAGCCATTCTTATCGCATAAGCGAAATCTTTGAGAAATGTGTCCCAATTTTCATGGTTTTCTTCTACATAGCTCGAAATCATTTGGAGAGGATACCGTTAACCTTCTCTGTTATGTTCGACTGCGGTCTATACGCGTGACCGTTTTTACATGTTTTATGTTCACAACCAGGGACATATGTGCTCAAATATCTTGGAGATAAATTGAGGACCATTATCGCTTATTATTTGTATAGGAGCTCCATAACGCGATATATAATTCTCAAATAGGGCATTTACATTAGCTTTAGCCGAGGCTCTTCTTAAGAGTACTATCTCAAACCACTTCATAAAATAATAAGTTATTAATAAAATAAATTTATATCGTTCCGGTCTAGAAGCTAGGTAAGGGCTGAAAAATATAACGAAAATATTTCATTCAGATAATTCGTTACAATAGACATAAAACGAACAGCTGGTTACGAGTTTTATAATTAAAAAATTCTCGTTTATTATAGACTAGCTGCCACGCATTGCTGTGGTTTTGTTTTAATACGTTAGATCAATATTATTCTAAGCTATTCAATGCAGTCAAATGAATCTTCGTTTATAATTTTGGTGGGTTGAAATAAGGTATAAATCAACAAATTATTTTAATTTTGCATTTCATTCATCTTCTATTGGAGTGTAGTATAATGCATGAATTACAAACGAAGTCGTTAAGTAACAACATATGAAGATTTAATTTTATAAATGGGGTAAATAACGTTGATTCTTTGAAATTTTTAAAATAATTTTTATCATTTAAAGTATAATAAATAATATTTTATACAACTAATCGCTAATCGGTGCACAATATTTTTCGGTAAAACTAATATTTTGCTAACTCAAATAGATTCACGGTTTCCGCACACGTGAGCATGTAACATCTAGTTGCCCATTCAAGAAACACGGATTTTCGAAGTCCAAGTATCAAATGAATATTGTTCGGGTTTCAGATTCATTATGGTCATCGCGAAATCCAAACGAATCGGGCATTGAAGCCTTTTGAATGGTATTAGAGATTTGACGGTATCAGTGGAATACATGGCAACAGATTCCGTAGAAGCAGAACCGAATTTTCGTTTAAATTTTACAGTCAAATGTTGTTTCAAGAAGTTCCCGGTAAGTTCTTTTTATGATCAAACGTGAACCGTTGCAATATCTAGGTGAATTTAAGTTACGCAGATAATAACCAGGGAACCACCGAAGATTATGTGGTGATATTCCTGATATATCTAGAGAATTCAAAAACTCGTTTGAAAAATTTACGGTTTTGTTTTCATCAACAATAGTATCGATTGGTTTAAAAAACGTTGGATCAACTGGCAACAACCCTGTGTCTGAAAGTTTATTTCACCACAATATCAACATTTTTTCTGATTAAGTAACAGGATTGCAGCGGTAATAACTATCAAGATAATTATACAGTACATCCGGAAAGACACCCTCAATCAGTTCCTTTTTGCCTAAAGAACATAACAGAAATTGTCTGGCTATTCCATGCATTATGTATTGGGATGAAGTTCTACTTCGCCGTTTCTGATACTCAGTAGTTGGTTAGGAAATATTTGCCCAGATTGATCATCTTGCAAATGTACTCGCGTGTTTATAGTCAGTCGAAGTGTTTCCACGTTTCGCTATAAAAACGATTGTTTTAAACAGGCGTTAATCTCGTGAGCAAAAATAGAGCGTGTAATGGCTGTTAATACCGGTGGAAATCACCAGACAGTAATACAACAGCAACAACGAATATTCTCTCGTTGCCATTTAAACTTGCAAAGCTCTATGTAATGCTCTGAGTGAATGTTTATGTTTCATGGTACACTTATCCCTGATCATGACTGAATTCATTTGCAATAGTGTAGCCAATCCACTCTTATTTTCAATGGTACAACACATTGCATATTGTTATTTTATGAATGTCCATTGGCAGCTGATGCGGAATGTATGTGCAGTTTTTTCCGCCATCTAACATAGTGACAACAATGAACGAAGATACAATTTCCTATTGAAATCATATTTTCGCAAGACTACACCTGAAAGTTTAGTTGCTACAGGGAATGAAAATCCAGAGGTGGAACTCGAACACAAAGCCATTTGACCTCATTCCAGCAATATCCAGGAAATTTACGGAAGCTTTTGAAATCCGTGTCCAGATTCTGTTCCCACCCCGAGAAGTACTCGGTGCCCACTTTCGACGCCCTTGCTCCTGTAAGTTCAGTCTCTGAAGGGGGACATTATGGTCGGTCGGCATTATCCAGGAAAGTAACGGGAGTTTCTAAAATCCGATTTCACATTATTATTGTTTCCCATCCAGAAAAACACCAGGAAAGTATTTCTATCTCCTCAAGAATTTTAATGCAAACATTTTCCACATTTCGTGCAAAATACTTTCGTCTGGCATTATTTGACTAGATTTGAGATTATATTGAATTGGATTGAGAATATTCGGATCGGCAGTTCGAAATACAATCAAGATCCACTTTTTGCGTCTCTATGTCGGCAGTGGCCGAGGTAGCCAAGTGTCAAGGCAATGGATCATGGCTAGCGTGTCATGAGTTCGAGCCCAGCACCACTGAAAACCCGCCGTGTAGGGGTGCGATTCACGTTAAATCTGTCGAGAGCTCAAACGTCCTCCCATTGGTGTGGTGTATGTGGCGTTGGTAGGAGAGGGCATGCCAGCTCAGGTATCGTGCGCATCACTTGACCATGGTTCAAAATTATGCGGTAAGTCTTCAAAAGCCCTCATGTAGCTGAAAAGTGCGACGTTAATATTCACTCACTTTACGTCGGCAAGTTAGGCTGGTACTGCTGTCCGAGAATAATCCGATCCCCCGGCATTATCTGGCAAAAATACAAGAATTTCTATATTTCGATTTCAGACTCGCTTAAACCATCTCAAATTACACCAGGAATACACTTTTCCCGCGCCAAGACTTTAAGGGTGATCTCCTGACCCGTTTTGCGTAAAAGACGGTCATCCTGAATTATCCGGCAAAGTTACTGTTATTTCTCAGATTGAATATCAGATTCGGATTATCCGTTTTGAAATACACCAGGTACCAAGTTTTCACGATCCAATGCTTTAAGGCAAGCCCCTGCTACGGTGCTTCTAAAATACGGTCGACTGGCATTATCCGGCAAAGTTATCGAAACTCGCTAAAATTCAATTTCAGATTATCATTTCACACTCCGAAATGCACACGGAGCTGACATTTGATGCTCCAGCGCGAGCAAGTTCAGTCGCTAGAGAGAATGAAAATCCGGAGGTGGGACCCAAATCATATTGCCTTTTCTCCTAATTGAGACAATATCCGGTAAGTTTAGTGGAGTTTCTGAAAATATGATTTCAAATGATCGTTTCCCACCCCTAGATACAACTGGAGATTACTTTTGTGCCCCTGAGCCGGCAAGTTCAGTCCCTAGATGGGGCATTAGGGTCGTCCGGCATTATCTGGCAAAGGTACAGGAATTTCTAAAATTCGATTTCAAACTCTTGTTCACCATCCCGAAATTACAACACACCAAAACATTAAGAGTAAGCTCCTTGCCACGGTTTACGTATTAAATGGTCTCCTGGATTATCCGGCAAAGTTACAGTTATTTCTCATATGGATATCAGATTCGGATTATCCATTTTGAAGTACCCCAGGTTCCAAGTTTTCACGATTCAAGGCTTTTAATGTAAGCCCCTGTTTACGGTCGGCCGGCTTTATCCGCAAAGTTACGGTTATTTTTGGAAACTGACTCGAAAATCGGATTCCACACCCCGTAATACGCCAGGCACTTAATTTTCGTGCATTTTGGTTTGCAATTGCTTCCACAGACACATGAGCAATGAACATTTTGCGATTATTCCCTTACGGAATCTGGCAAGGTTTTTCGGATTCTTCCCATTTCCGGCAATAAAAAAATTATGGCGTGATTAATTGAAATAAAAACCATCCTATGTTTTAAGTTAGACGAAATGACACACAGTATGCAAAATCATATTATGATCGGTTAAGTAGTTTCGGAGTCCATTGCGGACAAACACTTGTGACACGTTTATTATATATATATAAATATATAATATATAATTTCAAAAAATATACTAAAAATAGTTATATACCTAAGATAACTATCGTCATATAGAAAAGATTTAGCACAGAAATACTAAAAGCAACTCCCAGCCTTAGGAACTAGGAATGCAGGTTTAAACACAGTTTTCTGGCCAGCCAACCTTCACCTGAATTTGCCAGTATTCTGGGCCATAGGGAAAGCAATAAATTTCTAGAGAAGTTTAACTATATTATAGATAAACCATAACCATTAATGTAATACTATAATGTTAAGCCTTAATAATTACTAAAATATTTAAAATCAAAGCCAACTGATAGACTTACCATGTGAATACATTTCGCCTATATATATATATATACTAGCTGTTACCCGCCCGCTTCGCTGGGTATTTCATGATGTTTTATAAATTTTTACTGCTTATGTATAAATTATTGATATCTAAGTCCTAGCATTAAGAATTCGATTGTATTGAAAAATATATTTAGACCTGTAACTGTCACCTCTTGATAAATAAAAAGGGCAGAACTCATCTAATTTGTATTTTCTAAAAATCTCTAAAATTGAAGTATAGAATGATGTTTACTCTTTCGTACACCAAAAACCAAGTGGATTCCCGCAAAACCAATTTTCGCGGTGGATCTCTACTCCGTAAATTGAACATGCAAGCCAAATTTCAAGTCTAAATCTAACAGGAAAAAAAAAAAGTTTTACTATCAATATCCCCGTAATCCCGTGGGTGTTGAGAGCCGTTTTCCAAAATAACCTCTCTTAGCGCATTTCAATTCAACAAAAGAAAAATGCAAACCAAATATCATTATTATAGTCCTTGTAGCTCGAAAAAAGGATTTTTTTTGTGTCAATACGTCCCAGTAACCCCTGCACCCCTCCGCAGAACTTTATTTACTTAAAATACATTCTTAGTGCATCCCTATTCAACAAAAGAAACATGCTTAAAAAATTTCAAGTATATGGGTCTAACAATTAAAAACAGGAATATTTTTCTGTAACTCCTCTTGACCCCTCGCAACCATCCTTAGGGGTCAATTTTCGTTTTACTCTTTGTTAGAGGAATTATATTCCATGAAAGGAACATGCTTACTAATTTTCAAGCAGGATGATCAAATAGTTTAAAAATGGAAATATTTATCGATTACGCTTCTTAATCTCCCAAAATTAAACTTGGTAGTTGATATTCGCAAAACCCATTTTGTAGCGGTTCTCTACGAAAGGAATCTGCTTATCAAATTTCAAGACTGTACGTCTAATAGTTTAAAAATGGGGATAATTATCTATAACGCCACTTGAGCCCCCGCAACGCCACTTCGGTGTCTGTTTTCACAAAACCCATTTTGTAGGGGAATTGCACTCTATGAAAGGAATCTGCTTAGCAAAATTTGTGCGTCCAATAAATTAAAAATGCAAAAAAATTATCAATAACGCCCCTTGAACCCCCGCAACGCCACCTAGGGGCCTATTTTCTCAAAACACATTTTCTATATAGTGTATCTCTATCCTATGAGAGGAATCTGCTCACCAAATTTCAAGACTGTGCGTCTAATAGTTTAAAAATAGAAATAATTACTTATATCTGCCCTTAACCCTCCGCAACACCCCTTGGGGTCAATTTTCCCCAAACCCGTTTTGTAACGGATATGTACTCCATGAAAGAAACATTCCTACCAATTTTCAAACAGGTAGGTCAATTAGTTTAAAAATGAAAAAAATTATCTATTACGCCACTTAATCCCCCGCAACGCCACTTAGAGGTCTGTTTTCACAAAACCTTCTTATAGCTGATCTCTACTCTATGAAAGAAATCTTTTTATCAAATATAAAGACTGTGCGTCTAATAGTTTAAAAATGGAAATAATTATCTATAACGCCCCTTAAGTCCGGAACGCCACTTAGGGGCAATTTTCACGAAACCCATTTTGTAGCGTATCTCTACCCTATGAGAGGAATCTGCTTACTAAGTTTCAAGACTGTACGTCTAATAGTTAAAAAATCGGAATTTATAACGCCCCTTAAACCCCCCCCCCCGCAACACCCCTTGGGGTCAATTTTTTAAAAACCCATTTTGTAGCGGATATTTACTCCATGAAAGAAACTTACCTACCAATTTTCAAGCAGGTAGGTGAAGTAGTTTAAAAACGGATATATTTATCTATTACGCCTCTTAATCCCCCGCAACGCCACTTAGAAGTCTGTTTTCACAAAACCCGTTTTGTAACTGATCATTATTCTACGAAAGGATCTATTTAATCAAATTTAAAGACAGTGCGTCAAATAGTTTAAAAATGAAATATTTTATAACGCCCCTAAGCCCCTGCAACGCCACTTGGTGACGATTTTCACCAACTCATTTTGTAGCGGATCTCTACTGTATGAAAGGAATCTGCTAACCCAATTTCAAAATATTACATTGAGTAGTTTAAACGTAAACAATTATTTATAACACCCCTTAAGTCCCGCAACGCCACTTGGGGCACTTTTCACGAAACCCATTTTGTAGCGTACCCTATGAGAGGAATCTGCTTACTAAGTTTCAAGACTGTACGTCTAATAGTTAAAAAATCGGAATTTATAACGCCCTTAAACCCCCCACCCCCGCAACACCCCTTGGGGGTCAATTTTTTAAAACCCATTTTGTGCGGATATTTACTCCATGAAAGAAAACTTACCTACCAATTTTCAAGCAGGTAGGTGAAGTAGTTTAAAAACGGATATATTTATCTATTACGCCCCTTAATCCCCCGCAACGCCACTTAGAAGTCTGTTTTGACAAAACCCGTTTTGTAACTGATCATTATTCTACGAAAGGAATCTATTTATCAAATTTAAAGACAGTGCGTCAAATAGTTTTAAAATGAAAATAATTATTATAACGCCCCCTAAGCCCCTGCAACGCCACTTGGGGACGATTTTCACCAAACTCATTTTGTAGCGGATCTCTACTGTATGAAAGGAATCTGCTAACCCAATTTCAAAATGTACATTGAGTAGTTTAAACATGGAAACAATTATTTATAACGCCCCTTAACCCCCGTAACGCCCCTTGCGTTTCGTATTTCGGAAAATCCGTTCTTAGCTGATGTCTACTCTATGAAAGGAACATGTCTACCAAATTTCAAGTATGTAGGTTGAATAGTTCCAGAGATATCGTGATCAGTGAGTGAGTAGTCCTTTTCTCCTTTATATATAGATATAAATGAGAATTAAGGTGAATCTTTCATTAGTAAGTACTTTTCTATTGTCATAGGTACTCCTTTTAAGAACATCCTCCACCAGACATTTGGGATGTAAGCTCTCAATTCTTTAAGAGGAATAGATATTTTGCGTAGTACAACAAATTATCTTTCAGCCGAAAATCATGGGCCCAATTCTCTCAGATTGCCACGCTAACTGAGCTGTCCTCGGATTTTTCAAAATTCTATAAATATGACCTAATTCGGGAGCATTTCTCTGCTCTTCAATAAGCTGCTCTCAAGATGACCGATCCAATAACCGCACAAGATATCCTAGATTCAGCTAAGCTCTCTCTATCGGGTTTCTCGACAACCAATCCTCTACCACATTCTGAGTTCCTGGGTCATGGTCCGCTTCTATATTGAATTCTGCTAACTTAGGTGCCCACCTTACCTTCCTGTTGGATAAATTTTTGCCATTTGTTAATTTTTTTAGGGCTGCATGGTATGCAATGACTTTCATCAGTATTGGCCCTAAATAAGTTCGAAACTTATTCAATGCTCATATGACAGCCAAATATTCTTTTTCTGAAACCGTATAATTCCTTTCCGCCCTATTCAATGTCCTGGACGCGAATGTAATAGGTTCCTGTTGTTGCGTCAAAACCGCACCAACCCTTACAGTACTCCCATCCGTATACAACTCACATTGGCTTTCAAAATCTGGGAGTTTCAATACTCGTGCTTCTGTTACTGCCCTTTTTATCTCATCAAATGCTGTTTGTGCTTCCTCGAAACATAAAAATTTGACTTTCTTCCTTTTAAGTGCATACATTGGCTCGCATTTCTCTGCGTAATCACGAATAAATATTTGATGCCTACCCGTCATTCCGAAAACTTTTGCTACTTCCCGTGCATTTTTCGAAGTTTCATCTCGACGATAGCTTTCAATTTCTACTTATCTGTCTGAAACCCTCCGTGTCTTATAGCTAGACATAAATATATCAACTGTTCACATGCAAAATAGCTCTTTGCCTTATTCAAAGTCCAACCTGCAACAATCGAAAAACTTTTCTTAAGTTTTCAAGGGGCAGCGTGAACGATGGAGACGAAATAATTACATCATTCATGTAGATACTAACAAATCGCCCTATCAGTGTTTGTGTTTCAGAATAATGTGTATCACCTTTTAAAAATTCGGAGCCGCTTTGTAGAGACCAAAAGGCATCCGTTTGAATGCGTACGTACCTATTTTTAGTAATAAAAGCAGTCTTATGAATATCCTTGCGATTAACAGCGAGTTGGAAAAAACCGAATCGAAGATCTAAAATGGACATGATTTGAGCGTATGGTATGTTTGTAATTAAATCTTCAATAATTGGCAGAGAATACCTAGACTCATAAATAACTACGATCCCTAAAACGATCGGATCTATGATCACCTCGATCATTTTAGATCCTGTTTTCGAACCCTTGATTTCGTGCACTCCTACAATAAAAATTGTACGAATCCAAGTTCGTCACTGTCCTATCAATCTGCTTAGTTACCACACCTGCATCTTGCCAGTTTCCATCTTTCTGTCTTTCTGAAATCATTCTACACGAATCCCAATAATTTCTTTCGAAAATTTTGTTCGAAACCTGGGTTTCCCTATTCTTATACCTTTCCTCGTATTTAGCAACTAATTGTAACAATTGTGCCTTATTTGTCGGGTTCCTCACTTCTTCGTAATCCTCAGGTTCGAGTCTCATAATAATATGATTCAATAATTTCCGCATACTTCAGATCTAAATCTTTATGAATTTTTTTGCAATTTATAAACAAAATCTGACCCCTACCCTGGTTTAACGAAAAAAACTCAGCCTCTAATTCAGATCTATTTCGAACCACCGGAAAACTGTCCGATGACGCCTGCTTTAATGCTGCAAAATCAGTGGCCTCGCCTCTCGCTAACGAATACCTGATAACCTCAAACCAATCCCGCGCCCTTCCTACAAAATGATCCTCCAAGTAGGCTGGGCCAGAGTTGCAGGTATCTCATAGTATGCTGTATTATTATGAATATTTGGAAAAAAAAATTCAGATACATTCTCGGATCCCGAAAAGAAAAGTTCTGGCAAGACCCTAAAACGAGCTCCGAGTTCTATCTCAGGTTTAGGAGACATTAGGCTCCAATATCAGGTGCGCAGTCTACCCTCAGCCCCGCCTAGAGGTGTAGGAATAAGTGAAGGATGACTATCCATAACATTTATCGAATCTATTTACTAAACGCACAAATCATCAACAGACAGAATTCTAATAATTCAAACTAGAAGAGAAGTTCCTAATAAGAGCAATAGGAGATTAAACAACGAGATGCACGACCTGGGTACCTTTTTTAGGATCAAATTCGCTTCTATAAATATCTGAGTTATATTTTAAATATTGTGACCAATCGTCACTGTAATACCTTCAGCTATCTAATCTCGGAAACGTATGAAATATAGAATAATACTTGATCGGTACTATCTCTCCCCTTAGTCAGATTCTCTAGATCTCAATCTCCATATAACTCCGTCTATTTATCTATCTATCTTGAAACCCTACACTATATATATCCGAACTAATCTGCATATCATGGTTTCTTCTTCTAAAAGTGTTGGTTGCGATTTAATTTAAATTGATAAAGATTTCCCAAGAGGATTAGAGGAAGACATGATAAATCTATCACAAATGCTTTTAATGTACAATATTAAACGTGCAATTCTCTCATTGTCTTGAGACTTTATTTAACTAACGCACTATCATTGGAAAAGATAATGTTAGTGGAAGAGAGACAGAGGAGCATATACATACGTTAGATTCCTCTTCAACTCTGATTTATCTGCAAGATAGATAGTGAGCACTAACTAAGGAAAGAATTCTTTTTTTTTAATTTGTTACATAACGATAAGCATGACTGAAAAATTATGGTTATATCCAAGAAATGCTGGTACAAATTTACGTATTTTCAGACCACCGCATCTATACAAATAAATAAAATTGAAGTGTCTGTTTGTAATTTCAAATTAACAGCTTTTTACCAAATGAATTTAAAGGTATATAAAATCAATTGTTAAAATTTTTGTCTGTCAGTTTGTTCCGGCTAATCTCGGGAACTTCTGGTCCGATTTTAAAAATTCTTTCATCAATGGAAAGCTACATTACCAGCGAGTAACATAAAAGTATATTTATCAATATTCTACAGGAACAGGAACTATGCGGGTAAACGGTGACGATGCTTACTCCCATAAAGTTAACAAATTATGCATTGTTAACAATGGGATTTTAATAAAAATTTAACATTTATAACAAATTGTATTACCCACTTCGCTGAGGATTTCATGATTGTTTATAATTTTACTGCTTATAGTATAAATTATTGATATCTAAGTCCTAGCATTAAGAGATTCGATTGTATTGAAAATATATTTACCTGTAACTGTCCTGTTGGATAAAAGAAGCAGAATATCTAATTTGTATTTCTAAAATCTCTAAAATTGAGTATAGAATGAGTGTTTGCTCTTTCTAACCTAAAAATCCAAGTTGATTCCGCAAAACCAATTTTCATGTGGATCTCTCCCGTAAATTGAACAGCAAACATTTCAGTCTAATCAACAGGAAAAAAGTTTTTATCAATATCCCATAATCCATGTGTGACCGTTTTCCAAATAACCGCTCTTGGCGTCACTCAATTCAACAAAAGAAAAATGCCAGTGAAAATTATCATTATTATAGTCTTTATGGCTCGAAAAAGTAATTTTGTCGTCATTGTCCCAGTAACCCGACACCACCCCAGAGACTATTTACTTAAAATACATTCTTGGTGGATCCTCATTCGAACAAAACATGCTAAAATTTCCAGATATGGGTCTAAAATTAAAACAGGAATTTTTCGTATCCTCTTGACCTTCATAGCACCATCTGAGGGTCAATTTTCGATTTTACTCTTTGTTAGAAATTATCATTCCATGAAAGGAACATGCAACTTACCAATTTTCAAGCAGGATGATCAAATAGTTTAAGGAAATATGGCAAACTGTTATGCGATTGCCTCTTATCCCAAATTAAGACATTGGTAGTTCATAGAGAACCATTTTGTGAGTTCTCTCTAGAAAGAATCTCTTATAAATTTCAAGACTGTGCACTCTAATAGTTAAAATGGGGATAATTATCTATACGTCACTTAAAGGCTCCCATAACGCCACTTCAGTGTCTGTTTTCCACAAAACCCATTTTGTAGGAAAATTGAACCTATGAAAATCTTGCATTAGCAAATTAAACATCTATAATAAACAATCTCAATAACGCCATTGTGAACCCCGCAGCCTAGGGCCTAATCATTTCACAAACACATTTTCTATATCTCTATCCTTGGGTAGGAATCCTGCTACCAATTCAGACTGTGCGTCTAATGGTTAAAATGAAAATATTTTATATCTGCCCAACCTAGCTACCTTGGTCGATTTCCCAAACTTTTTGTAGACGGATATTTATCCATAAAGAAAACATTCCTCAATTTTTCAAGACAGGTAGGTGACAGTAGAAAAAGAAAAGATTATCTTACAGCCCTTAATCCCACCAGACGTCCTTAGAGGTCTGTTTTTAAAAACTTCTTATAGTGATACTCCTCTCATGAAGAAATCTCTTTACAAATATAAAGCTGTGCAGTCAATAGTTTAAAAATGGATAATTATCAACGCCTTAAGTCCCGCAGCGCCATGAAATATTTCTGACAGACATCTTGTAGGTATTTCTACCTGATAGAGGAATCTACTTATAAGTTTCAGACTATACGTCTAATAGTTAAAATCAGATTTCTAACGCCGCTATTTAGCCCGCACAATTGCTAATTTGAAATTACAAACAGACACTTCAATTTTATTTATTTGTATAGATATAGATTGGGATTACCATAACTATTGTTTAAATGTGACTAAAATGTAAATAAAATAAAAAGAAAGTTAAAACTAACCGTAAAACTTATCAGGCGTTTTGTTTCTTGCATTGCTTTTGCTTATGAAGCCTTGATTTATTATTTTAAAGTGCATCAAGAACAGCCGATGCTCTACTTAACTGAACAGTGAGATAACTATCATAAAAATTATGGCACGTGTCAGCGTATTATCATGTGCGCGTAACACTATTATGTCTCATGAAGAGCATCGGTCGCCAGTAGCAAAACAACAACTTCATTAAGCTCGGCTTGGCGTTCATCTTGGCATTCAGTTTCGTTCACCCGTTAATTTACGTTCCCGTAAGGAATACAGAGATAAAATATAATATACTCTCCCCGTTAATGTAGCTTTCCATTAATGAAGAATTTTTAAATCGCACCAGCCGTTTCCGAGATTAACCGGAACAAACAAACAGACAGACAGACAGACCAAAATTTTAAAGTGGTTTTATTATAGTACAATATATACTTTTAGTGCATTAAGTAAAGTTGCTAATTTGAAATTACAAAACAGACACTTCAATTTTATTTATTTGTATGAATGCTTCAGAAACATATAGTGTAATTTAGCATCTTTACAAAAGCAGTTTTAAATGGTTTATGATAAACGTTTAACCTTTATTACATTACGTTTGTTAAGTCAAACTCAAACTTTGAGAAATATCGCCAAGTTGGCTAATAAGTTCTCTATTCGACAATCCCAGATATTTTAATGCAAATTTTCTCCCACTTTTAAAGGAAACGAAGTAAAGTTTAACTTGAACTGCGCGCACGTGATATTAAAAATTCTATAGTAACATTAATTGACAGTTTCATAAAAGTTTTGATTGCTAGTAGTTTTGATTAGTTTAATTTATTACTTTTAATTTTTAACCTAATTATACAATATTCATATTTTGCAAATTTTCATATACTGAACCAGATATTTTACATGGAGGTATACTTTGAAGATATATACTATGGAGGCATCATACAATGTTGCACTCCTTGAAATAAGGAGAAATAAAGGGCTTTACGCAATACTTATTTCATCTTCAGTCTTTCTAATCTCAAACCTTTCGGAATAAGTATAAAAACACATGGAAGATATTTACAACGAAAACAACCAAATATGCCTTTCAATGAACATCTACAGCGAAACACAATAAAGGTTTTCAGAATGGATTTAGGAAGAATCTACATGATTTTGAGATGATTAGCCTTAGACGTGTTGACGAAATAGCTTCGATAATAGAAATTATTTGAGAAATAATGTACGATTTATAGTATTGTAACATCAAGTAACAAATTTATCTAAATCACCAGTTATGCAAGTCTCGATGCTCCTCGACTATAGCAAAAAGGAACGAGGCTTTGGATCTAAAACTGATGCAGAATATACTTGGTGTAAATATTTGAATATGTCATGAAAGGTTAGTGTTATCATACCTCAATTCCATTTTACTGACCTCCTTTTCAATTCAATTCAAAGTTCAAGTTCAGTTTCTATTGCTATTAGCAAAGTTAACATTTCAGGTAGCAGGGGTGCATTTGGAAAAGCAATGTTTTCCATGGCCAAGCTATACGTAGCCTGATTGGTGTAATCCAATGCCCAAATCTTCACATATTTGCAAGTGATGGAAGAACATATAATATGGTACACAGTAACATCTAGAATAATATTCTGTTTTGGAACAACTAAGAGATTATAGTAAACGTAGATCATTTCTGATTTTAAAAATACTAATAGTTAAAGTTATTGAATATTTGTTGTTAATTATTATAATAAATTACGTTTTCAGTTTTTAAAACTAAGCTCAATTTTAGAAATTCTAAATTTTATTGGTTCAGTCAAGCAATAAAAATTACCATATTATATTATTTCTTTCTAATGATAATGATTACGACTTTATTGGTGATTTAAAGACATCAGCATGGTGGGCTGCGGGTAAAAGCTAGTCACACATATGTTTATTAAATTAAACCGTAATAGACTGTTTCTGACCAAAGGGTAATCTGCCTCGTCATAAAGCGAATCAAATTTGATTGCACTAAAACCCGTCATTATAGAAGCTCATACATGTAAATCAATGCTGGCTCAATATCTTCAACTTGTTGCAGTATAAAAATATTTTGATGCATGCCAGAGAAAGAGAACTCGGATATTTATCCTCGTTAATTTACCGTGGCTCAAACTTAGAGAATATTTACTAATAAGCACGATGTGCGCTAAATGGCAATGAACAGCAATCTGCTCATTTAACTAGGTTAACACAAAATAATTGGTTTGCTCTTCCGGTGCAATGCTACTGTAATTGACTTTGTTAAAATTTATGCACCGCTCAATGCCATTGAAAAGGAGACCGAACTCTTCTTTTATATTCCTAGATTAACAGGGAAATTTTCCAAAACCAGAATTTATGATTGATTACTGGAGGTGTTACAAATACTCCCGTACTTGTTATGAATTTACTAGCCTGGTTCGGATGAATGCAGCTATCCTGTATGACAGACTTACGAGTCTTCCAAATATTTCCTTCTGGCATGATTACAACTTTGACAGGAGCACGTAATCTGAAGACTCAGAAAGGTTTTCTTCAATACGTCCGAGAGAACGACCAATAGAAAGACAATAACAAGGTCTATGAACTATTATCTCACATAATCCCACTGGAGTTTTATGGTTCTCGATGTTAGATTGTATTTGACTTTGAATGTGATGGAAAATGATCTTTATTCAATGGCTCTTCGAGGCATCGCATTGTAAATCATTAATGTTAGTGATGAGTGGTGACTTCATATTTTAGTGGCTCCTTTTGGACTTCCCCAGAATTATTTGGTGGCGTTTTATGACTATTTTCCTTTTGCCTACAGGGAGGCTCTCCTACGACCCATTTTGATGGTGAAATCGAGACCCTCCATTTAGCCCTTCTGAAGCTTTCTACTCCCCTCCTGATAAGGCTGTAATTTTATCGGACTTTAGTTCTGCCCTTCAGACCCTGGAAAGTAGCCTAGTAAAACAAAGTTCCCAAGTCCACAGCTGCGGGTAGTCATTAAATAGAATTCAAATGAAGTTTGTTTTCGAATGGGTGCCATCCCATTGTGGTCTTTGGGGATAAAAGATAGTGAACATCTTAACAAGACGGTGGATATTCTCCAAGGAACAAAGACCTTGGAGAATATCTACTATAAACTTGTGACGGGTGCTTACGCGTTTTACTAACCTTCTCTTAAAACTTTAGAAGTTGTATTTATTTTGACCAATCCCACTGAGAGCTGGAAGTGTGACTTATGCAAATATTATAGTTTCAGGTTTAGCGAGTTCAGAAAGAGATATAAAGGGAGAAATGAAATGAAGAGTTGAGATCATAAGCGGTTTGATAGAGTAGAACTCCGATGTTTGGGATTGAAAATGGCTTGCGTGGTTGCTTAGAAGGTGTTTCTAAGCGTTTAGTTTAATGAAGTGAAATTTGATGGGAAGATTATTGAGAAAGATTCATTAAGGCGGTTCAGAAGTTATTGAAGATATCTAGATTATAGCCACTTCATAAATTCTACTAGTTTCAAGTTCCTTCTGAAGAAGATTTCAGGTCTATAATATTTGTAGTTTAGATTTAAATGTGTAGTTGATTGTGCGTGTTATTCCCTCATGATATCAGTTAGTATTCCGTCGTCCATAATTGAATTCTGATCGCACTCCATGATAATTTATTGTTCTTAAAGTTGATTATTAATTGTGTGTTTCTATCTTAGAAATAATAAATAAGTGATTTTATTATTTGAGTAGTCGTGTTATGAATCTACATATCAAACATGAATGTATGCAAGGGGTAGTGGGAGACGCTACGACACTGGCATGGTAAGTCCAGGATTAAGAGCAGGTGCAGGATTTAGAGTTTTGCCGGAGTTATTTTTCGAGTGAAAATGTGTCTGAGTTTATCAATAATGTCGATGATAATATAGCTTACTATGATACCGGCGAATCTATCATTATTTTATATTTAAAGTCATTTAATTGGGAGAGCGTTAGACTGGTTTCCAGTCATCGGCTTTGAGTGTGTAAATGAAGCATTGCATTTGCAAGCACTTAAAAGAAATTATCAGATAGTTTTCCGGTAATACGGAATAAATCAAACTAAATAGTTTTTCATCAAAACAACGGAGAGTCAAGCCCCGTCAGACTTTATTTTCAGCTGTTAAAATACATAAAACCTTGATTAGGTATGATGAGATAAAATTGATCGATCACATAGTAATGCGACTAGAACCCAAATAATGGATTATTTAGAAGTTCAAACCTTACAACGAAAGCTCAATTGATGAAGTTGGTAGATCGGTATGAGAACGTCATAACTGCAGGAATATCAGGGTTCGAGTAATAATTTTGCTAGACGAAGTTGGGATGTGAGTAGGAATCTGTGAGGAAGAATAATAGAAATTGGAGATACTGGGGTGGAAATAGTCAAAATGATCAAGAGGGACTAGGCAGGGGTGCGAATAATTTTCTCGTCGTAATTATCAAAATCAAGGATTCGAGGGTGAAATCGATACAATCAGCCAAATCAGAGAACAGACGGTATCAAACCGTAGGATGGTGGTTGAAGGGTCCCTAATGGTGATTCAGCAAAACAGGGTGGAGGCGTGTTGATTGCAACAGCGAAGGCAAGAAAAGCCAATTTCAAAGAGATGTGTTAGTCAAATCCTCCTAATAGAATTAGACTTAATTCATTGAGATTATCACCAGTTGAACTTCCGTATGTGCCGCTTTTGTTGAATGATACTTTTTAAAAGCGCTCTAGGATACAGGTGGAAAAGTCATTTATTTCAGAAAAACGTACCGATGTATTTTTCTTTCTGTCCTTTAAAAATCGTTAGCTGAAGTAGTTACAGCTCAAAGGGTCTAATTAGAAATTTAGAGGCACAGTTGAGTTGAAAATTAAAATAAGAGAATTTTCGCAGTTATAAATTTCATGTGATTGCTGAGATGCAATATCCATGCATCCTGGGTGTTGATTTCATGTCATACGCGAAAATTAGTTTGATTTCCTGTCTAAATCGTTAATCATTCGGATTCGAAAACGGAAAAGTGGCAATTTTGGACGAATCGGTTCAAATAGATTGCTCTAACACTAAGTTAAATTCAAAACAAAGCAAGAATTGCAGATTTTGTTTAAAAATTTCATGGTTGTTTTCAGCAAGCCTGGTCTAACACATGTATTTTGTCATGAAATTGACACGGGGATAGTGCTCCTGTTTTCGAGACCTTATCGCTATGGCAAGGGTCAAGCAGGAGTATAATCGACTTCACCATGTTCAGAAGATGTTGGTGATGGAACAATAGTTCCAACAACATCGCCTACGCGTCTCAGTTGTTTTATGTCGGAAGAAAACGGTTGCCGTTAGATGACCAGAAACTATGGTTTGCAATAGATTATAGGAAGTTAAATGCGGTCACGAGATATCCGTATCGCTACCAATAATTGATGATTTGATCACTAATATTCCGCACACCGAAATTATGACATCTTGATTTACGCAGCGGATACTTTCAGATGTATTAGACCCCAAAGATGTGCATAAGACGGCGTTTAATTTACAAAATGGTACTTTTGCATTTACTCGCATGCCATTTGGCCTTTCAGAACGCTCCAAATTTCAAAGGGCCATTGAGATGATCCTCAGGCCAGTCCTCGGCCATTTTGCCCATTGTTATATGGATGACGTTATAATCGTCTCCATCTTTTGAAAGCCATGTAGACACTTACAGGAAGTATTCAGATTATTGCAGGGCTGGTTTGACATTGAATCGCAATGTCATTTTCGCGAAGAACAATTACGTTATTTAGGTTTAGTTATTAATAAAGAAGGTTAAAACAGATGAGAAAAGGTAAAAGCAATTGTTATTGAAATGAAGCCTCCGAAACGGCAAAATAAAATATCAAAGTTTAAGATGACGGGTCAGTATCAAAGTTTATTGAAACTACGCAATTTATGTGAACCATATATAATTTAAAACGAAAAACTCTAAGTTCATTGGTCAGAATCAGCGCAGAAGCTGATCCTAGTATTAAGAAAGCACTGACAGAAGCTCAGTGTTACAATTACAGATTTTCCCAGCCGTTTGAACTCTATACGGTCTGCGAGCTCAGGTGGGGTAGGAGCAGTATTGACACAGAATAATAGGCCTATAGCGTTTGCATCGAGAACTTTAAAACGAGCAGAAAGGAATTATACTGTGACGGAACGTAGATGTTTAGCTGTCATATGGGCATTAAATAAATATCGCACGTATTTCGGATCTTGCGGTTAAAGTGATAACAGACCATGCTGCACTTACCAAATTAACAAAGGGAAAGAATTTGGCATCTAGAATGATAAATTGGGCAGCAAGTTGTAGGTACAATGTAGAATGGGAACATCAACCAGGTACGCAAAATTTAGTAGCTGATATATTGTCTAGAAACCCGTTAAGAAAGTAATGAGGAACCAAAAGTGTCTTGTGCGGTGATTAGATCGTTATTATCTACAGAACTGTTAAGAGAGGAACAGAGAAATGACCAGGCTGACATATAATGAGGTTTTGTTAAATCCGGGCGATAGTTCTGTTAATGAATCGATCTGCAGAAATTGGTCAATGACTTTAAAATCGTTGACGGTTTGCTATATTATGCAAAGTATACAACCACACTAAATTGAATTAAGAATGTTATACCCAAAACATTACATAAAGATGTTATGCGAGAATTTCACTTGTCGCCTATGGCAGGTCATTAGGCAAAAGAAAACCTACTAAAATTAAAAGGACGCGTGTTATTTTCCGTACATGAAATACATTTATAAATATATAGCAACCACCGACCAATGCCAAAAATTAATTATAAAACGGATTACCAACTGGTCAATTTCAATTCCCATAATAACGAATTTTCCAGATAAGAAATCGTGTCTTTAAATTTGTTAGGCCCATACCCTGCAACTAGTCAGAACCTTATAGATTTATTTTAGTAATTACCGATAATTTTCTAAATGGGTTGAAATAGTTCCCTTAAGGCTTCGGCTAACAATCATAATGCATTTTGAGAATTATATTGCGCGTTATGGGCTCCTGTAAGTTAATTACAGACAATGGTCCCAAATGATATCCGAAGTTTTCGAGCAAGTGTGTCGCAGATTGCACATAAACACGGTAAAACTGTGGTATATCGTCCACAAGCTAATCAAACAGAAAGGATTAATCACTCTTTTAAAATATTAATTTCGAGTTTGTCGCGGATAATCACTAACTGGGATCAATTTCTGCAAGAGTTCGGTTATGCGATTAGGCAGCAGTACATGTGAGACAACGGTGAAACACCGGCGGAATTATTTTAGGTCGAAATTTAATCACCCTTTTCAGAAATTAGTTATGGTAACTGATGGGTCAGATTTAGTTTGTGGGAACATAGAAAGGTTGTTTGAGGAGGCTAGAGTTCTTACAAAGCGCCAGCGAAAGTGGGCGAAATATTATAATAAAGAGGCGTGAAATAATGTGAAAGTTGGTGATCTAGTATTGGATAAACTCACGAACAAGTTCAAATGTAAAAATAGTAAATTAAATTTATGCCAAAGTTTGAAGGCCCATATAAAGAGTTCAAGGTGTAAAATAATAATTTAGTAATATTAAAATTTGGTAAAAGAATAACGGTTAATGTGGACCAGGTGAAATTTACCATCAAAGGGAGAACAGTGTTGCCGAGTCAGAAGTAACACTAGTAGTGATCATGGTGCAGTGACATCAATCAGGTCAGATGATGCGCAGTCGTCATTGGGTGAAATCGGAGAATATTTAGGGTGGTCGTAAAGGATCGATATCGATGTAAATGGTAGTAGAATATAGTTGCGAATAGACGCGATGGAGGTGGAGGTGAGAAAAACGTGGACGGACAGGAATCTACTGTTTCTTCAGAGGGATGGCGCGTATATAATTTCAGAAAAGACCCAGCCTTTATACACTGAGAGAAAAGAGGAAGGCCTGAATCCTGGAATGAAAATGTACGAAGACCAGAGGCTGATAGATCATGAGAAGAAGATTTCCATCGTGTGTCTCCTCGTCCTCCAGGAAACGTTATAGAAGGTGGAAGAAAATAGTTCTGAAGAGCAGTTCCAGGACCATCCACAGATTCAAGTACAACAGACCTCATCCAGGAAAGGGCTGTCCATACAATCTTCGGGCCGACGTCAGTGGACAACAGCCAAGTTCCAGTTCTCACAGAGAAAACAACGCCTCAGCAGGAGCATATCAACTTCAGCTTGGACTCGATGGAAGAGGGGCCCAGAAGGTTGGGCGCAGACTGAACAACTCTAGGACAAGGTCATCAGCACAGCCATGGTGATTAAAGCCTATGCAGATTGGATCTAAAGACTTGTCAAGGTTGCTTATAATTCTAATTTGTTTATTTTCCTCTGACAGACGGTTCAATTATTTTCCATGTGGGTTAGTCTATTTTTGTAAAGTTAACGTACAAAAGTGTCACTGAAGTTGTGTGCATTTTCATATCAGTTGAAAAGACTTTGTATTTATTTTCAAATTGTGGAAAACATTTGTTAAAGATTACAATTGTTTGCTACATTAAAGACGTGGCTTTATATGTGAGATTACTTGTATTGTTTGTTGTAATATATTCTATGTAAAATGTATATTTTGTGTTATTAAAGATGTATAAGTAGTAATGGTTTCTGGGCGCGGCGTAATGATGGGAATACTAGCAAAAACATTAACAGCGCAAGCGCGATTGATTGGGAATTTTGAAATGAAACCAGATAGGGTTATTTTGTTACTAAACTATATAATAATGTATGCATATTTTATGTCAGCAAGAAGTTGTATGAAAGTTCTGTGCATTTAATGTCATGTTTAGAAAAATTGACAAGGTTTCCTTTCAAGAGGCAGCAGTCCCTGAACAGTGATGTGATGAAAGTTTGATGTCGTATGAAGATACTGTTGTAAAATTTTTATATTTATTAGCACTTAAAGTGAAGTGCATGATCAGGGATTTTCATGAAAGTTCCCTGATCTTCGCCCGAATAGGATGCACTGTAGCAAGGATATATTAACAAGATCAATAAATTAGAGTGAGTACCCCTTTGAGTAGTCATTTTCTGTGTGCTAGTTTGTTAAAGTTTCTAACTTAGAGAGTTAAAATTTTCTGCAAATTCAGTGTTTCAGGCATTCTAAAGTTCGTGAGTTAAAACTTTCTACAAGTTCTCAGTATTTTCAGGCGTTATAAGTTCGTGAGTCAACTTTTTACAAGTTCAGGCATTCTAAATTAGTTAAAATTTGTGCCAGATTCAGTGTTTTCAGATGTTAGGTGGTCTTAGTGCTTGCAGGTCGTTTAGACCTTCAATAAGTCACCTTTTTCTCGGACAGGGTTGTGACGGGTGCTTGCGTTTCACTAACCTTCTCTTAAAAACTTTAAATTGTATTTATTTATTAATCCCCACTGAGGGCTGGAAGTGTGACTTATGCAAATATTATAGTTTCGGGTTTGTGAGTTCGAAAGAGATATAAAGGAATGAAATGAAAGTAGAGGATGACTAAGCGGTTTGATGAGTAGAACTCCGTGTTTGGGATTGAAAAGTAAACTACGTGGTTGCTTAAGAAGGTGTTTCCTAAGCGTTTAGTTTAATGAAGTGAAATTTGATAGAGGAAAGATTATTGAAAGATTCATTAAGGCGGTTCAGAAGTTATTGAAGATATCTAGATTATAGCCCTTCATAATTCTACTGGTTCCAAGTTCCTTCTGAAGAGAATTCCAGGTCTGTAATATTTGTAGTTTAAGATTTAAATGTGCCAGTTTGATTGTACATGTTATTCCCTCGTGATATCAGTTAGTATTCCGTCGTCCATAGTGAATTCTGAGTCGCACTCCATGATAATTTATTGTTCTTAAAGTTGATTATTAATTGTGTGTTTCTATCTTAAGGAAATAATAAATAAGTGATTTTATTATTTGATGATCATTAATTATAGGATTTTATTATTTGAGTAGTCATTAATTATGAATCCTACATATCCAAACATAGATAATATGCAAAGGGGTAGTGGGAGACTACGACAAGCTCGAGATTAATAAGATCTTCAAAAATGCTTTCATTGTGCAGCTCCCAGTGCAACTAAAAATAAACCTTGAAGGGGCTTTTAAAACCTAACCGTGTCTCGGACTCTCCTCGTGCTACCGCTGTGGCCGAGTTTAGACTATTGACTGGACATGGCTGCCTTTGTGCTCATTTGTTTCGTTTTAATTTCACTGTTTCTCTATGTGTTTTATGCAATTCTCACCAAATCATGAACGCTGCTCATTTGGACACGTGCTGTGTGCACTTAAGAATCTACACTGTATTACAAAAAAGTATTGGAAAGTTCATTGCCTAATGGTCTGATGATCAATGGTCAGGCATTTGATAAATAAATTAACAGGAATCCAAAACAAAAAGCTTTTATGTTAGTTTTTGTCTTATTGACTACATCCTTATCTATTTATTTTTCTCGAATATTCTTTACGCTTTTAGATTTTCATTAAAATTTTTTTCAACATACTTTATGGAACTGAAAGGAAGTTTGAGAAAAAAAGACATATACTCTATGCTTCTCCAGACTATAAGTATTTTGTATGTAAAAGAAAGGGGAAAAAATTCATGCTCTGTATTTGTCTTCGCAATGAACCAATTATCAGCAACAAATTAGCGTTTTTATTCTCGTCTGTGTTTCCACTTTGATCATTTATTGTTCCTCTTCAAAAATAGGAAATAACAATGGATATTACTTTCTTCGCAAACAAAGGAAATATAAATATAGAAAATTAGAAGAAAACGCGTTTTTTCTCGAATTGTATTAGTATAAATCTTGCACAGAATTTTCTAAATATTTTGTTTCGAATGCATTAATTATTCTGACGAACATTTTCTAGCCGTTTTTTTTCCCATTATACTTTTGTTGTAGCGAGTTTTCTGGATTTTGATATATTTTCTCAGTATTTTTCATTTTAATAAATGCTTTTCGCTCCTTTGTTATCAGCTTCTTTGTCAGAGATTCTTACGGTGTTTCACATTACATTACAGTCAACCAAGAAACTCGTATCTTTAAATCTTTATCTCTTGTGTGAAGGAAATAATGCAAACAAATTAGAATAAATATTGTTTGAAAGTGTGGCATATTTTTATTCTCTTTCTGTATCTCTAAAAAATTTTGTCATTTAACTAAAATTATTTTCCCTTTTAAAAGTTTGTACTTACAATATTAAACAGGGTAGAGGAAATAAAAGTGTCCCGGAGAACAAAGTTCGGGTTACAAAGAAACACGACAAAGAAAAAGAGATATTCACTAACCTGCTATAGCAGATGTTGAAAAAGGCCACTTTTCGTCTCTTAGCACCTTTGACTCTGGTTAGCAAGTTGCTGAAGGCAGATCGAAGCTGGACTACTGGAACTACTGTAGTCCCATTAGAGACGTTCTGCTGCCGTTCATGAAGATTACGAGAGATGTTACGATACACCTTAGACTTCAGGGTTCCCCACAAAAAGTAATTGCACACGACAGGTTTGATGATCACCAGGAAAAGAAAACCATCCACACCCCACTGACGCTTTTTTCAACTCCGCTACAATGATCTCGGTGCACGAAATACCAAGGTGTCCTCCTAGATAAAAAGCTCACTTGGTACCAACACATCATACAAACGCGTGATAAATTCTGGAATGCCTTAAGGTCTATTTATCCCTTAATTGGCCGGAATTCGGAAATGCATATACGTAACAAGGTTCTTCTCTACACTGCCGTTTTGCCGCCCATAATTAAAACATTATGAAACATTGTTTACATTATGGTGAAACTTGGAAACATTATGATGAATAACAGATTTTTAATAGTAAAAATTTCTTAACACAAAGTAGGAAAGGAATAGTTTTTCTTACATATTATGTAACATGAAAAAAAAAAACTTCTAAAACTTAAAACCCCGACTAAAATAACACTTATTAAACCCAGATGATTAAGTATTTTTTATCAATTGTTTTGCTTAAATCGATATATGTACAACCTCTGCTCTCAACACTGATCAACCGAGCTACTGGAAATCCCTTTTAATCTATTCAGATGGAAATAAAGAAAAATTCATAGTAATATATGCTATAAACTATGATCGCTTTTATACCAACTGATTTTATATTCTCCAATCACCAAAGAAAGCAAATATTATAGTTATTAAGTTAATGTTCTTTTAAATCAAAAATTAAAATATTTAAAAAGTTTAGTTTTTAAAAGAATGCAAAAAAAAAACTAACACAGTAACTTTTTACATTTACAAAATATATAAAATGCTCAAGTTTTTAATCAACTAGAAAGGATTTTTAGAGAAGTTTTCAGTGTCCATTTAGAAGAAAAAATAACATCTAGAACCAGTAGAATCATATAATCTAGCCATTTTACTTAGTGTACAGCATTTTTTTAAATAATTCACTGTAAACAAGAAAAATAAAACAAACCAAATACCACATTCTTGAAATATTTATTCTGGAATTTACACACATACACATCAGACATTAAAAAAAAAAAAAAACAAGAATATAAGTACGATTTTTGAAACCAAATGCCTACATCCATTAAAATGATTTTTTATTGAATTTTTTCATAAACACTAAATATATAATCCATTTTAATGTCAACTCCATTCTTATTTGTACAGCATAGCTTATGTTTTAACGTCATATGCATTAAATTATCATTTTCAATGTAGGAAGTCCTAATGTGTAAAGGTACATAATTAAACAGATTTTATTATTTTTTATCAAATCTACAGCATGCCTTGAAGTTACTAAATAGGAGTGAAAATGCCTTTCAAACAGTGTTGTTTCAAATAAATTACATGTTAGGATACGTGAGTCCTCTAAATGATACGCTGGCAAATTTATAGGTAACTGGTTCTGAAAGGAATCTTAAAAGTTTCCTCATCAGAGTAAAATCTCTGCAAATGTTGTTCATAATTATATAGTTTTCTAAACAACTATTTACAAAATTTAGCATAACATTTAGAGTGTTATGCTACCCCTTATAACTGTTTTGAATATGACGACAAAGATTGCGATGTTAATCAAATCTTTGACAGCAAGAACAAAAATGTATGAAATTTGTAGATTTTTTTTATCCATATAATATAACAAAAATAAAAAAAATTCAGAACTAAGTGCAAAATTTAAAATAAATTATGAATGGAAATATTAAAAATAAATATTTAGCTAACAAATAGAAATGAAATTAATGCAAATAAAGCATTCATAATTTAGAGACAAGTAAAAGGTATTTAAAATAAATTAAAAGTAAAAAAACTTTTTTAAAAACAAGCTTTTATTTAAACGCGCTAAAAAGAATAAAATAAATTTCTCTTTAAAATTTTTTTTACTATCAACTTATAACGTCATTACACAATTTATATGATATAAAAGCTAGTCGCAAGATTAAAGCACTCTTATTTACTTAGTTTGAAAATTTTAAGAAATTGAAATCAATCAGATCAAGTTATTTAATTTACTTGTTTATCTGCAGAGGTAAATCTCGCGACAAGCTTTTATATCATATAAATTGTGTAATGACGTTATAAGTTGATAATAAAAAAATTTTAAAGAAAAATTTATTTTATTCTTTTTAGCGCGTTTAAATAAAAGCTTGTTTTTAAAAAAAGCTTTTTTACTTTTAATTTATTTTTTACTTTTTAGTTATCACTGGACAGGTTTCTTAGTCTGTTCATTTCATTCAACGCATCATTGTTGCTAGGTGTTAGCCGGTTATTTTCGAACAGTCGAGCTAAATGAATTCTCGCAAAAAGGGTACTAGACGAAAAACACAATTTTTTCTTAAATCCGTAAATTTTAAGCAATTCTTTCAATCTTCGTACAGATCTTGGGTAATATTATCCAACACACGAAAAAAAGTTTTATGAGATTTTCTTCATAAATGACAAAGTTATTAAATATTAAAATGTTGAGTATTTTTTGAAAAATCGTAAAAAAAAAAATTTCGACATTTTATTTTTTAAATGACTGATTCTAAAAGAGCAAATCATGAGCTGTTTTAGTACGGAATGTCGATTCATTTAAACAAAAAAAATTCATGCGCGTCGATTTAGACATTATTTTCATAAAAACGCATCGATTTTGACTTATTTAAAAAAAAATCGTAAGAAATACAAATATTATTATTTTGTAAAAAACATTATACCGTATCGGGACGAAATAAATGATCTTTCCGATTCTATAATTATTTTTTGTCTAAGCTTCATAGATTAACCTCTTAAGCGGTCAATTTTTTTGACCAAAATTTTCCCAAAAAAAACCATTTTTTAACTGCATGTAACTAAGCATAATAATTAACAGAACGCGCGAAAATGGAAGATTTTTATTTTAATCTCCAGTTTAAAATTTTACTCACCTTTTTTTATTTTATAATTTTTGAACACAAAAACCCTTAAATGCTTGCTTTTAATAAGTACATTCTGCGTACTATGAAGAATATTTCACATATATCTTAAAATATATTTTCTTCCACCTACCAAAAAATTTCATGTTCATACCTCTTTCATACGATTGATAGAATTTCATGTTTGTGTGTGCATATTTATATGCACACACAATATGAAGAATAGTTTAACACTAAGTCTTATATATTCCAATGGGGATAGAGATAATATCGACTTTGGATTATCTATCCATTTTCCTTTTCCTTAGACAACACATTGTACATTGCCTTGTAAATCCCTGTTCTTTATCCAATATTTTCAAGAATATATATTCTTGCCTTCAGTGAAAAATTCTCACCTTCACCACTACCAAAATTCTGAATGAAGAGTAGTTCAGTACCCATAGACAAACTCTCTCTCTCTGCATCTCCTAAAGACACACTATACTAATAACCTTATTATAGGAATAACAATGTCTGTGCAAAAAAAATATAGAAAGAAAAAATTTCGGTGCCTGTACAGCGCACGGGCAAACCGGTTGTGGCTAACTTTCAGTAGCCCGTAAGGTGTACGGGCAAACCAGTTAAGGGGTTAAAGTTAGAATTTCTATAATACTCCATCTCAGTTTAACTTGGCAGCGTTGAGAAAGGTATACAATGTACCAATCTACTTGAAAAATAGCTCTACTTTTTTTGTTTTGAATTTAAATCCAAGAAAATAGATAGAAATTTGTAAAAAAAATTGCATATGTTGTAGAAATTAGATTATTTTTACGTTGTAGAAATGTAATTATTTTTTAGACAAAGTTAATTAATACAGTCAATAGCGCAACGTTATGAAATTCCAGTTTGGCTGAAAACCGATTTTCGACGCCAACTTTTGTCGTTGTTGTAACAATAAAATTATTACAACAATGCAGATATATCCAAGTTGGCGCCCAAAACTAGTTTAACGTTTTTAATTAATATCTTTTTAATTAATTGCAATATTGGAATATAAATGGGCAAAACATGCATTGTCATCCAAACTAAACGTGTATACAAAATTTCAGCTCAATGTGAGGAAGATATCAGCTTCAAAATTGAGTTGCAAGATTCCCCCCGAACAAATTACATACATACATACATACATACATACATACATTGTAAGTTAAATAAAAGCTTTTAATAATAAAATACGATTTTCTAACTAGTACACATGAAGGCATGCCTCGCTGAGTGAGAGAGTAGTAAAGTAGCACTGTTCAGCTACACGAGAGCTTTTGGTAACAGACCTCGCAATCTTGAACCATGGTCAAGTGACGAGGATGACACCTGTGCCGACACCTCTCCTCTCCTAACTAGCACACCACACCAGCAGGAGGACGTTTGAGCTTTGGACAGATTTACCGTGCATCGCTCCTCTACACGGCAGGGCGGGTCTTCAGCAGCAGTAGACTCGAACTCATGACACGCCAGCCACGAGTCGATTACCTTGACCACTAAGCAACCATGGCTACCATGTCTTTCTGAAGTTCATATTTATAAAAACTACTGGTTAAGATAATACCCCACATTGGAATATATATATTTATATATAGGGGAGCTATGTTTTTAGTACAGTATACGCGAAACGTTTTTTAGGCGCGGTTTCGAAATTGATGCAAATAAGATTTTAGCATCTAATAGTTTTCAATCGAAGATGGTGGTCTCACACTTAGAACTCAACATGTAAATAATTTAAAAGAATAGCTTATTCCTGACAAAAGAGAAATTACATTAATTTTAAAAGAAGCAAAAAAAAAAAAAAAAGGCAAATATATTACAGTTATTGTAGAAAACCAGTTAGAAAAATATGAGTGTCAGGATTTAAAGAAATAGAACACAAGGTATTTAGAAATGCCGGGAAAAGAAGCAGAAGAAAAATAAAAAAATAACTGTGTGTGTCAAAAACTAAAAATATTTCAAACCATAAAACGGTATCACCATCAGGATGTAGAAAGACTAATTGTGAAATGTTATGAATCCGATTCTTTAAATTTATTATTAATATATTCGAGGAGTTTGAATATATTGAAAAAAATTCGAATAATTTTCAATGTATCCAAAAATTCCAACTTATTTTGTGAATTTTATTGACCAAGAACGTTTAAAAATGCATTAATTAAAAATGAAGTTGAAATAAAGTTACAGCTTGCTGCCAGTTAAAAAAGAATTATTTCTGATAGATTTACGATTAGTGGCCATGCAAATTTGCCTCGTAAACATCTGCAATAAAACATAAAGCCGTCAAATTATTTAACCTATCTGTAAACTATTTTCATTTTGCTGCCATGCTTATCACATTTCATGATGGCCAAAATAAGCAATGAAATATATTCGAAAACAAAGACAGAAAGTGCGAATTCGGTAATCCTTCCAGTCCATAAAAATTGAAAGCGGTGCCCTAGTATAGTTTTAATTAAAGATCTTAGAACTCACCAATAATATTTGAAATATCCATTTATAGACTAATAAAGAATTATTTCTTATCCGTGCTCTAGATTTCAGAAGACTAAAACTGCAATCTAGACCATGGAAAGCATAGAAATGTTTATATATAAGTTTATGAAAAAAATCTACTTAAAATCGTCTGAAATTAATAAAAATACTGCCATAAATATAAATCACTAAAAATTCATTTAATATACTATAATAATAATAATAATATCAAACAATTTGCATAATAAATAATAATAAAATAAAATTATAAAAGAGAATAAATTAAAAAAAATTATAATAAAAAATAATGGATGGCAACCACAAAATCAAATTTAAAAATATTGTTAAAAATGTTGTAATGTTATCGTCCAACTTGACTATTGTCAACAACACTACGTACGTAGTGTACTGATATCAAGTTAGAACATTCATTTCAATACTCAAAAACTAAAAGCGACAAGCTGTGTGTCTCCTTTCCCCTCCAACCTGAAAAATAAAAAAAAGTCGGTTAAGGGTGGTTTCTACAACCTAATCTTGTTTTTCTGCTTTTGTAATTCCATGGAAAAAAACTTGATATTAAAAACCAACAAATGTAATTGAATATGAATACGTATTACGATAATTTTCTGAAATACAAGTCTCTTTCACTTTTCCCCCCACTAAAACAATCGAGGACCCACTGAAACAGCTTTAGGAATTAGATTTCAACATCTCATTACCTAAAAAGAAGCAACTTACTTCATATATGCTTTCATCAGTTAAAAAAATATTTATGTCAATAAATAAATTTTTCCAGCTAATATAGCAGAAATAAAAATACCAAAATCTTGTTCTACCGGAAAAAATGCAAAATATATTGTGGCGGAATCTAAATAAGCCAGTAACAGCCTCCGGACAGGAGTGATCACTTTTGTCTAGCGGTAAGTTACGTGCTTACGAATCGGAAGGTACCTAGTTCAAACCTCCGCTATTGGTGACCTCGGCTGAAAAGAGGTTATATGAAATGAAGCACATGATTGTGTCAATTTAGTGTGTACAACACATGGAAAATCAGGGTCGCTAACTTGGCGAATTATCTTGAACGTTGGCATTGTTGCGATAATATATATAAATACCTAAATTTTATGACCTTCCTTTAATAAATAAAAGTGTAAAATATTTTTAACCGGGTTATATATCAATAATCTTATATATATCTCATTCATTTTCATCTGAATAAACAAAACCTATGATCACATTAAATGTGTATTATAAACCGGAAGATCAATATGATGTGAATTAAAACTTACTTTGATTGGTCTTGTCTCTTTATTATTATAAAAAATATCAATTTAATAAGATTTTTTTAGAAGTACCACAATTGTTTTCAAACAAAGCAAAACATTATGGAGTTGAAAGTATAGCCTTTCTGCACTATGTTATAAGATAAATCGGTACTTACATATTATGGCAACAATTGTCATCGTTCAGGTAACTCGCCAAGTTGGCAATACCAATTTCGCATGCGTCGTGTGCGCTGAATTGGCAATCATGGGCTTCGTTTTATATAATGTAGTCAAAAGGTTGTGATAATATGTACATATATATATATATATATATATATATATATATATGTAATAAGACGATGTAGTAATGGATTTTTTGAATGGAGCTTGCAATGGCATTCTTGTGGTTAATTAAACTTTTATTATTCATCTTGAAAACATTTAAGTAAGACAAGGACGACACATAGATGTACGTAATCACAAATAGACACACAAAATATACAAACACTAGATGCGGCAGACTACATCATGACAAGAAGCGAAAAAAGCGAAAAAGCGCGCGTAACCGTGTGTTCAGAGCTTTTATAGTGGCGGTGAAGGTCGTACGACTCTTTTATAACAGGAGTCGTGATTGGCTGCAAATGAGCGGGAGCATTTAGATTAAGATTAAGATTACGCGGTCGTACAATTAGATTAAGATTATAACAGTCAGAGGCGAAAGAACTAGAAAATAATTTGACGGGGTACAGTTAAGGAGAATTAGAAGAAGTCATTACATTTCCCCCCCCTCCGTAAGACGCGTGTATGCGCCAGGGCCCTTGACACACACAAGTACCTTACAGAGATATTAAATTTTAAATTAAATATACTATGCAAAACTTTCCTAAGAATAGGACAAATTGAACGAAATATAAATCTGTATATTATTAATAGTAGTTTACCTTATATTATCCTAGGACTACCAGAGTGTAGCCAATATAAATTTATGATTGATTGTGAACATAACCAATTGTTACAAAATGGACAAATTATTGTAAATAACTCTAGCAAAATCAACAAACAAATGTCTTTACACATACAGGAAAATGTAAACAAACCTAAACCTAATCAGGAAGATTTAGTCAGTACCTCAGAGGAAATTTTTTCACCTCTGATTGTCAAAGAACTATCTCCTAACCTGGTGCAACTTATTTCAGAATACTCCCATGTTTTTTCAAAAAATAAATATGATGTAGGTAAAATAAGAATGGAACCCCTAGAATTAATTTAACATCGGATCTCCCAATTTCTCAGAGAGCATACAGAACATCAGCTACTTCAGAAGCTGAGATTACTAAACAAATTCAAATTTACTAGCTGCAGGTTTAATTAAGGAATCAACTAGTTGTTATTCTTCCCCTGTTACTTTGGCTTATAAAAGAGATGAAAAACAAAAAACAAGACTATGCATTGACTACAGAAAACTGAATGCAATTTGTAAAACAGATGCAGAACCCTTACCTCGAATAGACTCCCTGCTAGATAAATTAAATAATGCTAAAATTTTTTCTACTCTTGACCTTGCAAGTGGTTACTGGCACATTCCTCTTCACGATAAAGATAAAGAAAAATTAGCTTTTATTACAACTGAAGGTTTATATGAATTTCAAGTTCTCCCTTTTGGTTTTCGAAATGCCCCTGCAATTTTTAATCGCATTATTCGTAAAATTCTAACTAAACATAAATGTTCAAATTTTGCTTGTCACTATTTTGATGATATAGTTATTTTTTCAAATTCTTTAGAGGAGCACTATGCTCATTTAAGAAAAGTATTCAAAATTTGTGAGGAGGAAAACATTAAACTAAAATTCTCAAAATGTGTTTTTGCAAAAAATAAAATAAATTTTTTAGGCTATGAAATTAAAGAAGGTTGCATTACACCAGATAATCAAAATATTGAAACTATTAAAAAATTACAGCCCCCTAAAAATGTAAAACAACTTCAAAGTTTTCTTGGTTCTGTAAATGTTTATAACAAATTCATTGATTCATATGCTAAAATTAGAGAACCTTTAAATCAACTCTTAAAGAAAGATAAACAATGGAATTGGACTGCTGAATGTCAAACAGCCTTTGAATTGTTAAAAAATACATTAGCATCTAAACCTGTATTACAATTATATGATCCTAAATTACCTCTTCATGTGTTCTGTGATGCTTCTCAAAGTGCAATTGGTGCAGTTTTAAAACAGCCAGATATAATTCTGGTACTCTTCACCCAATATCTTATCATTCTAGAACTTTACGTGACTATGAAAAAAATTATTGTATCACAGAATTGGAATGTTTGGCCATAGTAGATGCTCTTGATAAGTTTTATTATTATTTTTTTACATGGTAAAAAATTCATAATCCACACTGATCATGCTGCTCTTGTTTGGCTTAAAAATGTGAAAAATTTAAGGGGTAGGTTATTTCGTTGGTCTTTAAAATTAAGCATGTTTGATTATGAAGTAAAATATTTAAAAGGGACTAATAATGTTGAAGCTGACATGTTGTCGAGACATCCTATTGCTCAATATATCCAGCACTCTGTACATTTACTTGAATTAGATGAGATAAAAACATATCAAAATTTAGACAATGTAAATGGACCTAAGTATAAGAAAGTTGATGACGTCATTGTCCTTAAAAAGAAAAATCTGTTTAAAATTGTTGTACCTTTTTCATTAAGAAGAAAAATTTTGCAAAATGCTCATGAACAATTTGGACACCCAGGTACTCAAAAATGATAAATTTAATTACTCCTCAATACTACTGGCCTCATATTAACTTAGATATTTCAAAATTTGTTAAACATTGTGATGTATGTCAATTAAATAAGAAGAAAAGGCAAAAAAGATTTGGCCTTTTACAGGCTGTACCTCCCACAGATCAACCTTTTGAGTGTATCTCTGTTGATACTGTTGGTGGATTTAATTATTATAATTCTACTAAAAAATTTCTCCACTTAATAATAGATCATGCAACTCGCTATGTTTGGGCTTTTCTTTCCAAAAGTGAAACAACAGAAACCTATACAAATTGTTTGAAACAACTTTTCCAAATTCAAATACCCAATAAATTGTTAACTGATAGAAATGGTGCTTTTACCTCATCTAGATTTAAACGCTTTCTAAGAAATTATAGTGTGAAACATTTATTAACTACTTCTCATCATCCTCAGACAAATGGAAAATGTGAATGTGATAATCATTCTATTATAACTAAATTAAGATGTAAAATAAATTCTTCTCCTACCTAAATTCCATGGACTAAACTTTTAGAACAAGTAATTAATGAATATAATTTAACACCTCACTCAGTCACAAAATTCCCTCCTGCATATTTGTTATTTGGCAGTTTACCATATACACCTCCATTAGCTCAAAATCAATTTTACCCTCCAGTTGAAGAAGCCAGAAAATTAGCAAACGAAAACACTATTAAATATCATGAGAAAAACAAAATTAAATATGATGCTCGTTTCATTGATTCTCCCTTTGAACCTGGTGACATTGTAATGTATGAAGAATTTAATTATCCAAATCGTAGAAAATTATCCCCAGTTTTTTCCGGCCCCTATGAAATAGTACAAAAATTGTCAGATGTAAATTATGAAATAACCAAACCCAATGCTTTAACCAAAAAACCTACTGAAATTGTTCACGTGTCAAAATTGAGAACTTATTATCCTCCTGAAGAATTAAAATTAAGTCACGAATAATAATCATTTTAATAACCACAAAAAAAAATTCACACACAGCTACACAAAACCAGACCATTGTCCTTTTACCCCTCTTAGGTGGACCCCCTTCTTTCCACTCTTAGGATAATTTTTCTTTTTTTTAAAAAAATGTTGTTGTGAAATATCACAATGAGAAATGAATACAGATCTTATAAATGTGCGAAACATGGGTCCACCTTCCAATCCAGTTCAAATTTTTTCCTGTTTACATCTCAGTATTCTGTTTCAGTTTTGGAGAAGTGTGTACTCTTGAATGGAAACAGGGAAGAGTTTGAATTAAATTCCCCTTCCTTAATAGTCGAAAATACCGAGATTCCTGGGGACCGTTCTCTTTCGCTTCTGTATTTTGTCTGCGTAAACATGTAGCCGGCTACAGCTTGTGTTTGTGTGTGTGAGTGTATTGTGTCGTCCCTGTAATATTTTATGTGTTTAAGATAGAATTAAACAGATTTGAATAACCCCATGACTGCCTCTTGGATAATATTAATTTTGCCTCACCAATCATATAAAGAATACCATTCAACGGCCACGTCTATTTCATATATATATAAGTACTGATAAATCTTATTAAAAAAATGTAGATCAATTATTAATAAGGCATAATATCCATTAAATATTAGTAATTAAATAGATTTAATTTTTATACGCAATGTCTAAGCCGAAGAGTAAAAAAACATTTTTGAAATATATTACGTTCAATTTTACAAACTAATTGTGCTCATTCTGTAATTTCTGTTCAGTTAATTTTGATTCTTTCACTATTCAGAAGTGAGAGTGAAAGGAATCGTAAAATAAGTGTATTGAAATTGTTGAAACTCTTAAATAATTTCTTTATGAGAGCTTTTAAGACATTTCCCATGAGTTAATTAATAAGCTAAAAAAGTACTCTAAAATTTTCAAGAAATTAGTCTCCTAAAAAGATTAATAATTGCCAACAAAAACTTATTTTGTAAATGCCGTTTCAAGACATGCAAGTCATTTTAGAGTTCAGTGTGGAAAAAAAATTAAAATTATTCCCAACTAGCAGCAGAATACTTCAATTATTATTTGTCTATAAATAAATGAGATTTGGGGGCAAAAATATATTGTATGAAGAAATAAAGTAATTTTTGTAGGTTTTGAAAATGTAGTAAAATTTAAATAAATCCACAGAATCTTATTGATATTGATTTGGATACAATAGGTTGCTAAAGTTGTATTTATTCCTACATTCAATGCACCTTCTACTAAAAGTACTAATTGACAAAAACTTAATACTATGTTCTGTCAATTGGAAAAAAAAATTTAACTTTTTCAAACATGTTCATGCTACAATTCAAACAAGCATATTCTACTGCAAAACAATAGTTTTATTCATGTAACATAGTGGCCATTGGCTGACCACCTTTCAAAGCAGAATTTAAAATGGGGTTTTAGTAGTTGACTATGTGTCATGACATAGATAAAGATTTTGGGTTAAAGTGTAAAATGGGTAACCCTCTGGATTTGGCGATCTTTTGGCGAATGGAATCGATCACCAAACGGCCTAATTTAAATGCATTACTGGTAACTTTTACTATTTTTTTATTTTTCATTAATATTTCTTTGTTTTCATTGCAAAATTCCGCTTTGTAATTTCTCGTAACACCTGTCGTGCCCCAGTCCTATCTTGGACTGGGTTCACATTTCCCGGCCCGCCTGGTGTAGAAGGAAACATATCATCACCAACAAAAGCCATAACAATAATTATTTATTGAAGACAGACAAACACAATTAACAAGCACAAGTTCAATCTATAAGTGGAAATCCTGGAGTGATTATCTAATACCTAGATTAATCCTGATACTCAAATCTAACATTCAACCCTAATATTCCCGTCTAAGTAATCTCAGCTATCAGAATTGACAAGGAGACGAACTCTTGCTAACCTCAGGTCAGTACTTAATTTGATTCCTTTAAAGATTAATCTACTACTTGGCTATAATACTATCAAATACGCGTAAAGCTCGTTGAAGTGATCCTTAGACGATACTTACATTTAGTTTGGCAATTCCTTCTCTTTCTCCTTCTTACTAAATCTAGACTTTATATAGTCAAACTAATTAGCATATAACTATCTCGTGTTTTTCCCGAGGAGGCTGTGAAATAGAATAAATGCTGGCCCCAAAGTTACCCAAGAGGATTAGTTTATGAAATTAAAGCGGATAGACCCGTCACACACCTATTGCTAAATTCATTTGCTTGGTGCCTAATTTTGGTTGCTAAAAAATTAAGTTGTGTACAAGTTGTGTTATTAAGTTGTGTTAAGTTGTAAAAACAAGTCATGTGTACTTTTATATTTAGAAATAAGAGAAAATCAGAAGTAACAACAAAGAATCTAGTACTGATTTTAATACTCATGTGTTCCTCCGAGTGTAGCGTGGTAGATACGAAATATAGTTCGGAAGATTTAAGAGAACTAAATTTGTTGTTGAACCCCAATTTTTACAGTATGTGTGTAGCCGGTATATTAAAAGAGCTTCCGTAAAGCTTCATAACTTTCTAATTTGTCTAAGAGTGTTAATTAACCATTTTGGGGGGAGTTTGAGTACATGTAACGGGCTGCCGGTTGAGTTGCCGACCTCATCATCTAATTATTACTTTCCCTTTACTTGCTGTGTTCTGACGCTTAATTTAATTTTTGTGCGACTTAATGTGGACACAAAGGGCTTATTATGCGTTACATTTTTGGATGATCTCAAAACTATCATCAGCGGTAGAGATACGTCCAATAAATATTTCGATTGAGAATTTCATTCATCTGCAATGCATTTCTAAAAAGAAAGAAAAACCGCATAATAATCCACATCATATCACACTTAAATTACAAATCTTAATCATAAAGTAGTATTTTGTACATTTTTTGTTAGGGAAAATCATTCGTATGTTTTGAATTCTAAAGATATATTCCATAAGTGAGAGAAGAGAAAAAAATCGCTTATCCAGGAGGAAACAGTTCTTATCTATGGAAATTCGATTTTCAATCTCGACCAACTTCCAAAAATGGATTTTTTAAACAGCTTTTTGAGCTCGTTCAAAAGGAATCGAAGCAGATCAATGAGGTCTTATGCTTCAAAAGGAAACAAAATCTTACCTTACCAGTCATTTAAAAAAAGCAACCATGGACTAAAAGAAGCATATTTTAAATACTCTTTACGGGGACAATGCTTTATTTTTGTTTGAAGCAATACGTAGGGATAAAACAAATTTCTTATCGAATTAAAGATGCAGGCAACATTTGTTTACAATTCGTTAACATAAAAAGTTTTTTATTTATAAATACTGATAAATGTAAAGGGTGCGTAGTTTATCAAACTGCAGAAAAAAATTACAATGACAAAAAGGCATTTATAACAGCACTACTGAAATTCTCCAAAGCTTTCCACCAAGAGGAAATTGCATTGCCACATGAATTATATCGCCCAAGCACGTTGAATGAATAAGGGGTGACCGTATATATAGTATGAAATAATTTTTCTAAATTTCATGTAAAAGTTTGAATTTTAAACTAAACAAATTTAATTTGTTTTTAATTTACGTTTAGTAACGAGGACAAATTTGGCGCATCTTAAATGGCATTAGCATTCGATTCCATGACTCGGAAACTCCGGCCTCAAGTTCTCTCCCCACGATCACCTAAACTCATTCATTATAAAATCACATTTTGTAATAATTCTCGGTACTAATTTGCTTATTTAAGTTAAGACGCTTGTAAAATTTCCGCGAAAAGACTACTGAAGAAAGAAAGACAAACTACAAGGAATACATAGAGGAACTTTGCGAGAAAGAAAACATTGCTCGTTGGAAAACCAAAACACCTGTTGACCTTCATTCAACCCATTCTCTTTCCTTGAGAAGATAGTTATTATTTATTGGATATGCTACATATTTTTCTATGTCACAGTTAGAACAATTTTAGGACTTCATTTTACAGTTGAATGGTACACCATCTAGCTGCTCGTAGATTTTTAAATGACAAATTGCCGCACCGGTTGCCTAGCATCTTGCTCTTCATCCCCCTTTGCAACCCTGAAATCACACGGTACATTATTCGAAGGCTACCAACTGACGTTAAAGAGCTTAGGACAATCGGTCAAGTGAGATAAAACTCTAATTGTTATTATGGAAGTTGTTGGTGAGGCTTCGTTTCCCCTCCCCCATACCTTTAGCCATGCAGGACGGAGAGAGAGGGGTGCCGATTAGGCCAAGAACCCCCACAACCCCTATCAAAAATTTACATTACTTTATATGTATCTAAAGAGAGGAGTTGTATGCTCAAAAAAGCTTCCTACGTCACAATTATATGAACCGATTAGCTTATGGTAAAATTCGGCAGAATTCGAAGTCTGCAATAAAATAGTTCGCAAGTATGGTCTGCTAAATTTTATAGTTTTAAATAATTTATTCATGAAATTATTTTTAAAGTTTTCTTATTAATTTCTGAACTCAATAAAGCTTAACTTTTGAAATATGTTACACTTTGCATCTTTAGGGTTGAAATACTTATTTTCCAAATCATCCGAATATTTAAGATTGAGGACCAACAAATTGTTACAACTAATTCTTACTGCACACCAGTGCTTCTCAAACTTTCAATGTTTGTGACCCGATTTTCAATCATAATTTTCATTGCCATATAATAATAACGTATTGAACTCAATAATAATGTACTTTCACGGTAAAGCTACAATACAACTTTAATTATAAACATTATCAAGATTAATATTAAATTTTCCATTTTTTTTTTATATATGACAAGCTACGGGGCACTAGTAATTATTAAACTTGTTTTTAACTTATGCAGCACTGATACATTTATAAGTGTATTATATCATGGTAAAAATATGTATATTTCATTATCTCAGAATGTATTATTTTGATTCCTTTCAATAAATTAATAATATTTAAATTTTTTTTATTTTCGGAAATTTTAAATGCTCGTGCCCCCCTGGTTGGATTATCATTCCCGTAGCGGGGCGCGCCCCGCAGTTTGAGAGACGCTGCTATACACAGATTCTTAAATTACTATTCATTTGCTAATGTTTATTTGAAATTTTCTATTACAATCATCTCATCAAAACTGTTTTCATAGAATACAAATGATATGTAAGAAAATTATAGAGACTGCCGATAAAAGTGAAAACTTAGAACTTTTAGTATTAAAATTTAAAATTTCCTAATGTTTGAATAAAAATTATCAACATCAATCTGGTTTTCACATCTATTGACACTCCGAGCAACAACTAAATGCATGTTTATATGGTTTTTTTATTATTCAAATATATTACGGGCTGTACAAGATCATGACAAAATATAAATACAATTCAATTGAAATAACAATTAATATACAATCATATTATTTATGGATAGTATTTGTATTTACTTAAATTTCAATGTACTTGATTTTTAACATTATTTTAATTGTTTGCATCATTGTCATCATTAATTTCAACAGTATTTAGACTTTTTGTACTTTCAATTATTTCATTTTGTTCTAAAAAAGATACAATAGGCTTATAGTAACTTAAGTAAGAAAGGAAAATGTTTGATTCAAATTTATCTAAGTATCGCCTAAAAACCACATCGATCGTCGTTTTATATTTTGTTGTACTGAGTTTTCGATCATTGGACATATTTAAATTAAGTGCTTCATTTAGAAATTCAATTAGTGGTAGATTTTTATCACCTGCAAAGTTAATATTGAAGTCTCCACTTAAAATCATGGATACATTATCATATTTTTTGCCAAATATTTTATCGAGTATTTCAGAACCTTCTTTTGTATAAATCATCCAATTTTCGAATAAAAATTGTTCTATCTGTCTCATAGATTTTCCAGGCGAAATATAAACGGCAACCATTAATATGAATTGCCCCTTCTCGGAATCGCAACGAGCAACGCATATTTCGCCCATATCAGAAACACCAATGCTTCGAGTGAATTTAGTTCGTATGTCCATATGTGAAGTAATGAAGTGTGACGTATCTTCAGTATTGTGATAAATAGCTACGCCTGCTGCTGGAGTTTCGGGTCTTTCATAACTTACAACAAAGTTGAAATTCGGAATATCAAGTGGTTCTTCGTTTTTCATACGAATTTCCGACAAAAGCAGAACATTTGCCTTTTTTACGATAGCATTTTTTAGGTCAGCTCCATGCGCCTGCAAACTTTGAAAATTGAATGAAAATATCGGTAATCCCTTCTTGTTGGAGATGAATTCTAAAAAAGTTTTGGTGACCGTTTGTAGTGTATTGTTTTGTAAACTTTTCAATTCCAACGTTAGATCCCATCGATGACTTGTTGATCTTTTATGATGTTTATCTGTTTCTGAAGCATTCAGAGGTGTTCCTGTTCTATCAATCCAAAATTTCCAGCTGCTGCTAATATTTTCTTAAGTTAACCTTGAATCTTCGTTACTCTTGTTAAAGCTAAGTAAACAAATTCTCTAGGATGTTTGCAATCGTATTCGTAGACAATAGCATCATAAGTACCTCCCTGTGATTTGTGAATAGTCATTGCCAAAGCAGAAATTAAGAGAAAATGTGAAGGATCTTAACTAATATAAAAAACGGATATTTAAAATAACCCTAATTTCCTGACAATATTTTTTCGTAAATTTCTAATAATAAAATAGAATGATATAAAATTACAGATAATCATTTTGCAAAAAAGAGAAGAGCATATATTTTATTTTTGACAGTTAAATTAATAAATAATTTTTAAATTTTTAAATAAAATAAAATATTTAATGAAATTAAAGTCGGTGCCGTTTTCATTATTTCAAACTAAAGATTTTAATGATATAAGGTAATAAACTATAATTTTGCATTTTTAACCATATTTTAAACTTCAACACATTAATCTTGAACTATTATTAGATTTTATAAAACTTTTAATTTCAAAATCCAGGATAAAATTATGATTGAACAACTAGATGTCTGTTTTACCACGGTAGTAAGAAAACGTCTAAGCCACTGTAAAATACTAATCCGGATTGTGTGACGCATTGCAGAGGTTAAATATTAGAAAATAAATAATACAAAATTTTCAAACGCCAGAATAAATACGAAGATTTAAAATAATTTTAAATAAGAAAAATTTTCAAACGTCAAAATAAATGCAAGTATTTAAAATAATTTTCTGTTACTTATTTTTTATCTTAAAAATATTAGTATTGTTACGATTTTGGTATTTAAAATGTGTTTATAATGTTAAATTATGTCAAAATTACTATTCTGCTTGAAAAATAGTGTAGGATTAATGTTCATTGCATGTAAACATGTGAATTAGATCAATTGCTATGGGACCTTGTAAATAACATGAGGCTCTATGGGTATCTCGCCAAATTGGCGAGATATCGTTTAGTTGGCGACAGTTTTGGCAACTTATTTTGCCGCCAAATTTGTCGCCAAGTGTCGCCAAATTTGGCGATATTGGCGATATTTGACGACTTCCGGTTCTCCTATTTTCTGGAATGTTCTACCACTTTCGCCGTGTCTATATAAGGCATACTGAAATGCAACATGAGTTGTGGTTGTTGTTATTCAGACTTCTGGGAAGCTCGGACGCGCCGGCAGCCTCTGTTACTTTACGGGTGATTCCGTCGTGATTAATGCCGAAGAGAGTACGAAAGCCTACGGCTTGGCATTTGATCTATTTCCCGCTGGATCAGTACATTGCGTTGTGTTACTGTTGTGTTATATTACTGTGACTTCGGCTGTTCTTATGCCTTTCTGAACATTGTATTCTTCATTGGGCTGATAATAAAGAACTGTTTTATTGCTGTCCTGATTAAAGTCTATTCAATCCCTGAACCCAACAGTGAAATTCGTTACAGTATATTTATTTAGAACACACTATTGTACTGAACAATGATTCTTTAATTAAACGATTCAAATAATAATGAAACAAAAACACTATTTTAACAATGCAGAGTGTATACACATTGAACTTTTCACTAAATCTATTGAATTTCACTTACAAGATATACACAGCACTATACTTCAGCTGTATAGCTACAGAAATACTGCTATAAGCATGTCGGTGACGTGAACGCGCGAGATTTCCCATATCCAAAAAATGTCTGAAGCAAACAGCACACTGCGCCAGTCAGAGCATATCGCTGACACGAACCCATAAGATTTTCCCCTACCAAAAAGTGCTCAACGCCGCTAAAGAAGTTTTCACTTCAGAAATATATATATTCACTGATTCTAAAAAATAATAAATATTTTTAATTTATAAGTAATAACTCACAATAAAAGCAACTGTATGTTTCACTTGCTTTTGTTGAATTAGGAAAACCTGGCACGCGATTCAATTCTAAACTTGTCTTATTTCCAAACACGAAAATAGCTACATTTGCCAGTGCCAGAATATTGAAGTATTGAATTCACGTATTTTCTTCTTGGAATTGTGGAGGAAGTATTAGCGATCTCCTTTTTGTCGTCCTACGTGTGATATATTGTATGGTGCACAGGGTTTATAAATGTTCTCAAAAATAAATAAATAAATCCCTGCTTTTAAATATTTTTGCTCTCAGTTACTCTGATTTGTTGCACTAGATGGCAGCACGCGAAGTTTGAATAGATGTTTTACTTTTCATCCTGACTCTCGCAATCTTTTAGCTGTTGTAGTCGAATAGCAACACCATGTGAGGTCATTATCTTGATGAGGGAACCATTTTAACCAGCTACCAGCATCTCCGAAACCAGAATTTAGTGGGAAACTAATTGCGCTCTAAACCATTGCTTCCTCCCCCCCCCCCCTGCCGCAGACTGGTACCGGACCGCCTAAGAAAAATTAAATTATTTCCATTTTATTTGCTGTGATATGTTTCTCAGAGGTTTGTGCGACTCACTAAAAAAAATTCATTTTTTGGCAACTGTCATCCCTTCCCTGGCTGCGGTAAAATTATGAAACGACGTTGACTAGCCAGCGGTGATAAAAATTTAACTGCTCTAAGCAATCGAGTTCACACATTACCTTGTATCATCCAAAGAGAAAAGGAAGGAAAACTGGCGCGTATATCAGCGCTTTACCGCGGTAACCAGTGGCAAAAAAAGAATTTTTGAATCTTCTAGCTTTGTTAACGTATGTTTATTTGTGTTTACTTTCTATTACCATGTTTTTATAAACTCGCTTTTTCCTGTCTGTCAAGGTAGAATATTGTAATTGATTTTAAACTGACTTCCCGATGAGCTAGAGACTTGAAATTTGGACCATGGCTCAGAAATGGATGGCAATGCATGAAAATGTGGGGAAAAAACGGGGAAAAAAATGAAAAGTAGAAATTTTATACTTTTTAAGTCGTTATAAAAATATGGTACATCAATTATTTTTTTAATATTTCGAACTTTTTCTTCTTAACACACTTTTATTAGTTTCACTTGTATGTATAGAGACGGAATCTTTGAAATATAACGATACGGGACTCATCCGAGCCCGTATCGTGAACGAAAACAGGCCCCATAAACGAAGAGAATAAAGAGCGTTAATTAATATCTATTGAAGAGCAAGACTTAATCCAGCAGCCACATAATTCCGGCTCCAAATATCAAACTCATGTATAAATTCAACAATGAATAAATGATAGCTTAAAAATATAAAAAACACGCTTTTATTGTAGATCGAACTAAAAAATGAAAAATATATTTTAGTTTAAAAAAACTAAGAAACGCGCTTTTATACGGAATCCAACTAAAAAGTAAAAATATAATTCTTTATATAAGAATAAAATGATTAAGGAGAAAATTAATGTCATTGTGGTAAAAACGTGGGGTGCTTTGTGCTACATTTTTACACTAACTCAAAATTTTGGAAAAGATGTAAAAAATTATAACAATTGAAAAAGCGCTTTTCAGAGAACCCCACGCTTTTCTCTGTTCCACTATCCAAACCACTCTGCATAGGTTACAATATCAAAATAGGTGTGTCTATAACAAATCAAAAATCACCAAATTTGGCAAGTGAAAAGTTTTTTCCCCCATTTTTTGTACACATCTTTAATTCAAAAATTCATATATTGCAGGTTTAATAAACAAAAATGTCTAAAATATTTGCGAAAAACTTAATCGCTTTACTTCGTTAGCATTATTTATTTCAAATAAGTGATACGAGACAAACGAAAAGGCTAGACCGATTCTTATGAAATTTTGTGCGTACATTCATTAGGTCTGAGAATAGGACGTAAACTGTTTTTTATACCCCTAAGTAATAAGGGTGGTCCACCCTAAATTTTTCTTTTTTGGACAAAATTTTTTATTTTAATTTTTTTAATGATTCGACGTTAAAAAATACATACAACCCTAAATTTTTACTTTTCAACCACCAACCCCTATTTTTGATAGCGATATTAGTACTTTAATAATTTTCTACTCTTGGTTCGATAATTTATCAGTTACCACTCGATCAGTTATTCGCGTCAGGCATCTACCGGTGTCACTTCTCACCCCGTAAACAGCACAGAGTAGGGATGAGAAAGGAGCCGGTCTCCTGTCTTTCTCAGATAATAAGCTTTCTCTCACTCAAGTTTAGGGCCTAAACCGTTTTCGGCCATTATTATTGATTGCGCATCAATCGTAGCAGTGATGTACTTATCATTTCACTTTCTCAGTGCAACTGTCATAGTAAGTATTTTCTTATACTAAATGTATCATCAATTTGCAGTGCTACAATTATTTATTCCCATTTTGCTCAAGATAGTTCTCACGTTCGTTAATTAAGTGATCTCATGTAAATCAATAGTTTTCAAAACGGATTCAATTTCCAATTAGCGTAATGACAATCAATAAGTCTCACGGCCAAACGAAGTCTGTTTATGGCTTAAATTTGGACACACCGTGTTCTTCACACGGACCATGAAACATGACATGTTCTCGCGTGGGTAAATCATCTAGTTTGTTTGTGTTGGTGCTGTTTACTCACTAAAAATATCGTACACTCCATTGCAGTAAGAGACTGATAATGTTATTTTTTAACTGTCATAATTTGTGATAGAGATATAATTTGAAATTTATTAGTTAAAATAATAAAAGTGCAAAGAATTAAAAAAAATTAATGTTTGGTGTTTTGTTACTTTTATACGCCGTCATCGTTCACAGCGCTCCATTCCTCTTTCAGTCATATACGACATCCCCGCACACTTACAATGAGTTAGTTATTATTTGACTACCAAAATATTCATTAGAAATAATTTATATGGCAAAACAACGTTTGTGCCGGGTCAGCTAGTATATATATATATATTACTTGTCGATCATCAGTAGATTACGAAGAAACGAACAATTTCCCCAAACAGCAGATACCGTGAAAGTGGTTAGAGTAATCGGCCGATGCTTACCGCCTTTGAAGATTATCTTGAAGATTTTTGGAACCACGTCTAAGACCAAAAACTCGCCAACACCGAAAAATTCTGCCACAGATCCTTTTTTGAAATAAAACATTACCGTTCTTTTCAGTGGAGCGTAACGTATTTATTTTTAGATTAGACAGTTCTTTCTCCAACTCTCCAACCCAGAGTTTGTCTTCGACCTGGATGAAGAATTTTATGGCGATAAATTTTGAAAGCTTTGGAAACTTTTCAAAATTTATCTTTTTTGAAGTTTTTACTTTCTTTCTCTCATTTTTCTTTTTTACTTCCTCTCCCCTACTGATGCCTTTCAGTTGGAAACAATTTTTTTTGTTCTTATTATTTCCCGCCAAATCCTTTTCCGGCAGTGTTTTATGTGCTTTCTTGTTTATGTCCTCTTTTTGTTTTCTTTTATTTTCAGAATGGTGCTTTGCAAAAGATTGTGGTGTATATATTGTCACATATTTAAAAAATACATATATATTACTGATTTTACTCTTTGTACTTATTCTCTCTCTTATTCGCTTTTTTTTATAAAAAAAAATTTCGTTATAATACGAAAAATATGCAATGTATTAAAGATGCATCATTTAAATAAAGATTTAAAAATTTAAGAAATGACCGGGAAATTGATAAAATGCGACATACTACGATATAATTATTGAATTATTTAAGAAATAAATCATATACGAAGATAATATATGCTTGATATTTAGTGGCTGTGTTGGTCGTAATACGTATTTTAGCTATTCACGGGATTAAGATCCTTTTTAAAATTTATAATTTAATAAAATATACCTTTTATTTACTTCTAGTGATTTTTCTCTTACTTTAAAATTTCCTTTCAATTTTGGGATTATTTATCGATAATTTGATTTGACAACCAAGTTTACTCGTGTAACTAGTCTTAAGTGGGCGTGGTATCAAAATTTCTTGCACGCCCTTTTTGGGGGCCCCTTAATATATGAATAATTTTTTCCTCATATATGTTAGAACCCCTGTAGCTTGGGGTCCCCGTATCCTTAATACGGATGATACGGCGGAAGCTACACCCCTGGTCAAGATTAGATTAGACAATCAAGTTATTTGAATTTTTGAAAATACATTTCAGAAGCTTGAAACTAAATGTGATTTCTTCCTATGTTTTGTTTCACCATTAAAAAAAGTTTGCGATTACTTAGACTGTTGAAATTTTTAAGAAAACTAATTCGATGTTGTTCTCGTGTCCGTGTATTTGAAAACAAAAATTAGTTTAAATACATTCGATTCTATCGAAGTTAGCAACAACTGCGATGGCCAATTCCAGAGTGTCCTGGCTAAAGAGAATCTTCTTCAGTGGGTCTATGAGTGAAATTAGACCAAACATCAGAGCTCTTGGGGTGGAAGATACGTATTGGTGTGAGCGTTTGGATTTCTCTGAAATTTTTACACAGTATATAAGATCTTGTTTCCTGAGAATGGATTTTCAAGCCCTTGCAGTGAAAAATTCTTAATGTTGCGATTGCGGATGCTATAATTTTTGGGGAATCAAAGTCTGTGGCGAGGGGTTTCTTAAAAGAGGGTAAAAGTCTAGATCATTTCACTGCGTTTTCATCAGCAAGTGTGATGGTGGTACAAAGTTGGCCATGATATCTGGCTTCTTTGGTCAAAGAATCAACACAGTCATTTCCTTCGATATTTACATGAGCAGGTATCCATTGTAGCACGCAGAATTTCCCCTTGTGATACAGCTGCGCGGATAGTAAATTTTTGGAGGAGGTGATGTTAATCTCTCCGCTTCTCTAAGACTGGTTTAGAATCTGAAAGGATTATCAATCCTTCCATAGCTATCGAGTCAGTCTTGCAAGTGGTAAGGGCTTCTCTAATTGCTAAGAGCTCGCTGGTGAAGTCGGTTGATATTACGCTAGTATTCAAAATGTGTTCTCGTTTCCTATCTTCTGGAAGGAAAAGCAGAATTCCAACTCCACCTTTGTTGAGGGGGCTCTTGTCTAAAGAACCGTCGGTGTAAGCAACTGCCAGGTTCTCTTGTGAAAAAGCGTTTTAATTGTATCAACTTCTTTTCTCTTAAGAGCATTGGGAGTCTTCTTTTTTTAGAGCAAGGTTGTAACAGGTTTAAATTAAACTTACAACGATTAAGGAAATTCATTTTGGGACGAGACTTGGAGTAAGTATTACTTCTTTAGGGGGTGTTCAACCCTCAATGTATTAGCGCCGGATGGCCAGTGAATTCTGAGAAAAAAAGCCTTCGAAATTCATGCATAGCTTTTATACAATTAAGTTTTAGACACCATCAGCGGCGCAGTTGCATGGCTGACTGAGCGCCTGCTTTCTACGCGGACGGACAGAGTTCGAATCGCGCGAAGAGCTTTTTTTTTAATTCATTTAATTATTACTTTTAATTAAATAAATTTATTTATTAAATATTAAATGATATTTTATGTAATTATTTTGTATTTTATAAAGTAAAATAATTACTGTAATTATACAAATATTTATATTATATTTTATAAATACATTTTTATATTAATAAATAATATTTGTAATAAAATATGCAATAAACATCGAATGATATTTTGTAAAAAAATTAGTTACAAATAATTTTATAATGTGAAATACAATATATTATAAATAAAATATTTTATATAATATAACATAATCTGTAAAATATATTAGCATTATTAAAATAAATCATCTTACAATTAATATAATAAAAATAATATATATATATATATATATTTGTATATTATAAATTTAATTATTTTATGATTACATAAAATATTTAATATGTCCTTTTTAAATAAATGTATTTTATTTGCGGATAGGGTCCGAGTCACAAGCGATCAACTTTTTTTTCAATTCATTTAATTATTTTTTTAAAACTATGGAGAGGTTGTTTGTTTTGGTTAACGTCTTATTTTTCTCAAAATGAATTAATATGGAAGTAGATATTAAAATACTCTTAGATTTCTTTTATCTTAAAAAAAATTTGCATTTTAAAGTGAATGAACATAAATGAAATATATATAAATAATGTTTTTCACATTATTTTTATTCTATATTAAAAGTATGTGATCATCAGTAATATGTGAATTAACTATTGCAGGAAACCTCTTTCCTAAAATGGCAAATAATTGTTTTTAATAATTTGTGGGAACTTTTAATATCGCTTTAGTTTTCTGATACGTGTTTTAATTTAATAATTTCATAGCTAGTTGGAATTTCCTAATGTGACATTGAGGAACAAAATTGAATATATATATATATATATATATATATATATATATAAATAAATAAAGTTAAAAAAAAATAAAAAATACATAACAAATGACATTCAATTCAACATCAAGGATTATATTTTATATCTGTTAGATTATCCTATATTACATCAAAGCTAAAAATAACTTTAAGGCTACAGAGTACTCTAAGATTTTTATAATTACCGAATTTTTTTTTTCTTTTGCATTTTCTGTGGCTCATATCATTGAGAAAAGTGCGCCAAATTTCAGATCTGTTAACAAGTTAGTTTTTAAGATATTTGAAACTTTCTGAACTATGTTTTTTGGTTTAGATATCATTTTCAAAAAACATTTTACACTCTTAAACTGAATTTATTAGAAATATTTTTGAGTACAACCAACTCTTTTCGTGTGAAATGTTTATTAATTCCAATTTTTATTACTAAAACCCTTTCTGCTTGATAATGTTTTGTGTTTTTTGAATTCTCATAATTAATTAATTAAAATTTATTTCAAGGCCGATTTTTGCTTTAAAAATTGTTTTTATAACTTTGAAACTTAAGTATTTATTTTTTTTTTCTGTTTAGAAAATTTCAAGGCCAAATAATTCTCAGATTGCTGTCAGAAACAATATTTCAAAGAGATGGAATACTACTGAAAATGATGTATCTAAAAATCAGTCCTCAGCTGATACTGCAATTTGACTTCCGAAAATAAGTGTTGCAGATAAAACTGAATATTTCCTTGATGTACCAAAAAAACTACATTATACTAAACATATTGTAGCACTATATTTCAGTATTTTAAAGTTGTACAAGAAGAGTTAAAACTTCCTAAACTGCCCAATTTAAAACTGAAAAAAAATTAAATTGCATGAGAACAAACCTGGTTATTTTTAGCTTAAGTTAATTTCATAAAAATTTTGTACATAAGTGTTTTGTGTTTCAAAACTTTTGTGAAAATATCAGGTTAAGATTAAGCTGAATAAAGTGTCGTCGTAACAAATGCTATCAATTTTATGCAAAAATATATTTTGAATTTAAAAAATATTTTCAGTCATATTTAATTAAAATAATTTTTAAATTTAGAACATACATTGAAATATGACATATTAAAAATTAGAGCTTTACGTGGATTATAAGTTTTTGTTTCTTGCCTTTACAACTCTTTAAAAGCGTTCTTCCCAGACTTTCAATTTTAAGGGTATAAGTGTTTTATAATCCCAGTGGCTTTTTATTCTATTTTTTATAAATTCTTGAATTATTTTGTATATACTCCAAATCGATTGTTCTATAAAAGTGAGTATGGATTTAGGGCTGAGATCCCTAGTTATTTTTTTTAAAAAATGCTAAAATTACTATTTTAAAATGTTTCTGCTCTTTCCAGGTTTTTATAGAAAAAATAACTATTAAAAATCAACAAGGGAATAGATTTTCAAATCCATGCTAACACTTGTTCGCAATAATCTAAGAAACATACATAACTTTAAATGATAAAAATATTTTAAAAAGTGAGCATTTTATAAAAATTTATATAAACACTTGAAAAATTCTTAATCTTTTAAAATTGTAAAACAAATGCTAGTAAAATGGACTTTTTATTTTCCTAATCAACTTAATAATTTAATCTGAATATAAAACATGATTTTTTTTTTTACTAGTATTGTCTCCAAAAAGTCTTGTTGTTGTTGTTGTTTTGAAAAAGGGTAGTCTTAATAGATGTAGCAGAGAAGTTAAAAAGTCTCCCCGGAAATTTCCCCCTTCCAAACAAAAATTCATTTCAAAAAGAAATATTTTTAAAAAGATAAATCAAGTGGAAACTAGGCCCGGGGGCTTTGCTCTGAAATTATTCATCTACGAAAAGTAACTCCTGCACCGGATATAGGTAATCTTGAGAAAGATTAAAATATTTCCTTTTAAAGAATATATTTCACCAAACTAAGCGAAAATCATTTTAAAAATCAATCGCTTCCGGTATGTCCCCAAAGACCAACACTTGTAGAAGGAGAAGTAAAATAAGCAGGAGGCGACTATTTGCCCATCCTGCGTGAGCAGCTTCTTTCACCAGAATCAACATTTGGCGAAGAAGCAGATGTTGTGTCAATGGAGAAGCTCTTTAAACAGTGCACTGCTTATTTAAAAGGGAGGGCTTTTGCCACTTGTCCGGGAAAATGAATGGGCGCATTTGAAACCGATGTTGGTTTTCCTCCTGTTTGACTTTTAAAGTTTGCTTATAAATCAAAAATGAAAAATTTACTTTCTTTCTGCGTTAGTAAGAAAGGGTTCCGATAAGGGCGAGTCATTCGCTCGTGAATGGGAAAGTATCGCATTGGATAGAGTTTGTTTAGCATTTTAGGCCAGCTTTGTATGCTGAACTCAAAGAGAGCAATTTATGCCGCGTCAACGCGCTTCTTAATCATTCAGAACCATATAGAACATTCTTCAAGTTCATGAAGTTCTGCAATCTGCAATTAAAAACTTCTGGAATTTGAGAAAAAGTTGGAAAATAAATATCTAAGCCTATTTTTTCTCTCAGCAGTCTTTTGCCATATTCACGCGCGCATGCTGAGTGAGTGAGTGTCGCACTCGAAGGCAACACGACAGCTCTAGGAGACGGATCTCATCATTATGAGCCACGGTGAAGCGACGACGACAAAAGCATGTTCAGCAAAGGCATTGTCATTACTTGTACTTTTATAATGTTCGTAAACCTTTAGAAATAGGAAAATAATTTATTTATTTCCTCAGTGAAATGAGAAGAATGAGAAAAGAAGGAAGCTAGGATGACCATCATTGAAAAAATTGGTTCTCAGTATATCTAGCATTTCGAAACAGGCAAGCACAGATTTGTTTGCAAAAATAGGAAAAGAGAGAGAGAGACAAAAAATGTCTTGATGCTGAGCAACAGTTAGTAACGAGAGTCACCGGAAATGTAGTTGAGATCGAAGAGTGCTGAGGAGCTACGGCCAATGCGTAGTCTTAGCTTTATAATCTGTCACTTTGCTTTCTTAGCACGTTCACATACAAAGCGCCATGTGCTTCTCAACTTGTTAAACTATGTCCGCGATGTAAAAACACGTGTTAAAAATTCATCGTTATTCAACCGTCGTAGAATTTTATCTATGTATGCATGGTATATGCTTGTTAAGTACATTTTGAACATCTAGTATACCAAGGGTTGGTAACCTAAGGCTGGTGAATAAAACCCGTCTTACCTCAGCATTTTATATATGACTCCGGTTTGTTCTTTTTCAAATGCTTTCCTGAATCAGCTACAAATAAATATTTTATATTGAGATCTTCAATTATTTTTTTAATCCCTTGCTAAATCTTTTATATCAAGAGGCTAAACATATTAGGAATTCCTGTGAATTAGTAAATAAGAATACCTGAAAAATGTAGTGATAAGATATTTGTTTCAATTTCTTATTCAACGTTTACTTTAAAAATTGATTCATATACAGTTATAAATTAAATGTTATAATAATAGTTAATATGTATGGTAAAAGTGACTTTTCCTTTTTTGTCAATAATCAGCATGTAAAAATAAGTCCAGCCTGCCAATGACTTATTTGACAATATGCCTTGTTCTTTCTTGTTGTGAAAAATTGTTTGCCTTCCCTATCTCTTTCTCTACCATAAATCATCTCACATAAAACTAAGATTTTTTCTCGAAGTTTTTGTCACGTACGTACGAAACACGCTACTCGTACTTGAAAATAAAATTGAGAAATATTAGAAAATAGAAATATTTTTCTTTACACAGTACAAAGAAACAGCTAAATATTTACCAATGTTGAAAGTCGCCGTCCTCGCGGGTGCTTCCTTCAAAAGAAATTTCAAAGTCGCATCAGCAATACAATTTTTCCTTTCTAAAACATTTTTAAAGACATTTTGGACTTCTTTTAGTGGGCAAAAGTATTGCCAGAGTGTCCCTTTTTGAAGGTATGTCCCTTCTCTCTCTCACACACACAACAATCTTCTAAAAAGTTTTTCGTTCAAGATGCTTCTTTGTATTGAAGGGGGAAAACGAGATATATTTCCTTTTCACTCCGATATATATATTTTTATTATTTTAACTTTGGACATTGAATAAAAGAAAACCTACAACTCATTTATATATTTAAAAAAAAAATTTCGCAAGCTGTCATGGACGCGTAAGGAAACTGGGTAACTGAGAAATTATTTGATCCAACGTTTTCTGATGGTCTTCCAACACTGTCTTATCCATTTCATCGTCCACAACAGATGGGAATGAAGAATTAAGAGGAATTTATGAATCACTAGGCCTTAAAAATGCATAACAAAAACTTAAAAATTATAAGACCATTTCTTTGTTGAGAAATTTTGCCATTTCAGACCGTTTTGTGCAATTCAGAAACATATAACTTTTTTTTCTAAATACATTACGCATTTCAAAATGTCAAAATAACTCTGCAAAATTAGATTTTCACCCTATCAGTATTTCACAAAAAAAGTCCTTTTCCAGAAGGTTTTATATTTAAATGCTCATTGTAAATTGACATTTCACCCAAACTTCAAAATGGATTAAATGCATTTTGAAACATAAAACAAATACAGGATTTTTTTTTTTGTAAAAAGACTTTATTTTAATTTCATTTTTATTTACTAAGATATATTTTAATATGGTTTGACTTCAACTGAATAAATATTACATTGCGGTCACTCAACTCAACGTATTTCTATTTAGAACGTAATACGTATAATTATCTAGAACGAACTTTGTAATATAATTATCCAACGCGGGCCAATAGGATGAAACTTCCAAGTTTGGGTTAGATTGTCTAACATATAAACTAAGTGCTGACTTTGTGACGGATCTATACGCGATTCTACTAATATCTTCTTTTCCCTTTAAATCAAAATATTTATTTCAACCAACCTTCATTGAGAAACCAAACGTGATTTATGTAAATGAGGAATATTATATAAATTCGGTTTTCGCGAGTCGAAGGAGAGTGAAGTAAGAGGTTAAGTTAAGTGAAGTAAAGTGAAGGAAAGGAGAGCAAGTGATCTGTTGACACACAGTTGTTGACAGGCTGAAGTTGATACGTTTGATGTGTGCAAGTAGAAGTGGTCAGTGAAGATTGAAAAGCAGTGGAATTAAAGATTACAGAGCGTGGAGCCATCGTCATTTGATCAAGCCAAGTACAGTGCCTAAGGTTTCCCGTGAAGGATCCGATGCATTAAAGGTTCAGGTGCTGTGCACTTGATTAAGTAGAACCTGATTATTAGTGTGCGACGTAGTTGTAATTGAGCGTATTTAAGCTATCTTAGATTCAGTTGAGGGTCTGTAATATCTCACCTCTGCACTCTACCATTGTTTATATACCTTAATTAGAATTGTGTTGTGTCTGTTTCATAATCATTAATAAGAATTAATAAATCAAATTAGAATGGAATAATGTCTGTGGATTATTTAGTACCTCCTACACATCTAGCTGGGTTTACAGAAAGACAGGAGGGTTCGGATGTAAGGGGTAACCAGAAGTTACAACGATTTTAAGACCCATTCAGCTCCTATGAACAAAATCTCTTATTCTCTACTCAAAAGTTTCAGAAGCAATCGAAATTAAAACGCATCCGATTTCGAAGCATCTCTCTATAGCCAACCTTTTGGGGAAAAGGGTCACTGCTTAATAGAAAAAAATATGCGTTCCACTTCCGACTTTCTCAACAGACAAACATGGAAGTGTGAAAAAAATGTTACTTACAAGCTTATTATGGGATCTCTTCGCAAATAGCACATCTTTTAATTTATGTCAATGGAGTCAGAATTTAAAATAATATAATAAATGAGACGAAAGTACAAGCTTAGGTTTTATTGTTAACAAACTTTTTAGAAGGTATAAATGAATAACTTGAACCATTTAATTCTAAATAATTATTAAAGTGATCGATTGTGTACATTTTACCAGTCTCATTTAAATTCATTTTCCATTAAAAACCATTAAGTTTTGCTAAACATTCATTGCACGCTCACAAATGAAGTTTAAAATCGATGCATTCTTTACACTTTATGATACTCACATTCAGTCCTCGAAAGAATTAGTCTAATCCATCAGTTTTTTAATAGTGGGCCGTTACGAAACACATGCTTATGTACTGAAGTTACATGAGGGGGGGGGGGCTATTGTGACATCCTTGAACACATAAAAATAAATAGAATTAATTGGATGGCCTATGTATAATTCAAATGTCAGATGATAATATTGTCAAAAAGATACTGCAGTTCAAAGTCACTGGGATTCGGAAACGTGGAAGACCAAGGCTGAGATGGACAGACTCAGTGGAATCAGAATTTAGGATTATAAATAAGAAAACTTGGAGAACGAAGGGGAATGAGAGGTCACTGTGGAGGAAACTTCACTGGCCCTCGATGGGCTGTCTTGGCGGATATGATGATGAGCTTTAGTTATTCTTACATCTATTAGTAATCCTAAGAATGTATATATAATCCTAAGAATATCAATATAATTTTTTTCTCGGCCGTATTGCAAAATGATAATATTTATAAATAATACATTGATTCCTCTGTAATTGCATCTGAACCGTGCTTCTAAAATTTTGTGGAAGTAATATTTTCGCAACAGTCAGAGCAAAATTCTGTTAAAGGCTATTAGTTGAAAATATTTTATTCTACAACGTAAAATACTTTGTTTTATAAAATGTGTCTTACTGACGTATTTTTGATTTTTCGTTTCATTTGAAAAAATATTAAAATCTTCTCACATGAAAGTGTATTAGAAGCTGTGTTACTAAAAGAAACAGCAAATTGTCTCCTCTTTTTGATATTACAAAAAAGGCCTTAAAAATAGCTTTCTCGGCATAAAAGTGTACTTAATCATCCATTTGGGGTTTCAAAGTTAGAATTCAACTTACAGTTTACATTTTCGTTAATAAATGAACGTAGAATTTATTTTAACGAAATGTTTACAAGCATTAAAAATTCCATCGATTATTGAAAATTTAATTAAACGCCTTTGTATTGCACTGAGCCATCATTGTTTCAAAGCGAGTGGATTCGTTATTAACAAGAGCTATTACTTTTTGTCTTTGCTATTGCCAATAGGTACATTGCCTTTTAGGAAACGCATTTACAGCTTTTTATTTGAACTAATGGAATTTTCGAACTCCAAAAAATATGAGAAAAATCATTATGTTTAGAACTTTTTTTTCTGTTATTGCTTCAATCAAGCTCTAGCTCGCAAACGAAAAAATAAAGTTAAAAATCACGGAAGTATAACTTTAGTTTTAGAGCGAGACGGTAAAGTATAATAAAATAATCATTAGCAAAAATTTAATTATTTGGCAGAGTCAGAAAGATTCAATTTATCATCACTTAACTTCGAAACTCCAAGTATAAAAATTATTTCCTCTCACTCTGCGCTCCTTTAACTCTGATACAGAAATAATTTTTTTTTGACTGGAAGTAACATAAAAAAAATTAGTCTATCCAAATCAATCAATGTCAAATTTATACAGAAAAAATAGAAAAGCTGGCAGAAGTTTATAGCAGTTGAAAAGAATTTTGTTTATTTAGAAAAAGGACAAAAGAAGAAAAAAATTAAATACGAGTTGCTAGTATATACTTCCTTCTTTTTCCTTTTCCAAAAATACTCAACATAAGTATGCTGTAAGAGAAAAATGAAATAGAAATAATCTTTTCAAACACGAAATTGGAAAACTTGAATAAAAATGTCCTTCTTGGTTTTATATTTGCTAAACAAATGTTGACACTTTAATAATCTTCTTCTTCTTTCAAATAAAAAAAAAACTACAGTGTGAGAGCATAGCTTAAACATTTTTAGTCAAAACAGATTTTATTTGTTAGTATGTTATTCACCATAAATCTTTATCTTGCATAAACTGAGTATTAAATATCCAGTTGCTAAGTTATTTACACCAAAGAAGGTTCTTATGTTATTTTTTAAAAAGCTATATTGAGATTGAATGTTTGGTAATGCCTTCTCGCCTTATATGATGAAAAAATAATGAAAAGTTCAGAAATAACTTTATAAATTTTATTTTTTCTAGTAAAGTTACTCTGCACTTTTATTGAATGTTGGTGGCTGTCAATTTTTGTCTCATGCAAAAATTCGGCTAGTCATAACTAATACACGGGCCCTAATTTTGAACCAATAGCTGATCCAAATGTTGATCAAATAAAATTTCAGTTATCCCCCAATTCTCCTCATTGATTCTCGATAAATTTAACACAGATACCTAGAAACATTAACACAAAAATTTATTTATATACATATTACAATTTATTAAAAATAAGTTCTGGACACTCATAACACACTCTATCTCTACTACAAATAAAAGACACTACTCTCTTTAACTTTTTAGATTTTTCATTCAGATTTTAAGCTAGTAGATAGGCCATTGGCTGCACATCATTTGGGGGAGGGTAGCGTTTTAGCTGTGGTGCGCTAAGCCAATATATAATTCACGCAGTAGGAAATCATTCGATTCCCGCGGCAGTGCATACAGAGTAAGGGGATAGAGATAAGAAAATACAGGTTTAGAGTTTTACTATGCATTCATTATGCATCCCGCTTAAAGAAATTTATTAACATAAAATGTAGCTATTCTTTCAACATAAATAAAATAAATGAAAAGTAAAAAAACTTTTTTAAAAACAAGCTTTTATTTAAACGCGCTAAAAAGAATAAAATAAATTTTTCTTTAAAATTTTTTTACTATCAACTTATAACGTCATTACACAATTTATATGATATAAAAGCTTGTCGCGAGATTTACCTCTTCAGATAAACAAGTAAATTAAATAACTTGATCTGATTGATTTCAATTTCTTAAAATTTTCAAACTAAGTAAATAAGAGTGCTTTAATCTCGCGACAAGCTTTTATATCATATAAATTGTGTAATGACGTTATAAGTTGATAGTAAAAAAATTTTAAAGAAAAAATTATTTTATTCTTTTTAGCGCATTTAAATAAAAGCTTGTTTTTAAAAAAGTTTTTTTACTTTTAATTTATTTTTTACTTTTTAGTTATCTCTGGACAGGTTTCTTAGTCTGTTCATCTCATTCAACGCATCATTGTTGCTAGGTGTAGCCGGTTATTTTCGAACAGTCGAGCTAAATGAATTCTCGCAAAAAGGGTACTAGACGAAAAACACAATTGCTTCTTAAATCCGTAAATTTTAAGCAATTCTTTCAATCTTCGTACAGATTTTGGGTAATATTATCCTACACACGAAAAAAAGTTTTATGAGATTTTCTTCAGAAATGACAAAGTTATTAAATATTAAAATGTTGAGTATTTTTTGAAAAATCATAAAAAAAAATTTTCGACATTTTATTTTTTAAATGACTGATTCTAAAAGAGCAAATCATGAGCTGTTTTAGTACGGAATGTCGATTCATTTAAACGAAAAAAAATTCATGCGCGTCGATTTAGACATTATTTTCATAAAAACGCATCGATTTTGACTTATTTAAAAAAATCGTGAGAAATACAAATATTATTATTTTGTAAAAAACATTATACCGTATTGGGACGAAATAAATGATCTTTCCGATTCTATAATTATTTTTTGTCTGAGCTTCATAGATTAACCTCTTAAGCGGTCAATTTTTTTGACCAAAATTTTCCCAAAAAAGCCCATTTTTTAACTGCATGTAACTAAGCATAATAATTAACAGAACGCGCGAAAATGGAAGATTTTTATTTTAATCTCCAGTTTAAAATTTTACTCACCTTTTTTTATTTTATAATTTTTGAACACAAAAACCCTTAAATGTTTGCTTTTAATAAGTACATTCTGCGTACTATGAAGAATATTTCACATATATCTTAAAATATATTTTCTTCCACCTACCAAAAAATTTCATGTTCATACCTCTTTTTCATACGATTGATAGAATTTCATGTTTGTGTGTGCATATTTATATGCACACACAATATGAAGAATAGTGTAACACTAAGTCTTATATTCCAATGGGGATAGAGATAATATCGACTTCTTTGGATTATCTATCCATTTTCCTTTTTCTTAGGCAACACATTGTACATTGCCTTGTAAATCCCTGTTCTTTATCCAATATTTTCAAGAATATATATTCTTGTCTTCAGTGAAAAATTCTCACCTTCTCCACTACCAAAATTCTGAATGAAGAGTAGTTCAGTACCATGGACACAAACTCTCTCTCTACATCTCCTAAAGACACACTATACTAATAACCTTATTATAGGAATAAAAATGTCTGTGCAAATAAAATATAGAAAGAAAAGATTTCGGTGCTGTACAGCGCACGGGCAAACCAGTTGTGGCTAACTTTCAGTAGCCCGTAAGGTGTACGGGCAAACCAGTTAAAGCGTTAAAGTTAGAATTTCTATAATACTCCATCTCAGTTTAACTTGGCAGCGTTGAGAAAGGTATACAATGTACCAATCTACTTGAAAAATAGCTCTACTTTTTTTTGTTTTGAATTTAAATCCAAGAAAATAGATAGAAATTTGTAAAAAAAAATTGCATATGTTGTAGAAATTAGATTATTTTTACGTTGTACAAATGTAATTATTTTTTAGACAAAGTTAATTAATACAGTCAATAGCGCAACGTTATGGAATTCCAGTTTGGCTGAAAACCGATTTTCGACGCCAACTTTTGTCATTGTTGTAACAATAAAATTATTACAACAATGCAGATATATCCAAGTTGGCGCCCAAAACTAGTTTAACGTTTTTAATTAATATATTTTTAATTAATTACAATATCGGAATATAAATGATCAAAACATGCATTGTCATCCAAACTAAACGTGTATACAAAATTTCAGCTCAATGGGAGAAAGATATCAGCTTCAAAATTGAGTTGCAAGATTCCACCCGAACAAAATACATACATACATGCATGCATGCATGCATACATACATACATACATACATACATACATACATACATACATACATACATACATACATACATACATACATACATACATACATACATACATACATACATACATACATACATACATACATACATACATACATACATACATACATACATACATACATACATACATACATACATACATACATACATACATGCATACATGCATACATACATACATACATACATACATACATGCATACATGCATACATGCATACATACATACATACATACATACATACATACATACATACATACATTGTAAGTTAAATAAAAGCTTTTAAAAACTAAAGTTGCTCATATATTATGTATAATTTAAAAATATTTATTAAATTGAGAAACGAACAGCATTAAATATAAGTACATGCTCCTACAATACAGTTCGATAAATCGAATTTTAATGCGAAACCTGTCTCTGCAAATCTTTACTTAATATCACAATATCAGGGGGGGAGAGACTTTATTATTTGTGACTTTCACTTTACCAAATGATTCTGAACGCTCACTTGATAAACAATTTCTTTGGGCTTAAAATATACTTCATATGAGAAAAAATGTGTGCACATGTACACTATCTACCAACAAGTATTGGGGCACCCTTCTAAGTGAAGATATCCTTGCTCCTCATCTATACGTCTTCTAAACTTAAATATCGTTTAAGAAACAACATTGGTATTAATCGCATGGAAAATCTACATTCAGAGCAGTCTGAATTAGAGTAGGGCGTAATTATATTGGATATCATAGAAATGACCTATTCTTAAGAGGCATATCTAGTGAGCAAAACATTGCAAAATCGACAGTGGCTTTTGTTATTAAAAAGTGGAAGATGAGTGGGGATTGACGAAATGTATTTCGATACAGCAGACCCACGAAATTAAGAGAATAGAGAGCAACAAGTGCTGTCCAAAGAAATTCGGAGAAACTACCACAAATCGATGGATCTCATACTCCAACAAGATTTGGGACTGCTGTTTCGATAAAAACCAGAAAGTACATCCAAAAAAGCACATATGCTCTGTTTTCATGATCATACTGCTGCCCATAAGACTTTGATTACAAAATCCAACCGCGCTGCTCAATTGAGATGGTGCAAAGCACTTCAAAACCCGACCTGGAATAAATATTTGTCCTCAGTGCCAGCTTAGTGGTAGCTAGGCTTCTACTTCAGTTACACAGTATACCTAAGAAAGAGAGTAAATAAATTGAGAATGATAGGTTCGCCTAAGCTAAAAACCCGACCTTAGATGAGTGGAAACAGGTTCTCTGGAATCAAGGTTCAATGTCTACCAATCGAAAGGAAGAGTCTGAATTTGGCATACACCTGGAGAAACACTTTTGTCAGAATGAATTGTGCCTACGGTAAATTTTGGGGATGTTTCCCGCGTGGTATGAACTATGGACCTATGATTCCAATACAAGGTAAGCTCAACGTTGACTTACTGCACTTTTCAGGGGCCAATAATAGTCTTCCTACGCTGAGGCAATTTTATGGGTTATTACTTTCAGGATGAGAGACAACGCCACTCGTCATGCTGTGAGGTCCACTAGGGACTGATATGATGACAATAGCGGAACCGATTGGACAGGACTTCATGGAATACAGACTAGAATCATATAGAAAACCTTTGGGACGCGTTGGATCGCTGAATTAAGGGATGCAACAACCTTCGGAAATAGATGGAAGAACTTGCATGTCTTTTCCAAGTTTTTGAGTGGAAGAAATTACCACTGTCCACCATTCCAAAACTGTTGAAAAACATCGTCCGGAATGTTAAGGTTGTAATTACTTCAGGTGAAGGCTCTGCCCTTTATAAAAATGAATAAAATTTTTGCTTAACTCCTTTATCACAGGTGCACAATTATTTATTGGCAGGCAGTGTATATGTAGAGCCAAAAGCGACTAAGAGCACACGCAATTTTCTTCAAACAATTAAATGGTTTCGGCAATTACAACAATTTAAAATAGCCTTCGATCTATGTGGATAGAGTTATCTTCAGAATCTTTTCATAATTCCGTAAATTTTGCTTTGAACAATTCTGAAGAATTTTTTTTCACAACGTAGCATTGAGTGATGTTTCAGTTTATAAGTATTACAAAATCGTTTGGATCTGAAGTGAGTATTTACTGTAAGAAATGAGTCACATTTTAACAGAGGATGTTGTTTTTCACAATCAATCTACACTCAAGCAGATTCAATAGAATCGCTTTGTGACCAAGAGTTGAAAGCAAGAAGTAGCCCTTAAATAAAAATAGGTGAGGCGTAGAAAGAAGGCGATGTAATTTTATCTCATATCTTCCTAAAGTGCCATTAAGAATTGCATGTGACACTCGTGCCATAGGTTGCCGACGTCTGATTTAGCCTGGGCAATGATGGTGAAAACTGATTATAAGAAATGTCCAGTAAACTGGACTCTGCCCGATCGGCCGTCTATATAACAAAATAGATTAATGTGAGTCGCATTTTACCTCTAAACTATAGCTTCAAATAATTAGCCCTAAATGGACCCGACATGAAGTAATTAAAATGCTTGTGTATAGTGTATTTCACCCTTATAATCTGATACGTGAAAAGGAAATTCAAAACATAGATGATCGAAAAATCAAAACGCAGGGAAGTAATCCCGAAATATATTTTTAAAACATTCTAGGTGACTTTTACATAATCATGTTCAAAGAAATGAACCACTTTTACAAAAATTAAAATTGTTTATTGATTTGTCAAACAATTTAAGGTGGTGAAAAATCAAAATAGAAAAAAAAAAACATGTCACCTAAACTAATATTTTTCTAAAAATATCTATATAAAAATGTTATGGCTGTGTGTAAAAAAAATTGTAATGTATCTCAAATCTTGCCAAAAGGAAAACGTTTTTAACGCACAACAGTTAAATCATTCAAAAAACAAACACAGTAATAATTTCAAAAGTGGCATAGTGAAAAAAAATGCCTTATTTTATTCTTAGTTTGAATTTGGTAGCTGTTTCATCAAAATAATTGATATTTTTATTATTTTAAAATTCTTAGGTTTTTTGTGTGACTTGCTTTTGTTCCGAGTCACCCACAATCGAAATAACGTTATATCAAACGTTTTAATATTTAAATAAATGTAAAATGATTTTTTATTAAATCATGTTGTCATGAAACCGAACATGAAAAAGAAGATCAAAGAAAAATGCAAGGCTATTTGTCTCAGAACTCTAAATAAATTTTATTCATTAAAAATATAAGTACTGTGAATGCTGATATTTATAAGGCAAAATACGTTGAACATGTTTATTATACAAAAATTCTTACTTTTGGGATTTGGGGGAAATTTCTATTCGTAATCGTCTTTTGGTTTATTTTTCTTTGGTATTAAAAAAATAAATCCATAACGAATAAGAATAAGAGAAATTATTAAACATGATCATTAATTCAGATAATAAGAGACTGAGGGCAAAAATACGTGACGGGTTGGAGAACATCTTACTCACACCAGATCAATCAGGTCGTGAAAGTTTAACATTGAAATGCTACGCTTAATAGCTGTCTTCTAAATACTTCTGGGAGGGAGGGAATTTTTTTCTTTACTTATATTTTCCTACTGGCACATAAAAATTAGAGGCTGGACGTTCTCTACGTGCATCAAAATATCATTATTAAGCATAGGAAACGTAGAATCGATCGGATGTGATAATTTCTGGGGGGGGGGGATCAGAGATCTCCACTCCCGAAACCCCGCAGGCTAAACCGGAAAAAAAGTATGTAATTTTTTTTTTATTATCAAAATCATATTATTTATTAGGCATCCCCCGGAGCAAGCTTATCAGAAGAAACTTGGAATCTAAATTTCATCAATCAGAATTTGCTGATCGGTCATTTTTTTTCCTCTCGAAAACGTAATCGCAAATTCTAAATGAGGAAGAAAAAGAAATTTGCGAGTTTTCCCCAGTAAGTTTTTATTTTTACCAGTTTTTCTATAATCGATATCTTGTTTTTGTTTTGTCTTTCAGAAGGCGGTATTAGGCTTTGGACGACTGAGGAGGGGGAAGGGGAGAGATGGCCTCACTTAAAATGAAGTTTGAGGGGGAAAGATTACTGAGCGAAATCATTTCCGACATCGAAGACAGTTGACGCTCAAGAGTGCTTAGGTGGCAGCTTAAGTTCCAAAAGGGCAAAATGAAGGAACAGAAGCTTCCCCAATTTCTTTGTACAGTTGGAAAACCTTAATTCGAAGCACATGTATTATTTATTAAAAAAAAATAAGGTAAAAAACATTTTTTTAAAAAATTGACAGGAATTTTGTGGAAAGTATTGAAAACTTTAAGTTTCTTCTTTTCTTAAATGAACTCGAAATAAAACTGCAGAAAGAAATTTTGTGAACCACTCCCTTTACATTTTGTGTGGAAACTTTCAAACTCAGTCCATTCTGTTTACTTAAGTATAAATTACAATGATAACTGAAGTGGATTTATCACCTTGCTTGTCAAGAAATGAGAAAAATAACATAGCATTCAAAAATGAGCCTCCATTCTTGCTCTACATAACTCTTTAAAAAAGGGCGTTCTTTCATGCTAATGATCTATAATCACAACCACACTTTCATACTCTCTAGAAAATTCTTCCACAGAAAATTCACCAAAAATCTGTTTCCAAACTTGTTTTAAAAAAAACCATTTTTCTATATATTTGTGTAATTGTTCAGAATTGTATGAGGAAATAGTTATCAAAATTAATGTATTAACAGTACTTCACATTTTGAACTTCTTCACTAATTATCCATGAAAGCAGCTCGGACAATTCGTGTCAGTTTTCTACCATTTTATATCAGAACGTCTTAATGGAAGAAATTTTTTCAAAGGAAGAGGGTATCCCCTCCATAGCATGAACAGAAATTTAAAATAAAAAACAATTTGATGGCGGAAGCATGATGATAAACCAGTTTTTTTTCTATTTAACTACGGGACAAGTGAGTGTTTATCGATGCAACACGAGGGCTGTTGGCACCGTCAATTTGAACCTCGGTCAAATGGTGAGGATGACACCACATTCTCCAAACTACCACATCGTGCAATGGGAGGACTTAGAGCTTCCACAGATTTAACCTGCATCAGTTCTCTCTTTGGTCTCGAACCCGCGACACGCCAGCCACGACCACGAACACAAGAGCACTCGAGGGTAGAAGTCTGCTTTAACTCTTTTGTTACGTAATTTTGAATACCCCATGCGACAGAGAATGGAATTGACGAGAACTACGCCTTAAGAGGTGCAATGAGAAGATTCTTGAGATTCCCCGTGCATCTGCTCCATTGAACGACAGCTCTCATCTGGTTAGATTACCCAGCTGAGAGCTAAATTTCAAAAGACAACAAATTATTTATGCAGAATTATACTATGATTATGTATCCATTTACTGTTGATTCTATAGTACGTACAATATGATTATATACGTTTTAGGGTAGTAGACAAAAGATTCGAAACATTGATAAGATAAAATTTTTAAAAGTGAAACAATTCTAATAACACGAAAATATACGCAAAGAAAGGTCACGCTATTTTTTGTTAAAAATTTTTCGAGAAACATATAAAGGAAATCTACAGACATCTCATTCAAATATTAACAATACCCTAAAGAAAATTGAACCACACTCTAGCGACACGTGTCTACGTAATATGTTCTAGAAAGTGCTTAAGACTGAAAAAAAGAAGCAGAGATCGTGAAATGCTGAAGCATCGGGACGTCACTTTCGGTCTTCTACCTTTATAACTTATTTGATGTAAGTACAAAGTATTTTTTATGAAAAAAATATATGAATGGATTAGCTCTCTCTTTTTTTACACAATATCACCAAAGTATTTTCAAATGCTCTTTTTCCAGGCGTTGACATTTAAAAGGATTACAGTGACGTTGGGTCAGCTTTTCTCTTCTTTCTTTTGAAACGAAGGAAATAAGAAGCTCTTAGCATGCCTAAAAAAAGGCTGTGAATCGCTAAATAATATAAAAAAAGACTCGTTTTTTCTAGCAAATGTCTATGACCTTAAAAAAATGAAACATTAATATAAAGAAGTTATTTAAAAAAATTGTGTCTAGGAACTGGAAAGGTTTTAACTTTGAAAATCATTTTCATGTAAATAAAACTTTTATTATAGCAGTGAATCGAGAAAAAAAAACATTCCTTTTTTCGATTAACTTGAAAACAATATTAGAAATAAATGTTTTTTAGAATTTTTTTCACGTATGTTTGAACTGAATCACAATATTTAAGCGCTTGCAAACGTGCCAAGAGCATACCGGTTGCAGTTTCCTTTATTTTTTTAACAACGCTCCTTTGGTGACACTAAAAACTAATTCATCTCTTCATGGAAAAATTTTAAATTAAAAATATCTCAATTTTTAAAAACATCTTACTTTTGTTCACATTTAAAAGTACATCAGATATTTAATATTCACAGAAAACTAATCAATTTTCCTTCTTCTCTTTTAGTTGTGCAATATTCACTGAAACGTAACATTTTCGATATTTTATTCGATGTAAACACAAATTCTCTAACAATTCTTCAGTTAACTTTCTTTTTTTTCTCGTAGCCATGTTAACCAATGGTCATGATCGCGAACCGTAGCCAGCGTCGTCATAACTGTCGAATAATGGGTCCTAGTGCCAACTCGGCCATCGGTTGAGGCTCAGGATGGAAGTTTGTAGAGTGAGGCATCCATTAAAAGGCCTTCTTTGTCACTAAACCGAGGTTCAATAGGACGTCAAGGGTGTTGCTTAAGATCAACAAGCAATCTGTTTTTGTCTGAACACCCCTCTTGAAAACTGTCTCTCTTCTTTTCAATGGAAGCATTCATTTCTTCACCTTGAAAGCATGTACAACTCGAATTGTTCTAGAGTTTTTTTTTTAAATCAAAGTAAGAGCATGTACCGGGAGTGGAGATCAGCAAATTCATAGTCAAAATTATTTTTATAATGGGAATTAAATAAGGTGAATTCATATCAATTCAACATTTGTAGAGCACGTAGCTGAGCCGTGGGTTCGATTCCTGGTACCTACCGTATAGAAACGTTTATGCACCCTAAATCTGTCGTGGCTCAATATTCACACGTTGACGGTGATTGGAAGAGTGGAGAGTTGGGTGCCATTTAAGGTGTCTTCCTCGTTGTTTGATCGAGGTTCAAGTTACGTCGTTAATAGTCTTTGAATTTCTTTGAAATGTGGAATCAATAAAATATAAAAAAAATCATTATCATTGTAGCTCCTCCACACAAGGAATCGATCTTAAGTGGAATTGGGATTCAAACTCGCTTTTTGACAAAGTGCTGCCCATGAAATTGAAATCATGATAACTCGACTACCATGCAGCCTAGAAAATTATTCAAAAGAGGCAAATTTATAGAAAAGAATTGAATACTTATTTTTAATTACTAGAGCAGAATGAATAAAATGCTTAACATTCTGAAGTATTATACCACCACTAAAAATATGGGAGTCAGAATGGCAAAAATGATGTCGACAAAAAAATAAATAAATAAATAAAAATAATGACATTAAATACATTTTTTTTGTTTGGTTCATACACGGAATTTAGATTTCACGCGCGCACGTTATCCTTAGCTAGGCTTTAATATAACGATGAAAGGGAGTAGAGAGAATTTCGATCAATTTAAACCGCCAAACCACTCCTCTTTAAATTTAGGCATTTTTTTGCGATCCTAAAATTTATACTGTTTTTATTTCAAACAGTAACTTTCAGTTAAAATTTATACGGATATAGGAATATATTTTTGCATCAATATTACACTTATTACTAGTACAAAATCTATTTTAGGAATTATATCCACATCAGAAATTATAAGGAAAAAATATGATGAAAAAACTCACTTTATATAAATAATAATATTTTCATAACATTTCATTGACAAAATATTATATTTAAGAGCAACATAACTTTTATTCTTAATTATTTTACTCCCAAGTATCGTTCCTGAACACATTTAATACTGCTTTCTTTTTCAACTTAAGAAAATTGGTCAAATGTATTCAGTTTATTTTGCGAAAGCTTCAGTTTCATAACCAGTTTATCTTTAAGCTACATTTGCAAAAGACGATTATTTCCGCATTTTTCTTGAATTGTGAATGCACCCCATAGAATAATATGTGCACCATAAACATCCGGGGTCTCGTGTCCAATGGGGTGGAAAACTGCTGATAAAAAAGAGGGGACGAAAAATCAATGGAAGGGCAGTCTCCGTTGAACAATGTATCGTCCTCTCAATGTAAGCATTTTTTTTCTCACATGGATAAACTTCATTCTCAGCTAATTCTACTTCTATATCTTATTCTTATGTACACCCTCTCGTCTCATTTGCTTCTCCCGCCCGCTTTTCCTTCTGTATAGCAGCGGTCACACTTACTGTTTCCCTCTTTCTGATCACTTTTCTGGGGAATTCTGAGCTCTTATTTTTATCTGATCGGAAAATTGAAGAAACGTTTTTCATATATTTTTACTAGAAATGAAAGTTTTTCAGCGGATATTTACAAGCTACAATTCTTACAAAGTAATTTTTTGCTAAATATTTCATAAAACTATATTTGCTAAAATTCAAATTATGCATAAAAAGGGGGAGTCATGTACATAATAACGAACTACAGTAATGGTTAGGATGTTTCAAGGGTTGAAAACTTCATCGCTTGACAGTGGCTTAAAAATTTACCGGAGATCTGATACCAATAACTTTCTTGTTGCTTCTAAAGGCAAAGTTAAGGGAGCATGGAACGATATATATATATATACAATAGTTATACACCTAAGATAACTATAGTCATGATATAGAATAGATTTAGCCACAGAAATACTAGAGCAAACTCCTAGCCTTAGGAACCAAGAATGCAGGTTTAAACAATGTTTTTCGGCCAGCCAACCTTCACCTGAATTTGACAATACTCAGGGCCATAGGGAAAGCAAGAAGTTTTTTCTAGAGAAGTTTAACTATCATTATAGATAAAACCATAATCTATTAATGTAAAACGATAATATTATAACCTGTAATAATTACTAAAATATTTAAAATCAAAGTTAAACTATTAGATAAAGACTTACCACGTGACTCATGTTCCCCGGCAATGGTTAATAACAGTATCGCATAAAATTATTAAGTTTTGATAAAATAGCATTAATACTATATATACACATTTAAAAACTCTATATTTTATTTTAAAATTTATAGAAAATAAAAGTACCACGCAGACATATACAATTAATTTTTAAGAAAATATAATATTGTTAATTTACTTAGCTCGAGGCACCATCTATCTATAAACAGTACAACTAATAACTTTTTTTATTTAACTGTTAGATAACTTTATATAAATTTAGGAGGGTATCTGTGTTCCATACAATGTTTCATAAAGTTATTAAGATTTAAATATATATTAAATTTATCACTAACTAATGCGTTATTACGATAAATATAATTGAAAATAATATTTCTATAAATTGATATAGATTCCAGTAAGGCACTTTAAGAATGTTAAAATTAAAATCATCTCTTTTATCATAAATATTGCTATGTAATTTATAGTCCTTAATACACAATGATACATCCAAGTAATTAGTTTTAACTGGATTACTATTAATTTTAATTAGCTTTAAATATTCCGGATAAAAATTAATAATGGGGTCAAAATTATTATTTTTACCAAAAAAAATAGGTCATCTATGTATATAAATATGTAATAATCGTTATTAATAATATAATTATTTTCGTAAAAGCGTAAATATAAATTAGCCAAACTATTGCTAGCAGGGCCACCTTGAGGCAAACCTTTGGTTTGTTTGTACAGAGAACCATTAAAATTAATGTAGTTTTCTTTTAAGACTAAATCTATTAGAGTTCTAAATTTTTGTAAATTAATATTAAGGTTACAATTTCTATGATTATCTAAAATTACCCTAATTATATATATATATATATATATATATATATTACAAAAATATACAAAAAATAGTTATATACCTAAGATAACTATAGTCATGATATAAAAGATTTAGCCACAGAAATACTAAAGCAAACACCTAGCCTTAGGAACTAGGATTGCAGGTTTAAACTAAGTTTTTCGGTCAGCCAACCTTCACCTGAATTTGCCAATATTCTGGGCCATAGGGAAAGAGCAATAAATTTCTAGAGAAGTGTTTTTAACTATATTATAGATAAAACCATAATCTATTAATGTAATACTATAATGTTATAGCCTATAATAATTAATAAAATATTTAAAATCATAGTTAAACTATTAGAAGACTTACCACATGAAACATATTCGGCGCTATGGACAATAACAGTATCGCATATAATTATTATGTATTGATAAAGTAGCATTATTACTATATATACACATTTAAAAATTCTATAATTTATTTTAAAATTTATAGAAAATAAAAGTACCATCCAGACATATACAATTAATTTTTAATAAAATATATTATTATTAAATTGCTTAGCTAGAGGTGCCATCTATCTATAAACTGTACAACTAATAACTTTTTTTTATTTAACTGTTATATAACTTTTTATAAATTTAGGAGGGTAACTGTGTTCCATACAATGTTTAATAAAGTTATTAATATTTAAATATATATTAGATTTATCACTAATTATATATAATACCTTGTTACGATAAATATAATTGAAAATAATATTTCTATAAATTGATATAGAAATGTTTGAATTCCAGTAAGGCACTTTAAGAATGTTAAAATTAAAATCATCTCTTGTATCATAAATATCGCTATGTAATTTATAGTCCTTAATACATAATGATACATCCAAGTAATTAGTTTTAACAGGATTACTATTAATTTTAATTAGCTTTAAATATCCCGGATAAAAATTAATATTGGGGTTATATATATATATAAATATATATAAAGAATTTGATATAATGGGTTTTACAATTTTTTCGCTTGAAACCTATATTCATGTATAACTTAAAAATAGTTTTTCAGTTCAAAATGCTACAAAAAGATTACCATTTAATTTTTTAAAGAAAAATTTTAAAATTTATGAAGACATTTTAAAATGCTACTCCTTCTACAATAATTGGGGAGCACACAGAAAATTTGATTTACAAGTATTTCTAATTATGTTGAACGAAAGTTAATATTGGTTTTGTGATAACATGCTTGCTAGTATTTGTAAAGTACCCTTTTTTATGAATGCTTGTTGAAAATTCATTGAAAAAGTTAAACTATTTCTAAAAGAATAAGTATTGATTTGATTTAAAAATGCATTCCAACTTTTGTTACGTGTTCTAATACGAATAGGTGGAAAAACTATTAAAGCGCATTTGGTACAACAGAAAAAGGCCGCAGCACAGTGCTTCTCAAACTTTCAGTGTTTTTCTATCCTAATTTTCATCTCCCCCCATATAATAACATTGAATTGAATCCAATAATAATGTAATTTTATATTAAAGCTACAATACGATTCTAACTATAAACCACACAAATTTTCAAGATAAATATTGAACCCATGGAAGTTAGTAATAAGTATTAACCTTCTTTTATTATAGATAAAATCATCCTATCCGTTGCATGGTACCGACACATTTATATCACATCAGTGCGAATGTGTATTCTATTATTTATTACGCCAGAATGTATTTTGGTTTTTTGCTTCCTTTCAGTAAATTGATAATCTTTTTTAAAATAATCTTTTATTTTTAATTTTTTATATATTCTTAGCGTTATCACGATACACTTGGGGGCCGCGTCTCACAGTTTGAGAAAGGCTGCCATAGCACTTTAAGTGAAGATAAACCTGTTATTTTTCTTCCTGATATGAGTAAGTTTAGTTTTTATTTGCCAATGGAATGTGAATGAAAATGAACAAAACCGTTATCATAACTCTGGACTTTTTTTAAACTTAGCGATCTCAAATTTTGTGATATTTTAAAAAATTATGAAAGGAAAAAAATAGTTTAAGCCAAAAAAAAAAAAAGATTTACTTGAATTTGTGTCAATTAAATTCCTTTAATAATTAAAAATAAGTAAAAATATAATGCTATATACATCATAAAGATTAGATAAAAATCTAAAATTGTTTATTAAAGCAACTAAATTAGTGCAGCGCCATTTAAAAGTTAATACACATGGGTTGGAAAGAAAGTAGAATTGGAAAGAACATATATATTAAAAAGTACCAATTCGAGGCAATATTTGGAATGTTTTCACGTCTAAGAATGCTAAGAGATAATTAGCAATTTAAGAGATAAAACGTCATTTTCACAAAAGTTTCGATAGAACACAAAAACACAATAATTTGCGCAGGAAAACAAATATTTTAATTTAAATAATACGTAGTTATCTATCTTTGGAAACAAAAGTTTTTTAAATGGATAATTTTCAATTTCTTAGCGATTATTGTGTGTGTGTTGAAACGGCTTAGTTCTCTTCAATTTATTGCTCTTTGTTTTCACTGTCCTTTTTTTTTTCTTTCTTTTTTTCATACAAAATTTTTCTTGTCCTTTCTCTTTTTGCAGGAAAGTTTCAGATATTTTTTTATTTTGTTTAAATAAATCAGACACTATAGTTTGATTATTTCAAAAATTCAAAAAAAAATTTCCCTACAAAAATGATTAAACATATTTTTTCAGAAAAAATTCTTCGTAATTTTAAGCATTTGTCCCCTACCTTAAGAATTCTCCTTGTTGAATTCTTTATTCTATCCTCTAATAATAACCACACTTTGATTGAAACATCGAGAAGACATTTAAATACACAAAACTTCAAAATACTTCAATGACTCAAGACGTAACAAAAAATATATATATTTTTTTTTATCTAAAAGAGCTGTGGCAGAAAAGCACACAAAATAACGAATTCTTGCTCAAAATTTCATAATGATTTGACAAAAATTAGACATTCTAGCACTTCTGAGTAGTTTTCTCTAATTTTTTTCCTTTTATTTCCAGAGATTTCCAGTATAACTTTCTCCAAATAATTTTAGAGAACAACAACACATTAAACGTCAAAAATATTTAAATCAAACTCCGAATTTTGTTTGAATATAACAAAATTTAATTTTATTGGAATTTTCTATAAGAGTAACAGTATCGGATGAGAGTAACAGAAGGAGTACCGGATTCCTACCGATAGAATATATTCCATATTTAAACTAGAAGTATGGCCCAAAGAGTTCAGGAGAATATAGGCTCCACTTTAGGGCGACAGTTAAAGTGTTTAAGTCAGTCACTGTAAATCGGAAACATTTGTAATCATGTGTGAAACGTCTATACTCTTGTAAGAGAGTCCAATCTTCTCAGCGACACTCTTTTGCCTGCAACTGAAATCTCCGAAGGTTCAGCGAAATAATCATTTTTGGCTTTTTCTTACTATCAATAGCTACTCATAGTTCCCAAAACAGCTGTCGCTTCAACAAAAGTCGCTTCGCTTAGAAGGGTTCAGAAAGGGAAAGGGGGAGGACCGTAATTAGATTTTTGATTAATTTTCGAGATTGATTGAGTCGAGCTGTCAGCAGCAAGCAACGATGAGATAGAACCCCAGGTAAATATTAATGGACGACGGAATTGGAGAATTTTTGCAACAAAGACACGTATTATTTTGTTTTGAATGTGTTACTTGGATTCGTAAAATGTCGTGGAAGTTATGAGCTTGAGATTAGAAAATCGACTAAAAGTTCGGAAAATTACTTCGTTTCGATTAACTTTTACAATGATAGAAGTTTTGATTTTTGAGTGTTCTTTTTTCTGCGTATTTGGCTCTTCGAAAAAATTAATACGACTACTAAACTAAGATTTCGGTCTCTCGTTTTGATCTGGATAAATAATTGGCAAGTGCCTCAATCGTTTTATTCCTTTGTGCGTGCGTCAAGGCAAATAGTTTTCTAGAATTGAAAATCGGAATGGCAATAGCGAATTAATGAAGACGGTTTTAAATTTTTTAACTTAAATGAAAATGTCCTAGAAACGTAACAAGAGAATTTTGTATTAATAATGAAGTCAGCATGCGAAATTTTACAGTTGTAAAACTGTATGCTATAAGTTTACGGAAGAGTAAAAACAAGATATCAATCATTGGCATGGCCAAGTAATTTTAGCGCGTTTTTCACATGTTGTATTTTACAATAATGCAACTAATGAACTTTTTACTAACAGAAAGTAGTGTGTACTGTACCACTCCTCTAAATGTACTACTATTGAGCTGAAAAGAAATAATGACACAAATCTGTATCATCACTATAAAAAAGCAAAAACTAGCGAAATTCAGGAAAATTTGTAGGAAAATTCGGGAAAACTATGGGAAAATTTAAATATGATTCGGCTCATCTAGGGCACAAATGCGACCCAATGCCGAAAACCCGAGGTCAATTGGTTGCTTATTGGCTGAGAAAAATTTACGAAAAAATATGGAACGAAGACGAAATTTGCGTCCTAATAGCGCTTTTGTTCCACTACGTGAAAAACGCGTTAAAAAAGTATATTTCTTTTAATTCATTTGAGAAACATGTGTTTATCAAAAGGAAATTATATTTTTTTCTCTTTCGAATTCTATTAACCAAACATTAATAAACTTAAAATGGGATTTTGCTACGAAAAGAAAATATTTCTCCATCTAAGGCGAAAGAGAAACACAAGAAAAAAATTAGCTGTCAATTATTTATATTTGTTAAGCATCTCTAGAAAAAAGAGGAGTGAGAGGAGTTTAAACTTCTGCTGATCAGATTTCGACAAATGTAAAATTATCTCTTGCCTAAGGCAAACATGGCAAAAAATGTGCGATTGATGTTATTAATTATATTTGTGGTGTTTAGCTACTGTTGGCAGTAGATTATTGAGTGTTTGGCGCCATTCGCTGCATATGCGGAAGAGGTTGCTATTTGAAAGGATGAGAAAAGCGTTGGCATTGGAACAGGATGGAGGAAGAAAAGAGAGTCACTTCTTTTTTTGCACGAATCGGTGGACAGAAATTTTTCATAAAAAAAGACAATTTCTTTGTTGTTTCTAATCCGAAGGATTGGGCTTTGTTTTTGTTGTATTTAGGAAAGCTAGAATTTTGTTCCTTTTGGCATGAAGTACTGTTTCTGGAATTAGAGAAAAATAATATAGAAAGATATTACAACATTAATTATATATTCAATTGTATAAAATGAAATATAATTAAAATAATAATAATAATAAATACAATTATTTTTTATACCATGAGCAGTTTACATGTTGATAGTATTCTGTCCACAGCATATGCCGCATCATTTCCCATTTGATCTTTTACATAATTATTTAGATATCTACTGCTTTAAAAGCAAATAAACAAGTAAGTAAGAATATTGCGAATGATTTCAACAATAATAATGTTTTAAACTTCGCTTAAAGCATAGTCAAAGTCGTCTTTGTCATGATTGCAAAGTTCCATCTCCCAAAAGAGTTTGAAATTGCTTTATTTTCGCAATTTACTTAGACATTAACAATAAACACATAGTGTTGGCAGTAGCGGGAAAAAAATGGCGACGAGCATGTATTTGCAGTTGAATGTTTTTTTGAGAATAAAACTCATCCTGACAGAATTTTTGAAACGAATGAAAAAAAATCTCAATGAAACGGATGAAATAATTCTTTTACGCTGGTTCATAAACCTTTGAAAAGTCGAATTGACATAAGTTCTGAATTTTTTAAGCTGCGCTGTCCAGCTGAGAGAGTGCTATTGGTGGCGGACCTCGCAATATTGAACCATGGTCAAGTAAATGAGGGGGACAGCTTCCTAATTACTACACCACACAAAAGGGAGGACGTTTGAGCCTCAACAGCAGCGACCACCTCCCCACGGTGGGTCTTGAGCGGCATTGGGCTGGAACTCGTGGCACTCCAGCCACGAATCCGGGGCTGCTAAGCTACCGCGTTCTTTAAATTGACATAAGAAGGAAAAGACAAGATTTTCACAGTTTCGGAATTGGAAAATGATGTTTTCTAAATAGATAGAGGATTTCAAAAAGTGAAAGAAAAGCGAAAGTTATTGTAGCTAAAATACATTCAAGAACTAAACGTATTTCCTATTAATCCCAGAAATATGAATCCAACAAAGCTGAATAATAGGTTCACAGCCAATTTAAAGTCAATTGGTTACAGCTGTCTATTAGTAAATAAGTATTTAAGGCAGCGTTTCACAAACTGTGGGGCGCACCCACTTACGACGACCTGATAACTCTACGAGGGGGGCGCGAGCATATTGAAATGTCGAAAGCAAAAGATAATTCAAAGAAATTATTAACTTACTGAAAGTAATTAACAAAATATATACTGTCATTGTAAAGAATAAAGTATTAACATATTTACACTAATATAATACATATATAAAAATATATCAGTACTGCACAAAGTATTTTATAATTAATTTAACAATACGAAGTTAAGAACAAATTTAATAAATACCAGTGACCCCATGGGCTTGGCATATATAAAATTATATACAAAAATTAATACTTATCTTCATAATTGTGCGGTTTCTAATTAATCCTTTAATTGCCGATTAAAAGTAATGCGATTCGCTCACCAATTTTACCGTTTCACACGTAAGGGTGCGGATGAGAATTTAGGGGGAGGGGGTAAGAAATGGAATTCCTCCGTAAACACTGTCAAGGTCTTTTAATCGCATTTCAAACTCTTCGGAATAATTTTGTGGATAGTGGTGAAGAGAAAAGATCCTTCTTTGTAAAGACGTATATATACATCCAAGGCAATTAATGCTTTGGTTGAGTGAGACGTTTATTTACGCCATTGGCACTTTGGATGTTAAAGTCGTATTGTACCTTAACTTTGAAGTATAATTTTCTTAAAATCAATACATTTTGATATTGTAAGGAAGGGTATTGTAATATTATTACTGAATTTTGTGTCGCCAAATATTGAAAGTTTGAGAAGCACTGTATGGACAAATTCTACTTTGTAAACAACAACATTGAGTGGAACCCTCACTTACTTCCAGTGTAATATTAATCTATGGGAAAACATCGAAATTCAACTGAGTTTTTCAAACTTTTAATGCAAGTTTTTGAAACTTTTTTTGCACTATATGGATAGAAGATGATCTGTAGATTTCAGATTCAGGATTGTATAGTATTTATTTCAGTATCTTTTCTAAAGTACCTTGTTAATTTTTTAGCTCAAAGCAATTGAGATTTTGCATTAACCGGAAGAAGAAAAGGGTACTAATGACTGTAGCGCCCCCATAGTAAGCTTTGCGGTAAAACTTGTCAATTATAGCAATAACAACGATATTACTAAAGCATTTGCTGAATATTTGGGTGAAGTTTATTAATATAGCACGAACTATGGCTGAATTGTTGCCATCTCCAACTACTTAGGTGACCTGGTATTTACAAATATTTTTTAAACAGTTCCGTTATCATTTGAAATTGAACCATCCCATTGAGACAAAAAAAAAAGAATTTTTGCATTAAAATTTGTTTTGAAAGGGGGGGGGGATATCTTCCACAAAAATGCCATTGTTGAAAATGTATTCTCATTGAATGATTTAATATCTCTTCGATTCGTTACATTCAAATATAAATTTTAATAATTAATTAGTTTCCTAGACATTTTTACACGACGAAATCGACACCTGAGTCGGCACCTCAATCTCTTTACTATAATGCTAACACCATGAAAACTCTGGTTTTGTACGATAGCTAAATTACATGAGCCTTCATCGTTCCGCACCGCCATCTATGTTAAATTCTACGGTATATATATATATATATATATATATAGCCTCGGAGTTTTAACCCTGCATTCAATATTCATTAAAACTAGTTCTTTCAATAAAAACATATTCTCACCTATGAATGTGATTTCCCCTTGTTTTGAGCCAACGTATTTTGATGATCAAAAATGCCTTATATATTCAAAAAATTTCTTCAGAAATACTTAATTATTTGGAAGCAAAAAATAATACTTTTAGGGATGGTATTGAAAACTCGTTTCCTGAAAATATTTCTGTTCCTGATTTATGAATCGGTTTTAAATCACACTGTCTTATGTAAGATGAAAATATTTTGTGTCAGATGAAATAAAATAATTCGACAAGACTTTAATTATACTTTTTATAAAATTTTAAGAAAACAAAAACTAGTTAAGCTAAATAAAATTTCAGGATGTGGATGCAAACATTAAATGAACTGTGTGCATTTTTTTAAAAAATCAATTACTTTTCATTCCTAAGATTAATATAATATTCGGTGAGGTCTGTGCCAAAAAAACGATATAAGCTATTCATTTAAAATAATTCAGCATTAAATTTTAGGCAAAGATTTATTGCAAGATTGAGAAGCACTCATTTAAGGTAAGACAGTACAAATCAATTGACAAAAATCGTCAAAAAATCAAATGTAATTTTTTTAGTCTAAATTATCTTTAATATACCTTTCTACAAACTCACAAAATTTTAATGCTCTAAGTTTAAAAAACGGAGAGTTATGATAAATTTTACAATTGTTTTTATTTACATCCAATGGCAAATCAAAACTTTGTTGTTGTTTCTTATTCCACTTGACCATCAGAAACATCTAGTTAAAGCCCATGAACCCGTGCGTTTTAAAACAATGAAGAACTGTAGCTTCACTTGAGAGCAGCTGGCTCTTATGGCATCCAATACAAGCCAAGATGTGGGCAGGAGCGGCTTGGTTCCATTGCATTTCGGACAAGGAGGGTAAACTGTAAGACCATCCACATGCCGTTGATCTCGAGTATGTCCACTTCGTAGTCTAGCAAGAGTAGTTTCATCTGGCCTACTGCTTATCCCAAGTAAAGCAGCACCAGGGCGATTTCCTTCATACCATTCATGTACGGGGGCCTGCCTCAAAGACGAACTGATATCTTGTTGAACCGGGTAGCAATTTCTGAAAAAGTAAGGCAGCCACCAGGTGAAAATTTTTATGGCTGCCCTTGCGGGCCAAACCATCCGCAATCTCATTCTCATGACTCGTTTGTTGATCAAAACTTTAAACTGACTTATCTTAGGAAGATAAAGTAACTAAATTGTCTTCATTTTAAATGCTAAGAATTTTTTCTGTTTTGTAATACTTTGAAATATTTTCCACTTGTTGCTAATAGTACATGGAATAAAAGCTGTTATGCATTTTTCAATCAAAGCAATGTGTAAAAAAATTCTAAATTCAATTATATTAAAAAATATAATTGAATTTAGAATTTACACATTTTTCAAGGAATTTTCAATAAATATCCATAAAAAGATGTATTGTACGAATACCAATCATGTTACCATAAACCCATACCAACTTTTGTTGTACATAGTTTGAGGTATTTATAAATCAAATTTCATACATGTGCGTCAATATTTGTACGAGGAGTAGCACTTTAAAATCACTTCATAAGTTTCAAGTTTTTCCTTTAAGAAATTAAATGGTTAGCCTTTTATGAAATTTTGAGCACGAAATCTGTTTTACATCATTTATACACATAGGATGCAACAAAAAAAATTATGAAATTTTTTAAATTAAAAAATTTTGTCCATGTCTTCTTAAATTATAACCTCGAGAAGAGGGATTATTAACAAGAAAACTAATATATGAGTAATTAGCCGTTACCCACCCGCTTTACTGGGTATTTCACATGATTTTTTTATAAATATATACTTTTTATATATATACTAGCCGTTACCCACTCGCTTCGCTCGGTATATCATGATGTTCTATAAATATATATACTGTTTATATATATATATATATATATATATTGTTGATATCTAAATCCTAGCATTAAGAATTCGAATGTATTGAAAAATATACTTATACCTGTAACTGTCACATCTTGTTAAATAAAAGGGGGCAGAACTTATCTTATTTGTATTTTCTAAAAATCTCTAAAATTGAAGTATAGAATGATGTTTGCACTTTCGTAACCCTATAACCAAGTGGATTCCCTATTTTTGGTTGATCTCTACTCTGTAAAAAGAACATGCAAGCCAAATTTCAAGTCTAAATCTAACAGAAAGAAAACGAAATTTTTACTATCAATACCCCCGTAATCCCGTTGAGAGTCATTTTCCAAAATAACCATTCTTAGCGGATTTCAATTCAACAAAAGAAAAATGCAAGCCAAATTCCATTATTATAGTCCTAATAGTTCGCAAAAAGGATTTATTTTTCTTCATACGCCCCAGTAACCACTTGCACTTCCAAGCGTTGATTTCCCTCAAGTACATTCTTAGTAGATTCCCTATTCAATAAAAGAAATATGCTTAATAAATTTCAAGTATGTGGGTCTAACAACTCAAAAACAGGAATTATTTCCCCTAAATCCTTTTGACTCCTCGCAACCCACCTTGGGGTTCAATTTTCGTTTTACTCTTTGTTAGAGAAACTCTATTCCATGAAAGGAACATGCCTACCAATTTTCAAGCAGGTAGATATAATAGTTTAAAAACGGAAATATTTATCAATTACGCCCCTTAATCTCTCGAAACTTGGTGGTTGATATTCTCGAAACCCATTTTGTAGCGGTTCTCTACTCAGCGAAAGTAATCTGCTTACCAAATTTCAAGACTCTACATCTAACAGTTCAAAAATGGGGATAATTATTTATAACGCCCCTTGAGCCCCGCAACGCCACTTGTGGATCTGTTTTCACAAAAAAACCCATTTTTAAAGAAAACTGTACTCTATGAAGGGAATCTGCTTATTAAATTTGAAGAGTGTGCGTCCAATAAATTAAAAATGGAAAAAAATTAACTATAACGCCCCTTGAATCCCCGCAACGCCACGGGTTTCGATTTTCACAAAACCTATTTTGTAGCGTATATCTAATTTATGAGAGGAATCCGCTTACCAAATTTAAAGACTGTACGTCTTATAGTTTAAATATCGGAATAATTATTTATATCTCCCCTTAACCCTTCGCAACATCCCTTGGGGGTCAATTTTCCCAAAACCCATTTTGCAACTGATATTTACTCCATGAAAGAAACATGCCGTTCAGTTTTCAAGCTGGTAGGTCAAGTAGTTTAAAAACGAAAATATTTATCTTTTACGCCCCTTAATCTCCCGCAACGTCACTTGGGGGGCTGTTTTCGCAAAACCCATCTTGTAGCTGATCTCTACTCTATGAAAGGAATCTATTTTTCAAATATAAGAACTGTGCGTCTCATAGTTTAAAAATGGAAATAATTATCTATAACGCCCCCTAAGCCCCGCAACGCCACTTGGGGGTCGATTTTCACTTAACTCGTTTTGTAGCTAACCTCTTCTCTATGAAAGGAATCTGCATATCCAATTTCAAGATTGTACGTCGAGTATTTTAAAAATGGAAACAAATATTTATAACGCCCCTTAACCGCCGTAACGCCCCTTGCAATTCGAATTTCACAAATTCCGTTCTTAGCTGATCTCTACTTCATGAAAGGAACATGTCTCCTAAATTTTAAATCTGTAGGTTGAATAGTTCCAGAGATATCATGATAAGTCAGTCAGTCAGTCAGTGAACCGCTTTTCTCCTTTATATATATAGATTGATATGTAAGCCCTGTAGTATTAAGAATTCGATTATATTGAAAAATATAATTATACCTGTAACTCTCGGCACTTGATATAAAAAAAGACAGGACTTATAATTTATATTTTCTGAAAATCTCTAAAATTGAAGTATAGAATAATGTTTGCACTTTTGTAACTATAACCAAGTGGATTTCCGCAAAACCAATTCTTGGTGGATCTCTACTCCGTAAAAAAAACATGCAAGACAAATTTCAAGTCGAAATCTAATAGAGCAAAAACGAAGTTTTTGCTATCAAAACCCTCCGTAATTCCGTTGAGAGTTGTTCTACAATATAACTGTTCGTAGCGGATTTCAATTTAACAAAAGGAAAATGCAAACCAAATTCCATTAATATAGTTCGATTGTTATATTCCATTAATATATTTCCTTGTAGTTCGAGAAAAGGAGTTTTTTTTGTCAATACACCCTAGTTACCCCCTGCTTCCCCAGGAGTTAATACATTCTTAGTAGATCCCAATTCAACAAAAGAAACATGCTTAACAAATTTCAAGTAAGTGGGTCTAACTACTCAAAAACAGTAATTTTTTTCTATAATTCCTCTTGACCCCTCGCAACCCTTTTTGGGGGTCGATTTTCGTTTTACTCTTTGTTAGAAGAACTCTGTTCCATGAAAGGAACATGCCTACCAATTTTCAAGCAGGTAGATGTAATAGTTTAAAAACGGAAATATTTATCTGTTACGTCCCTTAATCCCCCGAAATGAATCTTTAGGGTTGATTTTTGCGAAACCCATTTTGTAGCGATTCTCTTTTCTTTGAAAGTAATCTGCTTATCAAATTTCAAGACTGTACGTCTCATAGTTTAGAAATGGGAATAATTATTTTTGACGCCCCTTGAGTCCACGCAAGTCCACTTGGGGGCTGTTTTCACAAAATCCATTTTTGTAGCGAATCTCTATATGAAAGGAATTTTCTTACCAAATTCCAAGACTGTAGTCTAATACATTAGAAATGGGAAAAAATTATCTATAACGCCCCTTAAGCCCCCGCAACGCCACCTGGGGTCGATTTTCACAAAACACATTATATAGCGGAACTTTACTCCATGAAAGGAATCTGCTTATCATTTTTCAAGACTGTACTTCCAGTAGTTTAAAAATGGAAATAATTATCCACATATAACGCTCCTGAAGACCCATAATGCCACTTGGGAGTTGATTTTAACGAAAACCATTTTGTAGCTGACCTCTACCCAAAAAGAGGAATCTGTTTACCAAATTTCTAGACTGTACGTCCAATAGTTTAAAAATAAAAAATTTATAACGCCCCTTAACCCCCTCCCCCAACACCCCTTGGGAGTCAATTTTCCGAAAACTTATTTTGTAGCGGATATTTACTCCATGAAAGAAACATGCATAACAATTTTCAAGTATGTAGGTCTAGTTGCTTAAAAACAGAACCGATTACGCCTCTTAATCCAGTGCAACGCCACTTGGGGGGCTATTTTCACAAAACCCATCTTTTAGCTGATCTCTACTCTTTGGAAAGAATCTATTTATCAAATTTTAAATCTGTGCGTTTAATAGTTAAAAAATTGAAGTATTTATCTCTTACGCCCCTGCAACGCCACTTGGGTGTCGATTTTCACCAAACTCATTTTGTAGATGATCTCTATTCTGTGAAAGAAATCCGTTTACCCAATTTCAAGATTGTCCGTCGAATAGTTTAAAAATGGAATTAATTATTTATAACGCCCCTTAATCCCATGCAACGCCCCTCAACCAAATTCCATTATTATAGTCCTTGTAGTTCGAAAAAGGAATTTTTTTGTGAATATACGCCCCAGTAACCCCCTGCTCAGTCCGAGAGTTCATTTTCGTAAAATCCTTTGTTAGTGAATCTCTATTCAATAAAAGAAACATGCTCTACAAATTTCAAGTATGTGGGTCTAACAATTCAAAACCATCCATTTTTTTCTGTAACTCCCCTTGATTCCTCGCAACCCTTCTTAAAGCTCTATTTTCGTTTTACTCTTTGTACCAGGAACTGTATTCCATGAAAGGAACATGCCTACAAATTTTCAAGCAGGTAGATCTAATAATTTAAAAACTGAAATATTTATCGATTACGCCCCTTAATCCCGCCAAATGACACTTAAGAGTCGATTTTCCCGAAACCTATTTTGTAGCGGGTCTCTACTCTACGAAATGAATCTTACCAAATTTCAAGACTGTGCGTCTGATACTTTAAAATTGGAAATGGTTATATTTAACGCCCCTTAACTCCCGAAACGCCACTTGGGGGTCGATTTTCACAAAACTCATTTTGTAGCGGATCTCTATTCTATGAGAGGAATCTGCTTACGAAATTTCAAGACTGTACGTCGAATATTTTAAAAATGGAAATGATTATTTATAACGCCTCTTAACCCCCCTTAAAGCCCCCTTACGGTTCGAAAATTTCCGTTCTTAGCGGATCTCTACTCCAAGAAAGGAATATGCTACCAAATTTCAAGCCTGTAGGTTGTATAGTACCGGAAATATCGTGATGAGTCAGTGAGTGAGTCGCTTTTCTCTCATTTATATATATAGATATTCAATTTAGTTTCCATGAATTAATATTTAAATGTTGTTAAAATATTTCGAAATGATATTTTTTGAGGAAGCTAAAAGACAGAATTTTATTGGACTGTAAAATATATATATTTATATATAATGCATTTATTATTATTACTTTTAATAATAGGGGTCGTGGGTAGCCTAGTGGTTAGAGCCTCGGACTCCAGATCCGAGTGCCTGGGTTCGATGCCCGATGCCACTAAATACCACCGAGTATAGACGGAGTACGTGCTCGTTAAATCAGTGGGTCCGAAAGTCTCTTGGGCGGTCGCAGCAGAAACCACGAGTGTAGGGGGCTGGAGAAAATTTCCCTCCCGTTCAGTTCCATGCCAAAATTGTGGAGGTGGAGATAGGTGGTGTCGCCATCTATCGTTAAGAAGTCCAACCTGTCTCACAGGCAATGGCAACTTTCATTTCTTCCCTTGCGGGAAGGACACGACAACTTTTAATAATGAAATCTGTTTTTTAATATTGAAGTAGTTTTATTACAGTTCATTTTAGTGTTATTATGATTAATTTCTTGTGATATATGGTAACAAGATTTTTAAGAAAAGGAAAGTATTTCTTCTATTGCAGTTACATAAGTAGAATTTTTTTTTAGATTAAAATTCATGTAAATCCATTCTATCATTTGTACTTGCTTTTTACAGATATATGTAAGTGTGTTGGAAAAAAAGTTTAGTCCAAACTTCATAATCATAAATTTGAAAAATCTGCTTCCTTAGAATGTCTTACCCCATGTAGTTATAAATTCTAAATATATTAAGCAATAAAAATTACAGTGTTTCAAAGAAAACAAAATAGGGGCTTTAAATTTACAGTAAGACTTTCGAAAATCTCAAATATATGGATTTTTATCTTAAATGGGTCAATTTTTAATGAATTCATTATGTAATATTTTTTATTTGCTTTTTATAATGAATTTTCTTTTGATTTGTTTCAATAAAAATAATATTAAACCAATTTTTAATAATGTTTTTAGTTTTATTATGTAATTTCAAACATGTTAATGTGAAAATATTTTTCATAAATTTTTCAGTCCTAATCCCGGGATTGAAAATATAGCATGGGATTGCAAACCCTAACAAAGAGACAGAGCGTTCAAAAAGAGATGTTGTTTTTTGTCCCGCCCCCTCCTTCACCAATGGAGTATTTTGTAGTATTAAAACACTCAATGGCTTGAATGACTTGCATTTGTCTGCAATTAATTGCTGTAGATGTAATAAACCAATAATTAAATTCCTTAAGAGTCTCCCGCTCCCCATCAATTTTCCCAATACATCACAAAGCGCAGGAGGAAGAATTCAAAATATGCACAGAAGGAAAGTAACGCAGTGAGTTTCTCAAACGGAAATTGCATCTGAATGTTGAGAAAACCGTGTTACGTCTCGTTTAAGAAGAAGAAACAATTACCAACACGTTTCAGAATTCGATATCCCTATCGAGAATGAGGCTTGTCGTCCCACGGTGTTACTACTCACACGGGAAAAAATCCAAGTGCTCTCATGGAAATTTAGAATCCATGGATTCAGGAGGGCCATACTGAACACCATGACGAATATCAACGACAGGAAGTGGGGCTGTTTTCAGCACGGCGAATAGACGCAGAGGCTGTCTGCGGCTTCCCTAGACACTTGAACAAAGAAACGCGTGAAGAGAGTGCTGCACCCAATAACATAATTGGATACAGAAATGGCACCACATCGGTTTTTCGGTGCAGTCCCGGTTTCGAGTGCAACATCATCATGTCTCCTCGATGCATCTAGACAAGAGCGAATGCAGCAATTCTCTGTTGTTCAGAAGCATTGAGGAGAATGCGTTGCATACTGTTCGAGGCCTTCATTTTGTATCGGCATACGAATCTTGCACCTGGTGTGATCACGTCATAGGTAATCTGAACAGCAAGCTTTTTGCAAACTTTTTACATTTCTTAGAACCTAAAATCTGTGTTCTATCTTCGAGGCCACAAAAATGTCATCTTTAACGAAATAACTCCACGTGCTTCCAGCAGTGTCCTGATTTACTTTGATATAAAAATTCTCAACTGTGGACCACGCTAGCACGTAGTCCTGATCTATCACCCAGTGAAGACAAATGGTCATGTGTTGCTATTCGGCTGCAACTGCTCTCCAGTGCGGAGATGATGAATTCCCAAAGAAAGCGAGCTCACCCGAAGAAGGTTTAGAGCTACAATCCGATCCATTGGGAAACAACCACTCTCACGTCCAGTTTTTATTGTAAAAAATCAAAGCTTACATTTTATACACAATTCCAACTTTCTTACAAATACATAAAAAAATAATTAAATTATCCAAAACAAATGCACCATAAAGACCAAAAAAAAAGAAAAGAAGAGAGACAGAAGCATAAATAATAATAATATTTAAAAAATGCTTCTTTTGAGTCAAATTTTCAGTTGACGTCACGCTTCCTGTTGATATCCCCCCCCCCTAATTGGTCTTTCAGTTTAAAGAAAAATAAATTATTCACATCACCGGAAGGAGGATTACTTTTTTTGAAATCTCCTCCCCCATTTTTTTAAGATATATAAAGGAAGAAAGCTGCAGTGAAAAATAAATAAAGAGAGAGAAAAGGAGGGTAGAAGAGAAATTATTGAATCTTATTGAAGGTATCTTTTTTTTACTAAAAAAACAAGAAATTAACCTCTACTAATACTAATTTTGTTAACCAAGAGTTAAATCAGGAACCTGGAAAATATTGTGGGAGAAATATAAATAGGGTTTAGAGATTAAGAAGAGAGAGAAAAAAAGAGGGCGAAAGAAAAAGGCAGGAAACATTTGGGGAAAGAGAGGAGAATAAAAAAACTCGCTTGTGTGTGACCGCATAAGAGTACCGACCAATCCCACCTAAGGAATTTGATCCCGGATTGTAGAGGCAATTTTAATACACACACACACACACACACACATGATTTTAGTTTAAAGTGAATGGAAGGATTTTTAGCGATAGATTGGAACCAGGTTTTTTTAGCATTTTGAGATGGAGAGACCAAATGGAAATCTTTAGTCAGAAGGACATCCGAACACATACTGGTCAGTGTCCCCAACAGGGCCACAAAGACAATTGGAAGTAGCTTTTAATTTGAAGCGATGCTAATAAGAAACAAATGGGCCATGGTTTGTTAAGAATTGGGTAACGTAACTGGAATGGGTTTGATATCTAAACTTGGTTTGAGAAAAAAGGATTTGACTCGTAAGCCAGTATTAGAGTTTGACCACCAACTCTCGTAGTTCTCAATTAATTTATTTTGAAGGATTTCGATGGCATAAGAGCGAGGGACGGGGAAACTTACATCTACATCGTTAGTAGTAGCGACTTTGACAAAATGATCTGCAATATCATTAAAAAAATTATTATTATGAGCCTTAACCCAGAAAATATTCTAAAAGTTGCGGTACATAGAGAATTTTTCTTAATTAAATTAAGATACAGATTTATTGTTAGGACTATTAAGGAAAAGAATGAATGATATAATATCAGAGTAAATATTAATTTTAACATTTTTGTCAACCGCCCATAGGACGGAGAAGCCGATTGCAGATACCTCGGCTTGGAAAACAGTATTATAGGATTTTAATTTAAAAGAATATGTCTCATAAGGAGACCCCAGATAAAAAATGAACACCGCGAACCCGGTCTCAGTCCCAATTTTGGATCCGTCGGTGTACACCTCCCACTCATTAGGCCCCTGCATTTGATTAAAAATAATAATTCTATTACGAGCTTTCACAGTGTGGAGAGAAATAAAATTTTCAATAGAATGACAATCAGTAATATTATTAAATTCAGGGTTTCAAAGTTTCCATGTTTGGTATTTAAGAAAAGCTTTGAAAGATGAATTGGGGGAGCACCAGAAATGATTTGTAATGCGTTGGTGGGTGAGGTCCCTGAAGTCCTTCGTGATTTTTAAAAGGTAAATTCTTTGAATAACGTTAAGTTTTTGGATATGCAGAGATGTGAGCAAGCCACTCCAAATTTCCGCATAAAAAATAATGATGAGAAATCCAGCATTGAAATTAATATCCTTACCAAAAGCGACTTTAAAATTTAAACCATGCCTTTAAGTATTGAACCGACAGTAATTCTCCCAGGCTTCCCGTTTGGTTTGAATAATCAGTTTTTTATAGTAATATTTTTGCTCTTTATAACAAATTTTAAAAGCCCTATCGCACTGATAGAATAATTATTTCTAATTAAATACTGCAATTTTCTTAGAGAAAATAAACAAAGATTGACTTGCTCGTACTTGTAACCCAAGCTCAGTTCGACTCCATGTCTAACCAGTTATAGCTATTTTAGCAGCCAGAGGTGGCAAATGTGTGCACTGATTTCGGACCTTTTTAACGCCAAATTGCTTATGAATCATGTCATGCAACAATTGCACCTAAGTCTCTTCCTACTTTGTTTCATACGTGCAAGTTAAATTTTAGTTTTGTTTGGTTAAGTTAGTTTGTTAAAGTTTTGTTATTTGCTTTTATTCCAGTGCTGTGGTTTTAACGGCCAGCAGTATTTTTAAGAAACATTAATTTGTACTGTTATTTTGAATACTTTAAATTCCAAAAAAGACTCGATTGTATTTTCGAAATTTTTATAATTTGGGTTACATCATTAATCACCTATTTTAAACGTTTGCATTTAATAAGTTTTTTATAAAAACCAGGTGGCAATAAACTGCTGGCTAACATGGGAGTTTAGAGTATTTTTGCTCTAGTACGGAAGGTAAAATATTTTAAGTGATGTATCATCATGCTATTAGTTTGTATCAAACTAACATAAATTGTCTCTAGGAAAAACATAAATCCTATGGTACAAATCAGAAGAGTATTCTCGAAACCAAAGGTAAATTTAAAAATAAAAATTACCATCTTAACTACATACAGTACCAAATGCATGTCTTGCAATCGCCAGACATTGGCTCGTGGCTGAAACTGATTTAAACCCTCTTGATCTATAATAATCCTCCTATCCTTAAACATGTAGTAAAAATAGTAATCCATATGCTATTGGCGTAAGGTTAGACTAAAATTTAAGGATGTTCCTTGAATACATTTGATGAGTATTCTTCCTTGAAATTTAATGTCAAACCATGAAAAGAGCACGCCCTACTTGAAGTCCCCGTTACCGTGCATTGTATTTTTACGGGACATGGGTCTAGGTAGAGCTTCGAAAAGTTTTCTAGGATACTATAAGAGAAACATCACTCACCAGCACGTATACTGCGAAAGGCATCACGACGGCAGCTACCAGAAGATCTGCAAAGGCCAAGCTTACGATGAAGTAGTTGGTGGCTGACTGCAGGTTGCGCTCTTTGTACACGCTCAGAATGACCAGGATATTCCCCACCACGGCCACCAGGGGAAGGGGAATCATCACAAGGGCCCAGTACACCTTCCCAGCATGCATGGTTGCAGACGAGACGTCCTCGACGATGAAGGTTTCATTGCATGTTGAGAGATTATTCTGTTGCTGGCAAGATGTCCAGTTGTTAAGTCTCGCTTCGGAGGAATTTAAGTCATCGTAAAAGTCACTGGAGTTCAGAAGAAGAGGATTCATTGTTAATGGAGAATCCCTGGCACTCAGTATAAAGATGACTTATTCTTTTAAGAATGTGTGGTCTCACGAACATTGATTTGTTGCCATATTATCAACGAGTCTCTTTACAGTTGACACTTGGGATTTGTATTTTGATATGGAGTATAGATAATAAAGATTCGTTTTCCAATGATTTCCGTCAAATGTTTTCAGAAAAATTGAATTCGTGCGTTATTTTGCAGTTAGGAATAAATCCTCCTCAAGTATTTTTAACTGTCAACCGATTTATTGATTCAACGAAATCCTCCACTTTAAAACAAACAAAAATGAATTCCTTCGTTTCATCACTTCCTTAATCATAGGAGAAATTTATTCATATAAAAGAAATCATTTTAATTTTATTGATTAGATTATTTTTAAAATATATATTACGTATTATACAATATTTTTTTTAAAAAAATTGTTTTCGAAACTGTATTTAAGCCTTTTTTTAAACAAATAGCACTGCATTTAAGTAAACTTATTTTCTTATCTTTAGTTACGATTTCCCTTAATTCATAAGTTTTGATAATTTTATTTTTTTCTGATCTTTGTGTTGACTGCCTCTGCATACGTATAACAATGTGATTCATGCGTTGCAATGAATTCAAACAGTATAATTTGCAGTATTTTTTGAATTTTTAATTGTTATCATACAGTGTTATTACTATTCATGTATGAATTTCTGTTCTTTTTTCAAAGTAATAACTTTATTTCAAACTTTTCAGAAGTAGTTGGACAATTTTTTTCTAATTCAGTTAGTAGCCTTTTGCCGTCCTGACCATCGGAAGAGGATTCTGATCCACCCATTTCCCGGGCGGAAACATTTGATTCATGCAACATCGTCACCAACAAAGAAAATTTCCCCAAATGCAATTTGCAATTTTTCAAATAGAATCTCTTCCAAAAATGTTGCAATTTTTGCTCTCTACAGCAAATGATTTCTCCACCAAACGGAATTTTTCCAGCTAAATCCCATTCTTTATGCAAAGATCTCTTTTTTACAGACTTCAGAATTCAATTTGGGTTCGATGTAACCTATAAAAAGAAAGACACACATTGAAAGAGACCATCAAAAAAGCCATTGAAAAGCACCATTGTCAGCAAAAGAAGTATTATGAACACCTCGAAAAGATATTACCCAACTGCACTCCATGTGTTAAATAGTGCAGCGTGTGGGTGACAGAAAAGATGAAACTGCAGATAAAATAGAACGCGCGTTCATGTGGGAAAAACAGAATTACGCCGCATTCTATTCCTCGTATTTTGCTGATAAAGTCATCAATAATACGTTTTTTTTTATCATAGGGCGCTGTATATGATTTCTAAAGGCATATTCGAAAGTTGATTTCTACTTATTATTGGTCTAGAGAGGGAAGACTTTGTGTTCATTCCGAACGAAAAGCCCGAATCTAATAACTTTTTTAAATTGCTCTGGTTCATTTGAATAAAATACCGAGGTGATTGGAAATCCTAAGATCATACAAAATTTTACCATCGGTATATGAAGATTTTTTTTTACTGTTATTATATACATAAAAAGAATAATAACCAGAATAAAAATCTGATGTTTACATTAGTTGCGTCTACAATAGATTTTTCTCATTAATTCTTAAGATAATAAATTCCCTCAAAAGACAAATTCATAATAATCGTTTTACTTACAAGTTTTATTGTAAAGCGATAGGGGAATTCTTTCAAGTTGCTGTAATAGCTTATATATGTGTGAATAACATTGCTGTAAAAAGTAAAATACTCAATTAATATCTGTTATCGTAAATTTCAGCAGATAAGTCAAGGCATTAATTTTTGTTTAAATTTTACAGTTTAATCATATATCTTTGTGCTCGATAAGACAATCCTCAAACTATTAATGATTTATGAATTTAGTTTAGTTTATTATTTTTTATTTTATCTATTTATTTATTTTTATTTATCGTAAAATTTATTTTAATTTACAACAGTGATCACCATCTAGAACAAATTATATTTTGTATCACTAAAGAAATGCCATTTGGGTATTCATTGGTAATATGATTATCATCTGGTAATAAGATCGTCATTTGGTAATATGATTATAATTTGGTAATATGATCATCATTTGGTAATATGATTATCATTTGGTAATATGATCATCATTTGGTAATATGATCATCATTTGGTAATATGATCATCATTTGGTAATATGATGGTTAAATCAGTGTTAAAATTTGGTCCAGATTTAAAACACTCATTTAAACAGGCTGTTCTTCTATTTATATCTGTTCTATAAGACGCCCCCGGATTAGTGAGTAATTTTTTATGGATCAATTATTATTTTATGTGGAAAATTATGCTGTATACCAGTACATTTACCTTAAAAAATTATCTCGTGCACCACAAATTTTATTCAATATTAGATCCATTTCAAAGATAAGTTTCCGTGGAATTGATTTTGTATATAAGGCACAGGGAAGGGGGGGGACCCCAGTTCTAATGATATTACTTAAAAAGATCTACGCATTTTTAGATTATTCAAGCAAAGAATATTTTGTTCGAAGTAAGAATGGCCAATAGGACTGCAAAAATGGAAATCATAAACTAACATAAAAAAGTAATGAAGTTTTAGTTAGCTATTGAAGTTACAGGATTTGAAAGACAATCAAGATGATTTCTTCGTATATATTTTCGCAATTACGTTGAAAACGTCATTTTCGATTTTAAAAAATCCCATTTTCTTTTTATTTTATCATTTTAAAATTCAAACAATTAGCTTTCTAAATCTGTCTTTGCTGTGTCTATGCGATAGTTAGAAAAGAAGTTACAGGTGTTTAAAATATTATTACAGTAGTTAACAGAAACCGGAAAATGACTTCTTAACATGCTTTTTACCGATAATTTTCGCAGTTTCAACCTATTGTGAATTTCAAAAAAAATTCAGAATTTTTTTAAAACTATTTTATTGTTGGGCAACACTTTTGATCTTTTAATTCGACTTTTGCGATTGACAACATCTGTTTCTTCTGACCTCACATGTTTTTGTTTTGATTTGTATCTAACGAATTTTGCTCTTATAAATTTCTTCTGAAACTTAACTTTTTTCACTTTAATTGTACAATTTTTAATCATTATTTGTTTCTGGACATTATGCTTTTGGTATTATCTTTTTATAACGGTTAACAAAAGAATCATACAAACTTCATGAAAACGTAACTGTGCTGGTAACAGATTCACAAACACAGTGGAAATAGCAAATGTTGAAACTTGTAATGAACAAAAGCTGGACTAATTGAAGGATTTTTCACTGTACAAAGAATGTTTTAATGGAACATTAAGAGGTAATAAAATACTTGATTCAAATATTTTGGAAAGTGTGCTTTCCAATTTGTGTTTTCCCAATTGTTTTGAGAAGAATCTATATTTGCATGAAGATTTTATGTTTCGACTGGCTTCTGTGACTGTAAAATGCTCCAAGTGCTCTTTTATTGAATCTTTTTCAACTACTGAAAAGATAAAGAAGCAAAGTCCCATTAATTTGGAACTTTTTTATGGAATATGAGTTACTGGAAGAGAACATTCGTCTGCGAAAGAGCTATGTGCTACTCTGAATATGCCCTGTATGACAAAGGGAGCATATAGACTTTGTGAAAGAGTTATTGGCTGCTGCTACAACAACGGCTAGAGATGCCCTGAGCTACGCTACTCTGGAAGTGAACAGAATTACAAAATGTTCCAACTTGTAAGTTGCAGAATGTAGAATATCAGTTGACGGAGACGTGGACATTCATACGTAAATGGACACAGCAATTTTATTCATCGACCCTGGGAAACTTCTCGATTTGTAAATGATGTCAAAGTTTTGTAGAATTCTAAGAATCCAGTCGTGCACGCGTATTCCTTGAATCATCTGGGATTTACTTCAAACGTGGAATCTGTTGGTGTATACAGAATCTTTGTATGTTTTTATAGAACAAGATCTTCAAAATATGTTTATTTCTATTGTGTGATGGGGATTCCCAAGGATACCTTGCTGTTAAAGATGTGCATGGTGTCAACAGTGTCATTAAATATGAGTGTATAAGGTACATCTAAGAAATAGTGAGTAGCCGGCAAGGAAAACTTTAAGAAAAGCCAGAAAAATCTCGGTGGGAAAGGAAAACATACCAACGTTATGATTAATAAAATCCAAAACAATCATGGTAGTAACACCAATCAAACCAAAGCCATGCTAAGGGCTACATTAACAGCTTTTTTAACTGTTTTACTCCAGCAGGGAGAAAATCATGTATACACTTTGTCCAACTGGAGCTGAGAACTGGTCTCCAAGGAAGAACCAGTGGAAAATAAAATACAGAAAAAAGTATAAGCTTCTCTGTGAAACTTTTAAATAATTTTAAACCTGTGTACACGAAGTTGTGTGATAGGCAGTTACTATAAAATTGCCTCTTCGGTAAGACACAAATGCAAACAAATCATTTAACGGTTGTACATGGCAAATCGTTCCGAAGGTAACTTTTATCCAACTAAGAACATTTTCTTTGGATGCCTGTATTGCTGTAAATATTTTAAACAAAGCTTTGAGACGATATGGTACCCAAAAAATCATCAAACTATCAAAAAAATTTTATTAACTTTTTTAATACCTCGAGTTCTTATAAATACATGCCTGCAAAATTTCAAAGCTTTATCTGAAATTTTTATCAAATTATGGAGCAATATTTGATGCTGGACAGCAACTACCACGTCCACATTTGAAATCCATTGCTAGAGCCTGATAAAAATGACTCCGCATAAATGAGACTGACATTATATATGCAGAAACAAATCATTTCAAGAAAGAATTGTGCAATTCATTCAAAAATTCTAGTTTGTGTAATGTTTATTAAAGAGCAAATTGGATTTGGTCAAGATTTAAAAGTTGTTCGTGCTTTTTATGATAATATTAGGAATGAAATTAAAACTTAAAAACGAATTCTCCGAAAACACAAATACTAAATCCCATTTTGATAACTCAGATAATTGAAAATCTGATTCGCAAGAATAGCAAAACTCTCCCATTTTTATATAATTGTTTTTGGTGATATATATATATCATGTTTTGGAGTAATTCTTAAGATTGACAGAGTTTATCATATTATATTTTATTCCAAGTCTGTACTCCAAGCCATGACAAGACGAGATTTCCTTCCGCGTTGATCAGCAGCGAGTGAGTCCTTAGTATACGTGTCTCTTTTTGTCCGGCGAAAGTAGAAGTCAAAGTTCTTATACGGGCGGTGGGTTGAGTTGTGCTGGTATAAAGTTTACCCAACTGACACTTGAAGGGCTGGAGATTCATCATATATATATATATATATATATATATATATATCCCATGTGTGTGAAATTCAACATTATTATTATTAAAATATTTTAAGATATTTTTTAAAACAAATGCAAAGATGCAGTTCTTAGATTTTGATAAATTTTACCTATATATTGTTCTTTGATTTTGCTTTCCTTCGTGTACAATATTTAACATGCGAAGGCTTTTAAAATCATGGAAATAAAAAAGAAAGGCACAGACATAATTTGTACATGTTGTGCATTATTTGAGTTGTTAAACTGAGCATGGAATAAGCTTTGAAGTGTGTGTATTTATTTTTTTATAATCATTAAGATAAAGTTTTATGAAATATTGATCTTTCATTCATTTTCTTCAATATATTCAATATGGCAGAATACTGTTTAATTGTTCTACAGTTTTGCAAATTCTTATGGTAAGCAGTTTTAAATAAGCTAATCAACTTTTCATAAAAAATTCAAGCTATCCGATGAACATTATATCATGTTATTCATGGAATGAAAACTCCAAACTCATATTTCTCCCTGTTGAATTTTTGTACATATACTATTATTCAAAACCCTAAGGCTTTTTTGATAATTGAGGTATAAGTTTGAAAATTTTTATGCATGTTCTGAAATGTATGTTTTGTAAAACTGTGCATGGAACTAGCTCTAATATGTTTAGTACTTTTTATAAAAAATTTCAAAATCAAAACTAATATTTATCTGAGAATTTTTGGAAGTTTAACTATAAAAAAAATTAATAAAAAATTTTAAAAAGGCGGAAAGGAATCCATGCATAGTTTTATGCCTTATATCGTAAGGAACTTGGAAAAAAATTTTGATAGAAAAGAAACATATTTAAAAAAGCCTTAAAAATTACAAAAACGTTTGAAAAGTTCAAAAAATTTAAATTTTACAAACATTTTGCAACAAATGAATTTTTTTTGTATAAATTATTATTAATTATCAACCTTTATAAAATACAATTAAAACTGAATATCAAATATTAAAAATAAAAAAAATGTGAAGATGGTACCATATCGCCTTAATGGTTTGTTAGGTATTTTGAAAACACTTGGGATAAATGCAAGTTATTATACACTGCATGACTTGAGATTTGTTGATATCTCTCGAGAAAGTGTGACTCGAAACAACAGTCTTTGCATTTTTGAAAATCAACCGGAAAAAAAGTAAAGGGCCTAAAGAATGAGAGAATTTAACAGAATACCAAACAGTGAAGGTGTTAAATATAAATCAGGAAAGTTTTAAAAACGTATTTCTCATATTTTGATTTAAAATTGCATTTATGAAGTTTAAATGCATTTTTCTCAAAACTTTTTTTGTAAATTTCATGGTATTTCAAACATGATATCTAAAATTCTATTAGAGATACTTGTATGAAATTTTATGCAAATGTTATTAATAGTAATGCCTCAGAAATGGCTTACAAGCTAAGAAGTTGAAATATTTTTAGTTACTTTATAGCTGTATTTCAATACAAAAGAATCAAAAATATGATTGAAATTCATAGTTTGTAAGTTAGACAGACTATAATTTTGATTCAAAATACATAATATAAAGCTTGCAGATCACTGCTTCTCAAATTTTCACAACTGGTGATCCAATTCTCAAACATAATTTTTATGGCGCCCCCCTTTATACAATAATAATGCATTAAAAGGCAATACTAATGCACCTGGCGCTAATGCTACAATATGAACTTAAATATAAATAGTAAAAATTAACAAGATAAGTATTAAATTTTGTATATGTTACTTTTAAATAATATATATTTTAAGCAAATTACTTTTAAGTAATAGGATAATTATTATGTTATTTTTTTTTACTTTCGCTAATTTTTAAATCGGAGCAGATTGCAAAACGATATTTACTTAAAAATATATTTCCTCCATCATCCCTTTCCAAAAGTAGAAATGCCATTAGAAAAATAGTCTATGCGGTCTATGTTGCTCTCCATCATTTCCATCACATCTAGCATTCTCGTGAACGTCTGCGTGAGTCTGGGCAACTTATGGGACGTCGGCGAAAAACATGTAAAAATGCTGTACCTCATAGAATTAGTCTTGGAGAGTTGATACTGCTACAGCTACCGAATCTTCCTTGAATGTACATTTTAAAATTTGTGCTTTAGTTGTAAATCACGGTATTAAGTATTTACGTCAATAGATCAAGAAAAACATGGATAAATTTTTAAGAAATAAGCGATTGTTGTAAGATAATACAGCATCAGAAAGTGCACAGACGAGCATAGTTACGAAAATTAAATCAAGGAAATATTCTCAGGAATATTTAAATTTTCGATTTATCACTACTAAAGTAAATGGAGAAGAAAAGCCCCTGTGTGTTAGTTGTTCAAAAATATATTAGGCAGTATGAAACCTAATAAACTTAAAAAACTTTGGAAACGCTTCATGGTGAGTACATTAACAAGCTTCAAGAGTTCTTTGAATTAAAATCAAAATCATATGAAAAAACAAAAGCATTTTAAAAAGACTTCGTCAGTGAACGAAAAAAACTTTGATTACATCTTACAAAGTATCATACAAAATAGCCAGATGTAAAAAGCCTCACACTATTGGCAAAACGCTTATTTTGCCAGCAGCAATTGAGATCGTAGAAACCACGTTTGGAGACAGTTTTGCCAAAATTGCAGTATATGGCCTGCAACTCTTTGGCAAAACGAGCTATAATTTTATGTCTCACAGAATTGGCATTTAGAATTAATGAAAAAAATGTAAAAACTCGATGAAAAACACATGTGTAATTTTTAATATTTAAAACGAGAAGTCTTCAAAATACCTTAATCTGGGAGAAGGCGCGCACTCGATACTAACATCAATGGTCAGATTGAGTGACCCTAATCCTTTTTTTTAAACAATTATTTTTATTGTACACTATAAAAATCCCAATTCTTGTTAATAAGTTAATTAAGAGAAAGTATACTTACTTTCAAGGACTTTTCAATTTTTCTTTGATAATTTGTGGGAAAATCCAATAAAACTCAACTAAAATGTTTTAAATGTGTGAGACCTTAATAAAGGACGTAATTCACAGGCAATTTTCGCTAAGATATCAGGAATATGATTTTCAGGCTAAACTGTCATTTTATGTTCAATTTATTGTACTTTTGCTGTCATTTGATGATCGACAAATACCCTGTTGAACTTTTCTTGCTTGTCGCTTTGACAGGGTGAAGTGTGTCTTGCGGTACACTTACGACTTCATATTTTCCTTGGTGGAGTTCTTTAGGTAGCAATTGAAAATTTTCATTTCGTTTCATGTTCATCGCTTTTCTCAAATTTACTTTTGCTATCACTATTAATATGCATTATTTCATCAGGTTTTTCCCTTGCTTGATCAATTTCAACTTCCTTCAATAGAGATCACATATGCACATTTCTTTTTTTATGTTCTGCTCATTTAAATTTATAGCAAGGAAAAAAAGTATCATGTTCATAGAAAATATTTCGAATGAAAGTGGTCGCACGGAGACCTCGGTGAAAAGAAGAACCTTAAGATCCTTGTAAAGAATTGTTTGCCACTCCCCAAATACATTTCAGTTCCTCTGGAGACTGTCATAAAATAGGATACTGTTAAGGTCATTGGTAACAAATGGGCAGTTTTCCCGGAATTAACGGTTTCGTGAGCCTGGGGTTACTCTGCGCTTCGTGCCAACACTCCCGGGATAAAAGTGTATTCAATATAAAAATATGGATGCTAGTTCTAAAAAAGAATTGTGTAAAACGTTTCTCATTATGCTTTATATGTTTCAGAATACTCAGAAAAATAAATCTTGGTCAAATAAACCTCAACGTTCTCTGTGTGCTTTTCAAAAGATCATAAAACTCTTTGACATGGAATAAAGCGCAACAGAAATACATTATTTTTAACTTCCCTAAATGACAGTGATGAATTTTTTATTTTGCTACAATTTTCCTCTGTGTCTGGGTTTTGTTTTTTTCTCTGAAAGCGTAGTATTTTAGATTTAAAAAGAAAACGTAATAAAAAAATCTCTCATCGGAGGATTTACAAGAAATCAAACAAAATGTTTTTTTTTTATTTCGTTATAAGATCAAAGATAGCTTGAAAATGAGATGATGTAATATTCCCAGATGATATACATAAATAACATCAGTGTAAGTGTCTATTTTTTATTATGTCAGAAAATATTTCGTTTTACATCATTCCAGTAAATTAATTTTTTTGAAACTTATTTTCGATATGCTCGCCTTCTCCTAGTAGGGTTACCACGCCCCCCTAGGGGCGCACCCCATAGTTTGAGAAACGCTGTTGTAGCTCCTTCCCGAGAAATGTGTTTAAAAAATGTGCTACAGGAATTTTTTTTTGGAAAATATAAATTATTTTTAAAGATAGAATGTTTGAAAAAATTCCAAAATTTGATTAAAATATCTTTAAAAATTTTAATATTTGTAAATATTTATGTACATATACTATTTCTAACTGTATTTTATATTTGTGTATGAAAGTTAAATTAAAAATGTAAAATTATTAGGGACTCTTAGAAAATTCAAAAAATAGGTCTCCGAACCTAGTCGGATACCTTAGCGCACACAAACAATATTCAAGCAGTTTGAAGTTTCATGGCATCAGCAAACATGATGAAGAATACGGAAAAATTCTGACTGTTACTTTCTACCTGGTGTAAAATAACAAAAAGTGTGCACAATTCAGTTAGAATACGGTAAGGAATAAATTAATGAATTTGTGAAAACAATGTTGTATCTAAACACAGAGTAGATTTATTCGCAAAATTGTATTTTTAAAAAAGCGCAATAAAATAATAGGAAAAAAGAAAACATTTTCTTAAAAATTACAAAATTTTAAAAGTTAAAAAAAAACAACTGTGTGTCGGCTCCAACGCGCGATTGAAGTTTACTCCTTAAGTACGGTTGTCTTTGATTATAATGATTGATTTGATTTGTTATAGGCAAACAGGGTAAATAAATGCATTATCTCATATAATACTGAAGGCATGCATGTATTTTCTTTATTCTATTCATATTTTTCATATTGATTCAGTAAAATAATATTTATAAGATAATAAGCCTCAATTATGTTACAGAAATATATATTACTCACATTACATATATTTATGTTAAGAAAGTTGATTTACTTCACTATAATTTTTAATATTAATTATATCAATACTCTCGCCATTATTAATCACTGTAACAAAAGGCTTGAGGTGAGATAAGTATGATACGCGAAAAAGGTAGATACGTGATTTACGAATAGTGAAAACATCACATCAATGCTTGTACCATACCTAGTCGTCCCGAGTGCTCTACCAGAAACGAAATCCAAATTAAGCTCTGATTTTAAAAATTGTGCTAATCTCAATCCTTTATCTTAATTGGAATCAATATTGAAATTGCCACCAAGTATGAGCAGAAGTCCATGACACTCTTTCTTCAGTAGTTTAGAACCACCTTCTGTATATGCTAAAGCTAAAAGGGATTTATGTATAAAATCTTAGTTATTTGCATTCACTACATAAGAAATATTTTCAAAATGGTAGAAAAATTTCAAAATTTTGGTTCTTTTTCAATAGTTTCTTTCCGTACCTCATGAATTAAAAGAATGGTTGACAAACGGAAGAAATTTTTATGGACAATTGTAAACGTTACTTATGCAAAAAATGTGTAGTAAAATATAAAAACATATTCATTATTATAGAATAATACTTTCCTTCTTGGAATTTGAAATTATAAAAAAATTAATACTTTTAATAATTAATATTAATGATCATAATTAATATTAATAATCTTTTTCCAGTTTTTCGCGACAAGTATTTGCTTAAAAAATAGCACTAAAATTAAAATCAGTTTATTAAAAGAGGGAAAAAAAGAATACCCAAGAAAAGAGCATATGTCCTAAAAAGGCTAATTATTAATGGAGCTTTTTAGAATAAATATAAACCTAAATTTCAGAATATAGAATAATTACTATTGTTTTAAATAACAGTTTTAAATCGATGATCACATTTTCTTTAAAATTTATGCTTATTGAGTGGAATATTTCTGTAAATTCAATTTTGTATATTATGTAAGTAACGCAATATTTATTGTATATTATGTAATTTTGTATATTATGTAAGTAACGCAATGCACATTGAAATATTTTTTAGTAAACTAAATGTTTTGCGAAGATAATAAATTTTAATATTGATAAATTTTAAATGAGTTTCAAAAGTCTAATTTATGCTTCATTACATCTTAAAGCTACATGCAAAACGACATTTTCATGTTTTGTAAATAATTATTTATATTATTATAAACTTATTTAAAATAATGCTAATGGAATAAATGCGATAAAGATTTTTACAAATTTTATAGAAATTTTTGTTTTATTAAAGGATGTAGGAAATGAGCCTATAAAATTAAAGATATATTCTTTTAATGAAACAAAAATAAAATTTCTACGCGCATTTTTCTTACTTACCAAATTTGATCATTTTTATTTATTATAGCCAACTTCTTATTCAAGTGTAACCCAACAACGAATGTCAAAAAACGGGGGAATGGAGTATAAGTAATTACTCGTGAAAAAGTCGTTTGGCTCGAAAACCCGTCTTTAAAGCCAATGACGTCAGTAGGCGAAACGTAGTTGGCGAATTTTCTTTTTAAGTTTTAGCTTTTTTGAGAGCTTAATTTTTAAGTCATACTTTTCAAATTTCTCACATCATTAACAAATAACAGAAATTTTTAAACAAAAAAAAAAGGCAAAAAGACTACTGCATAAATGAATTCTTGTAAAAAAGATATTAGATGAAAAACACAAAAACATTTTTAAAATCCGTAATTTTTAAGCAATGTTTTCAAACTTTAGACGAAACACAGATAATAACATTTGACACACGAGGGAAAAACTAGTGTGATTATTTTTATAAATGGCGAAGTTATTAAGCGTATAGTTAGAATTTTCTGTATTTTTTGAAAAATCATATGAAAAAGTATTCATCATTTCATATTTTAAATCACTGATTCTAAAAGACGAAAGCATCAAATTTTTTAGTATGGAATGTTGTTTCAATACAATGATAAGAAATCTGTACTGAATGATTGAAATATTCTTTTCATAAAGGCGCATCAATATTGATTCATTTTAGAAAAAATCATAAAAAATGCTAAATATCTTTATTTTTTAAAAAGAATTACCGTATTGTGGCGAAATAAATTATTTTTTTCGATTCTGTAATTATTTTTTGTCTGATTTCCGAAACAAAAGAAGGATCATTGTTTTAAAAATGACGAAAAAGTAGGAATTCTTTCTTGCTTCTTTCCGACAGTGACTTGGCGCATGCGCAAAAGGACGTAATGCTTTTTGTTAACGCTTTCGTAAATTTCTCTCCTCATAAAATTTCCATACAAGGGGCTTTATATGAAAATCGATTCTTAAAAAGTAAACTCCAAAAAGAAATATTCAAATGAATAGGTGGTTTGAGTAATGAAAACAAATCGGGATTACCTTGAATGGAAATATAATTCTACTAGTAGCATCATCTTATATCCATCAACACTGTTGTTGTACGGCTTTAGACTTCTAAATATATTTCCACTCAGATTTAAGACCTCCTTGGGGCCATGATCACGAGCCAGTAATGCCGAGTCGTGGTTTTGGTGCCACTGAACACACGCCAGTAAAGAGGTGCATTAAATTTGTCGTGGCTCATTGTTTTCACGTTGGCATGGTGTGGAAATTTGAAGAATGGGGTATCACAGATAGGTCCCGTCAATTCATTGAGGTTTAAAAATACAAAGTCCATCTAAGAGTTTTCAGTTATTTATCCAAGTTACCTTTCAAAATTATGTTAAACTAATGGGAGTAATTTTAATTAAATTTCTTCTGTTGAAATATTATAAAACATTTCTTTCTCAAAATGTCCTCAAATGTAAAGTTAACAGAAATATGCAAATTTTTCTTGTAAAGAAATTGTAGGTTTTATTTCCTTTAAAAGAGTTCGTAATCGTGCAAAATGACACTAATTACTATATTATATTTACTGATAAATGTCAGGAATATAAATCCGGTTTGCACATTGTATGCAATCTCAGTTTGCTACTTTTCAGCATGTAATTATTATACACTTCTTAGTTTGTAGTATATGATAGAAAGGAAGCATGCAAATACGAAAAACGATTAAGTTAACAATCTGAATCTTAAGTTCTGAATAGTTAACAATTTTCTATATTGTTCTGTATACATTTCTTGAGATTTTGCTCGTATGCCGTGTATAAGTTTCGACATTCTGACTAAAGAATACAAGAGTCAAAAATCCCTGCTTTCTTTCTTTTTTGGATCCGCTTATAAATGATGTAACAACATGCCAATATATAAAATACACGATGGAAGTTTGAAATATTAACAGATAAGTTTTCCAAACTATTTCAAATTTTCACTATCTTTATCCCTGGTTTAAATATTTGTTTAATGCAAACGTATCAGTTTAAATTTCAAAGTATGAAGTAAATAAAAGAATTTTTTAAGAATTACAGTCTTTTTTGATTGAAAAGATTTTTTTAAAAAGTAAAATATGCGAGTATTTCCAAGTGAAATATATGCCGCTTGAATAAAAGCAAAGAGCATTGCGATCACCTGAAATTCTTCTAGAAACTTTTGAATATTCTGGCAGTTTCAAAGAAGACTGTATTTTTTAAATCGTTACAAGGGGAAAAAAGTAAAATTTGACCCCGAGTAATTGAAGACGATGACAGCTTTTATTCTCCTTAATAACGGCCTCCGATCATTACTCTTGACATCTCACCCCCTTCAGCTCAGAACTCGATTGGATCACAAAAAGTCAGTGATCTATTCCGAACTACGCAAAAGGGGATTTTCTTTTCTATTAGTACTATCATTCTTTTAGAATGGATTGAATATGTTGAAGAATACAAATTCGAATCATTCAAGCTGAAACAATACAATAAAATTTGATATTCTCTTGAAATAAAAGGAGTAAAAACGGTTTCATAATATATTGATTTGAAATGCCTCATTTTTTTCTATTTGTGTAAATTAAATTAATTACAGGAATCACCGAAATTTAACAATATTTAGGCTCGAGATAAAAGGTGGGGTCATACTTTTTCTGGGAAAAATATTTAGAAATTTCCTCAGCATTTGGTTAAGCAAGGGCGAACACATTTTCGAAAATGAGAGAAATTGCCACCCTCCATCACTTCATTGGCTACTGTGACGTCACCAATTTTATGATTTCACTAACATCAACTTACAAAGCTGTGTTATTAATTGCTATTACATGTCGGTCAAAAAACTTTGCTGGTTTGTTAAAATTAACGCAATTTATGTAAGTCAGGGTTTGAGAAAACGATGTCACTTAACTTTGACTCTCCATTATCAGAAAATTATGGTTAGTTTCTCAAAAGTTGGCCTATTTTGTTAAGATTAAAAAAGGGTACTTGTTCTTTTCTGTGCATAAAAATCCTAGAGATTCTTTTTATTTGCAGGGCATCTTAAAAACACCTCTGTTGATACCTCCCATCATATCATTAGGTATTGTTAACCACAAACTCCACAATTTCACTGTGATTTCTTCACTGACGTAATCTTTCATAGTCGTGCTCTTAATCACAGTCACAAATAGAACAAAACCCTTTACCATGGGATGAATGTAATGGAAATGGCGAATGCAAAAGAGGATATATTTCTAATTTCTATAACTGTATATGTTTTCACATAAGGTAATTTGAATAAAATCGATCTCAAAGAACTTTTAGAATTCTACTTTCTTAAATCCCTATTTACAGTCTCTTATCAAGTTGAAAAGGAATAAGATCACGTGAAAAAGAAAACATATAGATAGCCCTTTAAGGTTCCAAATCAATCAAATATTCAATGAGAATAAAATTATACATCTTTATGTATAAAACAATTAAGGACGCAATGTAAATGAGCATAAAATTTATTTATAACTAGCTTTTACCCGAGGCTCCGCTCGCGTTGATGTCTTTAAATAACTGTCAAAATCGTAATCACATTATCATTAGAAAGTTAATAATATAATATGGTAATTTTTTTATTGCTTGACTGGAACCAATAAGATTAAAAAATTCTAAAATGGAGCTTAGTTTTAAAAAAACTGAAAGCGTTATTTATTATAATAATTAACAACAAAAATTCAATAACTTAAACTATTAATATTTTTAAAAAACGAAAGTATCTACGTTTAATATATAATTCCTCTTTTTAAAAGAGCTCAAAACAGAATATTATTCTAAGATGCTACTGTATACCATATATATATATATATATATATATATATATATATATATATATATATATATATATATTATATGTCCTTCCGTCAGTTGCAAATATGTGACACACCGATCAAACTACATATAGTTGGCCATGGGAAAAACATTGCTTTTCCAAATGCACCCCTGCTACCTGAAATGTTAGCCTTGTTTATAGCAGCAGTAAAACTGGGGAAACTGAACTCGTTTGAATTGAAACGGTAGGTCAGTAGGAATACTTGGTAGTCGAGGTATGTTAACACTATCCCTTTTCATGACATATGTTAAAATATTGGCACCAAGTATATTCTGCATCAGTTTTGCGATCCAAAGCCTCGTTCCTTTACATAGTCGAGGAGCATCGAGATTTTGCATAAGTATAACTGATACATTTAGTTTTAATTGAAGTTTATGTGAGGGTACACCCGAAACATCAAGTGAATTTAAGAACTCCGTGGGATATAAAATACCTTGTTCTTTATCCATGTTTGCATTCATTAATAAATATTTCTTCACTTCCCCCTCCCTCCCGCGCACGTCGTTTAAATTTTCAATGGTGATTTTATTGACAATAATTATTGTCAAACGCCAAAATTGATGTTGCGCGCAACCATTGATCCCAATTTAAATTTTGTTGCAAGCCCGGGTAAATTTGAGCAATAAGATTTACATCACTTTCTTCAACATTACAAAATTCTCAAAATATAACCTACAGCATGTGCGTCCAAACGTCCATAACCGATTTTCAATTGCGTCTCTGCATAATGTTCCGAATCTACGTCATTATGAAGATGCACTCTCATACTCGTTTTCAGACTGAATTTTTCGACTTTTGCCCATAAGCTTGATGATTTAATAGAGACTGATTTCATCTGCCAGTGTACCCCCTCTGGATTACAGGGAGATTTTTTCAAAAATTCACCAGCCAATATATAATAAAGCTACCATTCCTCCTATAATATCTATACTATCTCGTAAATCCTGAAGAGTCCGATTCAACGCTTCTATAGCTTTCTTGTGAGACATCGTACTTTCATCCTATACTAAAAGCTTACATTGTGGAAGTATCTTGCCTTGAGAGCTATTTTTTCCGAAATTTCAGATGAGTGAATCTTCAAATGCAAGATTAAGCGATAATTTTAAAACAGAATGTGCAGTACGACCGTTGGTCAGTAAAGTCACGGCTATACCAGACGAAGCCATAGCAACTGCTATCTTCTGGGTTTTTCTGATGGTCATTAATAATAAGTTTAGCAAAAACGTTTTCCGGTTCCTCCAGGGGCGTCGAGAAAAAAAAGTGCACCACTGCCGGATTCTATTTTGCGTAACACTTGTTGGACTTTGTTCTGGAGTTAATTGAGGGGTAAATTCTGTTACTTGATGTTGCAATGCTATAAAATCGTAGTTTAATTCTCAAGCAATTTCATTATCATAGCTATTTAAGTCGACACGTCTAGGACTAATCATTCCAAAATCATGTAGCTTCTTCCCAACCATTCTGAAAACCTTTATTGCGTTTTGTTGTAAGGCATATTTGCTTGTACTTGCTGCAATCATCGCAAGATATCTTCCACCATGTGCACTTATTCCAAAAGGTTTGAGGATTAGAAATACCGAAGAAGAAATATGTATTGCGTAAAGCTCCCTAATTTTATTCGGCGAGTGACATTGTAAGGCTTCCTCTATAGTAATATCTAGTATATTTTCAAAGTAATACCTCCATGTAAAATATCTAGGTTCAGTATAAGTGAAAAATTTTGTGCGAAATAGGAATATTGTATAATTAGGTTAAAAAAAATTCAAAGTAATAAATATTCGATAAATCAAAACTTTTTATTAAACTGTCAATTCATATTACCATAGAATTTTCAATATCACGCTCGCAATTTGCTAAAACTTTATTTCGTTTTCCCTCTTTAAAAAGTGGGAGAAAATTTGCATTAAAATACCTGGGATTGTCGGAATAGAGAACTTCTTAGCCAACTTGGCGGTATTTTTCAAAGTTGGAGTTTAGCATTTAACAAACGCAACGAAAGAAACGTTAGACGTTTAATAAAAAACCATAAAAATTGCTTTTTGTAAAGATGCTAAATTATACTATGTTTCAGTTATTTGTTACAAATGTGAGAAAATTTTTACTAAAATTTCCATTATTAACCACAAATGCATAGTTTTACGCCAACTTGGCGGAGAGTAAGCAACGTCCCATGGTCTTACCCGCATAGTCCCCGTTCCCGTAGGAATATGGATGATGATGAATGCCCAGAGGAACCGAGCTCACCCGAAGAGGGTTTAGAGCTACAACCGATCTCTCGGGAAACAACCACCCTCACATCCAGATTTTATTGCAAAAAAAAAAAAAAATCAAAGTTTACATTTTAAACAATTCCAACTTTTTTACAAATACAAAAGAAATAGTAAAAATATACAAAAGAAATGCACCATAAAGACAAAAAAAAAAGACAGAAAACAGGAAGCATAAATAATTACATTAAAAAATATGGAGGAAAAATAGTAGGAATATGGAGATAAACTATACCTTATGTTACTCGCTGATAATTTAGCTTTCCATTGGTGAAATAATTTTTAAAGTCATACCGTTTCCGAGATTAGCCGGAACAAACAGACCGACCGACCGACAGACAGATAGACGGACAGACAGACAAAAGTTTTAAAAATTGATTTTTTGATATAAGTACCGTATATACCTTTAAATGCATTTAGTAAAAAGCTGCTAATTTGAAATTACAAACAGACACGTCAATTTTATTTATTTTTATAGATTTAACTTGCTACTGTGAGACATGACATGTTATGGGAATATAAAATTGTCGTCTGTTCTATAAAAAACGAAATGCAATATAAAGATCTGCACGTGAATTGTTACTTTGGTAACTTCTATACGTTCTACTTCTGGGGAGGTCATAGAATGAAATATTAATGACATTTAGGAACAAGAACATTTTCTGGGTTTCAACAGTTATTGTAATTCACCCTATTTATAAAGGGAAAAACAAAAGTTCGAGAGAGAGTACATCAGTTTGTCTTAAGCCAATTAAAATATAGCTTTATTTTTAAAAAAACCGAGGAGGGAAATATATGAGAGAAAATGTAATTTTACTAATCCATATCGAGAATGTTCGCAAAAAATCCTTTCATAAGAATGCTAATTTTAGTTGAGAGCATAGATATAAATAATGCTGCTATTTTTATTCACATAATTCGTAAATGATTTAATAAACGTTATTTCTTAAGAAAACTCTGTTTAAAGTTTTATAAAAAGTCAAATCGCAAATTGATTACAGAGATTTTCTGTTCTAAATTTATTTGGTTGAATTAAGAAACTATACGAGAAAAATATTCTGTAAAAATTATCAGTAAATTTATGGATGCAATTAAAAATTTACTTTGGTAGGCATATTTAAAAAAAATGTTTGCTTACATAAAAGTAATTTTTTTTACCTTCACACAGATATACAGATGCAATTATATATATGTTATTTCATCCTTAAGCTAAAGTTGCTTTAAAAAAAGTATTTTAGAGAAAAAGGAGAAACAGAGAAAAAAAAAGAAGATGGGAACCGGAGCATAAATGAGAGAAAAAAATTTGTAAACTTAAATACACAACAAAATACATATATATGTCAAAGGAGTAATTAGAAAAATTATAAAGTATAACTTATAAAAGACTTAAATAAAAGTCAGCGTTCAGAAAAATTGACTATGTAAAAAATTAAGAAAGGAAAAAGAAATTATAAGGAAGAATATTGCTATTCATCTGACTAGTAATACAGAAACTATGCGAATCAACTTCGTAAGTAGTGGCGTGAATTCGAATGAGTCAGATAATAAATGCTCTCTTTTATTATCTTTCTGTTGGATGTTTTCATTTTTACCTCCATTCAAATCATTCACACATCGAGTCTATATTTGTTGCAGATTAAATGTACATATACAAATTTATATACAGAGAATAAGAGGGAGATTCTAACAATTGTGCTAATATCCCATTCCTCTAAATATCTCACAAATAATGCCACACATCTCTTAATCCCAGAAGGATCCTATATAGCAAGCGAGCTTGTTCTCATGTACTGATCTAAATATGAATTTACTACAGTCATCCTCAAGTTTTTAAAGGCGAAACAATTCAAGAATTGAGGGCTAATAGACAAGTGTTATTTTGTCGATGCGAATAGTTTTTGCTTGAATTGCACACTGGAATCTTGAGTATTTTAAATTTAAAATACTCGATTCAAAAACGGCACTTTCTGGCAAAATAAGCATGCTTTTTTTGCTTTTTAAGCATGCTTAGCCTCTTGAGACCCGAGAAGTAATTCCTCATTGTATTTGTCAAATTTTCTTAGCGTGTACTTAAACTGGAACTATTAAAAGGAAAAAAATATATAAAGTACATTTTAAAAATTTTATTTATGTTAATTAAGTGGTACCCAAATGGGTATCGTGGAACTGCAGGCATATAATGTAACAATATTAAAGTAAAGAGTTATATCGAGATATATAGTTTTTTAAAATATTATTTGTTATGGAATTCAAAGAAACAATTCCTATTTTGTAAGCACAGATACAAGTCACATTTAATACATCTCACTCTGGATTTTCCAGGGCCTCCTGGAAAGCGACACTTCATTTGATTTTCTCTTTTTACATGTTCCGGAAAGTGGCCAATTCCGTCATACCGTACATCATTCACAGGCAAAGGAACAATTTGTTGATTTTTTTCTGTTGAGGTCTTTCCTGCACGGCTTCTTCAGAAACTTCTGCTTTTATTAAGCTCTCAGCTATCACAAGCTTGAAGTCTATCAAATGAAGTCTATTTCTTAGAGGAACTTTACATTGCTTGCAATGGCGAATATACATAATCCAAGCATTGCAGGTGGCCATATTCGAAAAATGTGCAAAGACACGCATTGTCCATTTCTTGGTCCGTGTGGATATCCGGTAATATGAGATTAGTCTGTCCATCATATCAACACGTCCCATGTAAGTATTATATGACCTTACACAATGGCAGGTTGTCTGACATCTACTCTCTGTCTTTGTTCTTTCGGCCACCTCTTGCAACTGCCATCAGGTTTGATACCAAATGCACTTGACAAAAGAAGTACAGATATCTTATCTTTCCATTTAACAAGACAAGCTTTTCTATCCTCGCGTCTTCGAGAAACTTATGAACCTCTCTCCACACAAGTATGTTTGGGAAAGCTTTCGGCGACACCATTAGTACGGTTGGTCATTTCAGTGCCAGTTAAATATACGTTTCTACTCACGAGGTAATCTAAAATTGCTAGTCCTGCAAAATATCTGTTGGTGAATAAATGGGTTAATTTTTCTGTTGGTATAGTACCCACCAAATGTTTCGCAACTGCTCCTCCCAAACCATATAACTGCTTGTCTTCAACTGGAACTGTATCAGCTCCTGTGTAAATTAAAAAAAATCTAAACAAGCCCATCTGGTGCAGCAAGTACAAATTTTTTTAATCCTACATGGTTTGGCTTCGATGGTAAGTATTGTCTCATAGGGCATCTACCAGAGAACGGCATCATCTGTTTATCAATTGACAGACATTTTGTTCGAGGAAGTTTCAAACAGGCATTTCTAAACACTTCTAAAATCAGAAGTGCTTTCTGGAATATTTTCAAAGTCTGAATCATCAATATCGGAAAGTTCACCATCACTTCTGCTACATTAAGTTGTGTGTAAAGTATGTCGATTCTCAAGGAGTATAAAAAACAGAAAAAGAGCCCTATTTTAATACAGAAAAGGTATCATTTGGATAAATGGATCAATTGTACGCCATCTTTAAAGAGATGTATCAAAGTTGTTTTCTACTTTGGAAAAATAGTTTGGAGAAATAAATGCATAATAATCTACGAGGACTACTTTGGTTGTTAATTTTCATTTCAAATCTGTCCAAGAGCTACAGGCAAAACTTTCCATTTAGAACCCCTACACAGTGACGAGGCGCAAACGCTGATTCCCACTTTCCAAACTATGACCTCGTGATGTCTTGAGTAACATCGACAAAAGCAACGCCAGCCAAAAAATCACAACCATTATCAATCTATTGGAAAGGAGATAAACTTTGGTTAAGAATACGAGTTTTTTAATACACAAACTTCTTTATATGAGAGAAATAATATTCAAATTATATGGCACGAATACTGTAATAGTTTATTCCAATGCCTTATTGTTGTATTTCTAAAGACAAAAAATTACATTTTATTAAATTAAAATAAAGATTAAGCACAGGAATGACTCGTATCGCATCGTTCTGGTAGAATCCCAATATAAATTAAAAGAAAAAAATATGCACTCATTTGTATACAAAAATTAAGCAGATAACTGGAATTGTTTAGAATCCCCCCCCCCCATTTCAGATTTTTACTTTCCTTTTGAAATACCCCGGTTGAAAAATTTGGAATAAATGGAACTGTTTGAGGCAACTTATTTGAGATATTACAAGAGGGGAAAAACCAATGGGAATCTTTTAGAAAGACAGAGAAAAAGTTTTTGGGATTGAATTTCAAATTGAACTATTTAAGTATGAAGAAAAGATACAAAAGCAGTGAGCAGAGAACTCTTCCTTCGAGGTCATTACTCCCCCTCTTCTTTAGGGAAAATTCGAATCCAATCAACTCTCGATCGCATTTATTAAATAATTCATTGTTTAAATTTCAATAAAAATAGCTAATCCTTTATTTTATTTCGATGTCAAATGAGGATACCTTCGGAAAAACATTTGAGTTAATCGAAGTTGCTTTAATTTTAAAGAAAAGCAAAATATTTGACAAATATTTATTTTCTTCTCTTTTAAAGAATCAACCATCCTTCGGCGGAGAAAGAAAATTTCATTTTTAAGTGTATTTAAGCCCAAATAAAAATTTTTGAAAAAAAAAACAGAAAAAAAGTGAATCAAGACAGAAGTTTTAAATGGTATTTTTATTGGCATTTTAACAATCAAACACTCCGAACGTAAGTATATATTTTAAAATTAATTCCTGTTGTTTCTTTTATATTTACCTCACGAATTCTTGTTCGCTGTTCAAGGAAAATATTTTGAACTTATTTCTCATCGTTTTGTAAATAAAAAGTTCGCGCAAAATATGTTTACTCTTCTAATTGAATAGTTTCGTTTGAATTGGGCAAAATAATCGCGAATATGCTTTTATTCGAATTGTGTATGTTTCTCTCTAACGAGCAAAAATGAATCGAATGGTAAAAGAAGGAAGAACAGAAGCAAAAATGATCCTTTCAAAATTCTTGCTCCTGAGATAAGTCAGTAGAATTGCGCATTTTTCAAAGCTGCGTTTATTTATTTTCATTAAACTGTTTTTCTGAAAAACGCATCATTTGCTTGAGAATTCCTCTCCGTGACATTTGAAAAACGCAGTTTAATCTGAAAGCTTCCACGTTTTCCTAGAAACAATTTTTATATTTGCATTAACAGATTAGTATAACACCCTGTAAAGGTTTCCGAGAATTTTTTACATAAATATGGCATCGTTGAACGCTTGTGGTCATATTAATTGAGTGAGCGAAAGATGCCGCACTCTATAGCAACACAAGGAATAGTGACAACCACGGTCAAATGGCGAAGACATCACTTGAGCTGCCCCCGCCCTCTTTCTAACTACCACACCATACAAATGTGTGGACATTAAGCCTAGACAGATTTGTTGTTGCTTATGCCACCTGATCAACAGTAACATCAGATGAAGGTCCACGAAATCCATCGCGGCTAAGGGCTAGAATTTTACGCCTGTCGTTAGCCGAAGCTTTGAGCCCCCATGAAGGTGACAGTGAGATTTTGCTCGATACAACACGATAGATGGCGATACCATTTGGACCCACTGATTTCACGAGCACGTTCTGCGTGTTTACTCGGCGGGCATTTGGTGGCATCGGGCCTCGAACCCAGGCCTTCCGGTCTGGAATCCAACGCTCTAACCACTAGGCTACCTACGACCCTAATGTGCACCAACCCTTCTACAAGGGGAGGTTTCAGAGGCACCAGGACTCTAACCCACGACACTCCGACCCTCCAGTTCGTGACAATAACCGCTGGCTACTGCATCTACGAAGTAGTATTTAAGTAGAGTGTGGTCAAATGTAGGAAACGAATTTGAAATGTTAGAGAGGAAGACGTTACTTAAATCTGAAGGAAGAATGAAAACTAAAAATATACTTCCTACATAATAGAGGAGTCGATATACTAAAAAAATACAAAAGGATAAAGGTAGAAATACTAAAGACTAAACATATACTTCAAATATATTTTTCTTCATCTTCAAACAAATATTTTCATACTAATATTTTACAAGATGTCTAAAATCATTTTATAATTAAGATACATGCAGCCAGTCAGTGATATTCTTGTACAAAAATTGGATCTTTGGAATGTAAAAATATACATTTGTACTCATTTTCCCCCATAAATGTTTAATTCCTTGTGTTTCCTTTTTGTTTATCTCTTTAGATTTTAGAAAAACCGATATAGCTCTTCGCTTAAATTAAATAACACCGCTTTTAGAACACGAAAACTTGTAAAAAACGATTTTCACCTGTTTTTAAGCGAAATTTTGTATACTGTTTCATTTGGTGTATAATTTCTTTTGCTTAAGACATTCCACGTAAAAGACTGACATTTTATTTTCTACTTAATGTTAACAGCTATCTTGTTCATTCCAAAGCAAGAAACAGAGCTTTTTATTTTCCAGATGGTACGAGATGCTTTCCGGTGACAAAGGGGGGGGGGGGGCGAAAACAAAGCGAATTTCGCAGACATCATGCAAACAAAAAGAAGCGAAAGGAATAGATTTTCTCATTAGTTTCTTGCAGATTACGAGTGACACAAAAGCAATAAATCACCAATTAGCGCTCCACTCTCGCCCCATCCAGATAGACGATGGCGAGGAAATTTCTTTTTACTTTTTTAGCCTTCTGTGTCAGATGGCAAGAAAACAGATGGCCCCTTTAGATAGAAATCACATGTAAAATGGACTGAGATAAGGAGCGATTCTGTCTCGTTAAAGGTCACAAATTATTGTTCGCAAAAATGTATTATTGAGATAACTGTTAGAAAACTTACGCATGTTATATTTTAAATACTGATTAGATAAAAAGAATGCTGAAAATAGTTTTCTTCTAAGTTCAAATATATTTTGGAAGTTGTTCATATTTGATATAATATGAATTGAGCATAGTTTCCGCATTACCTCCTCCTCATGTTGGTTGAGGTAGAAGTAATGCTCATTAACCAGATGTTTGGGGCGATATGAACGCAAATAGGGTTGAAAAATCACAAAATAGGACTTGAAAGAAGAACAAACCATTCAAAATAAATCACTCATTAATTTAACGTTAAACCTGATCACGTGCCATGTAGACAAGACAATAAACAACGAGTATTTATTTTTTATACGAGATGCAACTTGAGAGCTTGACCCATGAGAAATCTTCTAATAACTAAGACTATAATTCCGGTCTCCAATTCAGGAATAAGCCATTACAATTCAGGCAGAAGTGGCACGGTAATATATTGTCCGCTTCATCTCATTGACTATTTATATTCTTTTTAGTTGTGACGCTCATTTGCAGTGCTCAGTTATTCTATCTCAAAGTGCCAAGTTGGAATAAACTCGAGCCATTGGATTGGCGTAGATATTAACACCCTACATTGGGGACTAATCTCCCATTTCAACTCTTGTTGGATTCAAATTATGTTACTATAGCTCTTAAATCATGCAGTCAATGTTTGACGATACAAGACTGACATTTTGATGAATAGCATCTTGAGATGTTTATTTGAAGGAAGGTTTATATCCTTCAATAGGATATAAAGGGGGAAAAAGCTACAGAGATAAGATTAGTTGATCTGGTAATTTAAATGCCTTTTGTTAATATTCATTAGTTGTATAATCCTTCTTTAGCTGTTTTAAAAACCTTTTAAATTAGAAGTAAAACAGCTAGAAGAAATTATCTTCTCTGTTGTGCGAATCCATTCATTAAAAATCAGATGTACACAGAGAAATAAGCCACATAAGATGTGCATTACATCTATAGCAAGTATTTCTTCCATTTTTGCTGACTCACTATTTGTATATGAACTGTCAGGTCAGTTTCTCAGTCTCGTAATTTTTAATGAGGATACGCCGAAACTTCTAGGGATAAATTTTCTACTATTACTAGGGATGTAAGTCCCAGCCACTTCGTACCTTAAGTACGAGATATATACCCATTTTGAACCAACAAGAAAAGTGTTCAGGGCAATTATATTTAAAAAAATCTATGAAATACTTAGATAACTAATCACAATAATTATTGAAAAATGTTCGATATGGGTTCCATTCCATGAGTAAATAAAAAATTATCTATCAGAGAGGAAAGCTACAAAATCGGTTTCTTTACGAAGATACCTTTTCAAAGTTCATATCCACACGTTCACCCCTAAAATATCGAGGTGCTTTTTCAACTGACATCTCCCGACAACAGATGGCCGTGAGAAAAACACCACTCCACCTTCGAGCCATCACCACCCACCATCCTGAGTGTAATTCAAGGTGTAAGAGGCGACCCCTCCCACCCCAAGGGTGAGAAGAGGGAGTCCGTTCTGCAACACTGAAAAGAACGGGTGTTTGACTCCTCCTTCCTAAATAACAATTCTGTAGAATGAAAAAAGTAAATATTTTAAAAAATTTGTAACCAACTGTAATTAGTAGCTGTGGACGTATTAAATAATTTTTTAAGTTTCTTAACTCTCCCACTACCCATCATTTTTGCCAAATGCCACAAGGCCTTAGCTGTTTATTCACTTACCGCAAAAAAAGTGTTTTACAGAGTGAAAATATGTTTATTTCTCTAAATGAAAAAAGTTTTTCGTCATGCTGTTATAAACGTACTTATACATAAGGTATAGTTAATAAAAATGTATCGTAAGAAGTTGAATTTAACTCTAAAGAATACCCCTACCTTTCAGCATTTCTCGAAAAATCTGCTTACGTCATGGATCGTGATTATATAGATTCTTCTAGCAATTTCCACAAGCATCCAAGACATGAACGATCATCATCTTGCAATATTTCAGCGTATAGAAAGATCCGTGCTTGGTTTATGGGGTCTAGTGGAACCGGTAAAACATTTTTTCTACAAGTGCTTAGTACATTATTGCAAGCTCCTTCAGAAAAATTCCGTAGCAATTGCCTGTACCGAAATAGCTACAATCCTTCTGCCATATGGATGAAAGGCGCAAAAGACATTTAAGTTACACATTAAGACTTTAAATTAATTTAATTGATGAGAATAACACTTTATACTGGATTTCAATGAGAAAGCAAGAATAACAGAATATCGATATTATTATTTGTCAGAAAGCCTGTATATAATACTAAAAAGTGTACTGACAGCAACTGATCGTACCCCCCCCCCCATTTCGAGATATATTCCAATCTCTAATGTACTATTATCCAGTAAGATTGCAATACTAGGTGGAGATTTTTGACAAGTTATACCATTTTTTTGATAAAAGATGGGAGAAAACAAATATTAGACGCGTTTTTTAAAAGGCCAGACTTTGATCAAATTAAATTTATATATATATATATATATATATATATATATATATATGGAGTGAGAAGAGACGTGCAAATGAGTTCTTTTAACTGTGTACTGAGAATTGTAAGCAAAGAAACAAAACAATAGGAAATTCGGAGTGAACTTTTGTGTGAAGATGTTGCATCCTGGCAATGAAATAAATATTGTGTGCTCGATATGACGTAATAATATTTCTCTTCTAACAAGATGATATTGTATTGAGGGCGATCATCAAGAGCATCTGCATGAATATCTGTGTCATCGTTGAACTGAACTGAATTTGAAAGTCATGTTTTTATTTATTACTGATGGATTACGTAATGGCACAAGATTGGTAGTGAAAAATATTTAGAAAAAAATACTGCAGTATAAGTTTTATCGGGAGATAAGGAAGGCGAAATTTTATGTATACCACTGGATCCTCGAGAAGACTTCCATTCGTAATGAAACATTCGCAATTTTCTCTAAGATTAGCATTTGCCATGACTATTAATAAAGGACAGGAACAGAGTTTTGAATAAGTCGATTTATGTGTAACATCGAAGGAAACAATATTTATTCATGGACAATTTTACGGGGCTCTGTCAAGGTGCAGAAGCAAAGACGGAATATAAATTCAGTGCAATTTAGAGGAAAGGGTAATTAGGAACATTGTTTTTGAAGAGGCACTACATTGAATTACAAATTAAAAGGCGAAGATAAAGACTTGGAAATTGATTTTTTCCTGCTTAAAATATGTTGGGGAAAAAAGTACATACTTTATGTAAATTACAGTTTCACTATTTGAGTAATGAATGTGAATAGTTGTGTATTTTTTACAATGGATGTTGGCCCACCGTTAGACGGACATGGCCTCCCCCAGTTTGTCTGAAAAAAAAGTACAGAGAAACCCATATATAAATTGGTTCAAGAATTCTTTTGTTTATTAAAATACTTTATTGCGACAATAAAAATTAAAAATAAAGGAGAATGTAAATAATACGAGTCTTTCGTCGAGAATTTCTGAAAGTTGGAATACGAGCAAATCTGGGATGTTCCAAACCGAGAGAAATTATTAGAAACTGTGAAACACCATCTTATGATGGATAAGAGTGCCACCAATTCAAACAAAGACACCGTGAAAGTGGATGGGCCAAATAGAATTATATGACATGACCGTGGGACAACCATCATTAGCAACTTATGTGTATAGGGATTGTTTATTAACTTCCCAAGCAAAACGATTGGCGATGGTCCAAGTAATTGCTAACCGTGAACGGATTGCCAATCTGAGCTGCCGATGCCATGGATTTGAGACTGGACAGATTTCGTGAATCGGCTTCTCTACACAGCGGATCTTTTGTGGATCCACGTCTGCAGTAACAAGTGTGCGACCCCTTCACTTGCACACGGCGGACGAAGCAATTCTCAAGCCAGGAAAGTCAATAACAAATATTTTATTTAAGGGGATCCGGCAAGCGTCCATAGGAGCCCATGTTAAACTGCGTAAGTTTATGTACCTTTTTCTCAGAGGCTACTTACTTTTCATGGATAAAATGTTTACAGAAGGTTATGTGTACTATCAATAACACTTTAACGAATGGCTTTGTGTTTTTGTTTCAAATTAAAATAATTATGAATGTTTCAAAAAATGTCAAATTTTTCCCCTTAAAATTTAGTTTAAAAAAGCCTTATCTAAAATAATTTGCTAGATATATCTAATTCCCTCCATCAAAATGTGTAAACATATTAAAAGTAGGCTCACTGAAAATTTGAGGTTTATATAATTAGTAGTTTTTGAGGAAAAGGTACATAAAGCAGAAAATATTACATTTTGAGGAAACATGCTTTAAAGTAAATATTTGTAATTTTTAAGCATTTACTTGTTTTAGTACTTTCCATAAGCATATGAAGCATTTTATTTACCCTCTGTTCCTACAAAAGGCTTTTCTAATTTTCTTATTTTTATTATTTTTAACAATTTAGCCTTTTGGGGGGATTCGGCTACACGGATCCTACGCACATATAACTTAATGAAGCAAAGCACACAATTAAAACTTGGTTCAATATCAGAATGTTTTAAGATCATTCATTTTGCTACCTGACTCATATTGAACTGCGCAATAGCCTATTTATCCCAATGCTAACGTTTTTAATTCCACAAATGTAGATTTTGGAATCATTGACTATATCGTGTTATTAACTGATTCATTTGAACAAAAAACGTGTACCCATACACGTTTGGATATTCCTGATATACTCTAATTTTTCCACTTGGACATCATATGGATTTTCTGTCATCAGAAACTTATGCAAGGGAAGAAACACGTGCTCCAAGCAGCGCTCATTTGATGCGCCTCAAGGAGTAACTTCATTTAAAAAATAAATAAAAACACTTCTAATTATCATATTTCCTCATACTATATATAATTTTAAACAGAAATATTTGAACTGATAACAACGACTGAACAAAAAAGATAATTTTTCGAAAATTCATGTGCCGGACCCCCTTAACAGCTTAATATTCCTTTTAAAAGAAATTTTTCAGGTTAAAATCACAAAATGGTAATAAGACATTTATAAAAGCAAAAGCCAATTATGTATAAAATATAGCAGCCAAAAAAATTAAGAATGACAGCAGAGACGTATCTTAATAAACGTATTAGACTGTAAGTTAATAATGGGAAAAATTATGATTTTCATAGAATGGCATTATTTATAAGCAGGATATTTTAATAATGTGTCTTTTGCGTTAGATACAATAAATGCTCAAAGAAGAGAGAGCCGCACAGAATGATGGAAGTGAAGAGAAGACAGAGCAGTTTTATTTTTTAACTCAAAGACCCTTGAGAGGATTGTAAGCCCTTTTAATTTCGAGAAAGAGCGCCAAGCATTCAAGTAATGAAATTCCATTTAACAAAAGTGCAATTACATTGAAAATGCATGAGTTAACCATTCGATAGAATGTGTACAGTAAAATTTCAAATATGCAATTGAGAAACGCTATCTTTAAGTTTGAAATAATGTTTGCAGAAGTTTATTACATGGAATAAGGAAAATATGTCAAGTACTATATATGGAAATTGAGTCCCAGTTGAGAATGTGTTAAGAACACAACTGAAATATAATGCGCAAATAGCAAATTCAGTCAGTCTGGCACACATATAACATCTAGTTTGTAGAGTCTCAAACACTATCGAATACACAGGAATATATAATGTTCTTCCTATGTTAATTTCTTCAACTGCAATTTCTATCTTGCTTCTAAAATAGCTGAATCCATTTATGTATTTGGATTAAAATCGGGTTCATTCATGTACGACACTTAAAAAGGTCATTTGTTATTCTCATATAGCCAGCAATTTCTTTGCTAATGGAATGGTGAGTCTACAGAACTCGTAACAAATTATTTCAAATTAAACATTTTAAAATTATCCACGCCTATTCAGCGAGAAATTTCTAGCACACATATAGATGCATTAGCATTTTCCACCGTTTTACTGGGAATGTTTTTGAGACCTACAAACTTAAAATAAATTTCAACACCTGAATTAATGTACTTAAAAGCACTTATAAAAAAAGTTTATGCACGAAAACCGTACATTGATTGATTTTTAACATACCATTTCGAAGCTAGCAAGCTATTGGTGAGACGATGGATCTTGACACTTTTAACTGCAGTTAACGAGGAAGGCATTTAAGCTGCCATACCACTCACTAATATTGCACACCCCATCAACGTGAGGACTTTGAGACGTGACACATTTAAAGAGCATCGACCCTTCCATAATGAGTGAGTGAGTTATATTAATTGCCAGTTAGTTTTATTAATAATGCTATTGGTGACGGACCTCGTAATCTTGAACCTCAGGTGACGAAGACGATATCTGAGATGGCACCTCTCTCTCCTAACTACCACACCACACTAATGGGAGGCTGAAGCTTAACAGATTTAACGTTTATCAACACCCCCTAACGACGGGGTTTCAGCGTCATTAGAATCGAAGTAAGAAATCAACCGAAAGAACTCCGGTTATGAATTCGCGATTGTGATTAGTTAGATACGACGGCCACATTTAAATCGAAGAACATACAACTAATGTCCTGCAGAGTCTAAACTTTTAATTGAATTTCTTGAAATTTAATTTCTCTTAATGTTTCTTTTGTATATTTCCTAATTCTACTTTATAGGAGCTCAGCTGAGTTATACAAGTCAAAAAATTGCAAAAAATCAGTCATCACCTGATCAAAAGAAAATTCTCTTGTCAGGATATTAAAAAAGATGTTATTTTAGATTCATTCAAAAATATTTAATTTTATTCAATGTACTTTCGCGAAATTTAAATACTTTTTTTTTATTTTTTAAAGATACACAACTAAAATTCAGCATGATAAAATGGACGATAAGTCTGTGAAATATTTCCTATTGACTGTAATGTTATATAGAACATGTTCACAGTAGATGGGACTCAACTACCTTTAGTCGAGCGGCACATTTCCTACTGCCTCTCTTATCAATGCATCGTGATAGAAATGATGGCATAAAAATATTTTAATGCGTGTGTGTGTGACATCATTATATAATTTAAATAAAGTATTCAAATACTACTTTTACAATTGAAAAAATATTCAATTGTGAGGCGACCTAGCAAATATAGCAAGTGTTTTTTTCCTAATTTAAAAACATTTTCGATCTAGTTAACTTCCTCATTACAAGCACAAACTTTCGTTCGGTTAGCTGAAATCTAATTTTGGATTGATATAATTATATTTATTTTCCTCCTGACGTCTTCAGCAGTTTCACCCCTGTCTTAATTTTAATCCAAACACACGAACTCCGGAGTCTTGCAAAGGGACAGCATAATTCCAGGATACCATTCGTCCTTCAACTCATTGGTCCCCAGAGGAGGCATGTTCCAATTGGCTTGCTCGCGGATCCATCGCATTCAGATTAGATTCACTTTGTGCCACGCTTCAAGTGAAATGAGTGATTTCGGACCGAGTGTTTTCGCCTCACGTCACAAGGTGAAACATTTCACTTTGGCCGAAACTCACCAAGTGCATACCGCAAAAATTACTCACAATGGCCGCGACTCAGCTTCTACTCATTATTTTATTAATTTATTCCTATTATATTAATTATACGCATTGATAATTAAAGGAGAGGACTTTGCAAAGCTGAGAAAATCTCGTGACCACTAAGGTCTCGAAAGGTAAGGCCTCGAAACTATAAAAAAAAGGAGGTTCAGGGAATGCATCTACACCAACGTAGCTGAATTTCAGCCTCGTCATTTTTAATGCTTATCAACCTCACTGCATGAGTGAATGTGGCACTCGAGTACACAGTTTAGCCTAAAATGCTGACGAAGAGCTCGCTGCCATGGCTCTTCTTCTAGTGCAATCAAGGAAATTCATTTGCCAAAATGTCATTTCCTCAATCGAGTAACATTAATTGACAAAAAACCCGTCACAATGTATCTCTTTTGCAAAAGAAGAAGGGGTCGTGTGTTCGAGTCCTGGGGACATTGAAGACCCGCCGTGTAGAGAGGACTGATGCACATTGTATCTGTCGCGCTAAAAGTCTTCCCGTTTGTTTGGTGGGTATTTAGAAGGGGGAGATGCTAGCTAGATGTCTTCTTCGTCACTTGACCATGGTTCAAAATGACGTAGTCCGTCCCCAATAGCCCTCATGCAGCTTTATAGTGCGACTTAAATATAATTCTCACTCACCGCGAACAAAACATAAACTCAATTATACAGTTGGATCGAAGCACACTCCATATTGCAAAGATGAAACTGCATCTTTTTAAAGTGCAAGTGGAGTGTTTAAAAAAATGAGAGGAGCAGATGTATACACTATTATAATGCACCCAAAGTATACACAGATGACCCAGCAGAAAAGATGAATATATCAGTACGCGTTATCCGGATTTCCAAAGAAGGGAAAATGTACCATTGCCTCAATCCATACTTACTTTCCCCAAGTACAAAGGGTTATATTACAAATTTAGAGAGTTAACTGTATAAAGTATTCTTATTTACGGATATACTTTTTTTGAAAATGGTAAAAATAATAAAATAAAAATTTTTATAATATTTATAACTTAAATAAATATTTTTAAATTTTTGTGGAACGAAAAAAATCTACAAACACATATGTAGTGAGTAACGGTTTTAAAAATATCAATAATCGGATAAATTATTTTATATTGATCGGACGTTGAAAAGTGGAGAACTGTTTAAACTTAGATAGTCAATTCCTATTCAATGGGTACTATTGAACAGAGTATTCATAATGCGCCCTGTTGTGATATATCCATGAGTAATTTGGTCATTAAGAATTAATTCCTTTCTAAATTCTGACAGGTATATAAAAACATTTGGAAATTGAGCGTCGAGCAAAATTTCTGCAAGGGAATTTAAAAGGATAATGTGACATATTAACCTTAGGAACTTAGGAATGAAAGGCTAATACCAAACGATTTGGATCGTTTCATTTCCTTTGGGGAAGAAAGAAAATAATGCTACGCAAAGGTTTTAAACATTTGTAACTACATTCTTAGATTTCTCTCAATAAATAATTCAGGACATCGATTCGAGGATTAAAAATGTTTCTATTTTTTATACCAGTTTGAATTTAATACATATAAGTGTTTGAGAATAGTTTCTTTGACACACAAATTTTTCAAATGCATTTTAAAGGAAACTTCTACAATAAATCATTGGGAGAGTTATTTTAACGTCTCACTATTAGACTGCATGACAGCTATTGGCGATGGACCTGAACCATGGTCAAGTGACACCCCACAGCTGGCACTCTCTCTCCTAACTTTTACACCACACAAACGGGAGGTTGTGTGAGCCTCGACACATTTACCGTGCAGCGGCCTCGTCTACACTGAGGGTTGTCAGCGGCAGAAGGCTCGAACTCATACCACGCCAGCCACGACCTTGACCACTAGGCTACAGTAAAATAAGCCGCTCCAAATTCTATTGCAATAATCGCTTTGTTAAAATTTGCCCTGAATAAACTTCATTTCCCACGATTGAAATAAATCATTTTTTAAATGTACGCAAAATGTTCGATTATGCAAAAAATGTCTTTTCGACGTTTTACAATTCTTTTCTTACTCTGAAATAGACACGTCGCGCCACTTGTTACAACTCAATTCCTTTTTCGCATTTTTGAATTTCCATTCTCATGCGAAAATACTATCGTCAAGGGAACATTAAACACGGACAATATAAAGTGAAGTAATTCTCGAGATTCCAGTCTCTATTAAAGAACGAATAATGTAGAATAACTATTTAGAAAGAAAAAAAAATAAATCTCCCTCATTTACCCCTGAATTATCAAAATAAAAATTAAATAGTTTGGAAAACTACTAATTAGATTTTAGTTTTCTTTTCTCTTGGAACAATTACAAATTATTTTTTGAAGAGGAGGAAGTATACATTAAACGAATGTGAAAATTCAAAAGGATTGCTAGAAAATAAAATTTTTAGTAATTCCTTGCATATTTGTACATCTTGTTCTTAGCAGATTTATGGTTTACTCTTATAAATATATACTTACAATAGAATGAAAAATAACGTAAGATTACAAAATATTTATTGATTTTTTTTTAAATTTTGTATATAACACGGAAGCTATTGACGGGTCCCGTCAAATCCCGGAAGCTTTCGTGAGCATTTGTTTTATTACACGACGATCGTTTCAAATCAAAAGTTTCCAAAATTCTGTTAAATTTACAAACATTTGTAATATAGAATGCAGATATGTGTAACCTGCCGTGTAAGGGGAGGGCCGATGCGGGTTAAATCTGTTGAGACTCAGTGTCTTCCCGTTGGTGTGATGTGGTAGGGTGCTAGAGCTAAGTTACGGAAGTTACTTGACCGTGGCTCAAAATGACGAGATCCACCGCCAATAGCCTCCACAGTAACGAAATAAAACTCTCTCTCGCAGTATGTGTAAAAATAGTAATTTAATACTAAGGAAAAATTTAGAGTTTTAAAAAGTAATTGCCTTTCAATTAAGTTCTATTTAAATAAACAAATATTTTTAAACTACACATTATTTTATTTTTGTGGTGAATTTCAACTAAAGGCTTCATAGATTATTTATTTTTCTCGATGAATGAAACTTTTGTTGTTGTTGTTTCGTATGCCACCTAATCTCGACTGAGTCAGATCCAGGCCCACGAGATTCATCATAGCAAGTGTCTAGATGTACGCCTGACGTTTGACGTAGCCTAGAGCACCACACAGGTAACAATACGTTTTTTTAGCTGACTTTTTCTCTAATTTTGAGGAAAAACACCCTGGAGAAGGTCAGGTGTCTCCCACCCCTCTTCCCCTTTCATCAGACTCATGAGAGCGCTTGCGGCTCGACAAATGAAATATTTAAAAACTATTTTGAATCTTAAAGGTTTCCCCATTGTGGTTTAGAAAAGAGCAGTAACTACATCGTACCTCTGATTTAAAAAAATGAATTAATTAACTGAAAAAGAGACGAACATTTATTTTAATATAATTACAAATGAAAATAATAAGAACAATTGAGAAAAATTTTAAAATAAAAAAAATGCAAATATGAATAAGTACAAATTAGTTAAAATTTTTTATAAACGTAAAATATTATTCATATGATTTAAAACAAAATATTTTCTGACATAATAAAAAATAGATATTTAAACTGATGTAATTTATGTATATCACCTGGCAATATTACATCATCTCAACTTCAAGCTAACTTTGATCTTATAACGAAATAAAAAAAAAACATTTTGTTTGATTTCCTGTAAATCCTCCGATGAGAGATTTTTTATTACGTTTTCTTTTTAAACCTAAAATACTACGCTTTCAGAGAAAAAACAAAACCCAGAGGAAAATTGTAGCAAAATAAATAATTCATCATTGTCATTTAGAGAAGTTGCAAATAATGTATTTCTTTTGCACTTTATTCCATGTGAAAGAGTTTCATGATATTTTGAAAAGCACACAGAGCACGTTGAAGGTTTATTTGGCTAAGATTTATTTTTATGAGCATTCTTAAACATATAAAGCATAATGAAAAACGTTTTACACAATTCTTTTTTAGAACTAACATCCATATTTTTATATTGAATACACTTTTATCCCGGGAGTGTTGGCACGAAGCGCAGAGTAACATGCGTATTTCACCAATAAATATTGTCGCGAAATACTGGTATCTCTCCCCATCGGGAAAAAAATATATTTGTATGGTCTCCTATATCCTCGCGAGGGCTACGATGCACAGAACTACGTACGCGAGGGCACAGAACTGACTGAGAATGAATTATAATATTTTTTTTCCGGTTTTCTTTTCCTTACTGGAAGCTAAAAAAAAAGGAAACGTAGGAGTGCTAAAGTAACTGAGAAGAATTGTTTCTAACGGTAATTCAAAAAAAAAAAAAAAAAAATGGGCACACTAAGAAATCAAAAAGGAAAAAAAACATACACAGAAATGAAATAATTTGCGAAATGGCGAGGTATTTAGGAAAAGGCCCCCAGTAAACCATTTTAGTAAAGTTTCATCATTAAGATGAAATTTATAGAGAATTATTTGGCAAGAAAAAAAAAGAGTTTAAAACTAATCATATATGCTGTTAAATAATTCGATGAAAGCTATTTGTCTTTTTCGCGAGAACCTTCGAAGGAAAATACATTTAGAACTTTTATATCTCTGGGATCTGTATAGTAACAGCTGTTAAAAATAACTGAAAATATTCTTCAATTACTTTAGAAAAATGATTGATAACTCAGAAACTTTTTCAAATGTTTTTAGAAAATATCGTAGATAAGATTTGAAAATTCTGTTTCCTTCAGTATTTGAATAAGTATTTTTGAAACATAATAATATAGAAGAAGATAGATCCATACACTGCTGTTTGTAAATAATGTAACACCATGTAGGAATCATCAGAATTAAATGCACTGCAAATATCGATTTTAGGATTTTGCGTAAAATAGTAAAGTTTCAGAGCTAACGCTCATGCGTGGTGTGCGCAGCGCCCTCTGAACTGATGCTGAAGCCTATAAACAGAGGGCTGTAGCGAGACGTTCAAAATAGTTAAGAATTATTTGTTAGTGGCGAACGTTTTGTGAAGCCTAAATATGCCTCAACGACGAAATAAGGAGAAATTCCAACAACTTACGGAGTTTGAATAGGGAAGGATTACCAGCCTTCGAGACGGAGGATATTCCTATCGTGCAATCGGAGCTTATGTGCAGCGGAATAGTTCCAGAATGATGCGAGTTTGGAAGCGGTGGACCGACAAGCACCGAACAACACGAAAAACTAGCAATGGACGAAGGAAAGTAACGTCAGCGCGCAATGATCGACACCTGCTCCGCATGGCGGAGAATGGCTGTGCAGCTTCTTCCAAGCAGTTGGCAGCACGTTGATCTACTGCTACAGGTGTACTAATATTGATTTCGACAAATCGTTAAAGTCTGCTGCATCGTGGATTGCGTGCAAGGTTGCCTTTATACAGGATTCCCCTCACGGCAAATCATCAACGGATGCGTCTGCAATGGGCTCATGAGCACAGAGCCTGGCAAGCTGATTGGCACCAAATTGTCTTTTCAGATGAATCACGCTTTAATTTGTGGACCCTGATGGCTGTATTCCAGTTAGAGGCTATGCCGGTGATCAGTGTCTTCCAGAGTGCGTCATCGAACGACATAGTGGCCTACACCCAGAGTTATGGTTTGGGGTGTGATTTCCTATCATTCACGATCCAATTTGCTACGAATATAGGGTAATCTTAATAGCAACAGATACGTACGTACGTATACGCTCCTCCCTGGAGCTATCTTTCAGGAGGATAATGCACGCCCACATGCTGCAAAGACTGTTCGAGACTTCTGTTTAGTCCAACACAAACAACTTTTTCCTTGACCTGCTTATTTGCCGGATATGTCCTATTGGGGATGTGTAGAATTTTGTAGAATCACGTTTCGCTCGTGATTCGCGTCTTGCAGCGTCAAAAGACGAATTTTTGCTGCGCATACAACCAATATGGAATTCTCTTTTCACAAGCAGACATTCAAAAACTATTGGACTCCTTTCCACGTCGTATAGCAGCACTTATTGTAGCGCGTGGTGGCTACACCAAATACTAAATTCGAACACTAATTGTTGCTTCTTTTTGCTTTGAAAATTTCCTCATTTATTTTTACTAATACAATTCATTTGTGCATTAAATTTCATTCATATCTGACGATTCATCCATGGTGTTGCATTTTTTACAAACAGCAGTATATTTCAAAGAAATTTTAACCGAAAACGGTTATTACTTCATGTGATATAATATACTCAATGTTCGAGACATTGATCTATAGATAGTAAAATTTTGTGCCAAAATTCTAGTTTTACCAGTGTATATAAATCAAAAAGTAGTTGCATCTAGACAGAATATCATTATTACAGAAGCTTATTTCATAAAAAAAAAACATTTTAAAATGTTATTTTCCCCATTTTTTTGCCAAAAAATTTCTTTAAAAAAGTTTTATTGCAATAATATTTTTTAAGAAATTATATATATACATATGTACAGTCTAATTCTAGTGATACTAAAAGTCAAAAATAAATAAACAGGATTAAGGTATTGAAGTTTTTGAAAAAAAATATATAAGAAATTGTATAGGTGATTTTTATGTAATTTGGTGTGCTAATTTCAAAAATGCCCACCATTTTTCCCCCATCACATCAGAATTTTTTGTAAACTCGATATCGCTATTTTTGATAAATCATATTTTAAAAAAACGCAATTTTCTCAAATAATTTAGCATGTACAGTTTAGAAGAATAGTAGTTTTTTCATCCAGTTAAATCTATGTAAATATCGATTCTGGATAAGGCAAATTGATTTTTAGCAAATGGATGACAAACCGCTGTCGCTAGATCTCATTTTACATAAAACCCAGGAGTTTTCTTGGGGCTTAAGATTTTACATTCATACAGTTTAATTTTTTATTAAGTTAATTTATACAGGAAATAAACACGATTGGCTCAGAAGAACAAATATTATGGCTGTGTACATGAAAGTTTTTTTTGTTTTGTTTAACATTTATAAACCCCGTGGACCACGCAATGTATAACACGGGGGCATACAAAACAGACAGAAGAAAGGGGATTACAACACAAACATCCATGCCTTCTCCGAGATTCGAACCCTGTCCCTACGGCACCAAAGTCAGCTTCACTGACCACTATACTGGATGGGCGGCTACATAAAAGTTTGAAACAAGTTTTAAACACAAAAAGCAAAACGAAACAAAATTTTTATATGTTCTCTTTTTCCTTCCGAACTTCATTTTGACATTCTTCTTTCATGTTCAATCTCAGGCCCATCTCTAACTAACATCCAATAATAGTCGGGAAGTATGTTTTCATCCTATATTCCTTGATATTTGTGCTCCATATCTTGGATGTGTTGGGGGCTCCTTTAAATTCATTCCTCTCTAACTTATCCAAAATTTTCAGGGGGAAAGTTTCTAAGTTAGTGACCCAACCAACTATAGTTTCTTCCTGTGTTTCCATGGTAGTCTATCCATCATAAGCTTATGGATATCTGGACTAGTAAAGATTCTCAACATAGAGAGATTCGGATAGACCTTGAAACTTTTTGCACAGCTATTTGAAACAATCACTACATCTTTCGAAATGGCCTTGTCAAACTGCTTCACTGCACTTAATTTTATATTCAGACTCAATTAAGCTATTTCAAATCACGTTCTTGGTTTAATACTTCATTTTTTTAAACATTCTGTTTTGACCCTATGTTATCATCGCTGCCTTACTCACAAATGAAGTATACAAACTTTGTTTATCAGCCTTTTTTACCAAGGAACATGTAGATAACCATAAATGGTCCAACAGTAATCGACATATTTTATTTTGTTGAGGACGAGAGTCAGGTTTTGATAGTGTTCCTGCAAATGTACCGAGAATTTAACTGGTACAGATGCATACTGCCTTCCGTGATGAAGAAAGATATCTTGTGTTTGTGTGTGTGTGGTGTGTGTGTGTGTGAAGGCTCCTTTTCGATGAATTCAAAATTCCCTGCATTCATTTTTATGGTACATTGTATTAAATGTGCTAATCTATCTCGGAACATCGGAAAAATAGAACAGATTCTCGTTTTCTTCAAAGTACTTCACAAATTGTTTTTCTCAATTCCTATTAAAATAAAATTGGGTTCTTTTGGCCAATAAGATTTTTCTTTCAATATGGAATCCAACAATTCAGATGCCTCTTTCAAAAGGCTCAAATTTTAAGTCAGATCATTAAATTTAATCTTAGAGAAGAGTACAGGTGAATTGGCTTCAGAGGTCTCTGAATAGCTTAAGAGAGCTTATAGATCCTGAGAAATCAGTACCCAGAACACAACCATCACTGGCAATAATAACAGCACTTTTACGCCTGGGCATTGAGTCAAACAGAGATTAGATATCTTTTTTTGTACAGGTGCCCGTTTTTTAGAAGCCCATACAGTTTCAACCCGATGCCACGGCTCATCAACAGTAGTGACTGGAGTATGATTAAGAGACATTTGCTCGGCAACCATGGAGCAGACGTTATATGCTGGCAAGAGATCTTTTGAATGTGCAGGCCAGGGCAACAGGCGAACATTTTCCGTGTTAAGAAAGATTTGTACAATACCAGCAACATGCGGTTGTGAATTATCTTGCTGAAATGTAGGGTTTCGCAGGGCTGGACTATATATATAAAGGGTAGAGACACGGATCGTAACACATCAGAAATGTGACTTGCACTGTTTAGAGTGTATTCAAGGGGAACAAGCGGTGACCGAGACGTATGTGCAATAGAACCCCATACAACCACGCCAGGGGATGGTCCAGATGAAGATGACAAAAGAGCTCTGCCAATGTGCGTTCTCCACGATGTCACCCAACACGGATGCGAACACCTTGATGATGTAAACAAAACATAGATTCATATAAAAAACGACGTCTCGCCATTTGAGCTTCCAGATTCGTCGTTGATCACACCATTGAAGACACTCCTGTCTGTGATGCAGAGTCTAGAGTAGTCACAACCATGATCTCCGATCTGGTGCTAAAAACGTCGGTGAACTGTTCGTGCAGACACTTGTCTTGCAAACGAACCCAATGCCTGACTCAGGATTCGTGAGCAGGGCCAATTCTTGGCTGCACGATCCATTAACGCCATTCAAATAACATGCCTGTCTCCTCTAGTAATAGGGTGCGCCATTGAGATCCAGCACGATGTTTCGTATTACCATCCTGAATCCCTCGAATCCATATTTTATTAAAAGTCATTGGATCTCGATTGACACGAGCAACAATACTGCGATACGATAAACCGCAATCCCGGTACACTACAATTCAACCTTTATGAAAGCAAGAAATGTGCTTGTACGCATTTCTGCTTCTTACACGAGGCATCACAACAACTTTTCACCAGGCAACAACGTTCAGATGCAATTTGTGCATGAGAAACCGGCTGAACAATTTGCTCATTTAAACATCTTGTTGGTGTCGTTACTGGCGCCTTCTTTGTCTGAATGCTCTGAAAAACTATTCATTTGCATATCACAGCATCTTCCTGTCGTTTAAGTTTCACGTCTGTAGCATGCCGCCTTCTTGGTGTAGCAATTTTAAAACCCATTAGTGTAGTTTGTTTTATATATCTATTTTAAGCTGAAAGTTTCGTAAGTTTGATGAATAAAAAACCATGTTTTGTATTTTTACTATTTGTAGGAATCTTTATAAATCTTGGATATTTCGAGGTTAATTAGAAAAAAATGCCAAAGTCTTTCAGATTTGACACACAAACAGTCCTTTAGATTTCCTTAAAACCGATTAAAAAAAGTTGAAGCATTTACGTATTACATCGTCCACCAGTTTTGCTGAGACAAAAGACATCGCCAAATCATAAATTGTCGACAAATGTTGTCATTGTTTCTGCGCAATTGAATTCCAGCACATGTGAATGTGATAAGCTACCGATGGCTCAAAAGAATACTGTATTTTTAAAAAACGCGCAATTGAAGTTCATGAAAGATCTCATAACAACTATAAATTTTTAAGTTGCCAAAACGCCGCAAGTACATTCAAAATCGTGAGAAATGAATCTTCGTTCCGTTGTGTTGCCACAAAATTTCTCATCAGAATCTAAATGCAATCGTGCAGGTTCCGAGAAGTTTCTCATTTTGCTGAGCCTCATAGTCCGAAATTTTAATCACATTTTTCGCACCAAAACAAAACAAGAAAATATTAGAAATGAAATAAAAAAATGTTGTTGTTTCTATCAGTGGAAGTTATTTCTATCACTGGGAATAAAATCGGGGAAATAGATGACAAAATAAGATGTCGGCAGAAAACAGAAGATCAAGTTTAATGTTTGCAAAACGATTATCGGACTCATTCTTTTTGTTTATCGAGTACAATAGCACTGCAACACCCACTTCAATGTTGAAGCATATTTCATAACGAACTTCTTTTCAATGCAGTGGTTTGTAAGCGGTCTTCTTTTTTCATCTTAAATAACAGTGATAATGTAGCTGAAAAAATTGAATGAATCAAATAATTCAACTCCAATGAAGAGTATTTATCAACCTAGCAGCTGAAAGCTACACGAGGGCCATTACTGACCCTCATCTTACCGTAGCAAAGACTTCTTGAGATGGCACCCTATTTTCCAGACTACCATACCACGTCAACGTAAATGTCAAAAGCTCTTGATGGAACGACGCCGGACACGAGCTTACGACCAAGACTCCTTGCTTACTATAGCCCAAAATCTTTTGGGGACAAAATGGAAATATACATCAAATAAATAAAAAGTACACAAATAAAAGGGAGTTGTATCTGTAGAAAATTTTGCGTCACAGGGAAATGAAATCAAATCCCGATAGCCTTAAGAGAGAAAAAAAACCCGTTTTTTTCTCAAAAACGTGGAAAAAAGTTTTACCATTTGTTTCTCGCCTGAGAAACTCTGATAAAGCAAGAAATACGTGAGGAAAGTCGGTGTCATACGAGCTCAGACAAAAACAATCTGGTTGGAATGTTGGCCAGACAATTCTTTCAAGAATACCCGTGGGGTGGAATGAAAAGAAAAATTTAAGGTCACATCACACTCATGGCGAAATCTGCAAATTCTACGCGCATAAAACAGGAAAACCCCTCTCCTGCCCTTCGAAGAGAAACATGGGAGCAGCCAATCAGGACGATGTTCCTCACAAAAGGTTAACGATAGATAAGTATTCAGACTTTGGATTTCAGAATTCTGGGAGCAAAAGGATTTCGTATAAAATTCAATCTCGGTTTATAACGGGACAAAGGGGAAAAAAACTCATTTTGCTTGAAATTTGAATCAAGCCTTGAAATAAAAGAAGCGGCGGTTTTTTCACAGCGGCGCATTTTTGTTTTGCAACTCTTTTTTTTTTTTTTACTTTTCTTTTTTTTTTTCAAAAAAAAAGCAAGATAGTTTATCGAAAGATATTGAGGAAAGGAATGCTTCGAAAGGGGGAAGAAAAAAATGAAACTGTTGTTGCGTTTTTCGAATAAATGCGAAAGCCCGACCGAAATATCTTATCTTAAAGCCATCTTCTTTTCGGTGGAAGAACAGAAATCCTTTACTAGAGTTCTCAAAACGAAATGTGTTGTTTAAAAGCGAAAAATGCTTCTGAACAATACAAAACAAACAAACAAAAATCTGAGAGAGAAATATGAACTGTTTTTCTCCCACATCCTTGGGCCTCTTTTTTTTTTTTATTTCAACGGCAAACAACTAACTTTTTTTTCCAATATAAAATTTCAGCTCCTATTCCTTCCCCTGGAAAGCGGGATCGGCTGCGCTTAAATTACTTACCGTCGTGTTTATATTCATGTAAAAGACATTTTATTCGACACTAAATCACGGGTTTTCCGTAGGATCGTTTCCCATAAAAGGGTAGACTGTTCCCGCTCCAAACAAATCACTCTGTAAATGTCGATTCGAATGAAGATAAAGCGCATGAACTGAAGTAAGCGCATCTTTAGAGAGATGTATAGGAACGGCGACTCGGTCTAAGGATAAAAATTATGATCCGTAACTATTATTACAGACAGAGTCAACTCAAAATGATTCCGGAAGAAACCAGAAAACAAATGCGACTAATCGTATGCGCGAGCATCTATTGATTTATTACGATATCAAAAAATAGGCTCCAATTGGTCTTGGTAGCCGAGAAGTTTGGAGCTCGCCTTGTAGGGAAACACATTATATCTGTCCAGGCTCCAAATTCATACGTTGGCGAAAGATTCAAAAGAAAAAGTGATTTTTCTTGATTTTCTGAAAAGAAAGCGCGTACCATTTTTTTACATTACAATGTCTGTTACTATTAGTTTTCGTATTGCTTGGAAGTGTGACTTAAGTTTTTTTTTTCTGGTACTTTTCGGTTGTTCGAATTCTGAAGCCAAATACACAGCAACACGTAGAAAATACACTAAATTTTATTCCACCAATGTGTTTGTATAGTGAATACATCTTATCGATAAAATTGATAAAGACATCTAGTCTTGAAATGGAAATTTTTTATTTAAATTCTAGTGTAATTTCTTAGTCAAACAATGGAAAATTGCCATATTACTCTCTTCTGTATTGACTCAGAGAATCCACTAATCTCTGGTGTAAGCAATTCATTTGCAATCAATCAAAAAAAGTCACTCTCTCCAAAAGAATTTTAACAAGACAATTTTAAAATAAACAAAATTTCAATGAATCGTCATCAACCTGCTATCTCCGTATCTCTATCTTTCAAAAAATGAATAAAATGAAATAAAATAAATTATCTTTAATGTTTCCTTATTTTTGGATAGAAACTACGGATAACAAAAATAACAAAACGAGGTTTTTCGTTTTTACAGAAAAGGTTGGTTAACGTAATCTACACTGCTGTCCAAAAGTTAAGCATAAATCGTAAAATGCGAAAAACATGGAGTAAATATTCGTAAAATTATTCCGAATTTCTTGCGGATATTAATTGAGTGAAGAAGAAACATTGGGTTTATGCAAAACTTTTCAGTCGACTACGTCTTGCACGAAACACCGGTGCATGTCGGAACGCGGAGAAACCGATTCACGCAGCATAGGAAGTTCAGACAAGTTTCATGAAACTGCTGTGCGAAGGAACGTTGTTAACCAACAAACAAGGTGAATGATGACTCAAAGACGCCAATTGGACATGTTTACAAAAGGAAGAATCGTTGGAATGCTGGAATCCTCACGATAACAAATCGAAGTGTCTCGAATTCTGAATGTAGACCAGTCTGTGATCTCAAGACTGTGGCAGAGGTTTCAAAGAACGGGAGATGTTACCCAACAACTAGTGTCAGGTCGACCAAGAGTCACAACCCCTCACCAAGACCGATATCTGGTAATAAGTGCGCTACGTCAGAGGGGCACTACTGCCAGAGCACTGGGTTCGGCGCTCACAGTCGCCACAGGAATATGAATTTCGAGACAAACTGTTTACAGGAGACTCAATCATGCTGGTCTGTATGCCAGAAGACAAGCAGTTTGCATTCCCCTCACGGCTGCGCATAAACACGCTCGTTTGAACTGGAGTTTGAAACATCAACATTGGAGTGTGGGCCAATGTGATGTTCAGTGACGAGTCCCAGTTTAGTCTGAGTAGTGATTCTCGGAAAGTAACGATATGGAGAGAACGTGGAACACGTTTTGAACCAAGAAACATAACGGAAAGACATCATTTTCCATCAATGGTATGGGCAGGCATCATGATGGACGGCCGAACAGACCATTTCTTTGACACGGGGTCTGTGACTGCTCAAAGATACAGAGACGAAATTCTTGAGCCTTATGTTCGCTTGTTTCGAGGTGCTGTCGGTCCTGACTTCATATTCATGGATGATAACGCGCCATGTCACCGAGCGGTGCTGATTGATGACTTCCTTGAAACGGAAAACATCCAGCGCAAGTCGTGGCCTGCGAACTTCCCTGATTTAAATCCTATCGAGCATGTATGGGATATGCTCGGGAGACAAATGGCAGTCCTTTCGTACCCACCAAGCTCCGTTACAGAACTGAAGAGAGCTCTCCAAGAAGCTTGGAACAGTTTGAGCCCACAACTCATTCATCATCTCACAGCAAGTATGGCAAATCGCTGTGCAGCGTGCCTGGCTGTCAGAGGTGACCACACGCCTTATTAAACTGTAGCGTCAGTATTTTATTTAATGTTTTCTTTCATTTTTTCTTTAAAGTGTGAATCCTTGCTATGCTCAGTTTTCTTTCAAACTGCTACCTTTCAATAATAAAAATAATTATTATCATTCTTTTGATTTGCTTTCTTATTTTATAACCATCTTACACTCGCATATCGCGTTTCCCGCCATTCTGATTTACAGTTTCTTCTTTATTCACATAATTATCAATTATGCTTATCTTTTGGTCACCAGTGTATATATACTTTAGAACAGGCATGTCAAACACGCGGCCCGCCTGCACATAGGTTGCGGCCCGCGGGGACATTTTACAAAATTGATTACATTTTTCTAAATAAATCTTTATAGTTTTTTTTTTATTTTGAAATTTATTTCCGGTAAACTTTTTAAAATTTATAACATATTAACCTGTTATCTATTCTTGTTTTTAAAAAATCCTATTCAATTATAAAAATAGCCTTTAAATGAAAATAATTTAATTTTTTATTAATTTTTTTTCATTTAATTTTGTTATAATAAATTAGTTTTTATTCAATTTTTAAATGCATTTATGAATCTTATTTGTTATTGATCGTACTACGATTAATCCTTTTTGCGACTTTTATTTCTCTTTGAAGTGTCCAATCAGCGAGAGACGAATAGCGGGATTTCAGAAGCAGTTGAAATATTATTTATTAAAATTTAAAACCTTAGATGGCCAAGACAAAATGTAATAATTATTCAATAGTTTGTGAATGAAAGTTGATTTTGGTTTTTATTCAAATTAAACTAAAAAGTTATTTAATAAACATAATCAAAATCCAAGAACAGAGTAAGAAAAGATGAATTGAAGATGAACATCGTAATTCTCAAGAAAAATGGGAACTGCAATATTTTTATGCCCAAAGCAAGAATAAAACATAGTGCCTGACATGTAAAAACTGAAATTCAGTTTCTTAGGGATATAACTTTAAAAGGCTGACACAAATCCAAACTCAAACTATGACAAATTTGTTGCGAAACTTTGTGAAGACGAGTTGTCGGAATTGAAATCAACTCTTAAAAATTGAAAAAAGTGTATTCACTACATTTGTTGAGAGAGTGAGAGTTAAATATTAACGTCGCACTGCTCAGAAACTCGAGGGCGTTTGATAACGGACCATGGTCAAGTGACGAGGTCGGAGGACGTTTTAGCATCGACATGTTTAATGTGCATCGGCTTCATTGATACAAGGTTTAAACTTATATGACTCGAGTTCTCATTACCTTGACCGCTAGGCTACCGCAGCACCTAAATTTGTTGAAGACTATACAACTGCAGTAAAAACTAATTATATATTATCACTTTTTTTAATCGTAAGCATAGATCGAAACCATTTACTAAAGAAAAATTTTTTTAATGGTTAATTAAAGGGAAGGAATTTCTGTATTTACTCGAATCTAAGTTGCATTTTTTCCCAATGTTAATGCTACTGAAAATCGGGCATGGGTTGGAATCGAAGGGAAAGAAATTTGTTGGATGGGGTATTCAGAGTACTTACGAGGGCATGTATGTAATTAAAAGTTTATAATACTAATAACATAAAAAATTATTCCGTTCTTATTAGTTCTCATTTTAAATTTATTTTAATTTCGCAAAATTTGATATCGATAAACCCTCCTTCACTATTTTTCATCTTTCATAAAAATTTGTTGATAATTTGGGGTGCCGCTTAGAATCGATGGCGGCTTAGATTCGAAAAAAATGGTATTATGTCCAGCACAAATAAAAAAATTTAAAAGTGTAAGTTTAAGTCGAAATTCTGTAATTAGCAGAGGTCATGAAATAATCGAGTCGATTCATGTATTATGCATAATACATATTTTTGATGCATTTAAAGAAGTTTTGTGACAAAGTGTTCTTGGGGAAAAGTTGGTTTGTCTTGCTACTAATAGCGAACCTACCGTGCCCAGTATTACTAAGGGAGCAGCGAGATTAAAAGAAACAAGAAAACAGCATGGTAATAATAATTTTAAACATTTTTAATTGTATTATTTCATAGCAAGTACTGTTCTTTGGGATGAACTATGATATATTGGGCATGTTTTAAAGTAGTTAGTAAAATTGTAAACTACATTCGAGCATGTAGACTTGAACACCGTACATTTGCTTCATTTCTGGAAGATACAGAATGTGAATTTATCAGTCAACTATATTACATGAAAGTTCAATGGATTTCAAGTCATAAATTGTTAAAACGATTTTTTAATTTTCTGGAAAAAATTATTTTTTTGGAAACAACGAAAACATTAGGAATGTGCTAAATTAAAAGACGATAAAATAATGAAAGAAGAAAAAGATTCTGAATTAAAAGATGAAGTATTATCAACTGGGAAAACCCCTGTCTTTCTCAGCTGATTTTAAAAGTCTTAAACTTATCTTAAGCTTCAAGGCAAAAATCCTTTTGTTACAATGCTATCTGATACTAACACTTTCAAACAAAAATTATTACAAACAGAGAGAGAAAATATCTCACTTTTTGAAAGCATTCAAAAAGTATTGTTTTAATCACTTAAATTACAATTTACAGAATATTCTCACGAAATTCAATTGTTAAAGATGGAATTCGCGATCGCGAAAATATTTTCTAAATTTTAAAAATTTTGAATTACAATTTCATTTCTTAATTTCCCCTCTATCTATCGATATTGAAAATGTTGATGAAAATTTACAAACAGAATTAATTGAAATCTATTGTGATTCTTTGCTGAAGCAAAAACGTTTGGAATTTGAAACTAGATTTTTATACATATTCATCTGTAGATCGGTTTCTTAAATTGTTATCATTTGTTACGTGTATAATGAATGTCTATGTGTTTTTTTTTTATTGAGAGCATTTATAAACCCCGTGCACCACACAATGTATCACACGGGGGCGAATAACACAAAGGAAAGATTTCAACACAAACATCCATGCCTTCTCCGGGATTCGAGCCCAGATTCCCTACCGTTCCGCAATCAGCGTCACTAACCACTATACCGTATGGGAGGCTCAAAGCTATGTTTGGAAGCATTTATGTATGAGTTAAATTTTTTTCTTTAAAGGAAAATAAAAAATTCTCAAAAGTCCAGATTAAATGATAAACATTTATCATCATTTTTTAATACTACATCAGCTCAATGTGTTCAACCAAGTTCTTATGACTTAAGTTGAGAGAAAACAAATGATGTCAAATATCTTCTAAAAGAAATATTAAATTGTATTTCGCATTATAACTTTTACTTTGGGTTTTTTTATAAAACATGTATAGTTTAAAAATAAAAGGAAATATTAAACGATTACATGTATAATATATAATACCTTGAGTTTTATAAATAAGAAATAATGATTCTAAAAATCCTGTTTTATTAATTATTTGAGCATTTAAAAAACATGCGGCCCTCAACTTAATATAAATACTTCATGTGGCCTGTGAATGCGATGGAAAAGTAATCGGTCTGTACTGTTTGAAGAATCTTTATTTATGTTTACTACACAGTTACACAAAATACATCTGGCGGCTCTCGCGCGCCCTCTTACGGAGAAAAGATAAGAAGGCTTAAAAAAAATGTTACAACATGCCGCCCACCTTGAAATATTATTTCAATATACATGAACAATATAAAGTTATGTTACATGAATACATGAATGAAAATTTAATATTTAAGTAAACATTCACAACAATGAAATATATATGCATATTGAAATGAGCTACAAATAATAAAATATAGATTTAAATTGGTAAAATACTTAATTTTGTTATATTTCTTTTAAATATGCCATCTGATGTTTTGACAGTAACAACCCTGACTATATTGTCTAAACCAGGATATAATTGAACAATTCTACCCATTTTCCATTTAGTAGGGGGTAAATTGTCCTCTTTTATAAGGCACAAGTCATTCAACTGAAAATTTTTAGTTTGCAGAAGCCATTTTGGCCTTTGTTGCAATCGAGATAAATACTCTTTGTGCCAACGTTTCCAAAACTGTTGAACTAGTTTTTGAATTTGTTGCCATCTAGTAAGATAAGAATGACTTGAGTCAATGTAATTAGGTCCAGGAATACTTGTCAAAGGCCTTCCAATAATGAAATGACTAGGCGTTAAGGCTGATAGGTTGTTAGGGTCATTAGATATGGGCGTTAATGGTCTGAAACTAAGACAAGCCTCTATTTGAGTTTGAAACGTTTCAAACTCTTCATATGTTAATTTAGTTTCTCCAACAACGCGTTTTAAGTGATATTTAGTTGACTTTATTCCAGTTTCCCAGAGACCACCCATGTGTGGTGCACCTGGAACATTTAGATGCCATTTAATACCATTATCAGTTAAAAATTTGCTAACATTTTGACTATAATATTCTGATTTTGCAAGCTTCTCAAATTCCATGAGTTTGCGTTTTGCTCCAACAAAGTTGGAACCGCAATCACCGTATATGTCACTGTTTTTTCCTCTGCGGGAAATAAACCTCTTCAGAGCTGCAACAAATGCATCTGCTGAAAGATCAGTCACCAGTTCTAGATGAATAGCTCTAGTAGAGTGAAACAAACAAACAGAGCTATGTATGCTTTAAAGGATTTGGAACCTCTACCTTTAATGGTTTTAAAAAATTTGAAAAGGACCAGCATAATCTACTCCACAGCGCATAAAAGCAGGAGCAGATGAAATGCGAGAAGATGGCAAATTGCTCATCACTTGATTAGTGATGGAAGCTTTTACTTTGCAACATTTTACACATTTTCTTATTAAGTGTCTGATGACATCTCTAGCACCTATTATCCAATATTGTTCTTGAATACAAGATTGCACAAGTTGTGTACCAGCATGCAAGAGAATTTTATGATAATGTCTAATAATGAGATCTGTTAGAATATGCCTTTTTGGCAGTAGGATGGGATGTTTGTGGCCATATGCGAGATTTGCATGTCGCAAACGACCGCCCACCCTGAGAATGTTTGAATGATCTAAAAACGGATTAAGAGATAAAATTTTGCTTCTGCAAGATAGTGGTTGATTTCTTTTTAAAGCATTGATCTCATTATTAAATTCAATAGTTTGCACTAATTTAATTAATACATACATAGCATTGTTTAGTTCATTAATTTTTAAAAACCCATTTGTTTTATCCTTTGAATTTTTACAATTATTGACAAATCTTAAACAATATGATATTATATGTTTAAGTTTAGAAAGAGATGAGAATTCATGAAGTAAATCATTATCATCAGGCAAGTGATTTGGTACAATAATTGATTGTAATGTACAGTACCTTTCTTCTGGCACAGCATCATTCAATGCAGGAACTGAAGAGTCTGTCTGAAAAGGAAATGTTTCGTGTAAAAATTTGGGACCACACAACCATATTGAAGTGATTAAAGTTGAAGATGATACACCACGGGTTGCAAGATCTGCAGGATTTGCACTTCCACTGATATGATGCCACTGAGTAGCAGAAGACAACGTCTGGATTTTCGCCACTCTATTGGCTACGAACGTCTTCCATCGGCTGGCATGGGATCCTATCCAAGAAAGTACTATAGTGGAATCCGTATAAAATTGGGCTTGTGATATAGGGTAATTCAGAGCTTTACAAGTAAAGCCCATCAGTTTAACTAACAAAAGAGCTCCGCATAATTCTAGTCGAGGAAGTGAGACAGTTTTCAGTGGGGAAACTCTTGTCTTGTCTATTATTAGTTGAACGTTGATTTTTCCTGTATCTGATACAGAGCGACAATAAATTGCAGCTGTATAAGCCTTTTCAGAAGCATCACTGAAGCCAAATAGATGAAACTGGTTGTCTGAATCGACTAAAAAGAATCGTGGAATTTTGATGTCTTTGACAAATTGTACATCATTAGCAAGTTGTTCCCATTCAAGTTTAATGTCTGTAGGAACCCTTTCGTCCCACTTTAATTGTTGTTTCCACAGTCTTTGCATGATTGTTTTATACTGAATTGTGATGGGTGACAACCATCCAAGTGGATCGAATGTCTTAGCAATTGTAGAAAGTAATGTCCTTTTGGTTAAGGTGCCTTCAAAAGATAAAGGAGTGATTTTGAAGTAGAATACATCTGAAGCTGGATGCCACAGGATACCTAAGGTTTTTACTGTATCATCATTGTCTATATTCAAAGAAGTATTAGATAAACGCATATCTGAATCGATTGAATTTAAGAGTTCACTGCAATTAGAAGCCCATTTTCTCAATACAAGTCCGGCACTGGACACCATTTGAGTCAACTGGTTTTGTAGTTCCAGAGCTTCAGAGAGTGAATTGGCTCCGGACATCAAATCATCAACGTAGAAGTCCTTGAGAGCTGCTTTAGAAGCAAGAGGGAAAATATTTGATTCCTTTAATGCCAACTGCTGTAAGCATTTTATTGCAAGGTACGGCGCTGATGCAGTGCCATAAGCAATCCTTGTTAACCTAAAGTCTTGTATTGGCTCAAAAGGTGAATTACGCCACACGATTCTCTGGAAATCTGAATCGTGTAGAGTTATTTGTCTATACATTTTTTCTATGTCCGCAGTTATGGCTATTTTGTGCATCCTGAAGCGTAGGAGTAATGTTGTTAAGTCAGTCTGTAGCTGTGGACCAACCATTAGCTTATCGTTAAGAGAAATACCACTTGAGGACTTTGCAGATCCGTCAAATACCTCGCGAAATTTGTCACCATTTTTATTGGGTACTGGGTGATGCGGGAGATAAAAACTGGAACTGGCTGGAACGTCAATCTCGTTTTCTGGGATTAATTCCATGTGACCAAGTTTCAAGTAGTCATCCATGAATTTATGGTATTGATCAGAAAGAGATTGATTTTTACTGAACTGGCGTTCGATTTGCTGTAGACGATGCACGGCAATGTCTCTAGATGAACCAAGTTCATCACTAGAATCTCGGAATGGAAACTTGACTGCAAATCTACCTGTTGAGTCACGAGTATAAGTTCTTTTAAAATGATTTTCGCAAGCAATTTCTTCAATCGTAAAAGGTTTTGTTTCAGAGAGTTCCTCTAATTGCCAAAATTTGTCAAGTTGAAACTCTACTGCGTTGTAACTTGCATGATTTGATATGATTCTTTGGCAAGAAAGTTTTGTTTTTCCAAGAACAACCCAACCGAAAATGGTTTCCATTGCAGTTAAAGAATGTCCTGGAACATTTAAATGCCTGTTGAGCATTATTTCTCCAAACACGTCAGCACCTAGCAGAATGTCTATTGAGCTTGGCTGAAGACAGTTGATATCCGCTAATTGTAAATTTTTGAATGTATTCAAAGCAGACGCATCGACTTGAAATTGAGGAAGGTCACATTAATGCTGTAGATGCATTAATTTTGGGTAAAATTAATGCATCTACAGTAATACTTGTATTTTTGTGAAACAGTGATGTTATTTCTAACTGAACTAAGCCTGAAATCCTTCCCACGTTTCGCGAACTTAAACCGTCTACATTTATGTTTACGCTGGTGCGCTTAAGTTGTAATAAATTTACACAACTCTCTCTAACAAATGAGACTTGACTGGCTGAATCAATGAGTATTCTGCATTTTTGAAAAGCGCCATTAATGACTTTAACATAAACGATTGCGGTAGGCAATAAAACAGCCTGAGCGGCAGGTACGGTTGCATTATTGTTAATTATCGTGGAATCTTCCGTGTGTATATCTGATACCGTGTTGTCAATAAAAGTTTTGTTATTATTTGGATTTTTTGAACATAATATTGAATTATGTAATTTGGAACAAAATTTACAAACACCTGCACGGCATTTAGAAATGTGATGCGTTTTATTTTCTTTAAGACAGTTAAAACATAATTTGTATTTTTTAACAACATCCCATTTTTCTTTAATCGGAAGTTCTAAGAAACTATCGCATACAAATAATTCAAAATGTGAACCGCTATTGCAATGTACGCAAACATTCGAGACTATTTGTGAAGAGTAGGGAAATTTCTTATTTGTTTTGGTCATTTTACTTCCCCCCGCTTCAAAGAGAACAGATGTTTTTTCTTTCTGGCACTTGGCTAAAGAAGCGACTGCCTAAGACGAAAGATTTAAACTGGGCGATGGAGGGATTTTTTTTTTTTTTTGTTTGTTCGAGAGTCCAAACGCATAGTGTTTCAGGGTCGAGTTTCCCCCTTAGCAAGAAAATTATAAGGGTGTCCCAATGCTCCACGGGTTGCTTTAGGATTTGTAGTGTGTCAATGCATTGTTGGGTAGTGTCTATTATTTTTCGCAATCCCGACGCAGATTCTTGTTTTAAAACAGGCTGCGAAACTAATTTATTTAATGCTGCATTTATAATTTCTGCTTCATTCTCGTAGCGTTCGGTTAATGCATTCCACGCCTTTTGATAATTATAGTTTGTTATTTGAATAGATTGTAATATAGTGGCTGCTTCGCCTTTTACAGAAAGTTTAAGATATTGCAGTTTTTGACTATCGCTTAAAGAATTATTATTTCCTACACTCGCAAGAAATAAATCGCGAAACGTGATCCAGTCCATATAGTTTTAAGTGAATACTGGCAATTCTATGCGAGGAAGTTTTTTAAATTGTTTACATTAGTGTTAGCAATATTTTGGCATGCATTAGTTTTATTATCATTCCTAACAAGTTTTTTCATTTCCTCTTTTAAAATAATTTTTAGCGTATCTAATTTAGAAAATAAATCATGCATTTCTATTTCATAACCGTTAAAATCTTTATCTGTACAAGTACTTAGAAGATTATCATTAAAATTATTCACTTCAGTATCTATTAAATTAACATCTTTTTCATAAACTTCAATAATGGATTCAGAATTTGCTTGATTTTGTAAATCATCAATTTTGAAAACTAAACGAGTTAGCTTACCTTTTACGATTTTCTTTTGCTTAAGAATGGCGTCCATGTTGTTTTGTGACCTTTCCAATATCGAAGTTCAATGCTTGCGATGATTAGTGAACAAATTTGATGCTTGATTTTTTCGACAAATGTCGCAGACCGTTACACTTCATCAATAAAATATTTTGACTTGAATGCTGGTGCTCACGGACCACTATAAATGCTATGTAAAAGTAATCGGTCTGTACTGTTTGAAGAATCTTTATTTATGTTTACTACACAGTTACACAAAATACATCTGGCGGCTCTCGCGCGCCCTCTTACGGAGAAAAAAATAAGAAGGCTTAAAAAAAGGCTTACAGGTGAAAAGGGGGCGAGCGTCCCCTATTCACAATGATTTTTACTTTCAGTAGCACAACGATACCAAGCAAATTGCATTGAGCAGTCATGGCTGGTCAACAATGTTCTAAACCGATTCCGTAAGCCAATCCAGTCTTCAGACCTAAGCAAAATTGAATATTTGTGGGATTTACTCCAATGTATAACCACAGAGAGCACGTAATAACATTCAAACAAATGCATAAATATGTCATTGTAGAATGTTGGAACAAAATAAGTACAGAATAGTCAACTAAACTAATAGAATTCCTGTCAAATATGTCGAGGGAGGTTATGAAAACGATTGGAATAGCTTACAAAGTATTAACTTTTAGTTACAATCTATTACCATAAAAGTTTTTAAAGGTCTACGCAGAATTTTGATGTACACGGTTTGTGTTATTATCTAGTTATTAATATTTGTATTATTTTATGTAATTAGCAGGTGATAGTTGCTTATACTATTGAAATTTATGACTTTTTAGAAGATCCAATAAAATTTGAATTAATTCAGAAAGACTCCATTTACTTAGCGTTCTTTGCATGAATACGAAGATGATAGTATGTACGCAGACTTTCTGAGGTAAGTATATATTTGTTGCATCAAGTCTTTTTTTTTAATTATAGCAACAACAAAAAATGCGAAGCTCTGTTCCAACAACGAATTTTAATATACTTATCTCGTTTATCATTGATGAATACTTTGTGTCATGAATGACTTTAGTTTTTTAATTTTTTTATTATTATTTTAAAACTTTCTTTAAAGCAAACTGAAGAATATTGGTGATCATTTTGAATCTTGGTCTAGTGACTCTAATATGACTCTAGAAGTAGTTCCCTTCTCCCCAAGCTGCGACAACACGACTGGGTGAGAAATTTGAGCCTTGATTGGTTTAGCGTTCATCAGCCCACCAGAACGCCTAATTATTCAAGGCATCAGGACTCAATTGGACAGAGTTGGCTATCAATTGGCGATTATAACCACTGTGTCATGCGCCACTCTATGTAACGAAAACTGAACTTCTAATTAAGATTAATAATTTCTACCATAAGTGATATAAAATCCAAAACCAATTCGGTCGACATATATTAACATTGAAAGTCTCCACAAATTCTATTCTGCATTTGCTTGGGTGTACATTACACTTATATTTCTAAGAAATTCATCGGCTCAAAATTTTATATGATAAGTTAATTATAAACTTGTTTTTGTAGGTTTCAGATTGCAAAGCGTCAAAAAGAGAAAAGTCCATAAAATGTTGCAAGGGACCTCGTTCGAGAGTTAGAATTCATACATTACTAACTTTCTTCTCATAGAAAGCTAAAAAGATTATTTCACCGACAGTGATTTACCCCATCCATCCTTACTGACTAATGGTCGAGAGAGAATTAATGTCACTTCTTTACCCACACACATTTTGATTTTTTGATAGAGCTTCTATCTTATTTTTTGGCAGTGATGGATGCAATACTAGTATCCCAAATAAAATAAACGATAATATTTGTCAATGCTATCTAACAATTACTAATTACTTCTTACAAAAAGATCATCATTCGGTACCCACAACTAAAACTATAATTAAAATCAATGCACCCGTACTTAAAGATAACAGTTTTCTTGAAATGGTATTCAATACACAGTCGTAACATAATGGAAAAACATATATTTTGGAAAATGCCCCCTAATGAAGGACAGAGATATTAAGAGAAAAAATTCATCTCAATATGCTATCACTTATTGATATGTGCAAATTTCGCTTATATTTATCATATTCTTAAGCAAATATTTATTAATAATTTGAGATTTATTTATGAATAAAAAAAAGAAAATATTTAAAGTGACATGAATAAAAAATACTTCCGAGTATCCAAAAATAAAGAATATTAAATTATGTACTAAAAAGTAAATGGTTTATTATAAAGCAATTGCTACACTTTTTTTAATCAGGAAGAAACTGACTTTTACGCAACGTGTTTCATACTTCTGAACCACGATGAAAAAGTGCGGACAACTTTTGAACTGACACGCCATTCTCATAACTTTCACACCTTACCAAAGTAAACACTTTGAGTCCTTCTTCACGACGATTCTTTAGTTTCTCTGGGACTCGACAAAAGCCATGAATTTGCGATTGCCTGAGCAAAATTTTGCAATCAATCAAGAATTCTACAAAAATTAATCAATCATTCATTTTAACGGCAGAAAACAAGTCTTTCTTCATAATTTCTATCCGAACTTCTCGAAAATCTTATTTTTAATCTTATTCTTATTTTCCACAAGTTTGTAGACACTATTTTTCTCTTTCTATGATTTGAAGCCCCCACATTCTTTTCCTAAAAAGAGAACAAAAATGAGGGGGAGATTAGTATTTTAAGTTCCCCATTAGGAGTCCTGGGTGTGTTTACGAAAGCTCGACAAGTGGACACCAGAAAACAAATGACATCGAAGCCAAGTGAAAGAGAAAAACAAGGGAATGAAGTAGAAACGAATTCTTAGTCTCTAAATTTAATCAAGTAGTTTAGCGAAACAAGAAACGAACCCACGGCACAACCAATCGGGAATTAGAGTCCGTCTAAAGTTGGGGCGAGAAAAAGCAATCGCTTTTAATGCCCGAGGAAAAACGAAATTAGTTCCCTCTGAATTCCAGTCACTGGGTCCCGGCAACAAATGCTATGCGCACAAATAAAAAGAAAGCGAGCACTTTTCTCACCCAGAAATGCTCCCAAAATATACGTGTAGGGCAAAAATATTGGATAGGGGACTTATTTAGTTAGGGAAAATGCTGAGTGTTAGGGAAAAGGACGCAAGAGCATGCCCGCGAGAGAGAGTAGATTAATTTTCAGCTCTTAGGCTTAGCTCTTAGCTTTCCCATAAAATGACACGTTGAGAGTTTCGTTTGATACAATGGTGAATTTTAGAGACCTGTACACTAAAAATGTGCGATAAAAATAAAATTCAGATTGATCTCAATGCTAATGATGTAAAGAAGAAACATCCGTTGAAAATCTATAAAGTTTAAGTGTGTTTATACACTCTTTACTTCCCACAATAATCACAGTGGCCACTGTAACATAGTGGTTATGGTTGAACTCGTGGTTGGAGAGTAGGGGTTCGAGCCCTGGTGCCACAGTTGATCGGCCGTGTTTAACAGGCTGACGCACGATGCTGTTAAAATTAATTCCTCCTGTGTTGGTGTGCTCTGGAGAGGATTTCGCCGTCACTTGACAGATGCTCAAAACAACTAGATCCATCGCCAACAGCCCTCGTATTTTTTAAAAGTGCGACACTAACACGTCACTCACTCTCCCCCAGTAACCCGGTAGATAAGAGATCCTGCTCTCCTCAAGAGCGAATGACATCAATTCATCCTAATTCTGGTCATTGAATCCCTACAGAAAGGGATCAGAGAGAAAGAAAAACATCGAATGTTGATTTACCCCTAAACATGAGGTCTATGGGCGACGACGTTTTGAACCATGGTCAAATGATGAAGACAGCACCCGACTCCGTTTTACCATATTTCACAATACGCTATACGATGGATCTTTAGTTACTTTATGATTTGAGTCTACTATTCGATTGTAGCCACGCGGGCTCACGATTATGACCATTCGGTAACTGCACCGTAATAGAACATTTCGGAGAAGAAAACCACACGGTCTTTAATTCGTAGAAAAAGAGGAAGAGTCATAAACCAGGCTCATATAAAAATGGCTTGAAAAATTATTAACAGTGAAATTAGAAAAGGCTATTCAAAGTTATTTACAAAATGCACTTAAAAAACCTGGGGAAAAAAGAGTTCATTAATAATTAAGTCAATTTTCACAGTCGATTTTAAACCTGTATATATATTGCCTCTCTCTTTCTTTGCTCGTGAATTCAAAACCTGTTACAATATTTTCGTACGTACTTGTATTAACACCTACGCCTCTCTGATCATTTCATTTTTAACCCACTTAATAGCAAAATATCTCACGAAAAAATATTCACCAGACAAACATTAAAAAAGACTACTTATTCAAGACTACTTTAAAAAAAGTAGCAATTCGAACTTGCTTCGAAGAGATAAATCTCCAAGATATCTTTCAAAGAGTGGCTAATTTGGATGACAAAATTAAAACAGAGAAAAATATAAAAATTGTATAAGCAAAGATGAAATTCTTTTTTTACCTTTAATAAAATGTTTTCTTCTATTAGACATGTTTAGACCTTAGAGGACATTTTCTTCCGAGACGAATCATTTTCGAGAAAAAAACGAATTTCAGAGCTCAAAGGGTAAAAGCAACACCATAAAAATTTAAAAGTAAGACTTAGTAAAAGAATATTAAATTACATTCTTATGAAATTTTTCTACTATTTTTAGTTATTTTTCACAAAAAAAAAAAAAAAAAAAAAAAATTCTGAGATGTTGCATATTTATTGGTTTCAGTTCTATTAGACAGATGTAATGTAAAAATGAGTGTTCACAATATATCATAACGCAAAAGATTGTTAGTTTAGTATGAAATACCTCCACAAATAGGACAGAGATAAAATTTAGGAATTTAGAACCTAGAACACACACATAAGATAAAGAAAAAGTCAATGGTAAGACTCTTGTCTCATAAATTTTAAGAGCCTCAGAACTGTGATGTATGATTAAGCATGCTTTATATTATCCTAATTCTCCCCTTTCGACAGAAAATGCAAACACAAAACATCACAAGAAAAATACTGAATGAACAAAAGCCAAAATATTGACTGTCAGTTAAACCTAAAATGTACATGTGTAAACAGATAAACATGACAAATGTATGTGGGGCGGCGTCTAGGGGAAGGTTCGATTTTAATGTTAAAATAAGCACGCAGAGTTAAAATAACTTAATTTATTAATAACACAACTAAAACATTAACTATTTACAAGGGGTTTTAAATTATTCGAGATAACACCATATTAATTCCGAAAACACGTACTCTTTCTCAAAATAACGGAGAGAGCGATTTCCTCTGACCTGCCTTCGTTCAAGCTTTGGTGCAACTCCCAGTTTCTTCTTTCTGCCACCTTTATAAATACATAATCTCATCGTATCGCGCAGCTAAAACTCACGTGGTTTCGATTAGTGGTGTCATCTCTTACAATAAAAATCAAAAGAAGTAAAAGAAAACTTGCACTCCTTTCCTACAAGTTCGGCCATCCTGGGATTCACTGACCTCAGTGATTTTACATACCATACAATAAAATATAGGCCTCTGGAAAATTAATATTAATCGGAGATAAAAATTCCAATATAGACATTCAAATTTGAAAATAAGGATACAACTCTAAAAAATGAAGTATTAATAGCAAAGAAAGCAAAACACATTAATACACATTATGTTCTTTTAAAAAGAATAGAAAACGCTTTTTATAAAAATACATCATCATGGTGAGTAAAATTTCATTAAATCAGCAGATGAATTTGTTATCTTAGGTCCCTCATGATCACCCATTTTCTCTAAATCATATCTATCTCTAGGTTTTACATTAACTATTCTATATGGTCCCAAAAACTTAGGCCTCAATTTCAAACCTGTCCCAAATTGTGTTCTCTGAATGACCACCAAGTCACCCATCTGGTAGTTAGGGGCCTTCCTGCGCTTCCTGTCATAGGTTCTTTTATTCTCTGCCTGTATCTTCTGGATATTTTTCTTTGCATCTTGTCGTAATTGGTTCCTCTGTTCTTGAAATTCCTCCATCATTTCGTCCATCAGTAACTCTCTCAGGCGAAGGTCTTCCTTGTTTCTCATGGTGACGCCAATTAATAATTCAAATGGAGACCACTTAGTACTACGATTAAATGTACTATTTAAAATTATTTGAAGTTGGTCTACGAACTTGAACCACTTGGTAGACTTCTCAATTGACAGCTTGGTCAAAACGGGAATAATAGTTCGGTGTATTCTCTCGACTTGGCCATTCCCTCTGGGTACTCCAGTGGAGATTTGGAAATGTTGAATGTTTTCATTAGTACAATAATCTCCAAAAGCTCCAGAAGTAAAAGCAGAACCTCTGTCTGTTATTATTCTCTTGGGATTACCAAAAGTCTTTTGTTGCAATTTTAATTTATCCAAAGCATCTTCTGCGGAAGTAGATCTAACGGGATAAAGCCAGGTAAATTTTGTAAAAGCATCCACTATTGTGAGAATATGCTGATATTTCTTGTTAGTAGAAGGCAAAGGTCCGATAAAATCGACGTGATAAGTACTTCATGGCACATCCTCTTTAGGAATGGGGTTGAGGAATCCATCCTTTTTTCCACTCTTTTTGTTGGTCAAAATACATGGCACACAGTTAACAATTACATTTTGCACCTGCTTGCTCAAATTGGGAATGAAAAATTCTTGTTTCACAACTCCTTCTGTCTTGGCAACGGAGAAATGTCCCTTCTCATGTGCTAACTTAATTATCTCAGTTTGCATATCTCTTGGTACAACTATCAATTCACGACCTTCAACATATTTGTAAAGTATTTCGTTTTTATCGAAAAAGTCTGAATTGCTGTTTGTTTCAATCAGCAATTCTGCAACCTGCCTTCGTTCAAGCTTTGGTGCAACTCCCAGTTTCTTCTTTCTGCCACCTTTATAAATACATAATCTCATCGTATCGCGCAGCTAAAACTCACGTGGTTTCGATTAGTGGTGCCATCTCTTACAATAAAAATCAAAAGAAGTAAAAGAAAACTTGCACTCCTTTCCTACATGTATGTGAAAATGTATTACACAAATGGAAATCTTAAATTTAATCAATTAAAATAGACGAATTAAAAATTCAAAACACATACCTAAATTTCCAAAAAAGTAAAAAAAAAGCACACACACACACACAAAAAAAAAAAGATGAATGTATGCTAGAATTTTAAATAATAAAAACAGGATACTCTTTCTTTTTACATTATTACATCATCTGCATTAATCCTAAAACTGCTTTAAAATATTTAAATGGAATTTAAATAGAAAGAGAAATTAGAAAAACTGAAAAATATATTAAGAAAAGAGTATTAAAATATAATCACAATATTCTAAAATTCACATTATTTTTATAAATAAATGCCTAAGATAACTTAATAGGGAATTACTACTTTCTTAACAATAATTGGAACTTTTTTTGTAATTATTGATTTTGTCTGTATAATTAGTGACTAGATCAGCTTGTAAGCAATCGAGTATAATGTTTCTATAAATTGTGTGAATATTGCTGCTCCAAAAGAACGCTGTGATAATGTTAAGACGTCTCTTTTATCATGGATATTACATTTTAAAATAGGATTACCAATATTTGAGTGTAAATAAAGAAAATCTATTTTGTTTTTTGTGTCCTAATGAATTTTTACTGAATTGAAATAATAAGGGTAAACATTAAAGTTAAAGATGTAATATAAATTATAACTAAAAAATAATTAAATGATCAATGAATCTCTCCATATATATGACAAAAATCAAAAATTATACTATCAATTTTATAGTATTTTCATGGTATAATAACCAAATATTTGCCCTTAACTTGCGATTAGTAATAGACATTGCGATGAATTTGGAGTGACTTTCCAACTAAATATACTAGAACGTCCGCTGGTGTCATTTCGATACGAAGGCAATTTATCGTTATAAAAAGCTGTCGTTCTACAAAATATAGTCCATTAAATAGATACCATTAGGAAAACAAACTTCACAAAGTTCTATCACACATTTTTTTGACTTTGAATACAATGTTATTGAGTTCACAGTGGAAATGAATCAATTGTACTGAAATTTTTGTGTCTAAGTGTTTTGTTATATAGTATTTGCTTAGTTGCTCATTAAAAAAATTTAATTCGATTTTCGAATTTTGGGCAGAGCAGACACCTTGAAATGATGACTCTTAGAAAAGGGAAACCTCTAGACCTCTAGTGGAATTGCTTATTTCTAGTGAGAGTTTTTTGAGAGTGAATTGTTCAAATTTAGATTCCGATGAAGACATAAGATTGAATGAAAATGGCTGCGAGGAATATGAAGAAAGTGCAGATGTAATTTATAATATTCCAGTAAATTCTGATATATACTCGTAGGTCGCTAGGGATGGCATAGAATGGATAACGGATAATAGTAATGTTCCTGGGAGATTTCCGACTCGATATGTTTTCCGACAAAACTGTGGTCCAACAAGCTTCGCGAAGCATACTGTCAACGTCAGTTTTTTTATGATATGGTGGGTTTTATGATATATGATAATTACATGAGATAATATTAAAAAGTATTGAAACTAAACCCTACTGAGCAGTAGTCCTGCAATTATTTAGTTTGAACATTTACTTTATATATTTTATATCGGGGTGTCAAAATGAGACACCGGTGAACGCTTAAGGGTAATCAAAATCCCGGACGTTCTCATGTTCAATGATCAAGATAATAATTATTATTATTAAATTATTATAAAAAAATATTATTTTTACCAAAAATTATCAGATTATCTAAATATCTAAAAAGGTAACAGTCATTATTATTAATATATTTATATTCATAAAAATGTAAAAATTAATTAGCCAGACTATTGTTAGCAGTACCATCTAGAGGCAAAACTTTAGTTTGTTTATACAATGAATCATTAAAATTAATGTAATTTTCTTTTTATTCTCAATCTATGAGAATTTTAAATTTGTGGAAATTTAAAAGTAAGACAGAGTTTCCAAGCTGTGGGGCGTGCCCCCTAGGGGGCGTGGTAACCCAACAAGGAAGGGGGGGGGAGGCACGGCGCTAGTATATCGAAAAAAATTAAAAACAAAAGATTATTTAAAAAATTATTAATTTACTAAAAGGAAGCAAACAAAATACATTCTGATATAATAAACAATAAAATACACATTTACAATGATATAATGTGCTTATAAATTTATTAGTTCTTTTCTATGTATTTGATAATAAATTTATCAATAGTAAATGAAGAGAGCAAGGTTAATAATTAACACTGACTCCCATGGAATTGTCATATACAAAAATTATAATCAAAATTTAATATTTATCTTGATATTTTGTGCGGTTATGGTTTTTAAGTATTACACCATGATTAAATATATTATAAATGAAATAAGTTCGCATTCCATTTCAGAAAGGGAAAACATTAAACATCTTTACTCCGCTCAATCCGTTACTATATTATTATTTCCCTAGCTGGTTTTACAGTACTTTACAGTTTTACAGATTCTTTAATTTCCAGATACAACGGATAAAAGACTACTAATCTGAACTTAAAAATATAGACATAAATTATTTCTCCGACAAATAGGACTAAATACACTATTCCTAACGAAGTTCTCGTTGAAAGAGGAATAACATTCCTAAGCTCATCTGCCTTCCTTCATCCATTATAACATCTGTTACTATAAGATTTATTATTAAAGTCGTAAGAAATTACAATTTTTGGCATTCAATACAATGTTATTGTACGGGGGGGGGGCGATGAAATTTACTAAAGAAAATTGGGTTGCAAATACTGAACGTTTGAGAAGAACTGTAGTAAGATTTTAACTACTGCGATTTCCTAAAAATTTTTTAATAATATCATTGATGTCAAAATGGAGTTGAATATATCTTCAAAATCAAAACAATGAACTGAATAAATATTTTTATTTTTTTAAATATCTATAATATCTTAACAATGTTTAATTACAGCTTTATTATTTTGCTTGTTGATGATATTTTGTAGAATATTATGCAGCATTTTACTTGCAGGAATGATACATGTTTTAAAATAATTTGTTACTATGCGAAATTTAACAGGATTTTTATCCAGTCGTGTTAAAAATATATAAATAAACTTAATCTTTTAAATGCAATTACCGAAATTTTTTTATATAGCAATAATATGATTTCTAATTTCTTTATGTGTCAAGTCCAATTTTTTAAGAGATGCATTGTTAAAAAGGTGTTCATTTAGCATCTATACTAATATATAAAAGAAAGAGTTTGTGTGTGTGTGTGTGTGTGTGTGTTTCACCTATTCCGACCAAATTAAGCAACCCAGGAGTATGAAACTTGGCATGTAGAAGCTATAGGTCGTTATGCTATTAACCTCGAAGAGTTTTTTTCGAAATTTGCTTCAGATTTTTTTTTAATTTAATTTTTATGCGATTTTTCAGCTAAATGGAGATATAACGTCATCAGCCATGTCAAGTCTTAACTTTGCGAAAATTAATATTTTGAGCAGTTTTGGAGGGGATTTTAGCACATTTTACTGTAAATATATTTATTTTAGTTGTATTTATTCATTTTTTTTAACTCTTTGTGGAGGAATTACATATGTTTTTCGAAAAAATAGTCTTAAAAAAATGTTTTTCTAAATTTTATTTTTCCGATTGGCAACACTAACTTGATAACAGTAGATATTTTCGTATTTGGTTTCCAACGTATTATATCTTTTTCGTTTCTTTAAAAAAAAGGATGTTTTTTTATACAACTTTTTCAGACTAAATAATCATTCTATGCTGATGGAATGGGGTAATATGTACCATTAAAGTGTACTAATTACTAATATTCAGGCGATGTCATTTGGTTATAAGTTTAACTTTGGCGCCGAAAACCTGTGCCATGATATGAATCTCAGATGGATTGTAATTAAGTTAAGTTTATCCACCGTATTGAATTTGTGTAACTGTGTATAATTTTTATTCAAATTATTTCTTATTTCCTTTTGTGGTTCGTAATAATGCATGTTGATTGCGTAATGGAACAACTACCCATCTTGCAAGGCCTAAAGCTACTATTTTTATTGTTGTAACCACTTTTAAAAATATTTACTTTCCATAAAATGCTCTATTTCATTTTAAGCTCCTGATTTATCTTAGCTGTACTATGATTATCAAGAAAGCTTGATTACACTCTTCAAACCTTTTTGCTGTATCTGAAAATTTTTTGCTTCCCCATGTTTATTAATTTTATGTTATTCTTATAGAGTCAATCAAATTGGCAACCATTTGCTTCATTTCATGTAATGTCGCCAATAGGTTGCGATAATATGTAAGTACCATAGAAAATGACACTCCATTCAAACTAATTGGGATTATTAGATTGCCAATATTATGATTTAAATTAGAATTTATGATACTTACATATAAGTGTCATCACAGCCAAATTGGCGCCATGCTAATCACTCCTTGATATCAAAACAACAAAGATTCTGTGTTTGTGTTTTTACGTGAAAAAAGAATCAGTCAGATTTTGTTGGGATATAGTGTGATTTGTGCTTAGTGCCAGTTTGGCTGTGGTGATGCTAATACGTAAGAACACGAAGGGTAATACGAATTTTTATTAACGTATGAGATTTTCTGACATTTTCTTTTTGTTCTGAGCTGTTTATTGTAGTTTCGTCAAAATTAGACTTTTATTTTTATATTTAAGGTTTCTACTATATGTAAGGTTGTATACTAATGTCATAATCTATACTAAATATATAAAAGAAAGAGTTTGTGTGTTTACGCTATTCCAACCAAATTAAACAACCCAGAAGTGTGAAACTTGGCACGTAGAAGCTGCAGATCCTTATGCTTGAAGAGTTTTTTTTTAAAAATTCGCTTTAGATTTTTTAAATTTCAATTTTTAAGTGATGCTTCAGCTAAATGTAGATATGACGTCATCAAACATATCAAGTACTAAATTTGCAAAAATGAATGCTTCAAGCAGTTTTTGGGGGGATTGTAGCACATTTTACAGTAAATATATTTATTTATGGTTGTATTTATTCGTTTTCTTACTCTTTGTGATGGAATTTTATTTGTTTTCCGAAAAAATCGTGATAAAAAAAATGTTCTTTCTAAATTTTGTTTCTCTGTTTGGCAACAATTGACTTTCGATGTGTTTTAACGTATTTAACCTTTTCCTAAAATTCAAAATAGATAAAGGATGTTTTATTTGTGCAGCTTTTTCAAACAAAATGGTCATGCTATTATGGTTGAAAATGGACATGGGGTGTACTGTTAATTTTTTACAGCTTTTTCAAACTAACTGGTCATGCTATTTACGGTTGAAAATGGACATGGTGTACCGTTAAAGTGTTCTGTTATTCAGGTAATGATTTAGTTCTAAGGTTGGTTGGATTGTCGAATTGGACACTTATCCCGCCGTGAGTAGGTGATACTAAAGCCTAGCCACCGCATTAAATTTCTGTATCTGTGTAATTTTTGTTGATTATTTCTTTTTTACTTTTTTGTGGTTTGTAATAATGTATGTTGATTGAATAATGGAACAACTACCCAGCTTGCAAGGCCATTTCTATTGTTCTGGCCACTATCAAAGATATTTACTTTCCGTAAAATGTTTTATTTGATTTTATGCTCCTGATTCATGCCAGCTGAACTATGATTATCAATAAAGCCTCATTACACTCTAAACCTTTTTGCTGTATCTGAAAAAAATTTGCTTTCCCCATGTTGTTCATTATTTTTGTTATTTTTAAAGAATCAACAATGCAAAAAACATTTGTATGTATTTTGGTACTAAACAGTTGTAAGGGCCTTGGGTTTGTGTGGTTGCTTTTCCTTATTCTCGCTAACTTGAATGTTGGTGGTATTATCAATCTACTGATGCATTTGCGTTACTATTCATCTGATGTTGATATCACGGCAACAGAAGGTAGTTGGCCCCAAAGTAAGTAAAACTTGGAACTAAAACATCGCCTGAATATTAGTACACTTTAAGGGTATGTCTTGCCTACTTCCATCCTAATAGCTTATATCAGTACATTTCAGCAGTACTTCTTGCCTACTTCCAACTGCATAGCATGACCATTTGGTTAAAATAATAAGTATGATCACAACCTATTGGCAGCATTATATGAAACAAAGCATATGGCACACATAGGAAGACGACACATAGGAAATCGGGGTTGCCAACTTAGTGAGTTATTAATAGAGTTGGCAATTGTTACAATTATACATAAGTACCAAAAAATCTTCCTATGACATTTCAATTCTTACATATTGTCACAACCTATTATTATTACAACATTACATGAAATGAAGCACATGGTTGCCAATTGAGTCCATAAAACAGATTTGAAATCAGCATTGCCAACTTGGCGAGTTATTTTGAACGTTGGCATTGGTGCGATAAAAGGTTAGCACCAACATTTTCTTCCATTGAAAAAGAAAAAGGGTACTGCTTTTCCTGATACTTATGTATTAGAGTCAAAGCGGCACTTTTTCCACCAAAATTTGACTTTTTCTTCATTAAAAACATATAAGAATCTGTTATTTTGATATTGTGGTGCAAATTTTGTTGCGGTTATTCCAATATGTACCCTTTTCCTTCTATTGGCAAATTCCATGTTTTTCAATTGTAACAAAAAAGTAGAAAAATGTAACTAAAGAAAGGACATTCATTTCTAACTAATAAGGATTATCTGATTGTTAATGTTGTGATTTAAATTAGAATTTCCATTTACATATAAGATTTTTTGACATGCTTCTTTTGTTCTGATTTGCTTATGGTAGTTTCTTCAAAATCAAGCGTTAATTTATCTATTTAAAGTAGCTTTTTGGTTTGGATTAATATTATAATTACTATATGTAAGGGTACTTTGATATGTATTTATTTTATTTCTTTTATCAATTTTAAATATTTAAGATTTTATGAAATGTGTGTGTGTGTTTGTTTGTGTGTTCAAAACTGAGTTTTTAAGCGGAACAATAGTTTGTGATGCTATTTATAAACAGAATATTAGATCATCATTATACCTATTCATGATACAAATATCAAAGGGGTATTTTTTTACAATTAATGAAACTACACCTTCACTTCTCGCCTGCTTTTATTCTCATGCCATTTTCTGTCGTTGAAAATAAAGATTATTGCTATTCTTCCTTCACCGGCATATTCAATGTTTTCTTCATTGTAGAAAAATATTGCTTAAAATATAACAGAAAGAAAATGACACCAAATTCAAATTAATTGCTGTTAACATGTTGGTAATATATTGAAGATAATGCTTCCTACTTATGAGAAACCTGAATGTATACAATGTTTTTTTGAGTGTCACTGTTTTTTGCCTTATGGTCCCTATGACAGATAAAAACTCATCTTTGTTTTAAATGAAAATAAATCAGAAATTTTTTTTAACAAAAAAATTATATTCGCTGAAACTATGATGAGATGCACCCTTTGAACAGATTTTTCATCATGACTTAACTTTGCTTCTGACAATCTTGCAAACCAGAAAACTGTATCATTTGTAATGGTTAATTTTTTAGCAACATGGTTTATTATTTGTTTCATTTAGTACTGTTGTTGGTTCTGGGCTATTTCAATGGGGACCTGTTATATCTGTTTTAGGTAGATTTTTTGGTTTTAGTTCATGCTAATTAAATTTTTTTAGTACTGAATTACATTTAATACTCTATATTAAATGTATTACAGAGATGTTAGATAGCATTGCACCCTTACCTCATATAATACTAATTTAATTTTTTTTCAGTTGAAAGTTTCCTAATGTTTCTTATTTATGATAGCATTTAGTGAGAATCACTTTATCATCATTAATTTTTTCTTTCGGTTTATCTATTGCAAGTTATTTCACCCATAGTTCCCATAGCAGAAACTTACTACTGCTATCACATTTCTAATAATTTTTATTTATATTTGCATTCATTCATATCTATTTACTCTTTAGCATGCTAATTTTCTCTCTTACATTGAAATATTTGTTTTTGTTAAATATTTATTTTTAGGCCAAATTGCAATTTGTTTAAAATTATTTATAATGTGAACATTCATTTGAAAAAAAATATTTTTAATTTTTGGTTATACTACTTAATACAGGGTTTTACCCTTCCTAAAAAAATATTTTGATTGCTATAATAGATGGATTTTGGTTTTTAAAACTTAATCCGTGCGAAGAACGGGCATTTCAGCTAGTACTATTATAAAAATATTTATAAATTATAGCATAATTACCAGGCACGTTTTCCATCTTAACAATGAATAAAATTCTTTGGTAAATTATTAATCATCTGTTTTACATCTTTATAAGTAAATTCAGAGTAAGATAGGAAATTAAATTTCATCGTGTATTTTAATATATTGTACTTTTCATCAAATGCTTCTATTGGCTAGCCACATTTAACTGCAGATTTTGTAATAAAGTTATTTATATCTTTATTAATTTCTTTTTAACAGTATTGTTGTTATTAGGAATAGCTAACCTAAAACTAGTGTCTTTACTCAGCATATCTTTAAAAATTTTGCCCTTGATTATATTTAAGTTACCTGTAGCTCCATGCTGATACTAACCATGAATAAAATCATGATAGTCGTTACATTCACAACGATCTATGTGAGGAGAATGTAAACTATTATTGTAATTAAAGGTAAACCTGCCATCGTGTTATTATATTTAAATGCTTTTTTAACAATTACGTTCCTTCCAAGAAAAGTGACCAATGTCTATCAATTACATTAGAAAAAATAACTTTATCAAAACTTTTATTCATAAATATAAAAGGGCAGTAATCTGTATTCGCTATTCGTGTATTTTATTAATATTTATATTGAATTTATTAACTAAAAATTATTAATATCATTAATGATGTGCAATGCATGACACTCCTTTAAGTAATCATTATTTAAAATTTCATTTAACAATACAATTTCCTTTTTATTATGACCAAACATGAAAGATTTGATCTTCTTGATATTAAAGTCAATTTCAAAATCATCGATAATAACTTTAATACTATCAATTAAAGATTAAAGATAATTTTATTGTGTTATTATATATATATATATATATATATGTGTGTGTGTGTGTGTGTGTGTGTATGTGTGTGTGTGTGTGTGTGTGTGTGTGTGGTGTGTGTGTGTGTGTGTGTGTGTGTAAAGATAATTAAATTAGATCTAAAATTAAATCCCTAGCCACTTCTAACTTTTATTTTCCCGTTATATCTTTAAGTATTAAATTTATTATCCAGTTCGGGAATGAAGAACACACGACCTTAACAAAAGTTTACCACTCTGACCATTAATTTTTATTACTTAATATGGCATGCTTAAATTCTCAAGTATACCTCTTCAATAAAACATCTGGCTTTTGAGTAGCCGCGGACTCTTGATTTTTAACACGTGTCCATCTCTCTCTCTTACAAATCAGAATCCAAAGTGATTTCATGGAATAAAGACAGTTCAAAATAAAATGTCTTGATGATCACTCGAAAAACATGACATATATATATATATATATATATATATATATATATATATAACACAGCATTCCATTAAAAATTTTATCATACAAGATCTATGCGAAATCATTAAGCTTAGATTGATACATTTAATTGTTTTTGAAACTAATAATTATTAACTTGTCCTGAATTCGCGTTCATGAAATTGAATTTAGTAAGTAAGAATAGTCAATAATAATCATTGTGTTCTATCTAAATTTTCTTAAAAAGGTTTTGGACAATTACTGTTGTATAACTTTTAGCAATATTAGGAGCGGAGGGGGGGGGGAGTTCACCCGGGTCCGCCTAACGTAGGACGAACCTCCCCATTGTACATACCCATTGCTCAAATTGTAAAACTGTAGCTTACATGCATGTACTGAAATAAAGAATGTATAAATAAATTTATTACTTCACGAAAACCTTTTTCATATAGAGAGACATAACCTTTTAATATTTAACCGTGCAAAACTATGTATCAAATTTTAAGTCTCTTTTTCATTATTTAAGCTAACAATTAGCATTTGGAATTATTCTGCATTCTTTTCTTTTCTCAATTTACAAAGAATTAAACGGATATTTCTAAGACATTAAAATTATTAATTTTGAATAATTTGATTAAAATTTTATCTCAAGACATATCATTCTTTACATGTGGACGGTAGAATGTTTTAAAATATACTACAAAAACCATTTCCCAATAAATTCCATTGATAAAAGAAACATTAACAAAAAAGGCCAGGAGGAAAGTATTCTTTTTTTAACCTTTTACCGACGAGATATTTTTTCAATGTTTATTTCCTTTATATAGGGAAATATATCCGCACGTAATAAATCCTTTTCGTCTCTTATAATCTTTTTCTCAAAAGATGAAAGGATTTGTCTAAATGAAAATTTTCTTTATGAAACCAGAGAGATTACCATAAATAGTCTCGACTTACACTGTCATCGAATTTGTATATAAAACGACGCTTTGCACACGAAAAAAAGAATAGATATAAAATGGATGCTTTTAAAATGATTCGGCGTTGCTCTTTTTCTTTCCTGTGTTTCAATTTTCTAAATCCTAAAAAGAACTGCTATCTATCATTTATATTTATAATGGTCCGGATATATACGGAACAAAATCGAAACAATTTTTTCATAAACGCAGAATTTCCTAAGAAATAAAGAAATAAAAGAAAATGTAAGAATTTAAAAGCGTAAATAAATTTGTATTTTAAAAATAGTTTATGAAAGGTTAAAGCTGCTGTCCACGCAATTGCTTATAAGCGTAACAATGAATCATATTTTTCGCCGAATTGAGAAGAATAAATTTTAATGAGAGAAAATTTTTCTTTCCCTTGAAACAATGCTACAAATATGATAGTTGAATGGTTGTTAGAATAACGTCATCGTGAGAAGTTGCACGAAGATCTCGCAATTTAAAATCTCAGTTTGTGATGAGGATGACACCCGGCGCAAAATTTCCTCTCCATCCTTGTGCTCCAAGTGTTCGAGTGCAGATGCCACTGTGTAGAGAAGATCGATGCATTTTAAATCTCTCGAGGACTAAAGACCTCCTGTTGGTGTGGTATGGCAGTTAGGAGAAGGAGGCACCAGATCACTCGTAGTCCTCGTCATTTGATCGAGGCTCAAAATGACGATGTCCGTCACCACAATCCCTCATGCTGCTTTCTAGTATGACGTTAATGGAATTATTCTTCACCCTTCTACAGGATAGATCTTTAGGGACTCAAAACCATAACTCGGTAGAAGTAACGCTGATCACGATTTCGTGACCAAGACCACTCGGCTACCACGGCCGTGCAGCCGTATACAAGCCAAACATCACTCCACAGAATACGAAGCATCGATTGCAATGGTGTAGAGCTCACCGTCGTTGGACTGTGGGCATGTGGAAAACTGTTCATTAGAGTGATGAATCTCGCTTTACAGTCTGGCAGTCGGATGAACGCGTCTGGGTTTGGCGGATGCCCGGCGAACGTTTCTTTAGTGACTGCATTGTGCCGACTGTTAAGTTTAGTGGTGGAAGCATAATGGTGTGGGGGTGTTTCTCGTGGTTTGGCCTGGGTTCGTTAGTTCCTGTGATTGGAAACATGAACTCTGAGATGTATGCAGACATTCTGGACAATGCTGCACTCCCAACTCTATGGCAATATTTCGGGAAGGCCCATTTCTCTTCCAGCAGTATAACTGCTCCATTCACAATCGAGGCTTGCACAGACGTGGTTTGACGAAATGGGTGTTCAAAAACTGGACTGGCCTTCTCAGAGCCCCGATCTAAATCCCATAGAACACCTTTGGGAAGAATTAGAGCGCAGATTACGTAGCCAGCCAAATCAACCATCCACACTGCAAGCACTCACTTCAACTGTGATGGACGCCTGGAAAGCCATCCCTTCGGTCACCTATCAAAAATTGGTGAAAAGTCTTCCCAAACATGTGCAAGCTGTCATCCATGCAAAAGGGGGACCAACATCATATTAATATGTGCCTCAGGACGCTCTAAGTCCACTGGGTGTCCGGATACTTTTGGCCAAATAGTGTATTACCTCACTATTCTATAATACCCTTCATTTATCATTTTTTTTTTCAAAATAAATTTTTATAACAAACAAACAAAAATTATTTATTATCAGATATTATTTTCTTGTAAGTTTTTTTTATTCCTCGCCATCATTTATAGTATGTATTCATGATAATTTTTTGGAAATTTTTATCAAAAATCAATAAAGCTATTTTTTAGAAATGTAAATGGTTTTCAGTAATACCTGACCCTCATCTATGTTTTCCGAAATTTGAAATAAAAGCCAAAGAGCAGATGCTAAATACAAATTATTTAGTTCATTTGTATATATCTTATGCATTTCTGAATAGATATTAACGAGAGTGATTTAATACTAACTACTCTTTTTCTACATATTGTGAAATTCGACATTAAATTATTTTTTATTTACGAGAGGAGGGCACGACTAAGGAAATTCATTTTGGGATGAGACTTGGTATAATAGTAGTATTCCATTAGGGTGTTCAACCCTCAATGTATTAGCGCCGAAGAGGCAGTTAATTCGGAGAAAATAACCTTCGAAATTCATGCTTAGCTTTTATACAATTAATTCTTAAAAACTTTCAGCGACGCAGTAGCGCAATTGGCAGAGCAATGGCCTACTATGCGATCGGATAGGGTTCGAATGTAACGATGAATTTTTTTCTTCCAATTCATTTTATTATTTCTTTAATTAAATCAGTTTATTTTTCATATTAAATGATATTTTTTGTAATTATCTTGTATTTTATAAAGTAAAATAATTACTGTAATAATAATTTTATAAATATATTTTTATATAAATAAATAATATTTATAATAAATATCAAATAGTATTTAAAATAAAAATTAGTTACAAATAGTGTTATAATGTGAAATACAATATATTATAAATGAAATATTATATATAATATATCATAATCTATAAAATATATTATTATTATTATTAAATTAATATTATTTTATAATTAATATAATAAAAATAATATATATCTCTTTTTTATGTATAATTAATTTTATTATTTTAAAATAATATAAAATATTTAATAAGTCCTTTTTAAATAAATTTATTTAAAAAGGAATTTTTAATATCTTATATTATTTTAAAATAAATAAATTAATTATACATAAAAAGATATATATTATTTTTATTATATTAATTATAAAATAATTAATTTAATAATAATAATATATTTTACAGATTATGTTATATATCTTTAATATTTTATTTAATAATATATTATATTTCACATAATATATAAAACTATTTGTAACTATTTTTTATATAAAATATCATTTGATATTTTTTTTATTTATATATTATTTATTAATATAAAAATAAATTTAAAAATATAAAAATATATTTATAAAATATAATATAAATATTTATATAATTACAATAAATATTTTATTTCATGAAATACAAAATAGTTACATAAAAAATATCATTTAATATTTAATAAATAAATTTATTTAATTTAAGAAGTAATTAAATGAATTGGAAAAAAAATTCATCGCAATATTCGAACCTTATCCGTTTGCGTAGCAAGCCGTTGTTTTTCCAACTGTGCTACCGCGTTGCTAGCTGCATCAAAAAATTAATTTTATAAAAGCTAAGCATGAATTCTGAAGGCTATTTTCTCCGAATTGACTGACCATTTGGCGCTAATATATTAAGGGTTGAACACCCTAATGGAGTACTACTATTTTACCAAATCTCGTCCTATAAAATGCATTTCCTTAGTCTTGCCCTGCCCTTGTTAGTGCTATTTTTTATAATAAAAAATTCTGAATAAAAACTTTTTTTTCTCTCCTAAAAATTGTAATTTGTATCTGTTTAATGATAAGAGAAACTGAATAGTTTATGGATGAAAAAAAAGTTCTATTTGTATGTCATCCAGTGAAGTTCAACCTAACAATTAGTTTGGATGTTTAAGGAAAACATTACATTCGTCCCTATAGAGCAGACATTTTGTAATGGAAAATGTCAAACTTTCGTTAAACACTAATGAATGGATGGAGATCCTGGATGGATTTTACTCATTTCCTTTTTTTAAGAAAACCCGTAGCAGAACAAAAATGGGGAAGCTTTTGAGATATGTCTATATTTTTCTTTATTTATATTATATAGAATTATTTATATATTCATTTACATATTATTCTCCAAAAAAAAGACATTTCTTTGTTTTAAAGTGTATTTTAATTGTACCTAGAATTTAAAGCAAAAGGTAAACTAATTGGAAATTACATTCAAAAATAATTGATACACTTTTTTAAAATATTAAAAATGGCGATGGATACTTTATTAATGTCACAATTTTGCAATATGAAGATTATCCTCGATCAAGTAATGAGGATGACACCTGGGCCCTTTACAAACTTTCACATCACGTCAACGTAAGTACACTGAACCCCAATACGCTTAGTGCATTCGAACCAGTGATTGGGCATAAACAAGTTCGTGACCATGGACACTGGAAGTACGGCGGTGATCCAACGTTGTCTTTCTGGTCATTAACATTACATCATTATGCGGAGAAATATACGCAACAAGTATGTATTTTACCTAATCTTGGAAGAAATTGTTTACTTTAAATTGATTACTACGTTTATTTCAACAAAATGTTTATTTTTTACATTCATGTTTCATTTACAAAAATAAATAGCTGTTACAGTATCGTGTTATCAATACTTAACCTTTAACGCTATTTTTTACAAACTCGCGTCAGATCTCCTCTTTTGACGGCAGATTAAAAATATTTAATTCATGCATTTTTAAAGATTACTCCGTTTGATTAACATCAAATTAGAATTTAGCGAGTAGTTTTTCGTTCAAGGACCAAGAAGCAGATAATAGAAGCATTTTTTCAGATTTATTATTTTTTTCCAGATTACACCATACCGATTCATTAGAATATCGTGATATCCAAGGCTTGTGTGAGCCTCTCAGAGTTTCAGAGAGCCCCCAACCTTAGGGATTTTTAAACAGGACATCCGATAATTGAAAATTCTCTCTATTTTAACAATTTTTTCATCACCCAATTTTTTAAAAAAACAATATTTTGCAACCTTAAGAAACTGGCCTATTGATACTGATTTGATTTCAGTCAATGAGTTCGAATTTCATAATTGAATTTTGAACATTTTAATTAAATCACATTTAATTCAAATGCAATGTGGACTGAATTCATGTGACGTCATAGTCACACAATGACGACAAGCATGTATCCCTAGCCAATAAGTTTATAAATTTAAGTGTTTAAAAATATGTGTGACTGTCATAGTTGTACAATAAACACTATCATGTGTTTACAACTAATTAGCTCATGCACTTCGTTGTTGCCAACTTTTGCACTTTGAAATTTTCTTTAAGCCCATATTTGTCAACAATAACAATGAACATAATTAAACCAAATGTCCTTCATTTGAAAATACACGAATAAATGTACGATTTTTTTAATTTAAAAATATTTTTGATGAATTTTTATTTTTACTATATTTAAGCATCTTTACCCAATTACCGAATTTGAAAGTGTATCCAAATTTTACAAATAGAACAACAAGTACAATTTATTTTAGTGTCAGTTTTGAATAAAACTACGAACACGTGATCCCCTTTATCATTGACCCTTCTAGCGAACATTATTACGAATTCCATTTCCTTCAGAGAACCATTGATGACGTCAGAGACGATCACTGATAGTAACTGCCTGATTGTAAGGGGAGGGGGACAGTATTTTCCTGAAATCCATTTCCCCTCGGTTCCGAGAAAAAAAAACCTCAAGAAGGACATGTGAGGAGACCAGTTCTGAGAGGGGTCCGGCAGGAAGCGACAGAAGGAGTTGGTCTGTAGAATCAAGATGGTGTGTTTGATTTTGATGTAATTAAATTTGTATATATATCTCTACCCTGACTGTGTTTTTTCGTTCCAACACGTCACACCCTCATGGACTGAGCCCATTGAAACTCACTTAGTACTTGTATTGCTCCTAATGTAGTGCTTCTCAAAATTCCAATATTTGCGACGCAATATTCAATCATAACTTTCATTACCCCCCCCCCCGCTCCATACAATATAATAATGTATCAAATTCAATAATACTATACTTTGACGCTAAGGCGACTTTAACCTCTTGAATGCCACCGGCGTATATAAACGTCTCGCTCAGCCAAACTGTTAATCGCCCCGGACTCATAATTACGTTTTTCCGAAGTACAATCTTTTCTGAGCATTACTATTGATAAAATGATTCCCAAGGCTTGTGAATGCAAAGAAAAGACCTTGACAGTGTTGTACGAAGGATTTACTCCCCCACACACTACATGACATACGCGGAAAAAGGTGGTAATGGGGAGGGAATCCCGTACATTTTAATGGCAGCTAAGGGATTAATAATAAACCGTACACAAATGATCAAGATAAGTGTTAATTTGAGTATATACTTTTATATATGACAAGCCCATGGGGTCAGATGTAATTATTCAACTTTTTCATAACTTAATGTTACGAAATTAATTATCAAATACATTGTGTAGTACTGATACATTTATAAGTGTATTCTATCAGCGTAGATGTGTATTTATATTGATGATGGAAACTTGTTTCATTTATAATGTATTTAATCATCGTGTAATACTTCACAACATAACTGCACAAATTATCATGATAAATATTAAATTTTGATTATAATTTTTGTGTATGACAACCCCATGGAAGTCAGCTTTAATTATGAAACTTGCTCTCTTCGTTTACTATTGATAAATTTATTATCGAATACATAATAAAGAACTGATACATTTATAAGAATATTATATCATTGTAACTGTGTATTTTATTATTTATTATGTCAGAATGTATTTTGCTTGCTTCCTTTTAGTAAATTAATAATTTTTTTAAATAATCTTTTGTTTTTAATTTTTCGATAGACTCGCTCCGCGCCCCCGTTGTTGGGTTATCACGCCCACCTGGGGCGGCACCCCGCACACTTTGAGAAACGCTGACACAAGGGTCTGTAATTATTTCGGCACGCACCACACAACAAAGCGTCCACAAGCGGTTTCTGATCACACATCGCGTGTCTGTATTATGTACAAATTATTAAAGCCCCATCCGGAGTGGACTTTACATTTAAAAAACTTAGGCGCAAACAGTAATAAAACAGTGATTGATAAATCTGATGGTTAAAACACTTTTACTATTGTACAGAACACACAAAAAATTTTAGTGAATTTATTTTCAAAACTTCCTTAGCAATCGCTGTCCCCCCGTTGGAGTATTTTTTTAAAAAAAAACACACATTTCGAGTAAAACGCGTTTTAAAGTATGACATCTTGCTTAAAGTAATGGCATCTGCTTTTACTAAGACACACTTGTAGTTTTTGTTCTAGTGAACGGAAAATGATACACTTGGTACTTTGATAACGCTAATAAGATGGTCTATAAAATAAAATTATTAAAAAAATGTGTCAATTTTTGGCAAAATTCACAATTTTAGGGTAGCTTATCACACAGATAATTTTTATCCACGCTCCATTTCACCAGAGCTCTAAAATGGACGAAGAATAGGTTCCTTATAAGTAGAGAGGTTATTTTTTATTTCATTGTGTTCGAGATCTACAACTCATGGGGAAAAAATAGCCTTTTCAAATTCTACCGCGTTCTGGTATTCCCTTCCGATATAAAATTTTAAAAAAAAATGTTTTTCGCTAAGAATATAAAATATTTCTAGATTACAAAAAGTATCCATGTGTGTTTTGGGTTCTTCCTCTTTTTATTACTCACAATTTCATTGCTCTATTCACATTCCTTTTCTTCAAAAACAAAAGCCAACGAAATTTCATTCCGCTCCGCAGGATTTGTAGCTTTTCTCCTTCCTAGCAGTATGCCTTAAAGCCATTTCAAAAAAATCATATTTGTGTAATCGTAACACTCTTGAGGTAGAATATTTCAAAGGATAGTTTGGAATTCCTATTTTTAAGCAATATTTGAAGACTCTTTCGAAATGTCACAATCAGTTTTGTAAAGAGGAGAAAAAAAATTTAATTTCCATTAGTTAAAGAGGTATGTCAATTCAAAAATATATGCCCCAAGAACCAAAGATGCGTTTTTTTTTCCATTTACTTCTTCACATTATATTTTACAATAACCTGTCTTATGTCTCGCTTGGAAATTTGACGTCGAATTCCAGTATCCGAATTTTAAAATGAAAAGGCATATTCAGACAGAGTTTTCGATTTTGTACAAAAACATGCAAATGTATCTATCGATTAAAAGTGTTTTTACAATAAAGGTACTCCGTTTCAAGTTGCTCGAAAATGTAATATTTTCTCGTTGTGAATTAAAACGTACACTAAACGTTTTAAATGTAATCACAAAAAGTATTGAGAAATGTAATAATTGAATGATTAATTGAATGAATGCCATATGTATAATTCCAAGTAATTTTTTTTTCAATTCTGCTATTAGTTTACATTTTCCCAATAAAGTCTGTCAAAAAAGTATTGGGACACACTATCAGTTCATAGAATTTTATCGTAATATATTCTTAAACATACAAAGGAAACAAAAAAAAATAGAAGTAAATGTTATTTTGTTAAATACAAATAATAGATTGAAGAAAACTCATACAGTAAGGGAATTATAGTTAAAATTGAAAACAAAAGAATTCGAGTTGAAATACGTGCTCAAAAAAGTATTGGGACACTTCCCATTAAATTAAGAAAAACAATTCAAACTTAGATATTAAAATCTTGTTGGGCCACTCTTGCTTTTTATGACCTCTCGAAGTCTATTTGGCATGGATTGGATCAAACTTTTGCAAAACGATCTATCGATTTCGATCCACTCTTCGAACAAATATAATTTTTAATCCTTTTTGTTAGAAATTTGGTGCTCATATAGTTGTTGCTGCAAATAATCCCACACATGTTGAATAGGATTAAGGTCTGGATTTTATGCAGATGTCTTAATAACACTAGGACAGTGGTAGACAGTGGCGTAACGGAAAATAATTGGGCCCCCCCGCAAGGTCAGGTCTTGGGCCCCACAAGCTGGAGCTTATATATATATATATATACTTGCTAGAAAAAGTGTCTGCGTTCACCTACTACTGCTTACATAAACAACGGGGGGGGGGGATTTAAAACAGGAATTTGAAAAAAAATTTTAAAATTATATTTTATTTAGTTTATTCCAAGTATTGAAAATAACAAAAGTAAACTCGGTTTGCTTTCATAGCTTTTAAAACAAGGACAGGTTTGTAGCTATACCAACAAAAATCAAGTCGAGAGAGTCTGCCTTTATTGTTTTAGTAGTAACTATAAAAATTATTGAAAAAGGATAATGATCTATTTAATAGCTGGTTGGATGACCCCGAGTTTTGAAAACCTCCTGAAGTCGTTTCGGCATTGAATTATCAAATCTAGTGGTTTCTTCAGGGGTTATCATCTCTCATTCGTCCATAAGAACATTCTTTTCTGGCAAGTGTGTGTGTATAGAAATATGTATTTACAAAGGACTGCCAAACCATAACATAATGTACATCTTTCCCCAACCCTTATACATCACGTAAAATATTTAATATTAAACTTATAACTGAATACAAAATCAACTGGAGTATGAGTAAATGATGTATAATATTAGAGAGTATTTATAATATTTATTCAAACGGGAAATCTAACGATTGATGACCTAGTAACTTAAATAAAAACGAACACTAAGAAAGACACGAACACTGCAAAATAATTTTCAATTTAAAATTCTTATGAAAGAAAAAAGCTATCACTTACCCTATTTTTCATTTCTGAATCCCGGGATAAGCTTCACCTAAAGTTCGATTATATTCTAGCGTAAATACTGCAACTTTTAATAAGGAGAGTTCTTTGTATGAAGCAAAAATGATCTCATGTAAAAAGAAATAAAAAACTGATACATTCCATTATGCTTTCTTCTCATAATGCTTCTTTGATTGAATACTCAGAGATCTATCATCAAATAAGCATTTAAAATCCTCTCTATGCTTTTCCAAGTATCGTAATGCTATTTTACTTGAAAAAAGCATAACAGATGTACATTGTTTACGACTTCGCTAAATGAAATTGAAACACAGGGGCGGGGGGACTAAAGACCAGAGCCGCCGCGTGGGTATTAAGCGCCCTTGTTCAAATTGAAATTTGGCGCCCCTTTATAGGGTTCTGTTGCACTCTTATAAAGGGCTGCAAATTATATGTGAAATTCTTTTTTATAGCATTCAAAATTTGGCTTTCGAACTGAAAAGCTTTAAAATTATAATATTAAAACATGTTTGTCTTATTGTTTTTTTTTATTATTTCATAAATTGTAAAAACAATAGAATGATAAAACATTTTTAAGTAAAATATAAAAATTAGAAAAAATACAAGTATATTCAAATATTGATTCTCCTAGCTTTAGCAGCTGCAAACGCTCGTATCAATTCCTTTATATTTAATTTAACAAAAATTCCACACTCTATGAATATAATTGACAAGTCCGTTAATCTCTTCTGCGCCATGGTAGATCTTCTTCTGCGCCTGTAGTTTTTTATAATTTTAAGTTTTGAAAAACTTTGTTCTCCAGTACCCACTGAAACTGGGAGGGTTAAAGAAATCCGTATAGCTATTGCAATATTTGGAAATGTATCGCTAAGATTGTTTTCATAAATATAATTTAAAACATCAATAGGTGTCAAATCCTCTTTGGTAAAACATCGCAAAGATTTTATTTCTACGAACAAATTTAATCTCTCTCAATGACCTTTTCATTAATATTTTAGTATCCGTTAATTTTTGTTTTTAATTTTTTTTTACAATGTTTTAAAATTTTATTGTCACTCCAGTTTTTTAAATTAGGTATATAGTGTTCTGCCTTGAGGTAATCGTAATGTTCTTTTAATTGACTGAATCTTTCAGTAATTGAAAAAATAGAAGAGTCTCATATTATATCGCAAAATTCAGTCTTAAATTTTAGTCTTGGATTGTTGATTGGTTAGTCTATTTGTTCATCTTGAAATAATTTCTTTTTAAACCTGTTTCTCGACTTTGTGGAAAATCAGTATCCATCCCCAAATCGTCAGCAACGATGCTTGCATTGGCAATTGCATGTGTTCATACGCTTCATTTGATCTACGATTATTTAGCTGATATAAGGTTTTGTAAATTGTCAGCCACGATTTGTAAATCACATTTAGGATTTTGTATTATTTCATTTACTACATTAACTAAATTGGAAAAATCGTGCCAAATGTTAATGAAACAAAGGAATTTAAACGAGGAAACCTTCTGAACCAAATTTTTTGCTTGAATTCTTTATTTCATGTCTCTTGTTTGATATTCTTGAATATTTATTAACGCTCTCAAAATTCCCTTCAAATCATTTTTCAACGGTCTTAAAGATTGAATTCTACTTTCCCATCTGTGTTGGAGAGTGGCTTTAAAGTTAGATTTTCAACATACTGTTGCAAAATAGACCAACGTTTTACGGATGAAGATATGTAGTTGTAAGGCTCCTGCACTACTCCGAAGAAGTTAACTGTTTCCAAGGAAATTTTAGCTGCGTAATTTACAATTAAATTTAGAGAATGGGCAGAGCAGGGGATATAGAGTGCCCTCAAATTATTTTCAATAATTTTTTGTTGCAATCCTTTGTGCTTTCCTCTCATATTAGCATCATTGTCATAATATTAGCCTCGTAAATCTGATAAATTGAGTTCTAACGATTTTAAATGTCCCTTTGTGAATTCAAACAGACACTGTCTAGTAGTGTCGTCGACATATTGAAATCCTAAGAAATGTTCTTCAATTTGGCTTCTTTATTGGTTTCCTCGTTCTTATAAATAAATCGAATTTCAATAGTCAACTGTTCGGTATGACTGGCATCAGGTGTAGTATCCAGAATTAGTGAGTAATATTCTGACGATTTAATCATTTGTAATAAATGCTTTTTAATACCTTCTGAAATAATTCTTATAATTTCATTCTGAATTAGCTCCCATAAGAAATGAGCAATGCTCCTCTTCTGAGATGTTTGAATTTTGTGGAGATGTTCAACGATTATTAGATCAGATTTTGCTATGGTTTCAACCAATTTCAAAACATTTCCATTATCACTATGATACAACTCTTTCGAATTACTTTTAAATGCAAAGCATTGCCGGGATAAATATTGAATTAAATAAATAAGCCATTCAATAACCGATTGCCAGTAAACCTTTTCTGCATCATAAAGTCTTTGTTGAGATGCATCAAAGGTATATAAATTATACAAAAACATTTTAAATTCACTGCATTTTGAGCTATGTTTAAGTTGAGATGCCCTGCTTTCATGTGTTTTCAAAATATGGGTTATATGTGCCCAATCATTACTTCAATCTTTAATAAGCTGTGAATACTTCTCACTGAATAGTTTACATGGGAAAAAACAAAAAACTGCGTTTCGGGGATTTGAATGTATTAAACAATTTCTAAATATTTTTTCTCTATTCGGTAATAATTTATAATAGAACGAATCTGAAAACTTTCTGAAAGAATTACCTCTCAGAAAATGTTTGGTTATCAAACTGGAAAGGCCATTTTCAATTAAATAATCTCTAATTTTCATAGATATTGTATCAGGTCAGGTAGCTGGATCGTTTAATTCAAAGCCAAAATCTTCGTTTTGAAATATTACGTTATTACCAGGCGCAATTTCTCATCAACATGTAAGTTTTCTATTGGTACAATCGCGGCTTTTTCATATTCAGATGAATTTACTTTTTGAGATAAATTTTCATTATGAAATTTCAAACCAGATGTTGATGTTAATGGTCTTGGTTCAATTGCTTGTCCGTCTAATCCTATTGTGTTTCTCTTAGATATTTATTTAGAAATCCCTCCAGTTTCTGATTAGCTTCCGCTCGTTGCAATTTCCTTTTTCTATTTTGTGCTCCTCATACTGTTTCTTTTTTGAGAACAAGTTTCTAAAAAAAATATTTATTGCACTAAATAAAAATTTAATTTTCATTCCATATACAAAATATCTTTCGATACACTATTTGAAAGTCGGAAGCCCATTTATTTCATTTGCTACAAAATAAAGATTCCGATAAAGAAGCTAATTTAACTGAAAATTTAAAAACAACTTTTTTTGCGGAAAATTTATTTTTGAGAATTTAGTGTGACATTTTTTCTTCTTTCTGATGATTTAAAATATTTTTGTAAATTAAACCAATATATTAATACAAATTACTAAAAAGCATTTGTTATAAGCAATGGAAATATTGAAAACATCTCAGGTACATAATAATTATAAACTTTTAATGAAAAAGAGGTATAATTATTAGTAATTTTTTGAGAACACGTTTTATTAACATGTTCCATGTGATAGCGCGAGCTCCACACGGTACGTGTTTTTATTGTTCGTATCGACAATCAAATTTTGTTTTACACAAACGAAAACAAAAGTAAAATAAAATTAAAATTAAAATTTCATTTTATTGCTTAGAAAATATAAACATGCAAAATCGTAAGTGTATAATTAACAACTTTTATTTAAGTGACATTAAATTAAAAAACTATATTTACTATAAATTTTGGCGCCCCCGGGCCCAGGCGCCCTTGTGCGGTGAACAATTTTGCCACCCCCACGCGGCGGCCCTGCTAAAGACGCCAGTAATTTACTTTGCTGCTTCTTGAAAAGTAAATTATATATATTTTTTCTTCTGCCTACAACTATGATAATGTATACTGTAATAAAAACAGTGATGAATTTTTATATTTCACTAGCATTTTATCCGATTCTCCGTCTGACTTTTGTATTATTTGTTAGTAATTAAGGTTTAAAAAGAAAACCCACTACAGAAAAGTATCTCTCGTCGCCTGGATTACAGCAAATAAAAAAATGTTTTTTGATTTAGTTGTAGGATTAAAGATATCTGATGAGCGTATTAAGTTTTGATTGACGTTAGATCGCCAATTGGAAAATCACTTAAAAATTCGATTTAAAAAAATGTAAAGCGAATTTTGAGAAAACCTACGTTAATGGTGTCAGTCAGGTTTTGGGCCCCCTTGAAGCCTTGTCCACCCCCCGCAGTGCGGGGGTGTACGTTACGCCACTGGTGGTAGAGGACCCATAACTTGCAAATATCTGCTGTATGTTTCGGATCAATATCTTGGAAAAATTTAAAATGTCCTGAGATTTCCAGCTTGCTCACACTTTGTTTTAAACTTCGTTTGAGAATATGAAGATAGACATATTTATTCATTATACCATCAATAAAATGTAAGTTCCCGACACCACAGCTTGCCATGCAGCTCCAGATAATTTGGTTACCCCCGCCATATTTGTGAGCAGGCCATGAATTTTTGGCATGCATTGCTGTATTTGATTTCCGTCAAACTTTTTGCTTGCCATCCGATCCGAAAATGTTATATTTGCTTTCATCAACAAAAATTACATTTTCCCAACATTCTGTTGGCTGCTTTACATACATTTCAGCAAATGCTTGCCAATGTAGCTTCTGTATTTGCTTTGCTGATGTAGGGTTTTCTTTGAGGTACTCTGCCATAATACTTATGTTTTCTTAAAACATTTCTGACAGTTTTAGGATTTACTGATTTTCCGAAACTACTTTTACATTGCAAAATCATCTTTACTGCACAAGTTCTTGAATTTATGTGTACTTGTTTCCCACACAATCCACCTCTCTTCGCGTTCATTAAATATCCTTGGATCTTTGCTTGTTTTCGACACTATTTGCTTTCTTGAACCTGTCAATGATGTTAAAAAAACAGTAGACTTACTTAATTTCAAAAATTTTCCTATACAACAAACTGATTTCCCCTCTTTCCAATGACTTATTACGAGATTTCGTACACCAGCCGATATATCTTTATTTCTCGTAATTTTTTCTATAAATAATCTTACCTGTTGAAACCTTTGTGTTTAAACTTCTAGTCGAAAAAAGTGGTTTGGAGTTAAATTGTATTGATGTGCTGTATATCTGTTAAATTTCTGATTTCAACAGTGTCCCAATACTTTTTTGACTCCGGTGTGCCTTTGAATAATATTTGAAAAGCTAGATCAAATAATTCTATAATACTAATAAAATTTTCTTTATATACTGTACACCAAATGTTAAAATATTTCTTAATTCATTTTCTTTTTTTAATGTGATAAATATTTTTAAAAATAGCTTTACAGTTATGCATGCCAAGCGTCCCTATACTTTTTTGAGTGACTGTATATATCTTGTTCAAATTTTCAATCGTTCATAAAATACTTTCTATTCAACTACTCAAGTTCAAATACATTTTTAAAACTTGTAGTGGATGACACTTGATGTTAATACTGGATGTTTTTAAATATTTTTTTATTAGTTAGACTTAATGAGTAAATTGTAGCAACAAAAATAATAATCGAACACCATATGTAAAAAGGAAAATCGCTTGCTGCGTCCCTGTAGCGCAATGGGTAGTGCGTTGGACTTCTAATCCAAAGGTCGAGGGTTCGAATCTTACCTGGGATCTTAACTTAAAATATAACATCTAGAATTGATTTCTCGTATATTCATGTTTACAGTTATTTCTTAACCATTCTTAAATATTTTATTGTGTTACGAAATCACAGAATCTATTGAATTTCGAATATGCAAAAGAATGAATGTATGAAAAAAGATTAGCTCTTTCAAACCTTATTAATTATATTTAAAATATGAAGATATTTGAGATGAGTTTTTTCCCCTCATAAGAAATTTCTTTTTAGATTTTCTCAGGATGTAATGACATCTAATAGCATAAAGCCACAGTTGGCTTCTTTGGAAAACTCAAAAATAAATTGAAAATGGTAGGAAGTAGTGTTACTGCTCAACAAACCAAATAAAGAAATGAAATATAAAAAAATAACTCAATTTTTGAGATTTACATATCCACAGCCAATTTTAGGAATGTGTGTGCATAGTTACTCCCTAACTATCTCTATTGCCCCAAGCAATAACTATATATTTTCTTCTATCGTGTTGGGGTGTGATAGAGGAGAAGTAGAAATCCAATCCAATCCAATAGTTTTCCGTAATCACGATTTCCACACTGTAAATAAAATAGGAGAAATTTCTTTGTTTTCCGAACCCTATACAATTACACTTTTACCAAGTGTAACTTCCCTGTTATGCGGTGAAGCAAAGTTTTAAGGGTAGATAAGGTATCGAGTAACTCAGCAAAAGTAACAGTTCAAGGTAACAAGATCTTTTCACTATTTTTCAGCAGCGTTTTCTACTCTACAAACCATCCATTTTTTCTCCTTTTATTTTGTAGTGATCTGTTTGAGTTACTTACTCTGATTCTTTAACCATAACCGTAACATTTGTCTAAATTTTGTTTCAGGAGTATTATGTTACAAACAGAAAATAGATAGATTAAATTCTTATAAAAAGTTCAGTTAAACTTTTTAAAAAAAAGTTGGAATAGTAAGTAAACTTAGTTGAAGTTCTTACTTTTAATTTACGGTATTAGACTACTTATGAAGCAATATTTTTAGGGTTTTGAAACTTAAGTTATACAATTACCAACTGAGCAGAGGAATACCTGTCTGCGTTAAGTCCGTCAGCCCCTTTAAACAGTGGGTCTTAAGTGACCCCCCATGACTCATAAATGCGACCAAGACCCCTCGGCGAACACGGAATTTGCTTCAGTCTTCAAGAGATCTCAAATATAAATTGAATAGTTTAAATTGAACTCTTTGTTTTTAAATTGAAAATGAAATTTTAATAGAACTGTAATTGCTTTAAATTGGGGTTTTCATATTGTTATATATTATAAACCATTCATGTTTTTTCAAAACATCTATGGTTATCCGTAAGCAATGTAAATTTTTTTGAAACCTGATACAGAAATGCACTGCGTTCAGAAGCAAATGCAGTTAAACCATAAAATTGTCATTAAAAAAATCTAGATATTAATGTGTATGAAGATAAATACTGTTTTTTAAAATTTTTAATTCCGTTGTTAGAAAAATTTTACTTTCCATCTACAGTGGTTCTCGATCCACAGTGCCAAGAGCAGGGCTAGGATAGATTATCTCAAGCATTCCTTCCCATCATGAACAAAGAAAACCAACCATGTCTAATTAATGGCGTAATCGAAAGACGTCTGCGCAAAGTAGTCAGAAGAGACAAGCACAAAGGCATCAAACAACACTAACAAGGATTCGACCGATTCAGGTGTCCTTATTTACAACACGTTATCGGCAACAGAGCCATTTCTGAGCTCGTGAACGTGTGGGTTACACGCCAGCTCACTGAAAAATTTTCTTGTGTAGATTCCAGTTGATTATAGTTGATGGTAGGGCTAGAGTGTCGACCCACGAGTCCGTGAAACCAAATTGTCTACTAGGCATGCTGAAATATTTAGGGGCCCCATAATAATTTGAATTGTTTTACATAGATTAGCTCCTCTAGTCAAACTTAAACTATCATAAATTGTAAATGCTATGTTCAGCCACTTGGAGACCATTTGTAGTCTTACACATAAATACTCAAATAACGGATGGATTTTCCAATATGACAATGAGTCGTGTCACGAGCCTGATAAAAAGTAGTAACTATTTAGAGAAACCTTCTGGACTATTCGGTACTTATGTACAAACACACCCGTGCCCATTTTCAAAATAACTCGTCAAATAACCCGAAGCCTTACACTGGTGTGCAAAAATTAAGGACGAAGTCGAAAAATTAGCATATCAGCTGAACGAAGAGGCAGAGCGGACAGAAAGACCAATCAGGAGATTAAGTGAGGTGATGTACGGTAGCACATGTGCAGATATGCAGGTAGACGTAATGGGGGAGTGTCTGAGTAGTAAAGCATGTTGTCGGTGTAAGATTAGTATTTCTGGCAAAGAGATTGCACACCGTATAGCAGTTAAAATCACACCGAGTTGCTGCCTCAGCGAGAAATGGCGAATAATCAATCTGTTAGACGACATCTGGATGCTTTTACCCGAGGTCGAATCATTGGGAAGTTGGAGGAAGGTCGCAGTGTGACAAGTGTGGCTGCAGAGTTCGGAATTGCTCACAGCATCGTTTCACGACTTTGGAGACAATTTCAAACTACAGGAACAGCTATCCGGGGGTTCAGTAGTGGTCGTCCACGAGGAACCACACCCGCAGATGACCGGTATATTGCCTTACAGGCCAGAAGAAACAGGCGGCAGACAGCGGGAGAAATCGCTAGATACACGACACAGGCGACTGGACGACCGATATCGCGTTTTACCGTGGCCAGAAGACTGCACGACGCCCTGTACGGTGTGTACCTCTAACGCTTGCCCATCGGAGAAGGTGTTCTCTGTGGTGGCGGGAATACCGGAATTGGAGAGACAATGAATGGGGACAAGTACTCTTTACAGATGAGAGCAGATTCAGTCTGAGTACCGATTCTCATCGCATATTCATCTGGAGAGAGCGGGGAAGCCGCAATCATCCCTCGAACATCATTGAAAGGGACAGGTATGGAGGTGGCGGTGTTCTCGTTTGGGGAGGCATCATGCTTGTTAGTCGTACAGACCTTCACATCTTCGATGCAGGTTCAGTCAACGGGACCCGTTATTGTAACGAGATTCTTCTACCATATGTGCGTCTTTTTAGAGGCACTATGGGTCCGCAGTTCCTTTTCATGGACGACAATGCACCATGTCATCGCACAGTAGCTGCCGAACAGCTCTTAGAGAGTGAGGATATTGAACGTATGGATTGGTCGGCACGATCTCCGGATCTCAATCCCATCGAGCATGTATGGGATTTTCTAGGCAGACGCTTGGCAGCTCGTACCTACCTTACCACCAGTAACGATTCCGGAGCTTCGATTGGCGCTGCAAGACGAATGGGCAGCAATGCCTCAACAACTCATTGACACCCTCATTCTCAGCATGTGCAGACGCTGTCAAACCTGCCTAGCAGTCAGGGGAGATCATATCCCCTACTAAAGACCGGATATTTCTTACTGGACACCCATCACAGGGATGTTTCGGCCTTCAGTCGCATTGCGCTCCATGCTACTTTTTCAATAAAGCTTCTTTTTATCCCTCTGATTTCTCTTTTAGTAAGTGTTGCTTACATTACTCATGTCCTTACGTATTGGGGATCTTACGGTATTAAATGTGTTGATTTGGAATGCTTTTGTACAAAGTTATATTGAAAAAACCGTCTCGTCCTTAATTTTTGCACACCAGTGTATATTCTAAAATAGGAACAAGAACTATATATAACATCTTTTAACAATTATAAATGCCACAATTCACTCTATCTTTGACTATGGAAGTCAACTATTTTTCTTTTCTAGCAGTACTAATAGACAGAAACTAGATGCGATATATGATGCTGCATTACGATTAGCCCTAAGAGTCTCCCAAGAAACACCTCGGTAGATTTATTAAGGTATCCGACTGGTTGAGACAACTTTTTCTTTAAAAAATGGAGATATGGGGGTTTTGTTGTTATTTTTAGATTTGCTTAGTACATCTTAAGAAAAATATGCTAAAATTAAGAAAATAAAAATAAATTATTATTACTAAAAAAGAAAATAACTGGTGAAAATTTACCGAAAATAAAATACGCGGCCCATTCTGTACCAAAAGTTTGTGAACAAATTTTCAATTCCGATGTGTTGCTATGTTATTCATTTTTGAAATGACCTTCAGGATAAGAGATATTTTAATTTTTACAAAAGCTAGGGTACTTTATCTTAGTTAATATAAGAAATTGCTTATAAAAACAGTGATTATATTCACATAAGGAACTGTAAATTTTGTAATAAAACAGTGATTGATAAATCTGAAAGTTAAAACAATTCTACTATTACACAGAGCTTACAGAAAAAATTTGAGTTAATTATTTTCAAAACGTTTTTAGCAATCGCTGGCCCCATTTGAGTATTTTTTTTAAAAAAACACATTTCGAGTAAAACGCGTTTTAAAGTATGACATCTTGCTTAAAGTAATGGCATCTGCTTTTACTAAAACACTTGTAGTTTTTGTTCTAGTGAACATTAAAGAACTGTTCACCGAGTGTAAGATTACTTTGGGATGTTAATAAAAATTTCACTAAATATAGCAAAAAAAGAAACCAGTATTTTTTAAAAAAATCAACCTCCTCCAAGAACTCTTGCATCTTTAAAGTGGATATTCTTCAATAGATCACACCTCCACCAATCTATGAAAGTCATAAAATAAACATCTATACGCATGAACTTCCTTTCAAAATAAAGATCTTCCAGATATCATAGAGCAAAATATGTTTATTGGTTACATCCAAACAAATTTTAATAACAGTATCCTAATTGCAACAGATGGCTCAAAAACTACAAATAAAACAATAGGAATCTTGATTTCCAAGAAAAACGTTCGACAAAATTTCCTACTAAAAGAGATGATTTCAATTTTCACAGCTGAAGCTATAGCCATATGGACTGCGTTACAAAATTGGATTACAGAAGCAGAAAACTATGTTATCCTGACGGACAGCTTATCAGTTTTAAAAAATTTCCAAAATATTAATAGAAAACCCAATACGATAGTTTTAAATTTAAGTTCAACTTTGCAAGAAAGTCTCAAATAGTTCAATCCATCGCATTCATTTGGGTACCGGCCCATAAGAGATTAGAGATCAATGAAGAAGTTGATAATTTAGCCACAGCCTCTCCAGAACCTTGGAATATTATTCCTTGGATTTCAGTGATCATACACAAACAGATCTACATACACACACATATTTAAAAAAACAGCATAAAAGTAAAAATGAAGAAGCATTGACAGGGAGCAGAAGACATAAAAGGTTGATAGACAGGCAGGAAACAATAGAAATTCAGAGTTTTTAATTAATAAGATGCGAGAAAAATAACTACCATTGAATGATATTTATTTTCTTTTTAAATAAACAGATTCCCCATTGTGTTCGGAATGTCAAGTGCCAGAAACAAGTGAACATTTCATTTTAACCTGTAGCAAATACAAAAATCTACGAAAAATTTTATCACCATCCTTGGAGAATGGTCCTATTTAAAAATAGCGAATTGTAAAACAAAAGAGCACGTCCAAAAAGAAGAAGAATTCTTAATATGAACCAAAAGGTTTTAAAATATCATCCAATAGTTTCTAAATATTCTATATTCATCAAATTCTGTCGTAGCATAAGGCGATGGCCAAGTCTTGAATTTTACAGAGTTATCAATGTACTGAACTGAACAGAATAACCCCGAGCTCATACGTGTTGTAGGCGCTGAATTGGCAACCATGTTTATCGTTTCCATTTTCTTCACTTGCTGCCCTTCTAAGCCTAAGCGTTCGTTAATGTAGCAAGCTCGAATATTCAAATGCAAATCTGGGATTTACCGAATTCTTAAAAAGTAAATTTTAAAAATAAGATTATTTATAATATAATTATGTATATATAATTATTATATTATTAGTGTTGTTATTTTTTATTATTATAGTTATTAAATAAAATAACGTAATATAGAATTAATAATATAATAAAAATTAGTTATTCTTTTCTTTTTATTGATTTGTTATTTTTTGACTACGTGCTTCATATTTCCGTCCGCGTATTACGTAATTACCGACAGTTCTAACGATTTATTTATCCACCCAGATCACCAGAGATAAATTCCATCTAAAATTTATAAGCCATGATCGAAAAATCCTTTTCGCAAATTTGGACTTTGGAGAGACACCTTGGCTTCAGGGGACTTGTTGAAACAATGCCACGGTCGAGTGGCTGCAAAAGCAAAAGGAGGTAGTATCCATAGGTTTTTGGACATCTCGGTATACAACTGGTTTTTTAATTATCAGTCAAGGATATATGTACGCTAAGGATGCTCAAAATTATTAATAAACATTCGTCTTATGAAGCCGCCCCCCAAATATAAAGAGAGAACCTAAAGCTTTATTAAAGTTATATTAAACTGTGTACACAAAATAAGAATGTTTAATGAAAACCTCTTTCTAAGAACGGTTTTAGCCCCCTAGCGGCTTTAAGATTGATCCAACAATGGCACTAACAAACAAGATTCAAGATACGTTGTGCAACTTTAATTTGAAAAGTGGACGGATACGAGAAACACTAATAAAAATATTTACTTTTTAGTGCTGATTGTGAAAACACATTTTTGCAAAAATTAAAACAAAATAAAGTATTTTTATTCAACTGGATTATAACTGTTTTGTTTAGTTTACTGTCTTTCGGTGTCTCCTCCCTTTTCTATATTATTTTCCAGACGGTTCATTTCAAAGTTTAAAAAAAAAATACTCTTCTAGAAATGAAAGTTTTTCTTCAACCAATATTATTGACAAAACCAAAATACTATCCTTCCCCCTCCCCCAATAACTTTCAAAACTCAGCTTAACAATAATTTGATTTCATTTCGAAATCAAACGAAAATTTCTTAAAACTTCTTTGATGAAATTATTTATTCATGAATTCGCAATTTCTTAATTTACTATTTTGGCTAAATCTTTGTAAAAGACTTTTAAATTACTTAAAGAAAACGACGAACTGTTTCCTAAGTAGTTATTAGACTCAATCGTTACAATAATATTTCAGATACCAAAAATATGCGTTTTTTTCCTTTAATCTCATTGTTTAAATTCCAATTTATTTTCATCAGAACAAAGCCTCAGTTCAGTGAAACTTTGTTTGCACAATTCAGAACTAGTTCAAGTTCTCTCAAGTACTTGTTATTATAAAAATACAATGCATTTTGTTTAATTTGAAAAAAACTATCGAACTGCATGTTAAAGGAAAAAAGAAAGATGTACTTTTTTCATACGTTTCTAAAAGAATTCATTTCTTATAATAGATATGAATGAAGGAGATATACAGAGAAGAGCTCTATAGAGAATTAAATATATTCCCATAAAATAAAACAAATTTAGATAGTACTCAATCCATGTTTTTTCTTCAATATAAAAAAGTCATCAATTATTTTGCGCACAAAGTAACAGCTATAAAAACATACAAAACAATTTTAGCTTTTATATAGTATAATATTTTGATCGCGTAAATAATTTCAAAAGAGAGAAAAAACAAATTTCTGTACTAAGAAAACACGATCACATTAGAAACTTGGTGCCTTTACTTAGAATAGGTAGTTCATTTATACAAAATCGAAGACTATGAAGCGACTAAATTGTAAGAGTAAAGAAAAAAGACAAATAGTGAAATATGAAAATAGTCAGATATTCCTATAAGTTTTTTATATAGTGTTATGGAAATTTCGAACTTCGCTTGTTTCTTATGCAAAATATATTGTGGTAGGAAAGATCATGTGTAGTTTGAGATATATTGTACAACTGTCTCCAATAAATGCTAAGTAAATCGAAATGACCTTGGTGACAGATTTCGTGATATATTTGCTCAAAAAATTTGACAACCAAACTGGAGCTTCAAGGCTAATCTGGAAGTGTTATCTCTTTCTATTGGATTTATACGTGTGCTGTCTCCCATGAGAAGAAATGTACCATAATTACTGGTGAATTATAGAATGAATTGTGATCTGCTTCGAAATAACTTGATTGTTAAAAGCGTCGACTTCTCTAGGATTGAAAATGATCAACCCCATATATCAATATATATATATTCTCTTTAAAAAAATAAAAGAAACAATTTCAGAATTTAGAAATTCTTTTTGAACTATAAAAATAAGGCGTACGCGGAGAGAGAGAATGTTGACGTTGCACCATTAGAGCAACACAAGCGCTATGGAGACGGACCTCATTCTTTTAAGTCCGAGTCAAGTGATGAGGACAACACATAAAAAAAAGCTCGAACTACCCTATTTAATACTTATAAAAGTATTACATCACACCAAACATGAAAAAAAAGAAAGATTCGATCAAATGATTATCCAATCGTTTTACACTGGATGTGGAAATGTTCTGTGCTTTTTGATACTCAGTGCACCAAAAAATGAGGCCGCTGTGGCCGAGTGGTCTAGGCATCGGATCATGGCTAGCGTGTCATGAGTTATATCCTAGTACCACTGAAGACCCGCCGTGTAGGGGAGGGATGCACGTAAAATATGTCGAGAGCTCAAACGTCTTCTCGTTGGTGTGGTGTGGTAGTTAGGAGAGGGAGGTGCCAGCTCAGGTGTCGTCCGCGTCACTTGACCATGGTTCAAAATTACGCGGACCGTCGCCAAAAGCCCTCGTGTTGCTAATCAGTGCGACGTAAATATTCTCTCACTCACTCGCACCAAAAAATGAATGTAGACCCTTAACATTTCTATAAAAATGTTTTTTCACTTAGTTTACCACACGTGGTTGTTAAAGTAGTGGAAGCACTATTAAAATATAAAATCGCTTTTAATAAGACCCTTCGGCATGCAAAATGGCCCCATACGTCGAGCTCCTACGTGTGGCTTTTAAATTGAGTACTTAACCAATACTTGTAGAAGTATTGAGAAAAGTCCTGTCACAAGAGACTGGCCATGAGTCACACGTTCCAAAATAAATCAAAGTAGCTCAATATTGCGAAGCTTGGACTGCCAATGCTCAAGTGTATCATTGTTTTGTACCACGCCTGAAGTGGAACTTTTGAATTGTATGGATTATATCGTTCTGAGAAATTAGTATCTTCCGCAGATAAGAAGCAAATACCTCCAACCCAGTTTACTAATATTGCCCGATTTTGCAATTCGGTTCAGTGTTTGTGACCTATACAGAACATTCCATTTCTACTGTAATTTTTTTTTAAATAAATACAGTTACGACACGTTTTGAGGAACCTTTTTAATTTTTTTAACAGCAAGAAGGCGTGGACCATCAAGTCATGGAACTTTTGAGTAACAGTCATAAGAAATGACCTTACAAACAGAAAAAAAGACCAAAAGTTCTTGCTTTGAATGTGAGAGATATTCCTGGTACATTCACCAGTTATAGTACAATTATAGGATATCTTTTATAGTAAACAGAAGTGGAAAAATTTGTAGGTCAATATTAAATTTTTTCAAAGTATAATATTTAATAATATTTAACACCAAAAAAGTTTCCTTCTTTTATTATATAGTCGGTATCAATTTCATTGAATTTTTTTTAAAAAAATGAAAATTTCAAATTACGAAGCGTGTTTGTAAACTAAGAACCGATTTGAAAAAAATTCGTGTCAGAAAATTTTTCGGAACAAAATTTATTCTTACATGAAAGAGCTCGTCGGAAAAAAAATTTCTACATAGTTACCACCATTGTTCGGGCATTTCTTACATCGGGAAACTAACTTGTCTCTACCATTTTTAAGCCCAGCATCACTCGTGCGGGAAAAAAACGATCGAAACTTGTCGCGCAGGATATCTCATACGTAAGGGTGTTTACATTATGTTTTTATCATAAAATTTGTATACAAAGGTTAAAAAGGAAGAAAATAGGATATAAAATATGTTTATTACATTTTTCACACATAAATTTAGCCTTTTCTGTTCTTTTTATAAAGGCATTCAGTACATAGTTTATACACTCCTTTGATCTCTTCGTGAGTATAAATGCGATGTTTTCACTGGATCTTAATATTTTTGAATCTGTATTTTTTAAAACTAAACATATAGGAGTACACTTCTCTATTTCTTAAATTCAAAATTTTTAGAATTTCTTTATTTTCTCTTATTGTTCCAGCAGTAGTTTTTTTTTTTTTTCCAAAAGTTCATTTGAAAGGGGATAAGATATGTACCAGTTGCCTCCTCTAAACTTACATTTTCCCCAAATATTCTGCCTCTACATATAAAAGATATATTTTGAATAGTGTATCCCCCCTTCTAAATCTAGATCTATTTCAGTGGAGGAATCATACTTGCTGTTATACACTTCATTATTTGATTCTTCCTCATCATAACCACTAGGAGAATTTCTTCATCCGAAAATACTATTGTACTATATCTATTAAATTACTTAAACATCATATTTCTTCATCATAACTAAAATAGAATGTCATAGCACAAGGAAGATTTAAAACTTGCCCCTGCATTCAGAACTGTAACGGCGATTCAGGCCCAGGGATGACATACCCGAAGAGGTGGTATCCAAAAAGATATATTTAGAATTCACCTACAAGCTAAGACCCCTCAAAGGATATGACCTTAAAGTCAGCTAGCAACACGAGAAACTATCCATTTTCCAAAAAAGGTTCAGAAGGAGCGTTGCAAAAAGTTAGACGGTAGGTATGACATACCCTGCGCGAGAAGTGCCGTGTTAAAGAAACGCGCTGCCGCTAAATAGTCATATGAAATTTGTGGAAACTTATCACAAAGCGATCGTTTTGTGAATTATCTATTTTCACGAATTTCCTCCATCGCTTTTTCAACCAAATCATCAGTGATAACAGAAGGCATTTCCCTCAGTGCTTCTTCATGGAGGTGCCTGTCATTTTTACCATTACATTGCCCATTACATTTTCATCACAAATATCTGCAAGTTGACAATAAATTTCAACTGGCTTAACATTCATTGTGTTCAAATAAACGGATGACAGAACGCACATCCCAGTCGGCGGAATCGGCAATCGTATTAAACAATTTGAACGCTCGCTAACAGGTGTAAGAACAACACAAGACATTGATAAAAGCGTCACTGGACTCACATTCTACCAGAGACACGAGTGTATAAGTTTTGATCTACAAAAATACCACTGCGGTAGAATGGAACGGTTCTTAGAGTTTCCGGACACGTCTCGTATTATTAGTTCTTTAGAGTTTTTTTTTTCCTTTTATGTAGACAGCGTTACAATAAACATACGTCCTTCTTAATCCAAGAAATTTGTTTTATATTCATTGTTTAACAATGGGAAAGGTGTTATAAGGAATCTAAATACAGTTCATAAAAATTAGCTTTGGAATAAGAAGTCTTAGAGAAATGTTTTTTAAATCAACCCTCTATCCATCGAGAGCGATGCACCTTAAATCTATCAAGAGCTCAAACGTCCTCCCGTTGGTGTGGTGTGATAGTTAAAAGAACGGGTGCCAGCTAAGGTGTCGTCCTCGTCACTTGACCATGGTTCACAATTACGAGGTCGGTCACCAAAAGCTTTCGTGTAGCTGAACAGTGTGGCGTTAATATTCACTCACTCACTGTATCCATCGATTTCATTGTTACTTTCTACCAAGAGTACCTCTCTAAGAATAACTTCTATCAGTCTTAAAATTAATAATCAAAGATTAGTGTTTTAGATGTTTTTTGTAAACCTTTTAAAGAGACATTTATTTCTAGTGAAGGTGTATTAAAATATTTAATTGAAATTCATTTAGGTTATTAGATAAAATTAAATTGGTTTTTAACACCATCTTTTTGGTTATTAAACCCACTGACCACTATTAAAAAGTAAGAAATTAATGGTCTGTATTTTTTTATATTTAAAAAATATATTTTGCAAATACTACAAAATGAGAAAAGAATTGTATTTTATATAAAGCTTTTTTTTTTATTCATAGATGAGAAATTACAATATTATTTTTCATCAAATTGCCAGATCAATGAGGAAGTTTTTAATCCAGTTACTATGTGAGGGAGGGGGTTGGTAACAAAGTGTGTAAAAGTTTATAATTTTCTTAATTTTCTGAAGTTATTAATGTACGACAAATGAAATATAAGAAAATAGCTTACAATGGACAGTTAAAAATTGATCCAAAATTAACTTGTGGTAAGTCCACTAACAACGGCATTAGAAACGGTTAAAGAAAAAATATCCAATTTCGGTAACTAATATTGGATTCCCTTCAACAGAGAAATTTTTGTACAAAATAACATTCATGTTGCTCAAAGAATCGAAATCTTTCAATGGCCCATCAGAAAACTTTAGAGAATTATAACCTATATATTTTGAATATGATTTTGCAGCCTTTAATATTCCATGCCTTCTCCAGATCTAATGATCTTATTCTCTCTTCTCTTCTCTTCTCATCTCCTCCAGAGTTTTTAATAATTTGAATTAAAGTTTTTTTACATTCGCAAAACTTCCCCGAGAACATTTTAAAGCTATTTTTAGAATGAAAATTTAAAAACTGATAATATATATGTATACAGGGTGTCCAGCCTTAATGTGACCCAATAGCTAATTCCCGAACCGTTCGGTTTAGATATGCACTTCCAATTTGAAAAATGTTTTAAAACAGGTAAAGAATGTTTTTACGAGCTTTTCGAACCAAAAAACCATTTACAAAAAAATTACAAAAATTAATTTTTATACGGTCCCCAGGTCCAATCACTTATATTTAGGAAAAGATGTAGAACACACAAAAAGTTTCATTTTGTTACGATAAAAATTGGCCGAGTTATAGAACTTGAAAATTATATACGAGGGTAAGTTGAAAAATAAGTTTCCCCTGTCGACTGTGGACAGAGTTGTGTATGAAAGTCAAAAAATAGAATGAGACATTAAAGATATGACATACCTTTATTTTATTATTCTCGTACGAGTACGCTGAGACATTTGTCATATCGCTTGATAAGCTTCAAAAAGCCCTCCAGGAAAAAATCAGGGCTTTGCATATGGAAGAACCGTTGAACGGCTTGTTTCACTTCAGTATTGCTTCCAAAGCGCCTTCCCCCGAGATTTTTCTTCAAAGCCGGAAAGAGATGGAAGTCGCTTGGTGCGAGATCAGGACTGTATGGCGGATGGTGTAGGCGCTCCCAACCAAGAGTTGCAATTTGGTTTTGCGTTGCCGTCACCGAATGTGGTCTGGGATTGTCATCCAACAGCAGAACGCCAGATGTGAGAAGGCCAGGCCGCTTTTTCCGAATCGCCTCTTTCAATTTCGACAGGGTGTCACAGTAGCGCGTAGCATTGATGGTTCCAACCTCCAAAAAGTCCAGCAACAAAACTCCTTGGGCGTCCCAGAAAACTGTGAGGAGCACTTTACCTGCAGAGGGAGTTGTCTTGAACTTCTTTCGGACAGGTGATGACGGATGTTTCCACTCCATAGATGCGGCCTACGATTCTGGCGTGAAATGGTGGACCCACGTTTCATCCCCCGTCACAATCCGAAACAGAAAGTCATTGCCATTTTCATGGTAACGCACGATATGTTCCAGGCTGGCCGCCATGCATTGTTCCTGGTGTGTCGGGGCACCCATCGTGCTGACACTTTTCTGTATCGAAGAATGTCGTGGATGATGTTTTGAGCTCGCTCATGTGAGATTCCAAGTTCTTCCGCTACTTCATTGATGGTGATACGCCGGTTCGCTCTAATCATATGTCATCCACCTTCCCAACATTTGCATCTGTAGTGGCCGTGCGCGTCCGTCCAGCTCTCGGTATGTCCTCCACTTGCTGACGTCCATCACTGAATGTGCGACACCATCTCCGCACCATTTGCTTCGACATCACACCTGGTCCATAGACTTCCACGAGGCAGTTATGAATTTCTGTTCCTGATACTCCACGTGTCCATTCATAGCGGATAACCACTCTCACTTCCTCCTTTGACCACGAATTCAAAACACACCTTCTCTCCAAACCTACCGGGGCTCAAATGAGAGGCTGGTCTCCGCTTTGCGCAGGCACTGCAACAGCGCCATCTGCTTGATTTGTAGTGACCTCTACCCAATGGTGTATCGGTGACTTGCGCGTTTTCCTGCTGTGTCGCCTTTCGCCCATAGCCGTTCAACGCTTCTTCCATATGCAAAGCCCTGATTTTTTTCTTGGAGGACTTTTTGAAGCTTATCAAGCGATATGACAAATGTCTCAAAGTACTCGTACGAGAATAATAAAATAAAGGTATGTCATATCTTTAATGTCTCATTCTATTTTTTGACTTTCATACACAACTCTGACTACAGTCGACAGGGGGAAACTTATTTTTCAACTTACCCTCGTATTTTATCCATTTTCTCGGCTATTTTCAAGAAGCTAGTAAGGGGCTGTCTCCAAAGTGAAATTAATTGGAGCCCTGCCAGAAAACTTTAGCTCTTGCTAAAGAAGGTTAAGTATTTCTCTAATCGGAAGAGTACTGGCAAAATGAAGGTTGGAGAAACGTGAAAAACACATTCACACACGTTAACTCCAATCCGTGTTAAAAGCAGTCCAAGGCAATTTTTATCTTTTACTTTTATAAAACACTGGACGGAATTTTAATACGCATTTTTACATCTCTGACGGTTACATTATAAGTCGTCACATATTTTAATGTTTGCTTTATGCATTCCTTTGTTTTAACCTTACCCGTTATTTTAAGATCTTGTTTGACTTGGTGGAAGAAATCCCCCACCAGAATTTGTTTGCTTTTATCATTAGAATACGATTTTTATACTTGATTTGATATTTTAAATTTTACTAAAGCTGTATCGTCAACATGTTTAGATATCTTCCCAATTATTTTCACATTTTAACAAATATTCAAGACAAAAGCATTTTAAGGGCATGAAGATTCTCCCCGATGGTTCCAGATCATATGTGGAATGCAGGCACTGCCCAAGCACGCAACTGGATCCCAAACACATTTTTAGCTGCCCTTCCATTGATGGTGCTTTTTTTAAAATAGACAATGACTATACAGCATGGGCATCCTATTCTCAGATCATGGCATGGATGTTGCCACGGCAGTGATTCAAGCCTTTGTTTTGTTATATACACCTTTGCAGTTTGTCATACACGACAACAAATGTTTGACGTAGTTTAGCCGGATTTGGCTCTTGCGCCGTAAACTCACAAACACTCACTCATTAAGTGTATCTATAGAATAGGGTTCCACGAAAATACTTTCTAGTTCTAGGGGTTCCATGAAAACACCTACTATAGTTCTAAGGGTTCCATAAGTTGAAAAGGTTTAAAGACCACTGATGCATAACCATACATTCAAGGATATTGAAAAAGTGTATTGATAAAATACGAACTCCAATAATGCGTGTTTATTTAACGCAGCAATGTAAAGCAACTCGAGGGCTGTGCAGCATGCCGTCAATAGGGAAACAAATACTCATCGAAATTTTGTTTGTTATTATTAAACGGAATTTCATTTCTTAAAATTTTGAAAACTTGTGTGTTCATTATTACTTTAACGTTTAATGAGTTTTTTTTTATATATTTTTACAAAACTTTTAAATACACTGGCATATAACTTTTTTATTTACAATGAAAAAAAAACTTATTAATGTAAAAGTAATTCAATTAGATTAAATATAATTTTTTTAAAATTCATTTATATAATTTTATCTGAAATATATTGCAGGCATTCCATTCATTAAATTAATTTTATTTAGATCATAAGTTGAGTATTAATAGTAGCCTTAACACAAAAGAGAATCCATTTATTTCAAAACGTAATTTTAATTTTAAATTAACAGCAATACATTTTTTTTCACTATTTTTAGCGCGTTTTTCACGCAGTGTAACAAAAGCGCTGTTAGGACGCAAATTTCGTCTTCGTCTTCGTTCCATATTTTGTAGTACCTTTTTCTCAGCCAATAAGCAACCAATTGACCTCGGGTTTTCGGCATTTGGTCGCATTTGTGCCCTAGATGAGCCGAATCCTATTTAAATTTCCCCATAGTTTTCCCGAATTTTCCTAGAAATTTTCCTGAATTTCGCTAGTTTATAACAAAAAATTTTCAAATTTTACCTAGTAAATTTATTGTTTGCAAAACGTTTTTTTAAAAAAAATCTACCTGCATTTTGGAGGAAATCTTCACAAAAACAAGTTCAGAAAACAAGTATAAAAGGCTCTGATTTTACTTTTTTAGTTTAATTCTTTTTTTAAACAGTAAAGTGATACGATATATAGTGTAAAGCGAAAATAGTTTTTTTGAAAACTAAAAGTGATAAAGTGATAAGATATATAGAGTAAAGTGAAAATAGTTTTTTTTAAAACTAAAAGTATGAAAATTTTTTTTGAAAACTAAAAGTGAGAAAAGTTTTTTTTGAACATGTGAAAAACGCGCTAATATTACTTGGCCATGCCAATGATTGATATCTTGTTTTAATGTTCTTTCGTGAAGCGTTCTTCCCATGCTAACATTTTGATTACAGGATCTATAGGTTTCAATCACCGGAGCCCATTGGTGTTTGAGCAGAATATTCTTTTGCAGGAGAATGCGTCGAGCATCCTTCGCTTTGCACGTGATTCAAGCATGCCGAAGACTTTCGATATTGATCCCAAAAGTGCACAATGGGTGGAATATGTGAATAGGTTTAATCCGCGCTTCTCATTTCTATCCATGACTGCAACTGTCACATCTATTGCGGAGGAGATGGCTTTCAGAAGGATATCAGATGCAAGTGCAGTCCCAAGAATTAAACATCAAAGCCTTGCCAGAGTTCTCCACGATATCAAAGTTTTCGGGAATGGAAATTTGTGTTACTTTAATTTACTCAAACCTTTTTATCGATTTTTTAAGGACACTTTGAAAAAAATATTCAGAGTTATAACCAAATTGTTTTATACTTTGCTTCACTTTATCTCGCTGAAGACGGGGGGGGGGGGGATCTTAGCCACCTATGTAGATTGATTTTCCCTTCACAAAACCTTAGAATACATTTTACTTAAAAAGAAAATATTTTTATGTGAAACTACATTGCTGTAAATTGCTGCAGTAAATCATTTCTCGGTTTTCTTTGCTGAAAATCACATCATTCTATTAAAATCATGTATAAAAATGGATCTAAAAATCTGAAATTACATCTCGAATTTTCAATTTAGCACTTTCAAACGCTATCGGTTTAAAAGTTTTTGTCACCCTGAAGAAATTAATGTGGTTCAATTCAGTAATTTAGTTATCTCATAGATATTTCGTGAGTGAGTGAATATTAACGTCGCATTGTTCAGGTATATATACTCGAGGACATAGGGACGTGGGTAGCCTAGTGGTTAGAGCATCGGACTCCAGACAGGAGGGCCTGGATTCGATGCTACCAAATACCCTCCGAGTACACACTGAGTACGTGCTTGTTAAATCAGTGGGTCCGAAAGTCTTGTGGGTGGTCGCAGCAGAAACCACGGGTGCAGGTTGCTGGAGAATATTTCCCTCCCCTCCAGTTCCATGAATAAATTGTGGAGATAGAGATAGGTGGTGTCGCCATCTATCGTGTAGAAGTCCAACCTGTGTCTTAGGCTCTGGCAACTTCCATTCCTTCCCTTCGGGAAGAACACGACAACAACAACTCGAGGGCATTTGGCGACGGACCTCTTAATTTTGACCATGGTCAAGTGACGAAGACGGCACCTGAACTGGCACCCTCTCTCCTAATTACCACACCAACAGGAGGACGTTTGAGTTCTCGACACATTTAACGTGCATTGCTCCCCTACATGGCGGGTCTTCAGTGGTATATATTAGGCTCGAAATAGATATTTCGTGCAAAACCTAACCAAGCTGGCTAAATAGTACCATTGGTTACAGAATTGTAAAATTTCGCATTTTATGTTATTCTAAACTAAGTAAAAGTAACTAATAATATACTGTTAAAGTAGAAATTAAACAATTTGATATTAAAGCAAGTTTGTTGTCTTATATATTTTAACTGATAATAAGTAGTTAAAGTGCATTTTTTACAGCGGATAGATTAACACAAATAAAAAAAGAAAAAGCAATAATTCACATTAAATAACAAATTTAAACAAAATGTATTCAACAAAAAAGATTTTTTGTTACGTTAGTTTAACATTAATAAAAAAAATTAAAAAAATGTATATCAGAAATAGTTAAATAAAATTTTACAATTTTAATTATAAAATTTACTAGGCTACTTAATCCTCTGCAAAATAAATGTTAAAAAAAATATCTCGAAAATTTACCGTCTTAAACGATTTAGGCGGTTAACAATCGTAATTGTATAAAATAACTAGTTAAATCATAAAATTCTGCATTTTCAAGTATTTTAATTGACATGGCTAATTCAAGCTATGTTGTTACTTATACCACCTGTCTGAGGTAGTCAGATCGAGGCCCACGAAATTCATCATGGCAACGGGCTAGATCTACGCCTGTCGTTAGCCTAAGCTTTGAGCCCCCATGAAGGTGACAGTACGATTTTGCTCGGTACAACACGATAGATGGCGGCACCGTTCGGACCCACTGATTTAAAGAGTACGTGCTCCGTTTGTACTCGGCGGTCGTTTGGTGGCATCGGGCATCGAACCCAGGCCTTCCGGTCTGGAGTCCGATGCTCTAGCCACTAGGCTACCCACGGCCCCAATTCGAACTATACTTAACGATTTTAAAAATTCCACTCTTATATGTTCACATACATACGATGCGAAAAATTTTTTAAAAAATCATCCATAAAAGTGTTTTAAAAAATGGTCTTAAGACCAAAAATAGGACAGACACCCAATTTTATTTTTAAAAAATATTCAAGGTCATGATTTAATGTGAATCATTGAAGTGTTTTTTTGAAAAACCGCCAACAGAGAACTTGGTAATTCAAAAGTAACGTAACAGTTATTCCCACAAATTTTAGCTTAAATACTATGCACTTACAAAATATTTGAATTGCTACATTTTAAAATAATTTTAGAATGCTTCGTAGTTTATTTTGAAAGCTTATACGAGACTATAAATAAAGCTAACGAAGTAAAAAGTGTTACTCCCTATTTTAAAAATAGGAATTGACAAAATAGAGTTCTTATGAAATTCACACAATAAATATGTTTGAAGAGTATGGTGAATATGGTGAATATATGAATATGGTAAATATATATTCTACTTTACTTTTTTTTTTTTTAGAAATCAAAAAGAAATAAGAAGTTTAGCTTTTGCTGACTTGGACATTCAAATTTCAAAGAATTTCTCCATATAATGAAATGAGGCTTTTTTCATAAAAAGAAGAAACCGTTTTAAACTTTTTCTCAATATTTCCGTGTTTATAAATAGAGAAAATATTTTATTCGAAGAAATACGTCAAAATCGACTTTCCAACGCAAATCAATTCCTGTTGGACCTTCTGCATATTTTTCCCCAAAGTGCAAAACCACTGGTCAACACGTTAGAGCTCATAAATTTCTTTTTCTCAGCCGAAAGAAAGAAGTTTCCAAATCTCACGCTACTTCTTGTAATGCGCCTTTGGAGTTTTCAGTTCGAAAATTAATCTGAGAATGTTGACGTATCCTATACTCAACTTATTATATATATATATAAATTCTTCTAAATTTTTTTCGAGGGATTTTAATTTATAATGCTCTTGAGCAATCCGAGACTTCACTTGATAATTAATTTCTAGTTTATCGTCTAACGGGAAATAACTACAACCTTATCTCTATAAAATCTGAACGGGGCCAACGTTTTTAAACCAGTTTTGATACTTCTCGATTCACCCGCGTATTCGGACCCAATCAGAAAAAAAAATCCTTTACCAAAAATCATATGACTCTAACGTTTCCAGTTTAAGAAACTATAAAAGGTAGAGATATCTACAGCGAAAAGATGCCTATAATCCCACCTAACAGTTAAAATCGTCATTCCCCTTGTGGAGAATGACCCATTTAAAATTCTCTCTTTTATTCATTTTTTAAAATTTATTTTTAATCTTTAATTTCTCATATTGCAACCACACAGGCAAGCATTTTCTCTCTTTTTCACCCACTTCTATTCCATAACTTCAGAGAAGTCAATAGAGTGCTAGGTCACCGATCCCGCTCGACCAATAGCAGATGAGCTTCTCATCTGCTTGAAAGGACAATTTTCTCGTAACTTCGGATGTCTCCGAGACAGTCACTTTAGCCACACACCCTTGCTCCTTCCAGTCCACCAACTAGGAAGCTCCCTCCCAGTACAGGCCTATCCACCGTAAGACCACATATACCTTTCGATATGGGATGGAGGAACGCTTCGCGTTCCATTTTCCAGTGAAGTTAAGCATTCAATCAGCGAAAAGAGGCTGTTTTGGGAAATGTAAATCAAGCATGATTATGTTTTGATTTGAGAGAGCTTCCCATGTTTTATTATGCTAAGGAGAGTGTTTCTACGAAACTAAATGGACTTCTTATAACAAACTGCTTCCTCTTCAATTGTGCCATGACACTCAACAGAAACAATATCGCAATATAAATGCTCTGAATTCAAGTTACGTAATACTTCATCTAAATATAAAAGTAGTTCTTAATTAAATAAATTCTAAAATCATGCTGAATACGAAGCATGAGTAATATCTAATGTATTTCTCTATTCGCCTTTAGTATTAATCAAATTAATAGCAATTGCAATATGACGCAAAAAAATACAAGATTATTTCTATTAATGATAGTGTAAAATATAGATTTAAATGTTTACCTAAAAATAACTGAAGGAAAATTAGCAACAAATCAAAATTAATTCAATTTACTCCAGTTTTCTAAAATCCCATCTTAAAGGAATTAAAGGTTATTGATTGTTTATTAACATCACACAGGGAACTCGAGGGCTCTTGGTGACGTACCGCGACATTTTGAACCTTCGTCAAGTGACGAGGACGATATCCGTTGGCGCTCCAAGTTTCTATACAACGGCTTGGAGAAAATTTTGAGCCTTGACAAATTCAACCGACAAAGAGTTATATCAACCCCTTGACTGTGACACCCGAACTTAGTTCGGGCAACGCAAGTGCACCAGTTTTGAAATGCCCGACCTCAGTTAGGGTAAGAGAAAAATCGGTGTTTCAATTCCATAAAGCCCGAACTCAGTTCGTCCAATGTAACATAGAATTTTCCTAATAGTAGTCGATATAGTCTCGAGAGAACAGTTTGGCGCCACTTGTCGGATTTTTGTAATTTTGCAGTTCGTATGTACCATACCATAAGTGATTAATGAAATTCTAAGGAATCTGTGGGACATGGAATTCATGACAGTTCATATCAATAACAGTATTGTTGTGTACTTTGCATGTTTTCCTGAAGATGTTTCACAGACAAGGGTTAACGTTGCACCATAAAACTTCACGAGGGCTTTTAGAGACGGACCTCATAATTTTGAAACATGGTCAAGTGACGAGGACGACACATGAGCTGGTACTCCCCCCCCCTCCTCCAAACTTCCACACTCACGTTTGAGGCTTGACATATTTAACGTGCAGCAGCCCCTCTGCACGGCGGGTCTTCAGTGGTGTTAGGCTCCAGCTCATGATACGTTAGCCACGAGTCCATAACTTAGATAATGCGGCCACACACTTCGATTAGCTGAATAGTGCGACGTTAAGGTTCACTTATTCGCCCAACCGTTCATCAACACGCTACACAGAGAGTCTGCATTGCATCAGAAAAACAATGCCGGCTGCGAAGTAAGTTTATTTTGATATCGTGGCAATAAATTTTAAACGCTAGCATAAGGTAACATGAAGAAATATGGAATAAATAATCGCAAAGTGTAATGCGTATGCTCCTACTGATCGATCTTCATGTATGGTCCTTTTTCTGTTGCCAACAGCTGCGTTGCCAAACTAAGGAATAAAGGGAAAAGTAGGAAAATTAAAATTAAGGAATATTGTAAGAATCGAAACATTTTATTTGGTATACTAGTAAAATAGCAAAAATCTACAACGAAAGAAGAAAACGAAATTGATCAAACAAACAAAAATATTCGATATCCTCCGGAAAGGTTCCGACGAAATATATCCCCAACGAAATATTTGTATCTCAAAGAAATTAAATTAAAAAAAAATTATTTTTTAAGTCAGGCCGAGCACAGCCGAAATCAATGCAACTCCACAAGACAACTTCCCGATTTAGTTTTTTTTTCTACTGCTGACGAGGGAGAGGAAAAAAGAGGGAGATTGTAAGTCTTTCCGGTTCTGATTCCAGCTAACCCACGGGACACTAGAACTCTTTCTCGTCCCCTGAAAAGGAAATGAAAAGTTTTCCCTTTTTCCTCTCCGGGGGATACCGAGGTAACTTTATTAATGTGCACGAAGGAAGGCTGCTGGATAAATATCTCGGACGGATCTCCAATGAAATTCCGGGATTCAATTGGCCGGCAATCGGCTGACGTCGATATGCATTAAGAATCAGGCGACTTTTGTTGGACGTATTAAGAGATGTAACCTAATAGAAATACATTATTCTAGTGCGCGTCCTCACTATTTTTTGTGGTTCTATTCCTCGTGAATTCTGATACAAACCCTCAGAGTTTTACAGAAAATATTAGTGCTAAACAAGAACACACATTTCTCAATATTTTAATCCACAGATTTCGGAAATATATAGTGAACAAGAGATCACACACCGATTCGTCACGACCGAAAACTCGTGACCGCTGTTGGCTCGAGTCCTAGTGCCTTTGAAGACCCGTCGTGTAGAATTGATGATGAAAACGTTATACCTGTAGAGGTCCTAAGTCCTCACGTTGGCGTAGTACAGAGGTCTGGAAAGCATCTTCAGATCAATTGATCGTGATTCAAAATTGCGAGCTCCGTCGTCAGTAGCCCTCGAATTGCCTTTCAATGCGATGTCAATAACTAATCAATGAGTGCGACAAAATACGGATGAACTAATATTCAACACACAACACATATATTCAGATCTTCTAGTTATTGCATCGAAGATTAGTGGTTGTAATGGCCTATTAAAATGGTTTTTATGGCCTTTATATCAATACTTCACATTCTGAGAGCACTTTTATGCTAACTCATAAAAATAAAACGTTGAAAATTGAATTAAGATGCGAAAGATAGTCCCTGTATATTTTTACTAGTCATTTCATGTATATTGCGCATAAAATAAATTTGGGTCCAACAGCCTCTACGAGGTATGTTATGGAATTTAGAAGACTGCTTTCTTAAATTTGCTTAACATTAAAAGTTCTGTCAATAATAGTTCAATTAGCTATTTTGTGTAACACTAGAGTATATTAATTTTAAGAAACTTGTGTGATTTAAATTTTCCCTAACGCATTAGAATTAAAGGAAATAACGATAATATATCAAAAATAATAATCAAAGAAATAAATGGTAAATGACATATAAGAAAATTAAATTTTAAATTATTTTATTTTGAACTTCATATTGTTTTAAGCGATTGTTTATTGAATGCTTTAAATAATTTTTTCAAGAATATTTCCTTCATTTACTTTTGAATTAATTTCCATAAAACTATCCAATTTGTCCAATGCATAAGTTACCACCAAAAGAGCTTATAAAAGATTTTGAAGATTTGAATTTTTAATCTTCAAATGAAGAAGAATTTGTTTTTCTAATTAATATATGGCACTACCATTCATCGATCCACTAAACGATCTATTCGCATACTGTAAATAGATACCACCATTTTAGTTAATGCAGTATTGTATATATGTTGCTAGAACTCCAAGTATACAATTCCTTTTGCTCAGCTTATCCATCTCGGTCTAGTCTTAGTTGTGTTGAGTATGTGGATTAGTCCTCCACAAATATGAACTTTTCCATTAGTTGTGATTGGGACGATGGTAAGATAAAGTTTCTACTGAAGACACTTTGTACAACTGTAAGCGCATTATTCTTAGATTTCGAGACAGAGTAAATCGATCGAATGAGCTTTCTTTTATAAAAAAAAAGGCAATAGTTATGTACACTGCTAAAATTCCTTCGAAGAAAATAACATTAAATGAAATAAATGATGTAATTTTTTCAGCTGAAGTAAACATAATTCCCACTCTCATAGAAAAAAATAACAAACGCATCTCACAGGAGTCCCAGTGAATGCATTGAAGTTGCAGTGCAGGGCCCCTTAAAAGGCTTTTAACTAAAAATGGCATCTTTCGAGAAACAACCACTTCAGCGTTTATTGATCTAAATTCTTTTTTATAAGGAAAGACGAAAATTTCAAAATATGAAAATACATAAAAGGTAGAAAACAATTTCGAAAAAGAAAATTAGAGGGTAAGGGAAAAAGTTAGATTTGCTTTTTAAAATAGGATGTACAACAGATACCAACACAAATATATTATTAATACAATTCTCCCGTCGACCAAGAAAGGAAATCATATTTGTCAAAAATGCAATCGCGAACTCTGTTGCCACGTGATTTTACCATGCCTCGTAAATGCTTGTGATATCACTCCTAGATAATGTGATGCCCTAATTCTTATTTTTCACTTTATAATTTCAAATTTTCTATGTGACCCATGATCCCTCTACTAGTGAGACAATAGGAGATTGGAATCAGACACATGTATTTTAATGTGCTATGATAACATAAATCAAGCACCTTATGAGAAACATAAGGTGAAGAATGTGGCCTCCTCAATAATTTCTTGTTTTGCAGAAAAAAAAAATTAAATTTTACAGACCAATATGCTTTACCAAATATTAATTCGAAAATGAAATAATACTATTCTGACAAGTGCAATGTAATTCCATACAAAAAAATCATCAGTGTACTATTCCTTATACATTCAAGGTTTAAACTAAGCAATTTTTCATCTCAATATTATTTTAAATGCGATTGAAATGAGAACAAATTTCTACACCTGATTGCTACTTTTATTAAAGGGATCAGAAAATAAAAATTTGTGTTTAATAAAAATGACTCAAATTTTAAAAGAAATGAACAGTTTAAAATAATTTTTTTTAACTTCTGGATCGGGGGATTAATAAAAGATATAAATACATAAAAACAACATCTCTGTGTTTGTGAAGAGGAGAATAACCACACTTGCTTGCTGGATGAAGAAGCGTTTTGATTGGCTGAACGATAAGGTTCCGAACCCTGGCTTCATTTTTTTCTGGATAACAGCATTTTGCCATGGGAGAATATTTCTTACGAATATTCATAATAGCTCTGTTTTCCTAGCATTTGACTGAATAGGAGAAAACTGACCGAGTAGTAAAGAAGGAAGCTTCACTGTGTAATATAGAAAACCGAAACTTTATTCCCTGCAATCCAAAATGTGGTTAAGTGGCATACATAAAACCAAAGATGTTCTGGTGGTGCTTCATCCATATACATCTATACTTTATGTAATGATTTATTTAAACTGGTATTTAATGTGTGGTATAAAACTGACAGAATCTGCATTTCAATTTGGTTTTTCAATTTCGATGTATATTACAATTTAGCTTATACTTAAGAGGTTTATATTTAAAGGAAATCATAGAAGTTTTCATGAATAATTTGATGGAAAGTTTCGAACTGAACAGGTGTAAAAGTGACCTTCAGGTACGAGCTCGGCTTGACTTAAAAATTCAGAGTAGAAAACATGCTAGAAATTTACTCAATTATATTATTCCTTTTTCCTTTAAGAGACTTTTCAATCGAATTAACGACGTTATTGAGAATGTTTAAATTACGTTAAGGGCACTCCATTCTGTATTCCTTTCTTCTTTCCAACTCCCTTCGCGTCTCCAAGAAGCCATACGCATGTTGTTTGCTTTTTTTTTCCAACTGGTATTGCATGGCTAATGGACAAAGCGTGTCTCTCAAATGCCCCCCACCATCGGTTTTTCTAAAAAGAGAATAACACTTCCAGACTCTCTCCGAGATAAGTTTTAAGAACTGCTTAAGGTAAACACTGAACTTGACATGGTAATGAGAGCAAGTTTGAAACAAGACAGCCAAATTTCATGATTGTCCAATTGTATTTCAGGGAAGGATAAACCTTTCTAATTCTCTGCAGGTTTTCCTCATAAGTTATGAATAAAAATTGTGATAGAAGCTAGGACAAAGATAATTATGCACGTCAGATCAATTACACACAAAAACGAAATCAAATTTAATTATCGATACAAAATTATCCATTGCATTGGGACACCGACAACACGCCGCAGTGAACGTCCGTGATTGCTGAATCGCGAGGACCGCGCGTTTTAAGTGACGTCACACTCTGAATCAGCTATTGGAGACTGATTCGGTAATTTTAAACCTCGCTCAAGCGACGAGGGCGATGTCTTTACTTTTCAAGCTTCCACAGCATGCCTACGTGAGGCAACGCCTCGTCTGATTTTGTTTCCGTTTGTCCCTCTACACTAGGTGACCAACCTTTTTTAGAAGAGTGCCACTATCACGTAAAAACATTTATGCGCGCCACTCTCCCATATTCTACAAAAAAAATATATTAAAAGGTAAAAAAAGGCTTATTATGTGGGATTTTTACGCAAATAGCACATTTTTTATTCAAGTCTATATAGTGGAAATTTTAAAAATAATATAAATAATAAGCCAAAAGTAACAACTTGTATTGTAAATAAACTTTTTACAGGCTCAATCCGTTAGGTTAGATATTAAATAAAATGAAGTAGCTTGAAACATATTTTGTACTAAATAATTATTAAACCGTTAGTACTTACTTAACGTGGATTTTGAATTTTTTTTTGTTACCAAATCATCTACATTAGAATTAGCTCTTGAAGATACCAACAAAATTAGGTTGTTTTAGGTGCATTTTAGTTAATTTCGAGAGGTATTTTGATTTTATTATGCTCAGATAGAAAACATTTGTTCACAAGCATATGTTGATCCAAACCAACGATAATCTCTGACAGCCAATCCTATGAATTTAGAAAATCACTTGTTGGTAAATATTTCCAAAATTCAACATAATCTGGATCATTTACAATTAAAATAAATTTGCTATATGTTTGCTTTTCAACTTAATATGGTGTTGTAGGTCAATAATTTCGATTAAGATTTCAGCTGAGTTACAACTTGATGAGAAATTGAAAAAAGATATTTTAAAGCTCAGCATTTTTTTTTATCTTGAAATCATCCAACCTGGTACTGAATGAATACTGCAAAAATGATAGTAAATTTTAAAATCTATCATTGTTCGGATCGTTACAACGTTGGTAGATAATTCCTTCATTAAAAAAATGTGTTAATCTTTTCTTACCTAAATCCAGACAAAAAAGCAAACATATATTCGCCTAAGACGATGTACGACCAACTAAGGTAGGAAAATACAATCTTCCCTGTAATCGTAAATTTGAATTATTTAAATATTCCACAATATCGGTAACAAAAGCCAAATCCCGTATTCAATCTTCAGTCTTAAGTAGCGAGCACTCACTGGGCACATCATTGTTTTCTTCCACAGATATATATTGATATATACTAGCTGACCCGGCCCGGAGTTGCACGGGCTTTTACCGAGGGTATAACTTAATCCCCATGTTAATTTCTTCCTTTATTTCTGACGCCAGCACTTCTGTGTGAGTGTGACACGTACGATGTGAGTGCATGGCCCGTGAGTGCGTATCATCGTTTTCTCGTTTAACATTTTCCCTTCTCTTGACAAAATCAGCACTTCCAATATTATTTTTCGAAATTACTTTGACTTCTTTGTTTCTTTCCTCTCCGCTTTCCCCGGGGTTGCAAGGGCTTTTACCGAGTGAATAACTTCATCCCCATGGGAATTTCCTGTTTCCCTTAGGACGATAGCACTTATGTGTGTGTGTGTATGCGCGCGATGTGAGTGATTTCTTTAACTACGTCATAAAAACTGCCTTTTTCGAAATTTGTTCTTAAGTTGGTGTGGTGTGGTAATTAGGAGAGATGGGTGAAAGGGCTCAGGTGTCGTCCTCATCACTTGACCGTGGCTTAAAATTTCGGAAGTCCGTCGCCAAAAACTCTCGAGTAGGTGAACAGTGCGAATTTATAAATCACTCACCCACTTTCCAATTCTTTCGTTGCAGTTTATTAGTCCTCGGAAATGAATATATAGCCTTTTTAAAAATAGTTGTATGTTGAAAAAAGACAGAAAAGTAGAAATTTTTTAATTACAAAATTTCGCTACTATTTTAAATCTTGAAGTAAATGGTGAGGATCTTTCGAAATGTTCGACACATGGGAATAAAGTTTCATGCAATTATCTTTTCAAAAGAAGAAATCATTTAACGATTGATTTAAGTATTTTGAGTGTTTTATTAAAATTTGTTCAAAAAAGTTTTTGGCTTTTTATTTTTTAAATCACTGATTTGATACAGATAAATATTTTAAATGAATCTCAGAAATGTATTGAATACATTCTTTCATCTTAATCTGACATCAATAATGATTTAATTTTGAAAATTATATAAAGAGAAAATCATGAAAATTGAAGCAAAAATAACTTTCACTCGCATTTTTTTTACTCGCCAAATTTGCTGATTTTCGCATGTTTAAGTCGGAACTTTTTGGTGTAATCCTTGAGATAGATGTGAAGTTTCAGGTGAAACAGTTGCAAGCTATTTGGCGCGAAACCATTTTTCGACGCCAAGGCTTGGCAAACTGTAAAATCGCGTATTTTTTATTAAAGTTTTTATTTTTAGGGCTTAATTTTTTAAGTTAATGCTTTCAAACTTCACACATTAATTTCGAAAACGAAGGACATTTAAATAAAGAATGTACAAAAAATACTGTTTAGATTATTTCTTGCAATAACTTTACTTTACGAAAATCACAAATTTTTTTTTAAATCCATAATTTTTAAGCAATTGTTTCAATCTTCGCGCAGAAGTTTGATAACATTATTCTACAAACGCAACAAAAGTGTCGTATGATAATCTTAATAAATAACGAAGTTATTCTAAGTTAAGTTAAAAATTTCGACAATTTTATGAAAAATCTTTAAAAAAAAAGGTTTTGGGCATTTTATTTTTTAAATGACTGGTTCTAAAAGAAAAAGGCTTGAAGTTATTTAGTGTAGAATATCGTTTTCATAACACGAAAATAAATTCATACGCAACGATTTCGAAATAATTTTCATAAAAACGCATCAATTTTAACTATTTTTTAAAAAATCTTAAAAAAATAGAAAATATAATTATTCTGCAAATAAAATTACACTGTATCGTGGCGAAAGAAATTATCTTTCCGATTATGTAATTATTTTTTGTCTTATTTAAAAAACAAAAATCGGATGGCTGTTTAAATAATGTCGAGAATACCGAAAAATTTCCCACTCTGTTCATTCACGACGCTAGGCGGGGAAAATAACGCGTAGGGTTAAGACAATTAAGCGTTTTAAGGTTTTTAACTAATATCTTTTTAACTAATTAGAATATCGGAATGAAAAATAGTTTACGTTCTATTCTCAGACCTACTGAATATACGCACAAAATTTCATAAGAATCGGCCCCACCGTTTTGGAGGAGTTTGGTTACAAACACTGTGACACGAGAATTTTATATATTAGACTAGCTGCATGGCCCGACGTTGCACGGGCTTTTACCGAGGGTATAACTTAATCCCTATGTTAATTTCCTCCTTTCTTTCTGATGCCAGATTTTTTGTGTGGGTGTGGCGCGTACGATGTGAGTGCTTGGCCCGTGAGTGCGTGTCATGGCTTTCTCGTTAAACATTTTCAAATTACGAAATTTCACTACTATTTTAAATTTTGAAGTAAAATTGTGGATTTTTTTAAATGTTCGACACCGATATTGATTCATTTTAGAAAAAAATCGTAAAATATGGAAAATATTATTTTGTAAAAAAAAAGTTTTTTTTTTAAATTCTTTTAAAAAAAAGGATAGTTTTCGGCATTTTATTTTTTAAATTACTGATTCTAGATGATCAATGAACTTTTTAAAAATCATATTCATTTAAATGCATCGATATTTATTCATTTTAGAAGGAATCATAAAATAGGCAAAGTATTATTGTTTTGAAGGGAAAAAAATTCGAATCATGACGAAATAAATGATGTTTGGTATTTGTAAATTTATTAAATCACTGATTTCAAAAGAGAAAAGTATGAACTTTTTTAGTTTAGATGGTTTACTTATAATTATAAGAAATCCATACATAACGATTGAAAAATTTCGTTCAATGATTTACAGGAAACAATACTACTTTATTTAAAAAAATATTTATTTAAAGCAATACATTTAAATGTATTGCAAATAAACTTATTTAAAATATTGATAACGGAGTAAAAACGCGATTAAATTTTTCACAAATATAATTAATGCAAAAATTCTTACCGTTACCTATTGACACGACTGTTTATTTCTTTACTACGTTGTTTTTGAGTGTTAGATTAAAAAAAAGTTACGAAAAAAAGATAAAAAGCCTTTACTTACACATTTACAGTATAAAATTCAAAGAGAAAATAATACTATGTGATAAAAATATATTTCAGAATATATTCTTATATTTTTTATGATATATTTTTCTTATATTCCACTGTTCTTCAATAAATCAATCTTTAAGAATAAAAAAACTATCGGTTGTGAAAAGTTATATGAATGAGCGTCCCGCCGCAAATAGCAATGTTATGAAGGAATTCCCCTTCTTCTGCATCAGTGAAAGACTCAAAGCTATCTCAACCTTTCCCGTCTTCCAAACAGAAAGCTAACGCAAAGTGAATGACCTCGACGCAATTGAGAATTTTTTTAAACTTTTCATTTTTTTTGAGGACTTAACTTTCACGTTAAAGTTTTGAAATTTCACACATTAATTGCAAAATCAAAGTACTTTTAAATAAAAAATGTAAGAAAAAAATAGTTAAATCACTTCCCGCAAAAACGGTATTTTACGAAAATCACAAAAAAAAATTTTTAAATCCGTAATTTTTTAGCAAGTTTTTCAATCTTCACACAGAAGTTGGACAACATCATTCTACAAACGTAAAAAAAGTTTCGTACGATGATTTTAATAAATGACGAAGTTATTTAATTTTGAGTTAAAATTTTGAGTATTTTTTAAAAAAATCATAGAATAAAATTTTTAGCATTTTATTTTTTAAATGACTGATTCAAAAAGAAAAACGCATGAACTTATTTAACACAAAATATCGTTTTAATAACACGAACATAAATTCATACGCAACGATTTAGAAAAAGATTTTCATAAAAACGCATCGGTCTTAACTCGATTTAAAAAAAATCATAAAAAATAGAAAATATTATTATTTTGCAAAAAAAATTATACTGTATGGTGGCGAAAGAAATGATCTTTCCGATTCTGTAATTATTTTTTGTTTGATGTAAAAAACAAAAATCGGATGGCTGTTTAAATAACGTCGATAATACCGAAAAAATTCACACTCTGTTCATTCACGAAGCTAGGCGGGGAAAATAACGCGCAGGGATAAGACAATTAAGCGTTTTAACTTTTTTAAATAATATCTCTTTAACTAATTACAATATCGGAATTAAAAATAGTTTACGTCCTATTCTCAGACCTACTGAATATATGCACAAAATTTCATAAGAATCGGCCACACCGTTTCGGAGGAGTTTGGTTACAAACACGAGAATTTTATACAAACATTTCAATTTTATACAATTTATTTTACAAACACGAGAATTTTATATATTAGATTACTTTCCTTGATATTCCAAAATCTTGCAAGTGCACTGCTTTCGGAATGAGTGAGTGAGTGATTTTGGGGTTTATTGGCGCAAGAGCCGATTTCGGCTATACTGCGCCAAACATTTGTTTTAATATCTGTGGTCTAGACGGGAAGAGAAAGAAAGAATGAATTGAATGACAAGAAAGAGGGTCGAAAATAGATAAGGATCACTAGGGTACCCCGGGTTTCGTGAAGCCCGTGTTTACCAAAGACAGTAAACACCTTTGGAAAAGGAAAAGATCACTAGGGCACCTCGGGATTGTGACACCCGTACTCACCTAAAGAAGGTGAGCCCCCTGAGAGGGCACTTCTTTCGGAAAGCCAGTGCACACAATAATAAAACAGTAATTTTGTATGAAAATTTTTTATTCTAACTCAATTAATTGAGTGCATATTTAAAATAAATTCTGAATTTTTTTTTTGTCTGAAACAAATGCATTTCAATACATTACAAAAAAAAATTGCTATTTATTATTATCTTTACAAATGTTTTAAATTTTCAAAAAGTCTTCGCATGCCATTCTTACAACTCCACCGTGCCACAATTTGGCATGCGTGCCGTACTTTCTGTACACGGTGGGCCAAATTCCGATTTGAATCAAATTTTGTTTGAAAACTTTACCTCCCGATCCGAAATCTAAGTGCAAAAAATGCTTATTTATATGAAAACATACTTATAAAATTATATCAATTAAATTAATATAGACTATTATATGCCCTTATTATGTATATTTAGTGCTTTGTAATCATACATATTTTGAAGCAGTGGTTATGATCATAAACACGAGCCCTGCGTTCTGTCAAATCGAAGTTCGAATACTAAGAACCTGCGGTGCAAAGGCGCTGTGATGTTCCTTAAATCTGTGAAACCTCAGTCACCACGTTAGCATGGTGATGATAGGGTGTCATCCTCGTCACTTTATCGTGGCTCCCTGAGATTTATTGTTTTTATCCCAATCAACAGTAAGAGAATGCTTGCGATTCATTGTTAATAATTACATATTAAAAACTCGAAATATTCAGCATAATACGTTTATTACATATCATAATACTGGCTAGACCACAAAAGTACTTGCCATGTATTTGATAGAGTGGAATGTGGTTTACAAGACCATGATGATAACATTTTTCATAAGAATCATAAATATTCTGCACGCCTGTATTCTTTTTGCTTGTGTTTCATTTTTTATAAATTCATAATTTCAGAAAAACTTTTTCATTAACAAATAACTACTATTATTTGCACACATATATGGGAATCTAACCGAAATCTTCCAAAAAAGTTAGATTCTTGAGATAGCGGGGTTTTTATTTGGCAGGGTGTCTAGGAGTTTTAGGCAACATAATTTAAAGAAACTAAATAATTTATTATGAGTTATAGGAGAGTATTTATAGAGGTAATATTTACAAAATAGAAATTAGAACATGCAGACATTTAAAAATATAGGGAAAATAAGATAATTCCCTCTAGAAGTACGTTAGAGATTGAATAAAACTCATTATGCATTGTAACTTACCGCCTAGTTTTGGAGAGCGGGCGTGAAAACGCTGCTTCGTTGTCGAGTGTTAGTGGGCCTCAGCCAAAAAAGGTGGATGTTGGCGTTTTAATAAGCACGCTAGATGGCGTTGCTGTGGAATGTTGTTTTGACTAACATTGCCGTCCTCTGCAAAGGGAGATATGATCTAACCTTTTACAAAAAGAGTTCCATGGGATATCCTATATATATATATATATAAAGCTTGCTTCTAGACTATATATATACGGTCTATTTTATAAAGCAAGTATAGCTTTTTTGTGTAAAAATAGAAGTGTAGAATTTTTCCGTATTTCTTCCGTTGACGAAAGATATTCTCTTAGACGAAGAAACTCGACAGCTAAAGTAATTTGGTCTGGTCCAATTTCAAGAAGGGATGTTTTCCAAATTAAACGCATTGCCAAAAGTTGACTCCGATTACCAGGTTCTTGACGAAAGTGAGCAAGATGTTGAAAAAGTTGTCATTGCGTGAACAGTCGATGTAAAATTGCGTTTTACTGTCCCCAAACTGGTATCTCAGAGGATATCATGGATACTAGATGGATCTCTGGAGCTGAGTGAGTAAACGCAATAAGTTTTGAAATATGGATTACGATCGCTGAAAATTTCTTCAACGATCCTGCTGCAGGATGTCACTTGGACGAAAAAGGTTTCAATTGCAAAAAACAAGTTTTTTAAAAATATTTCTTTAATTAGACATGAGATTAATTATTAAAAGATGGGGAGGAAAATTTCTTAAATTTTTTTACTCCCTATTGCATTTTTATTCTGCTTACGACGGTTCAGGGTGAGTAATGTGCATAATATGTGAAGAGATAAACGTTTCCTATGCTCATTTATATTTATTCATATCTTATTTTATCTTCATAAGAACTACAATAAAAGAATTCAGAATCTCCGGTTTCTTGAGTTGTTTGAATTATATTTTTCTCCGAAAAATTTTCCTTTCTCAAAAAACTATCTTCTTTTTTGCTGTTACATGAATTAATGTTTAGCACAAAACGTTTCAGTATTTTGTTTATTTCTGCATTTATTTTTCTACAAATAGCAATACACTGTTTTACGAAGTCCAAACGTAAAATATAATCATACATATATATTTTGCTTGCTATCCTATCTTGGCGTAATGTAGTGACAGAATCCCATTGAATCATGATTTCTTCAGAGTTAATTCAATACACAGCCGAGATTTATGCCTTGAAATGGTCCCCAAAATTTTTAATTAGAAGAATGTTAACGTGTCATTATCATAAAAACCGAAAAGAATTTGTTATGATATTATTTTCCAGCCTCAAAACAAATAAAAATCTAAGAAAAATACAAAACACATGGCTTTACATATTTTGCAAGCACTTTATACCTCGACCCTATTGACACTCAGAAAGTCTCCAAAAATCTTCTAGACAAATAATCTAAGACTTTAATATGTGTTTCTCAGTAAAACAAGTGTCTGAGGGAAAAAATAGAAACATCCATTCGTAAACCCTTATCAAAGGATTATGCCCTGCTTCTATGTTCTACCTGGCCCGACACATGTTTTAAGACAGAAGTTTCACTTTCAATTCTTAAAAACTTTATTTGAGGACATGTTCCGTTATTTACATGTGTGAAAATTTCACGAAAATTTAAATATTTTTATGTATGCAAAATATAGTTGTTAGAATTTACGATAAAATTGCAGTTTCAAAAGAAATGAAAATCCCTTTAACAACCCCAATATATATATTTATGTATATATAGCGATCTCTTATTTCCTCTCTTCTATATTTCATTTTAAAGTATTCATTTTAGTACATTATTTCAGTTGTTAATTGAAGAAACAGGAAATGTAGCGTTCCATCTATCGTAATTTACAGAATTACTATGCTTTAAAATGTATGGCAATATTCTTTAACAATATTTTATAATAAATTATTTCATACAGTAATTTCACTTTTTATTTCTGAATATTTTGATCAACAGATTAAAAGCTTCAAAAAATTAGACAGCAATACAAAGTTTTCAATTTAATTTCGTTCAGATACACGCGAATGGCATTTAATGATCATCTCACGTGAATCTAAGCAATATGTTTCTTCTACCCGCTAAAAAAATCTTTTTTTTATCGTCGTACGGGGCACACTTTTTTGAAGCAATGCATTTTACATAATTATCAACTAGGGCAAATTTTAATTGTTTCTTTTTCATAATTGAAAATCGTTCCGTTGTTTAACATTTTTATTTTTTTACAACTTAAACATTTTGAACTTCACTCAATGAATACACTCACGGTTTTATAATTATGAACACATTTCCTCCGATTCCAGAAATTATTCTATTTGCGTAAACAAAAACTATTCATTAGTACGAATTCTTTTGCATTAACACGCTAAAAGTTAAAATTCATTTTTAACTAGGACCCAAAACTTCTCGGTAGTGTTCAGTTATTAGAAGCATTAGTTAAAAAAAATTTATTTATCTTTTAAAAATCTCATTTTCAGAAAACAAATTGCGCTCGGCAAGAAAGGAAAAATGAGAACAACAAAAAAGTAAACTCATTGTTCTAACCTTAGCACTCAATACAGATGCATCGGGACCGAAGCAAACAACTAACGACTTTTTATAATGAGACCGTCCGGCAGCAGAATTCCTCGTTAACTGGTACTGTGTTCGTTAGCCAAATTCACCGTTTATCTCCGGTATAAATTTCCATAGTCACTATCCTCCCCTTAGGAAGGAAAAATACTCTTTCTCTCAAATTAATAATAGGGAGCTATTAATTACATTTTATTACTAGGGAAAATGAAGGGGTAGAAGGAAGAGCGTTCCCCGTTCGAAAGTGTAATGCGATATGTCCAAGACAAAAGTTTAGCATTGAATAAAATAAATAATTAGAAAGACACATGTATTAAACTCCAATACATAAAACGTGAAACCATATTAAAACCTGCATCACTTAAATTTCAGGAATAAATAAATCTCGGAGTTAGTTTCATGAAATATTGAAAAGTTTTTTAAGAAAGACAATGGCGAGCAATTCGCATTGCATAAATCAGTTTCGCTCTGGGGTAAAAATATTGTATGATCGATTCACCAAAGTAAACTCATCAATGTTATGCTCAACCCACTTGCCTACTAGGTATTGTGTAAAATATTGATTACTATTGTGTAAATATTAATTACAAATAATTATTTTTCAAATATAGATCGTGAATGCAATAAAATATAACTAATGGAATTTTTCAAAATCTCTGCATTTACCTCTGTGTTATGCAATTTTTTAAGTATACAAAAGCAGTTGTGAATTTTTATGGGGAAAATACTATTAATAGCACCCCATTCCCCAAATTTCCTCACTATGCCTGGAAAAACATTTTGAGTCTCGAACGATTTAATGTTCTTGAGCCTTTCTGTACAGCGGATTGTTGGATTCGATGGGAAAAGCACCGGTCACGAACTCGCGACCTTGTGTGCTGCCACGGCTACGTTTCAATTTGAACTAAATAATTTTCAGTCTATCCAATCAAAATCCTATTCACACTATCGATTGGATTAGATCGTTTATTCACTTCGCACTAACGAGAAACAAGAGAGCTTCCAGCAATGAACTTTGGCATTCTGAATCTCGATCAAACGACACTTGCGCAGGCAGCCCTTTTTCCAAACAGCCACACCACCCCAACGAGAGGATTTTAAGTCTCGAAACATTTAAAGCGCAGGACTCCTTTGGTTCGATGGATGTTGACCGTTTTTAAATGGTTGCATAGACAAACATATTGAGGCTAGTTTTCTCTATAAAAAAGTAGAACAAGTAATATATAAAAAAAAATTTTAAGTCAATTCCTATTTTGATCAACAAAGAAAAATGTTATTTTAGTTACTTTTTATCAAATAGTTAAAATTAATATATAAATAAGTATATACACATATGACAGAATCCCAATATTGAGTGACAAAATAGAAAGCAATTTTCTTTTTTATATATGTATGGTGTTGGACTATTTTTTCTTATTTGTTGCTTTTATTCATTAATTACACATTTAATTATTCTAATAAAATAAAAAAGAAATCACATTCTCAGAAATAAGGATATCCCAAGTGGGATTCGAACCTACAACCTTTGGATTAGAAGTCCAACGCACTATTCATTGTGCTACAGAAACACAACGAACGATTTTTCTTTCTATATATGCTGTTTAACTAATATTTGTGTTTGTTACTATCAATTCACTTTTTAATTTAATCAATGAATTAATATTTGAAAAAACTGTATTAATATCATGTACACTACAAGTTCAAAAAATGTATTTGAACTTGAATGGATGAATAGAAAGTAATATTATTAACGATTTAAAATTTGGAAAAGATATATATATATATATATTGAAAGTCTGAACTATTAGTAGAGAAATTGGAAAAATATTGCATACATACTATCTGATGCATTTATTCGATATTACTTGGCTTAGATCAAGTTATAAGAAAATATTTTATCACAAAACTTACTGCGAATGCTTTTGATGAATAGACATAGGAAATAACCTTTAAACGAATTAACAAAGGTAAATTTGCTTACATTCACAATCCTGTTTCAACGGGAACTGAAATATGTAGTTTTATCTTTAAAACGAATTCGTGTTGTAAAATTTAAAGGGAAAAAAATGCTCGTAAAAACATACCAAGTGCATCGTTTGCTCAGTTAATCGCCAAGACACGAAGCGAAAGATAAGACCACTCCACACCCCTTCATGCTGCGCAAATTACACATTCGCTGGCAAAGATTAGTGTTGTGGTCAAAAGGGGAAAACGTATTTTATATTCTTCCCATAGTAACAAGTACTTTTTAAATGCATTAGCTCACTTCACAGGGATGAGAGGATTTTCATTTCATTCAACTCTCAAAATTTTCATAAACACTTAATAAAGTAATGCATACAAACTAGATAAAAAATTATTTAGACATCAACATACAAGTGAAATGGGATCAGGTAACAAAAGAAAATATAAAATAGAAAGGGAAATTCAAACAAGTAAAAAAAAAATGCTGCCACGAGTCTCTTGCAATATATTCAACTTATCTTTTTGCTGATTGAAATCGAAAGAAAGGTGGGCAGTACCTTTCATGTCCTACAAAAACAAAATTGTAGGAACTGTCCATATTTCTTGTTTCATGTAAACCAATAGTTAGCAAAGATGTGTCACAGAAATATGCATTCTCGACAAATCAAAGAGATCCCCCCCCCCATAAAAATACAGTTCCGTTCTACGTAAAACCGAAATGGGAATAGTTCCACATTCGATTCCTTTCTACGCTATCTTTACATTTCAATAAAAACAAAATTATTCAGATTAATTTAAATTGTAATGAGAATATCTAAATTAATTCAAAACAGTTGGGTCGTCGTGTTTATGATCACAAATTCGTTGTCGATTCGTAGTTTCGAATCCTCATGCCTCTGAAGACCCCTCAGTAGAAAGACACGTTAAATCTCTGTACAGGCTCCAAATCCTCAAATTAGCATGAAGTGAAAGTTCCAATCCTCAAAGTTCCGTCCTTTGTATGTTTGCACCTGGCATTTACATATGTATTTCGTGAAAAAATCTTAAATTTGTGATATGTATGCTACTGTAAAAAATGTAAACTAAGATTTTGTTTAAGAAAGACTTAACGTGGGGGGTAGCAGCTCTTTCGGGGGATCTCGGTTCACTTGGGCATTCCGCCAATAGCCCTCGTAATTTTGAGAATTTTTATTCTCTAAAGCATTTTCTAAGATGTTTCTAAAAATAAATAGATCTTCGTTAGAAGAGTCTTCTTGATAAATAGGTTTTTCAAACTACAATTTATTAGTCTGAGTAGCATTACATATTTCTAACAACAAAAAAAGCAATGCGAGCTACGGTTGGTATAAAAGTTAACTCTTTGATTACTTATTGCTTCCCTAATATCAATTTGACTTACAGTAAGTATCATGAATGCGCCAAATCCTAATGGAAAATAAATGTAGGTAGAAAAAATCGAAACGAAGAGAAAGCTTATGGATCAAGCCCACCAATTTTTAAGAAGCATGCAAAGCAAAGTGTCGAATACACGCCCCAACAGGGTACACATTCATAAATGACGACATTCTAATTTCAAAAACAAAGACAGTGTGTTATGAAAATAATTCAGCAGCTCCTAAGTGAAACAAATCGACAGATTTTTAATTTCAAATGTTTATGAGAGAAAATTTTAATTTTAAATCATATAATGTTTATAAGATTTTACATAGCAAAATTCATCTTCATTATCCAAATATAAATACACTATTTATAAGTCACCAAGCAAAAGATGCTTCTCTATGTTGTTTCAGCGACCGTATTTGTTTTCAAAGACAATTATTTTAAATTTAACGAATATTGGGCTTTTTTCTAGATCATATTTCGAAAATGTGTGAGACTGGATATGTGGTTTTAAATGGTGTATAATAAGGACAGAATTCAAAAATTGAGAATTTGTTCCTTACACAATCAAAGTCGAGTGTGACGACTGTAAATTTTGCGATTCGTTCTCATTACTATTTTTCATCTACTTTTGAATCATGGTGTAGGAAGGCTTCACTCCTTTTCCGTGTACGCGATAAACGAAAATTTTATTAAAAAATGCAAAGATCTATGTATGCATTTCCAAATATTGACTCACATCAACAAAACGAACCATTTGGATTCGCTTGCTCGAAAAATCTATCTTTATTGAACCCGCATATTCACTTTTCTGAAAACAAACACTTCTTTAAATAAAAAAGCGAGTTATTTATCAACTCTACTGCTTTTGAAAATTCGAAAGTGTAACATAAAATGGAGGAACAGTGTAAGAATTGTATAAATTAAGTTCCAACGGTTTTTTGCCATAAAAAGTTACAATCCGCCAATCTTTAACTAAATTTTTGTGTAGAGTATACCTATTATAAAATAAATTTATCATTTCTTTATTGGCAGGTTGCTAGATTTTGGTAAACATAATCTTTTCATACATTTTGCTCTTTAATTCCCTAGCAAAGGAAATTAAATTTTCCAAATGAAGTTAGGCATTTTTTTCTCCAGTTGAAGACCCGTCGAGACCAGATGGTTTCGGAAAGAAAAATGTTTGTCTTACGGAAACGTGCTCGAATGAAGTGGGTGGAAACCCAACATTCCAAACGGAAAAACTTTTATGTTTGATAAAAAAAAAAAAAAATGTTTTCGAGGATCAGTTTTTATTCAATTAAAAAGTCTTGGAACACCGTCATTTATGAAATTTTGATATTGTCGAAAAGTTTTAATAGTAATAATATTCACACACGGAATCGATAACAATTACCAGCCATCATTTTAAAACATTTTTTTAAACAAACAATGACAGAAATATTCTTGTTACTGTAGCATAAATTTTCAACCAGGTCCTTCTAAAATTCTTACTAGTTTATTCATATGTATGTGGAATGTATATATATGCAAGGGTGTGTTAAAACACAAGATAAGAAGACATCCAATGCTAGGATGAATTTTGTCAGTATTATAACGAGGGTAATTCTGAAATGCTTGAGATACGAGCAGACGAGATGTTATAAAAAAAAATTAGCGGGTTAGTTTTAAAATGCAAAGTATTTTAACACAGCACACGATTTTGTACGGACTTACTTCTACTTGTTTTGCGTAGAATAAATTTTGGACGGAAGAGAAAATGAAGTTGACGCGAGAACATTATCGCGCTATGATTTTCTATGATTTTTAAAGCTGGATTAAACTGAGATGAATGCGTTCAATATCTGCAATTAGCACTTGGGGATGAATCTACATGTCGTGCTATTGTATTCAGATGATTTAAAGAATTTTTTACTGGTCGCAAATCTCTTCAAGATGAACAAGATCTCTTCTCTTCACATAGGAAGCCCGCGGTCGGTAGTTATCCTGGATAACGCGTCTGTCACACACACACACACATACGAAAAATGTTAATGGATGATATAATCGCTGTACCTACCAAATGATACAGAAGGAAATTAGCATTGGGTCCGCAGCCATATACACAAAATTATTCATTAAGAATTACATATGGAAAAAGTAGTTTGCCGTTGGGTTCCCCATAATCTAACTGAACACCAAAAAGAGGAACTTGTCAGGATCAGCAAAGAAACCCTTAAAATACAAGATTATGGTGCCCACTGCATCATTTCTAAAATTGCAACGGGTAATGATACGTACATACAGTTTATTTGACGTTCCAACATTTCAAGAAAGCAAAGAATGGGTCTTTGAAGATGATCCCGTGCCAATAATGGTGAAAAGACTATGAGAAATAAAATAAGTAATGAATGCCGATTGGTCAAAACCATCAAGTTGAAAGGTTAGAAGACAGCAACAGCAAACTAGTATACCAAAAAATGTCTTCCAGAAATTCCCCAAGAAATAAATATTAGAAGGCTAATGCTAACTTAATTTATCAAAAATTTGTCTCCAAAAGTGAATTGATGCTGGAGGAGACTATTTTGAGCACTCCTAAAATTTTGTAAGTATAACTTTAAAAACCTAGGCGTATTTCAAAAATTTCAAAGTGACCCTCGTATATATATTATATATATATATATATATATATATGTGTGTGTGTGTGTGTGTTGTGTGTGTATATATATATATTATATATATATATAGTTTTAGTCTATCTATAGTTAAACTATAGTCTATCTAATAGTTTTAACTTTTATTTTAAAATAATTTAGTAATTATTACAGGCTGTAATATTATCGCTTTGCATTAACAGATTAGGGTTTTATTTATAATAATAATTAAACTTCTCTAGAAATTTCTTACTTTCCCTATGGCCCAGAGTATTGGCAAATTCAGGTGAAGGGTGGCTGGCAGAAAAACATTGTTTAAACCTGCAATCCTGGTTCCTAAGGCCAGAAGTTTGCTCTTGTACTACTGTGGCTAAGACTATTCTATCATGACTATAGTTATCTTAGGTTTATAACTATTTTTCGTATATTTTTGTAATATATATATATGAGTTTTAATTTAGGTTTTTATATTTATCAGCACACATATATACATGTACACATACATATACAGGATCTTCTCTGCTGACTTCCCAACTCTAAAATTTAAATCATAGTAAGTCATATTTAGGGTTTCATTTTTCAGTTATAAAATATAATGTTAAAAATATACAATATATTCTCTTATTTAAAAAATAAGACAAAAATACTGTCTGAAATGTACAGCCACTTATTTAATATAAGAATAGTATATACCAAAGGAAATTACATAAAAAAATTAAGCCAATTCCGACAGGAAAAAGGAATTGTTTTTGTTTAAAAATGAGAATTGAAAATAAATACTTTAATTTTCCCAGAACACAATGTTCTTTAACCCTAGAATACGACCCTCTGAAAAACTTACGGGAATTGTTTCCATTCGTCTCACAGACGACGTGAGTTTTGGCATGCTTAAAACATAATTTAAAAATTGATGACACAAAAATTATATTACCTGCAGATGGTTTCCTAGTATTCGACCTTCAAGTAAAAAAGAAAGAAACATTTATTTATTTTTTAAGCAATCTATAAACATATCAACATGATGCTCTCAGCTCATTGCTGTAGAACATAATAAAAATAAATAAATTCTACGCAGTCTAAGTCTCCTTTTGTTGCACTGTAAAATTCAATTATTTCCAGTTTTGCATTTTCTTCATTTATATTCGGTTTTTAATGGAATGTAGATAGAAGAACAACGCATGTGTTTTGTTTTGCTTTATACGATAAAAGAGTTTTATCTTGGTCAGAGTGAGAGAATATTAACGTCGCACTGATTTATCTTGGTCAGAACAATACATAGAAATTCCTACACTTCGAGATCGCAATTCTAAAAGTTCAGGAGAAATGTATCGTTTGTTTTCCCCAAATAGCTCCAACAACTATTAAATTCATTGGAATCTTCAGAAGTCTGTCAGATTTCCGATTCATCCTTAGAAATAAAATATTCATCGTAACTCACCTCTTTTAGTAATTCACGGAGAGCCCCAAAAGTATTTTTCCGTGAAAACGTTTTGACATCGTCCCGACAACACAGAAAAAAAAAACTAAGACAGCTTCTCAATTCTAGACGTTACTGCTACCCATTCGTCTCTCAGACTAACATTGATCTAAAAATACTACATATGAAAATATTTCGAGAAAAGAAATATTCTTATCTGTAGTAGCCAAGGTCATATGAAAGTACTAAGTACTTTGGGGGGAGAGTACAAAGTTATTTGCTATAGGCGTAATCTGCTAGACGAATGGGGTTCTAGCTTGCCATTCTAGGTTTAAAAATGAGGACTTTTCGTCATATATTAATACTTTGATTGATACTTTCAACTAGAGACAATTGCTCGGCATAGGTTTTACAAACGCTCTCAAAAAGCTTTTAATTTCGAATATCTATATATATAAAGGAGAAAAGCGACTCAACTCACTACTGACTGACTGACTAATCACGAAATCTCTGGAACTATTCAACCTACAGACTTGAAATTTGGTAGACATGTTCCTTTGATAGAGTAGACATCAGCTAAGAAGGATTTTCCGAAATTCGAAACGCAAGGGGCGTTAAGGGCTTAATAATAATTGTTTCCATGTTTAAACTACTTGATGTACAATCTTGAAATTGGGTAAGCGGATTCCTTTCAGAGAGTAGAGATCCGCTACAAAATGAGTTTGCTGAAAATCGACCCCCAAGTGGCGTTGCAGGGGCTTAGGGGGCGTTATAGATATTTATTTCCATTTTTAAACTATTTGACGCACTGACTTTAAATTTGATATATATGTAGATTCCTTTCGTAGAATAATGATCAGTTACAAAACGAGTTTTGTGAAAACAGACTTCTAAGTGGCGTTGCGGGGGATTAAGGGGCGTAATAGATAAATATATCACTTTTTAAACCACTTCACCTACCTGCTTGAAAATTGGTAGGTAAGTTTCTTTCCTGGAGTAAATATCCGCTACAAAATGGGTTTTGGGAAAATTGACCCCCAAGGGGTGTTGCGGGGGCGGGGGTTTAAGGTGCATTATAAATTCCTATTTTTAAGTTATTAGACGTACAGTCTTGAAACTTAGTAAGCAGATTCCTCTCATAGGGTAGAGATACGCTAAAAATGGGTTTCGTGAAAATTGCCCCCAAGTGGCGTTGAGGGGACTTAAGGGGCGTTATAGATAATTATTTCCTTTTTTAAACTATTAGACGCGCAGTCTTTATATTTGATAAAGAGATTTCTTTCATAGAGTAGAGATCAGCTATAAGAAGGTTTTGTGAAAACAGACCTCTAAGTGGCGTTGCAGGGGAATAAGTGGCGTAAGAGATAAATATTTTCGTTTTTAAACTATTTGACCTACCTGCTTGAAAATTGGTAGGAATGTTTCTTTCATGGAGTAAATATCCGCTACAAAACGGGTTTGAAGAAAATTGACCCCCAAGGGGTGTTGCGGGTGGTTAAGGGCAGATATAAATAATTATTTCTTTTTTTAAACTATTAGACTCACAGTCTTGAAATGTGGTTAACAGATTCCTCTCATAGGATAGAAATACACTGAAAAATGTGTTTTGTGAAAATCGACCCCTAGGTGGTGTTGCGGGGGTTCAAGGGGCGTTATTGATAATTTTTTTGCATTTTTAATTAATTGGACGCACAGTCTTCAAATTTTGCTAAGCAGATCCCTTTCATAGAGTGCAATTCCCCTACAAAATGGGTTTTCTGAAAACAGACCCAGAAGTGGCGTTGCGGGGGCTCAAGTGGCGTTATAGACAATTATCCCCATTTTTAAACTGTTCGACGTACAGTCTTGATATTTGATAAGCATATTTCTTTCGTAAAGTAGAGAACCGCTATAAAATGGGTTTCGCGAATATCAACTACCAAGTTTAATTTCGGGAGATTAAGAGGCGTAATCGATAAATATTTCCATTTTTAAACTACTTGATCATCCTGCTTGAAAATTGGTAGGCATGTTCCTTTCATGAAACAGAATTCCTCTAACAAAGAGTAAAATGAAAATTGACCCCCAAAGATGTTTGCGAGGGGTCAAGAGGAGTTACAGAAAAAAATTCCTGTTTTTAATTGTTAGACCCATATACTTGAAATTTGTTAAGCATGTTTCTTTTGTTGAATAGGGATCCACTAAGAATAAATTTTAAGCAAATCAAGTTCTGGGTGGTTGCAGGGGGTTACTGGGACGTATTGACAAAAAAAAAATTTTTTTTTTGAGCTACAAGGACTATAATAATGAAATTTGGTTTGCATTTTTCTTTTGTTGAATTGAAATCCGCTAAGAGCGGTAATTTTGGAAAACGGCTCTCAACGGGATTACGGGGATATTTATAGTAAAACTTTTGCTTTTTTCTGTTAGATTTAGACTTGAAATTTGGCTTGCATGTTCAATTTACGGAGTAGAGATCCACCGAAAATTGGTTTTGCGGGAATCCACTTGGTTTTTGAGTTACGAAAGAGCAAACATCATTCTATGCTTCAATTTTAGAGATTTTTAAAAAATACAAATTAGATGAGTTCTGCCCTTTTTTTTTATCAACAGGTGACAGTTACAGGTATAAGTATATTTTTCAATTCAATCGAATTCTTAATGCTAGGACTTAGATATCAATAATTTATACATAAGCAGTAAAAATTTATAAAACATCATGAAATACCCAGCGAAGCGGGCGGGTAACAGCTAGTATACGTATATATATGATCAAAAGTAGACGAGTTCACAATCGTAATTTCACTACTGGAAAAACATAGTAGGAGGAAAACGCCAGATAAGTGGTTTTGAACTTCGTAAGGTAATTGATTTTCACCCCTATGTAAAATCTGTCAGTCATATTTTCTGCTATGCTGGAAGAGTTTGTTTCTATTGGTACATGATGCCATTGTGAAGTGATTTTGAGCAGGAGTTATAACTGTGCTCAACTTCGATCTGGTAAATCTAGACAACTAAACAAGGACTAAACTAGACGTCTGCTAGACAACTAAACAAGGACTTCAGACAATTGAAGGAAGCCGTGAAACTAATCGCATGGATTTGGTGGAAAACGTCAGCCATTACAAGAATCTTCTGAACGAAGCATTAGCCTACACAATTGCAGCTAGTCCCTAACCTTAAAATCTTCATTTTTATAGCAGATTTGCTGCTTGTAAGCCAAACATTAACACACCGATACCAAGCATCGCTAATAGTGTGTAAATTTCGACGACACTGAAGAGTGAGCCCTGACACCATGTGTTTTGAATGAAAGTGAAAGTTATTTCAATGTCACAATACAAAACAACACGAGAGCTATTGGCGACGGACCTCGTCATTTTGAACCTCGGTTGAATCACCAGTATTACACCTGAGCTGGCCTCTCCAAACTACCACAACACTTGAACGGAGCCTAGATATATAGATTTAATGTCCATCGGTCCTCTCAATAAGGTCGATGTCACGTGTTTTGAAGAGACTCATAAAGTTACTTTATCTGGCAACCCGATGGTCGTGTGAATATGGAAATTGTCCCGTGAACGCTATGAAACAATTTTTTTCAGAAGATTGAGTGATGGATTCAAAAGTTTTAGTTTCAAAATCAATAATGTTTTGCATAAAAACTCATTTTATCAAGAAATTTTTCGAAGATGAAATATATATGTACCTTAATTTTTAGGCCCGTTTAAATTATTAAATCTGTCATTATTAAATAACATTTCCTTTATCTCGATGTCAAAAAAATTATGTCATACATTAAATTATTGAGACATCGATGCCACACATCCTTTGCTTAATTTTTTTTCAAATAATTCAATGAAATTAAAATAACTTAAGGGACAGATTGTTGAGTAAAAATTGCTTACAAACTCTTTCGATTTTTTTAACAATTACCAATTTCAGAATCATAAACAAAAAATTTTTTCGTTGTACTCTTGTTTATGTCAAAATAATGGTATATAATCTCAAATAATTTTTGGAGTTTACTCCCTAAGAATCGATTTTAATATAAAGCCCCCGTTACGGAAATTTTATGAAGAGTGATATTTGTGTACAAGCTTTAACAAAAAGCCTTACGCTGTGTTCTGCGCGTGCGTCAATTCGCTGTCGAAAGGAAGCAGGTAAGAGTTCCTACTGATTCGTCCTTTTTAAAATGGCGATCCTTCTCTTCTTACCGAAATCCTACAAAAAATAATCGTAGAATTAAAAAGATCACTTATTTCACCACAATGCTGTATTTTTTTTTTTTTTTTTACAAAATAACGATGTTTTTATTGTTTGCGTTTTTTTTAAATGAGTCATTATTGATGCGTTTTTATGAAAGGAATTTTTCAATCTTTCTGTACGTATTTCTTATCATTGTAATGAATCGATAATCTGTACTAAAGAGTTGATATTGTGGTCTTTTAAAATCAGTGGTTTAAAATATAAAATGCCGAAACTTTTTAAAAAATACTCAAAATGCTATTAAACATTTAATAACTTCGTCATTTATAAAACAATCACACGAACATTTTTTTTCCAACTGTCAAACATTATTATTCGTGTTTTGTCTAAATATTGAAACAAATTCTTAAGAATTACGGATTTTAAAAAGTTTTTGTGTTTTTCATCTAATACCCTTTTACAAGAAATCATTTGCGCAGTATTTCTTTTTGCCTTTTTGTTTAAAAATTACCGCTCTTTGTTATCGACGTGTGAAATATGAAAAGTAACTTAAAAACCAAGCCCACAAAGAAATTTAAAACTTTAAAAAAATTGGCAAACTATCTTTATTTACTGACTTCATTTTTTCCAGACAAACGAATTTTTCACGATTTTTGACCGTCAGCATTATTTCAAATAAGTTTATAAAAATATTAATAACTAGCCGTTACCCACCCGCTTCGCTGGGTATTCCATGATGTTTTATAAATTTATACTGTTTATGTATATATATAAATTATTGATACATGAGTCCTAGCATTAATAATTAGATTGTATTGAAAAATATACATATACCCGTAACTGTCGCCTCTTGATAAAAAAAAATGGCAGAACCCATCTAATTTGTATTTTCTAAAAATATCTAAACATGAAGTATAGAATGATGTTTGCTCTTTCGTAACCTTATAATCAAGTGGATTCCCGCAAAGCCAATTTTCGGTGGATCTCTACTCCGTAAATTGAACATGCAAGCCAAATTTCAAGTCTAAATCTAATAGAAAAAAACGAAAGTTTTATTATCAATATCCTTGTAATCCCGTTGAGAGCCGTTTTCCAAAACAACCGCTTTTAGCGGATTTCTATTCAACAAAAGAAAAATGCAAACCAAATTTCATTATTGTAGTCCTTGTAGTTCGAAAAAAGGAATTTTTTTGTCAATACGTCCCAGTAACCCCCTACCCTCTCAGGAGTTGAATTCCGTAAGATACATTTTTAGTGGATCCCTATTCAATAAAAGAAACATGCTTAACAAATTTCAAGTAAATGGGTCTAACAATTAAAAACAGGAATTTTTTCCTATATAATTCCTCTTGACCCCTCACAACCTTCCTTAGGGGTCAATTTTCGTTTTACTCTTTGTTAAGGAAACTCTATTCCATGAAAGGAACATGCCTACCAATTTTCAAGCAGGAAGATCTAATAGTTTAAAAAATGAAAATATTTATATCGATTATACGTCTCTTAATCTCCCGAAAGTAAACTTAGTATTTGATATTCACGAAACCCATTTTGTAGCGGTTCTCTACTTTACTAAAGGAATCTGCTTATCAAATTTCAAGACTGTACGTCTAATAATTTAAAAATGGGGATAATTATCCATAACGCCACTTGTGCCCCCTCAACCCCACTTGGGGGTCTGTTTTCACAAAACCCATTTTGTAGGGGAACTGCACTCTATGAAAGGAATCTTCTTACCAAATTTTAAGACTGTGCATTCAATAAATTAAAAATGCATAAAAATTATCAATAACGCCCCTTGAGCCTCCGCAACACCACCTAGAGGGCGATTTTCACAAAACACATTATATAGGGGATCTTTAATCCATGAAAGGATTCTGATTATTATATTTCAAGACTGTACACCCAGTAGTTCAAAAATGGAAATAATTATCAATAACGCCCCTTAAGCCCCTTAACACCACTTGGGAGTCGATTTTCACGAAACCCATTCTGTAGTGTATCTCTATCCTATGAGAGGAATCTGCTTACCAAATTTCAAGACTGTGCGTCTAATAGTTTAAAAATAGAAATAATTATTTATATCTGCCCTTAACCCCCCGCAACACCCCTTGGGGTCAATTTTCCCAAAATCCATTTTGAAGCGGATATTTACTCCATGAAAGAAACATTCCTAAAAATTTTCAAGCAGGTAGGTCAAGCAGTTTAGAAACGAAAATATTTAATTATTACGCCCCTTAATCCCCCGCAACGCCACTTAGAGGTGTGTTTTCCAAAACCCATCTTATAGCTGATCTCTACTTTATGAAAGAAGTCTATTTATCAAATATAAAGACAGTGCGTCGAATAGTTTGAAAATGGAAATAATCATCTATAACGCCCCCTAAGCCCCCGCAACGCCACTTGGGGGTCAATTTTCACCAAACTCATTTTGTAGTGGATCTCTACTCTATGAAAGGAATCTGCTTTCCCAATTTCAAGATTGTATATCGAGTAGTTTAATCATGGAAACAATTATTTATAACGCCCCTTGTATTTCGAATTTTGAAAAATCCGTTCTTAGCGGATGTCTACTCTTTGAAAGGAACATGTCTACCAAATTTCAAGTCTGTAGCTTGAATAGTTCCAGAGAAATCGTGATTAGTCAGTCAGTGAGTCGCTTTTCTCCTTTATATATATAGATCTTTATATATATAGATTATTTACACTACATGTAACTGTCGTTTTTGTATGTTATCTTAAGATAAAAAAAGCATAAAATAGAATTGTGAAATTCATTTAAAAAATTAACAATACTAAAATTTACTATCCTTTGTAAAACTTTTAGTTTATTTCGATGCACATTTGAGAAAATACGTTACTGACATAATATGCAAAATTGAATTTTTTTATGCATTCCGTTCAATAAGCATAACTTTTAAAGAAAAAGTGATCGATTTAAAAATACTACTTAATTCAATAACAATCACCTGTTATTTTAAAAATTTGTCTTATATCTACTCTAAAAAGTTCCGTAAATATAGCTGTCCTTTTTAGGACATTTAATCTTTTATTGGGTACTTTTTTTTTTCTTTTGCCCTTTTCAATAAATTAGATTTTTGTTTCAGTGCCAATTTTTAAGCAAACGGTTGCCATGAGAAACTGGAAAATGATTATTTATCATCAATTTTATAATTTCAAATTCCAAGGAGGAAATTATTATTGTAAAATAATGAGTATGGTTTGTTTTCTATAAAATCAATTTTACACCAGATACGTTTCCATTTTTCTATGAAAATTTCTTCAGTTTGTCAACTATCTTCTTAATTTATGAGGTACGGAAAGAAACAATTGAAAGAACCAAATGTTAAAACATTTCTATCATTTTGAACGTTTTTCTTACGTAGTGAATGTAACTAATGATGGATTTAAAAACTATTTCATTATTTTAAATTCTAAGAGTATTCATTGTTATACATATATATAATACGGAATGTGAGTCATAGCATATACAGAACGTGATTCTAAACTACTGAAGAAAGCAATATCACATGTACTTAAACTCACACTTGGCAGTGATTTCAATAAAGATGAAGGATTGAGATTAGTACAATTTTTAAAATCGAAGCTTCATTTGGATTTCGTTTCTGGTAGAGCACTGGGGACGACTAGGTATAGTAACAACCATTGATGCGATGTTTTTCCATGATTCGTAAATCATGTATCATATTTTAGTTGCCACAAGCCTCTTGTCACAGTGATTAATAATGGCCAGAGTATTAATGCAATACTCAGTGTGATATTATTGTAAAGTAAATCTTTCTTAACAATATACTCATATACTATAAGTAACATCTATATATATAAAAATAAATGTGTGTCTGTACGCGATAGACTCAAAAACCATACATCCTATCGCCGTGAAAATTTGGAAAATTATTAAATATATCCCCAGAAAGGTTTTTGTTAATTTTTTTTTTAAAATCAGAGTTGGGATTCTATGTGCTTTCGAACAAATATCCCAAAAATATCAAAATAACATTTGTATATTTACAAGCATAATATCATTCATTTCAGGATATTTAATTCTCGCTATATAATTCTTCATCAGATCGTCATGATATTTCTGCACGTGTATTTAAGCAAAAATTAAAATCTTTAATGTATTTAAAATATTTTAAATACATAAATTGGGTTACCTTTAATGGGTTAAAGTGTAGTATAGAGGGGGCCCTTGGCGATATCAATTTCTTTTGGTGACCAAAATCGATTACCAAGCTACTTCACTTAGCGAAAAGTGTTCGAAAGCCACAATGAATTTGTTATCTCACCATAATATCTATATAAAAATTGCCAAATCCAAAGAGCCCCCCTATACTACACTTTAACCCCTTTAATGTTATTTTTGTGTTTAACAAAAAACAACATTAATGCGTTTGACGTTCAATTTTCCCCTAGCAAATTCTAATACATACAAAAATGCAGTCAAAAAAATTTTGCAATTATTAATACGAGAATAAATTATTAATACAATATTATTGATTTCCAACTGAAGAAAATAATTGGAAATATGTTTTATTTAACCCCACAATTATGCCACCAAAGCGAAGTGTCATTGGTCGATCTACAAATCAAGCAAATAGGAGAAGAGAAGAACGATCTTCAGAAACAAGTGAGCCGAGACAAGCTAGGCAAGAAAGAGATCGAGTTCACACTACTCTTGCTCGATCGTTAGAAACGAGTGAACAGAGGCAAGCAAGGCAGCAAAGGAATCGAATTCGCAGGACACAGACAAGACGAAAGATACATACATACCGATTTGAATTTATGTGGGGTTTCAATTACAATCCCCTTTACACTTACAGTATTCATCCAAGTGTAATTATTGGAAAAATGGATAAAAAGTGTACGTATTGTAGTGCTCAAAAATTTAAAAATAAAACACCAGGTATGTGCTGTGCAGGTGGAAAAGTAAAGTTACCAGACTTGCGTTCACCACCTGAAAACCATTATTAACTTTAGTATCAGGTAAAACAAGTCAATATCAAAAAAATATTTGAAAAATATACGCAAGTACAATGCATGCTTCCAAATGACATCGTTCGGAGCAACGAATATCGTTAGCACAAATAATATGCCAACATTTAAAGTACAAGGGCAAATTTATCACCATGCTGGATCACTACTACCCTTGCCACAAATGCTGATCACAAATATTTTCAGACATATTTTATGAGAAATACTGACGAACAAATCAACAAACAGTATCAATTGAATATGAGTACTAAACGAGAGATTGTCGCTGTGAATTACAAAATTTGTTTGAACAACATAATGAATTAATTAAGTTATTTAAAACCGCCATTAACAAATACCATCTGACGGTTACAAAGTAATAATAAAGGCAGATAAAACACCCATTGGTCAACATAGAAGACAATTCAACGCACCAACGATCGATGAAGTGGTAATTGTCATAGATGGTGAAGAATTTAATTCTTGCGATATAATTCTTCATCGTAGAAATGGTGACGTCCAGCAAGTATCAGAAACTCATCGTTCATATGATACATTACAATATCCTATTCTATTTTGGCAAGGAGAGGATGGATATCATTTTAATATTAATATGAGAAATCCGACAACTAATGTGGACATTAACAAAAAGGTCAGTACTATGAATTATTATGCATATCGAACGAAGATTCGTGAGAATGCTGATAATCATATATTGAAATGTAGACAATTATTTCATCAATACATTGTTGACATGTACGCAAAAATAGAAAGTGAAAGACTCCTCTACATACGACTAAACCAAGTCAAATTGAGTTCTGAAGAGTACATCCATTTACGTGAAGCAGTTGTAAATGATAGCAATCTCAGTGAATTGGGAAAAATGGTCCTTTTACCATCCCCATTTATAGGCAGCCCAAGACACGTGCATGAGTATGCACAAGATGCAATGACGTATGTTCGCGCATATGGTCGTCCAGATTTTTTCATCACATTTACATGCAACCCATCATGGGATGAAATAAAGGAGCTTTTATTAACTGGACAATCCCCATCAGATCGTCAAATTTCTGCACGAGTATTTAAACAAAAATTGAAATCTTTAATAGATTTCATTGGGAAACACCATGTATTTGGAGAGACACGCTGTTGGGTGTATTCCATTGAATGGGGAAAAAAGAGGTTTACCACATGCGCATATTTTAATATGGATGATGGAAAAGATAACACCAAACAGAATTCCTGAAATCATCTCAGCAGAAATACCAGACATTGAAATTCATAAAGACTTGCACGATATTGTCTAAAAAAATATGATTCATGGTCCATGTGGCTCACTAAATAATAATTCACTATGCATGTCAGATGGAAAGTGTACAAAGAGGTATCCTAGAGACTTACTTGCTGAAACTATTACAGGTAATGATGGATATCCACTCTATCGACGACGATTTACCGAAGATGGTGGAAAATCCATTACACTAAAAGTACTCAACAATATTATTGATGTTGATAATCGTTGGGTAGTACCATATTCTCCATTACTACTAAAAACGTATAACGCACACATAAATGTTGAGTGCTGCAATTCAGTGAAAGCTATAAAATATATTTGCAAATATGTGAACAAAGGAAACGATGTGTGGCAGTGTTTGGAGTGGAAAATATAACTGCATCTAACGAGGAAGTCACCCAATATCAACTGGGACGCTACATAAGTAGCAATGAGGCTGTATGGAATATTTAATCATTTTCCATTCATGAGCGATGTCCAACGGTTGTTCATTTAGCAGTACACCTTGAAAATGGACAGCGTGTGTATTTTACAACAGAAAATGTACGTGCAAGAGCAATGTCACCCCCCCCCCAAAACATTAACTGAATTTTTCACATTATGTAGAAATGATACCTTTGCTAGGACACTACTGTACTCTAAAGTACCAACATATTTTACGTGGAATACATCAACAAGAAAATTTCAGCGTCGTAAATAAGGTAGAGCAGTACAAGGACACCTAAATTTATATTCCACAGATGCATTGGGTCGTCTGTACATTGTACATCCAAATAACGCAGAATGATTTTACCTAAGATTATTATTAATCAATGTTCGTGGATCAACATCTTTCCAAGAATTAAAAACAGTCAATGGCATGTGTGTGCTACATTTCGTGAGGCTTGCCAGAAATTAAATCTCTTAGAAAACGATGCTCATTGAGATATTTCACTCGCTGATGCTCCTAATACAGCTCAACCACAGCAGATACGTACACTATTTTCCATCATACTAACTACATGTTTTCCGGCTAATCCAAAGGATCTTTGGGGAAAATATAAAGACTATGAGTGAAGACATTTTACATCACATGCGTAGAATAAATGCTAATCCCAACATTCAATTTACATCTAATATATACAGTGAAGCATTGATTTTAATTGAGGATGTATGTTTGACAATAGCCAACAAATCCCTGACAGAATTGGGAATGATTGCTCCAAATAGATATAGTAATGACATTTTCGATCGGTGACATACAATGAGAAATGCTATTCGATCTTAATGAATTACAAATATTTGTTCGAATTATCTGCCGAAATTGGTATTAGAACAATGAGAACAGCATATAACACAATTATAAATGCAATATCTAATAAGAGTTGTGGTTTATATTTCTTAGATGCACCTGGAGGCACTGGCAAAACTTTTCTTATTTCAATTATCCTGGCAACACTCTAAGATCACAAAATAATATTGCACTTGCTATTGCATCATCTGGTGTTACAGCAACTCTATTGGACAGTAGGGCGAACAGCACATTCAGCATTGAAATTGCCATTAAATATGCAGGTAATTGAAACTCCAACATGTATAATATTAGCAAATATTCTGGGATGGGAAAAGTATTAAGATAGTGTCAGCTTATAATATGGGATGAATGCTCCATGGCACAGAAGAAATCATTTGAAGCACTCAATGGCACATTAAAAGATTTGAGAGGAAATGAGCAGCTCTTTGGTGGTGCCCTCATTTTGCTAGCTGGTGATTTTCGACAAACTCTACTAGTTATACCACGTTCAACACCTGCAGATGAATTGAATGCATGTCTGAAATCATCGGCGTTATGGCGGTATGTGGAGAAAATATCTTTAAAGACCAATATGCATGTTCAATTACAACAAGATGAATCTTCTGAACGATTTGCAAAACAATGGTTAGATATTGGGAATGATAAAATGGAAATGGAGGAATCCACATACTCTCTGTATTACAATACCAGAAAAACTTTTGCCACATTGTAAAATCCACCGATGAATTGATTGCCAAAGTTTTTCCAAAAATTTATCACAGAATTATAAAAATAATCAATGGGTTAGTGAGCGTGCTATATTGGCAGCCAAAAACATTGATGTGAATTTAATAAACTGCACAATTCAAAATGAAATACCTGATGAATAAACAACAGATAAATTCATAGATACTGTTGTCAATCACGATGAATCAGTTAATTATCCAACAGAATTTTTAAATTCATTGGATTTATCAGGAATACCAACGCATATTTTATCTTTGAATATTGGTTCACTAATCATCCTTCTACTAAATATAAATCCACCGCGACTATGCAATGGGACTAGGCTATCGGTAAAAAAATTAATGAATAACATAATTGAGGCAACCATTTTAAATGGAAAACACCAAGGGGAACATGCACTACTACCATACATTACGGTATGGTAGTAGTGTTACCATACATCCGTTGGTATCCCATGATACCAACGGATACTCCATTTGAATTCAAACGTCTACAGTTTCCTGTACGACTAGCCATTGCAATGACCGTTAACAAAGCACAGGGACAATCATTGCGAGTATGTGGATTAAATTTGATAAATCCATGCTTCTCACATGGACAGCTGTACGCTGGGTGTTCACGAGTTGGAAAACCATTAAATTTATTTGTTCTTGCACCAGATAGGAAAACAAAAAATGTTGCATATTTACAAGCACTAAGATAAAGTTCACCATCAATCATCAAATATCATTCATTTCATGAGGATCTTTAATAATTACAAAATTATTGTTCAATTGAATTTCATTTGCAGTATTGTTTAATATCACAAGTGAAGAAGCATGTTTATTCTACCATCAACTATGTATATCTATGTTTTGTACACATGTTACATTCGAACGACATATATGTAGGGATAAATTTATTGTTAATTTTCATTTTGATGTATTGTATGCGTTGATCATTAATAAATTATGTTTGAGGTATCAAAACTGCTTTTTTGTTCAAACATAGCAACGTGTGAACGGGTACAGCTAGTATATTTATATAACATAAATGATGTATATTATTTTATATATATATATATATATATATTATTTTACGAATTATAATATGAAAAATGTGAATAGAATAAAGAAAATGCCTGCTTTGTGTATTATATGAGATGCGTTTATTTACCCTGTTTATTTACTAAATAATCAAAGACAAATGTATTTAAGGTGTACACTCCAGTCTTGCGTTGGAGCCAACACACACAGTTTTTTTCCAGGATTAAATCCTGTAATCAAATTAAGTGCATTAAAATTTAGCTCTTATAAAAAAGAATATAAAACGAAAAATTCTGAGTACCGAAGAAAATTCATGTGAATTCTCTACCGTTATTTTAAAAACGTGTTTCCTTTCAAATATAGGATTACAATAAATGTCTTTTCTACAATGGCAATCAAAAAAAATTTCCAAAAACGACGGCTGATTTTTTATTCAATAACTACAAACATAATCTGCTTCAGTCGTATGTATTAAATGTCATAATTTTTCTTAAATACAAGACGTTTAACTTTTTTTTGTGCCGAATAACACAAAATATTAACATTTAAAACAGACAATTTAATTTTCATATATTTGCTCTTTGCACATACTGTGTGTTGTTCTGTAAAACACCTGATGAAAATTTAGTGCTGGAATCCTAATACAGAGTAAGTTTTTTACTTATTTAGAGATTACATTTTCTAAATTTTTTTTCTTTTAAAAAGTATCAATATTTTGAGAAATATTTAAAAAATATCCTTTTGACAAATTTCCACATAGAGTACCACCAATTTTTTATTAAAAAAAGGAAGTATTATTTTAAAATTATATAGATATCAGTAAAACGTCCACCAAAATATAAATAAGTCCCTTAATTATAGAAGATCGTATAGATATAGCATTCCCTATTAAACATGGAGAAATCATATTTGTATTATAAATTCCTCGAAATTTTTTAATTACTTTATTAATCGAATTCCATTACCATCAGCTTCAGAACTTAAGAGAAACCTGAAACGCTTACTCTTAAATTAAATAGGATTTATATAAATCAAAACTGTTACATTTCAGGAATTTTTCACACACACACAATTCCTACAATTAGTTCACTCTCTTCCTGTATATGAAAATACACTCAAGAGCCAAAACATTATAACCACCCCTACATTTTGAAATGAACTCGCCTGGATGACGTGGAACGCCCGTGATCAGGAGGAAGTTGTATTTAACTGCTGCTGGAAGTCTGAAGAACCATTCTTTCACTTACTTCTGTATGTGATGGGAAAGGCTGCGGATCTAAGCGACTTTGATAGAGGGCAGATTGTAATGGCTCGAAGGCTCGGAACAAGTATTTCCAAAACTGCATGACTCGTGAATTGTTCGCGATCTACAGTTGTTAGTACTTATGCAAAGTGGATGAATGATGGTGAAACCAGCAGTACACGACATGGTGTTGGACGTCCACAAGCTATCAAAGAAAAATGTCATCGGAGACTGTCTCGCATGGTGAAGCAAAACCGGAGCCAGACAGTGGCTCAGCTGACAGCCCAATACAATGCAAGACCAAGTACAATAGAATAGTATCGGAGCACACTGTTCAGCGGACACTGCTGTATATGGTGCTACGCAGCAAACGTCCCACGCGTGTGCCTTTGCTGACCAAGCGTCATCGCCAACTGCGCCTGCGCTGGGCCCGGGAACATCGCGACTGGTCCATGGATCAGTGGGAGAGAGTTGCCGGGTCAGATGAATCACGGATTGGTCATTCATCACGCCTATGGTCGTGTCAGGATACGTCGTCCTCCAGGCGAACAGTTGCTACCTCAATGTACAGTAGGTCATACACAGGCCGGTGGTGGCGGTATTATGCTCTTGGGCGTTTCTGAGGCCCGTGTTTGTGGTTGAGCAGACCATGAATGCTACAGGGTATCTGAACATCATCGTGGTTAGTTGCACCCTTACATGGCCTCTGTTTTTCCAGCTGGAAATGGAATGTCCCAACGGGACAACGATCCATGTCACAAGGCTGAAATTGTGTTGGAGTGGTTCCAGGAACATGATGATGAATTCCAGTTAATGTCTTGGCCGCCTAACTCACCGGATCTCAATCCGATAGAACACATTTGGGATGTCATGGGACGGTAGCTCAGAGTTCAAAGACAACCAATTCGTAATATCTCGGATTTGCGTTACCGTTGCTTAAACATCTGGTGCAATCTATTTCCGGCCATCTACCAAGGACTTGTGGCATCCATGCCAAGGTGGGTTGAAGCCGTGTTGCGCGTTAAAGGTGGGCCAACTCATTATTGACAGGTGGTCTTAATGTTTTGGCTCTTGAGTGTATATCTTGAGTTCAAAAGTTTTTAATCCTTAGTAGAAAATTTTCTATTCATCCATTCAAGTTCAAAAACATTTTTTAAAAGTTTTAGTGGATGACACTTGACGTTAATGCAGTTTTTCAAATATTAATGCATTAATTAAGTTAAAAAATGAATAGATTGTATCAAACAAAAATAATAGTCCAACAGCATATATAGTAAAGAAAATCATTCGTTGTGTCCCTGTAGCGCACTGGATAGCGCAGTGAACTTCTAATCCAAAGATCTGGGATGGCCTAATTTCTGCGAATGTGATTTCTTTTTTATTATATTATTTTATTAGAATAATTAAATTTAATTAATGAATAAATAATAACCACACCATATATAGAGAGGAAAATTAAAATTGCATGGAAAATTGCTTTGTATTTTGTTACTTAATATTGTAATTCTGTGTCATATGCATATACATATTTATATCAATAGTAACTTTTTAATAGAAAGTAACTAAAACTAGAGATTTTTCTCTTTGTTGACCTATGTAGGATTTGACTTAAAAAATTTTTTTCATGTTAATACTTGCTAGCGCGTAGATCGTAAAATAAAAAAATGCATGTAATTATTAATTGAAAGTTACATGAAGCATAACATTTCCCAATCTTGTTTGGTTTCTTTTAAACCTCGAATATAGAATATTTTAAAAATTAAAATATTCTCCGCCTTTTTAAACCTCTCTTGTCCCTGTTACGGAAAATAGTTGAATTAAAACTATATGCTCAGAATTCTTTCATCCCCCCACCATGAAATGATTTAAATTCAATTATGTTTAATGAACGAGTAACCCCGATAGAGGTCATTGAAATCAAACTCTGGCTCATTCTGAAAAATGACGCATTCTTTTAAATCTTCTTTATGGAAAAGTATAAAATTCCAAAAAACCTCAGGGGAAAGCTACACAGGGGAAAAACCGCAGAAACAATGACTGCCGAAAGAAAAAATTTTAATGTCTCAAATTAATGCTTGATACGTTAAGAGCATATTTTTAAAATTAAATATGAACAAAAACCTTAAGTATTTAGAAACACTTTAAAAAGGAAAAATACCGGAAAGAGATAGTCTTCACAAATATAATGGTTTTTTATCTTATTTTTTTCCGGATAAAATCGTTAACAGATGTTTATGGCAAAAAAAAACTCCATTCAAAGATGTTTTTTTTAAAAAAATTGAAATTGTTGTAGGTTTTTTTTGTGTGTGTGTATATATATTTATCGTATAAACCTCATACTTATAGTGAAATAATAATCGTATTCAGATTTTAAATACGTTATTACCGTTATAAATAAGTCAAATTTAGAATAAACAAATAAAAATTAATTTAAATAAAAAACTTTTTACAACTCAGCCCAGTTTCAGCAGTCCAAATAATAAAATATATTGCGAAGCATCCTGTAAATATTTTATGTAGCACCATAGAAACAGTAATTCAGTGTAAAAGTAAAAATATTTCATAGTCATAGCCCTAAGCGATTTTGAACTTATTCATGACAGGAAGATGAGCACTTTGGATTACGATGAGTAGAAGTAAATATTTATGTGCTTTTTGAAAACTTCTCCTTGTATACAATGAGAAACTAAATGCTTTTAAAATGTTCCCATGCATAATTTAATTATTTATTTTGTCATGGAAGTACTTTCTCATAAAATTCGTAAATGATTGGCGTATTTCCTAGGTGCGACTTTTTTCACGCGGTCCCTCTCCACCGCATAAAAAAATTCTGAATTATTTCGACGAATTTGTTTGTGAAATGTAAGAATTTATATGAAGTTTTCGAATATTTTTTTGTGTGGTTATATTCATACAGTCCCTGTTTGTCACGGAAAAAAACAGGTTTTACTGTATTAGAAGCATATCATCAAATAATATTTGTCAATTATAACCCTTTTATTTTTATCGAAGCTATTAAAGATCCAAATCTAAAACGAGTATAGAAAATAGCAGACATTTTTTTTTAGGTTAATTGTTACTATATTATATATCTTCAGAATGGCTCATTACTGTAGTTAAAATACTATATACATTTAATACTTATTAACATAACTTATTGTGTATTCAACGTAAAATATTCCACTCATTATTCGAATAAAGAGACTTTAATCAACTGATTTTAATATTTAATGTTAATGTATTTTAATTTAAAAATCAGATATAATAATTTTTAATAAGTGTTTCTAAATAGATTTCACAATTGGGATTGTATTGGTCTTTGAAACGGATGAAACCATAAGAGATAGATATTTTTGAAAAATTACTTGAATACGGGTACCCTACGGATGCAAAGATAAATTTCGACCTAATGTAAGGCAGTTCACTGCTTTCAGAATTATAATTCAAGAGAAAGTCCTTTGAAATGAAAATGAAAGATCTTCTAGTACACCATTCTGTTTCGGGTAAAGTGCCATTTTTTTATTGAGAACTTTTATAAACCCCGTGAACCACAAAGTATCACACGGGGGCTTACAAAAGTAAGGGTGAAGCACATATCACAAAGGAAAGAAGATATTTTAAAGTCATGAACAATTACAACACAAACATCCATGGGTTTTCCGGGTTTCGAACCCAGGCCCAGCAGTCAGCGTCACTAACCACTATACCGGATGGGTGGTGATAAAATGCCATTGTGGTATAATCTTCTCAACCCATTCTTCGAATTATGATAATGTGGCACGGTAGCCTAGTAATCACGGACTTTTCACAGGCAAGTCGCGGTTTCGAATCCTGATACCACTGAAGACCCGCGGCGAAGAGAGGTTGTTGCATATTAAATTTGTCGAGGTTCAAAGTCCTCAAATTGACACGGTGCGAAATTTCAAAGAGTAGGATGTGGGCTCGGGTGTCTTCCTCGTCAAGTGAAGGCGGTTCAAAATTACGAGGTCAGTCGCCAATAACCCTCAGTTGCCTTAGATACAATACTAACAAACACTTACTTTGATTGCTCGAAAATATTGCAGATACATTATTCTTTGCTTTTAAAAGAAAATCTCGTTTTACGTTAACTTGTATTTTTTCATAAAAATTTCTTCCTATTTACACGTTTCAATGAATCCAAAAATTCCCTTTTCTTCAACCGATTCCATGTCTTTTTCGGAACCCCTTCCTTCACTTTTCAAAGGCTAAAGAAACAGATCTGCTGACATTCTTTCGGCATGCTACACTGTTAAGGAAAAGGCATTCGTAAAGATAATATATTTTTCTGAGGAAATAACTTTCTTCTCAGAGATCTTGTTAAGCACGTCGTAAAGATAAAGAGTCACGAATTCATTGGCGTGCCTCGAGGCCATCGGTTAGGGGTCCGGGACCACGGCAACGAGATATCACCAGGTTTTTGAAAGCAATGCGACAAGCAATGTTTCTTTTCTTTCTTTTTTTTTTTTCCTTTTTTTTTGTAGTCACGCGACGTTTACAAAAAATGGGATTTACTTATCTTCCGTTTATTTTCCACGATCAGGAAAATGTGGAGAGAACCGCGGAAAATGGCTCTGCTTGATCAGTAGCTAAATAAACAAAGGTTGTTTAGGAAAAAGTGTTTCTTAACGTCGTGCTTTCTTTACCTTCGTGAGAACATTTACGATCAACAGACACATTTATCCAAAAAAAATGGTAATTTTCAATTAAAAAAAAATATTTTAAAACGTCGAAATTACAATTATACTTTTTATAGACTTGTAACTTATACATAACAGTAAAAGAGCTGCTTAACTGTCATTTTTTTAATTTCGTAAAATAATCCATTTAATTAATATTTAGCTGAATAAATATCACGAATGAATAATTTTTTGATGGGTTAATCATTTTAATTCATTATTAATTTTTCTGGGTTAATACCACTGTAAAGGGCCCCATTTTGAAATAATTTTTGAAAAGTGGGCCATTCCATTTCCTCGAAATTATTAAAAAGAAGTAAAAAGATATCATTCGTGGATAAAGTAATCAAATAAAACTGAATTTAATTCAGACGATCACTCTTTCAATCCACCCCAAGTACCTCTTTTGTAGAATTTATTTCATATACAGGGTGTTTCATAAATGATGGGAGTAACTTTAAGGGGTGATAGTACATATCAAGACGAGTAATAGTAAATAGGAAACCAAGTGTTCCAAACGTCTTCCGAAGGAGAAAGGCGCCATCAAAGTTTAGGGTCCTAAATTTCAAATGATGATAAAAAACTGAAAAATGGATCGATTCATTTGCGGTTTTCACTAAAATCATTCTTTAAATTAGTATTTTCTTTAAAAAAAAGTTTTAAAGACAAAGTTTAAAAAAATGCCGTTAGTGGGCGCTCTAGACTTTGGAGTACCGAACAACTACCTTTTACCAGTATTTTTTTTATTTTGTTAAATGTTTACAAAAGCTTAGATTTTAACTTGAATTTTGAGCCTAAAATTGAAACCATCGGAAGCAGTTAAGTGGCGCAAATGTAACCGCGTTCGGGGGGAGGGGGGATTGAAATGCTTGTATGTAATGATCAAAATAAAAAACGATAAAGCAAACTTTAAGAGGCGATAGTACAACATAAAAACAATCAACTTTGATTAGAAAATGCATGATTTGAATTCAAACGCAAACGTGTTAGAGCATCTTCAAATTTTATCCATGCAAACATTATAGCTGCAAGTTTCTGGAAGAAGAACATGAAATTGTGATATGGGAAAGAAGAAGAACGCATATGCAAATTGTTATTAAGATAAAAGCCACTGACCCGAGTGTGCTAGTGTAAATCACGGTACAAACGTAACGAAAGATGTTGCCCTTCACTAATCAAGAAAAAGCTGATATGCACTTCATCTACGGAACTGCAAATGGGAATAGTGCAGAGGCGCGACGATTGTACGGAAAAAAGTTTCCCAACAGGCGGTTGCCCAATGATAAAACATTTGTACGCTTGCACAGACAGTTGTGTGAGACAGGATCCTTTTTTGGTGCACGTTCAAATGCAGGCCGTTCGAAGTCTAACAGAACGGTAGCTGTGTAAGAAAAAATTCTGGATATGGTGGCTGATCATCCAAATACAAGCACGCGAGCAGTGGCTAGTCAAATTGAAGTATCACCCTCCACGACATGGCGAGTACTAGAGGACGAAAGTATGCATTCTTTTCATGTCCAACAAGTCCAGGAACTGACTCAAAGGGATTTTCCTCGTCGAATGGATTTTGCTCGCTGGTATCTGCAGAAGAACACCCTAAATCCCGATTTTGGTGCAACTGTTCTTTTTACAGATGAATGTACATTTACACGTGACGGTACATTTAACACCCACAATTCCCACCAATGGGCAGAATTAAATGTTTATTGTTGAACTGGTCAAGATTTTGTAAGGCACTTCGTCATTCATCGCTACAGTACAAACTATCCCTTTTCAGAGAAACAATTTTACAAGATATTAGATATATATCACAAGATTATAGTATAGGGGTCGGCAACCTATGGCACGTGGTACAATTCTCAGTGGCACTCTACACTACTCTATAAATTTGTCAATTTTTGAGTGATTGGAAGTTGATCAATTTGTGATGGGCCTTCTTGACAAACATCTTCAAAATTATGGACGTTTAAGGAATTACGAAAAAATTTGAGAGACAATTCAAGATAAATTTACAGCTATTTTGTAAATTGTTTAATGTTATTCCTGGAGAGATTTAATTGTTTGAAGAGAGAAAATTGCATGTACTCTCTCTGCTTTCCGCTTTGAGTCTTACACATATAAGAAAGAATTCTTTTCTCATATGAAAAATATTTTGAGTCCGCAAAGAAATTGTTTAGCAAGTGAATGCTCAGAATCGTGTCAAATTGAAAGAGACAAATAATACTCCCGATTTTGCGATACGAAAGTAGAGCGGTTCAAGCACTATAAGTTCGGATTAAAATTTTTATTTGTCCTTTTATTTAACTATAATAAATGAAAATACTTATATATTTTATATTTTTCATTTTCTTATTTTTTTTAAATACGTTTAAAAATACATAATATATGTACAATTTTAACTATTTTTTATTGAAAAAATAATTATATTTTATACTATTTATTTTATATTGAGAAATATCTATAAACGATGCAAAATTAATGTGTTTCCAAACTGTAAATCTATAGTATTGACCTCTATTATCTAACACTGCATGCATTATCGCGGGAATCGAATTGTTTCAAAAATGTCCTACTGTGTAGCACGCTGAATCCTACTGGTAGATTGCTGTACAGGCACACCACAGCTAGAAAGGTCACCAACCCCTGTTCTAGAAGATAGCACCAAAAATTTCCGTGAAAGCGTTCGTAAGAGTTACACTTTAGCAAAATATATCAAAATACTTAATTATAAAGTTTCGAAAAACTTACGTCTAATTTGGATCGAATTTATTAACAATTAACCCATTACGGTGACTAAGGAAATTTACTGACATCTCACTTTGTGACAAGATAAATATTTCATTTTATTACGAAGTGAAATAGGTTAACAAAATATATTGAGAAGAGTATATGACAAAAGAATATCACATTTTTTACAGTTCCACATTTCAAGTCTTATATGCAGGAATTTTTATTAATGGTCTCTTATTCTATCAAATATGGATTTCTTTCATAAAATCATCAGCTGCATGAATGAGCGCCAATTTAGCTGAATCAAGAAATTCTCCAACGTTGGGATTTCCCTTCGGTAAAGTTCAAAATTTGAGAAATGAGATGTATTCCTTTTTTAAAAAATCATGTTTGAAAAACAAGGAAAGAAAAAAAGATTTACAATGGTCCATTGATGGTCCACACTTTAGGAAGCCTCAAGGAGAACAATTTGAAACATTATTATCTGTTGTTCTGCGATATTCAATTTCCTCAAAGTCTCCTCCTGGAAATTTTTAAGTTTTCAAAAACTTGTTTTATTTATATTTTTTAAATAATTATTCTCTTTTACGACATATATAATACAAATTGCAATTTATTTTAGGCCTATACGTTCAATAGTAGATGTACACACGTAGAGAAAGATAATCATGTTGCGTATCTATTGTAAAACATATTTGTAGTCAAAGAACTATAATGCATTATCCGAAATAATACCTTTATTTTTAAAGCACTTGTTGTTTAAGAGGCTATTTTGGATAAAACATGTTGGAACCTTTTTCCATAGCGGGAAAAGGAAGAGTTCATTGCTCATTTTATTGCAACTATTATTTCTTCTTACGAAATCAGACAACTAAAATTATAAGACGTCAATTTAGGTCGTCATTTTTTTTTTTAAATTTTTAAGTATGAAATGGTAATAAATCTTCAAAATTAATTTAAAATTTTAACCAAACCACATTCTATTCCATTTAAAGCAAAGAAAAGGTTATTTTTCCCAATACTTTTATTAACAGAAAATGTATTTCATAACATTGAAGTGCTTCTAGAACATGGTTGGCCAACCAGCGACACCAGTTCTACTATTTGACTTGTCAGAGTTTTAATGGAGAGCAAGTTAGTGAGAGTTCTATTAACGTCACAATATAAAACTGCTCGAGAGCTATTGGCGGCGGATCACGTCATTTGAACTATGTTCGAGGATGACACCTGAGCTGGCACATCCTTTTAATAACTTCCACACTACACAAACAGGAGGACGTTTGAGCCTCGACAGATTTTATGTGCATCGGCCCCCTTTACGCGGCGGTTCTTCAGCGGTACCAGGTTCGAATACATGCACGTTCATGTTCAATACACACACATGTTCGAATACGCCAGGCACGAGTCCTGGACTTTGACTAGCTGACTACCGCGGCTTTTAACCCGTTCGCCTGATCACATATACGTAACCAGGCGTTTTTTTTTCTTCTGGGTCCACGGTATCATATATGATAGTGAGTTTTTCCCGTTCTGAGGCCCGCGATCACATTGGTATGATCTGAATTTAGAACGTTGAAATAAATACGTACAGACGGACTCGTGCGTACATATACTTGAGAAGCAAGCGGGCCCTTCTTTTGCTAGTCCGGAGCAAGTTAAAAGCGAAGGATTATATAAAGATGCACTTGAAAGATGACGCCCACGTAACAATATTGTTCCGTGACCTATCGTCTTTCAGATACAAGAAAGATCCGCATGGTGCGTTCTTTCGGAGTAATTCGTAATGTATTCTGGTTGTCATTACAATAGGTTTAATAAATGGAATAAACAGACCACAAGGTGCCGTTAACTCTCTAAAAGCACAAATTCAAAGCTCATACAGCATTAAAGCAACACAAATTCATAATCACATTACTGCATAAGTTAATGAAAACATACAGTCATTCAGAAGCTCTGACAGGCTCAGTGCTTCTCTGCATAGTCCTTATAAAGATTGGTTTCTCGGACTTTTACTGGAAATGATCAATGTACACCTTTCTAGATTTTCCAGAAGAATCTACTTGCCGCCAAGGTCACTCCTATTTATATTTCTGTTATTGAACGTTTCTCTCGCCCGCAAACGATCTTTTCGGTATCAATACTATTTCTAAAGGTAATCAGAGTTTTAAATATCGGTAATAAAAGGAAGATGTTTCTGGAAGTAGCAACTCCCATTAAGTGTCCCTACTGGAATTGTCCAAATTCTTCGGAAAGCATACAACTGATAAGAATGAATGTAGGTGATTGAACATTATGCTAAAGTACCTAACACTTGCCCAAGTCGTGATTAGATGCATCAGCAGCCCCACATCATGCCAAAAGCACTGAGCCTATATTTTCACAGAAGTTTTACTAGATTCACTAGCCCCTCCCCCCCGTAAAATTCTCGAGGCTAACTCCATAATTGTTGAATAATGTATAAGGCTATCTGCCAGATATAGTTGGAAAAGAGACTAATCAAATTAGGAACGTGTTTAAAGTCATCGGCAGTCAAAAGGCGCTTTTGGAGAGTTGATGTGAGGCGTAAGGCTTTGTGCTGTGCAGCTTGCCATGGTACAGGCGTGGATCTTTGGCTTCTAAAACTCATAAGAATGATGATCAGCTAAACTAATCACACACTGATGTTTGTTAATACCTCAACGTCGAAATCCGCGGCAAAATGAGGAACTAAGACTATGATTGCTTAAGAATTCGAGTCAACGTTCATTCAAAAGTCTTTCACCGACCGCCCTCAATTGGAGATTTGATGATTTACCGTAGGTATATACTTGTGAAGTGTTGAATGCGAAAATCCAAATTTCATCACTATCTTGGAGATTACATATCTTATTTAACGTACTCTGACTATAACACCACTTCAAAATCACTAACCCGGTGTCCCGAAAATAACAGACGACATAAAAAGTAAATTAAAGAAAATTAATTTATTCTCACCAAATTTCAGAATTAGTAACAAAAGTAGTCAACAGCTGATGTTTCTGAGTGGAAAAAATTATAAAACAAAATTTTCGTAATAACAACCATTTTTTGCATAATGGTTGTGTAGAGCCTTTCAGCCCAATCATCCTAATCCCCAACATTTTCAGCACTGTCATTAATGACGTTCCCAATACATTTGAATTTTTCGAATAGTGCTTTTATTGTACTGTTTACCATTTAACACTGAATTTTTTTTCTCTCGTTGCAATAAGATTATGGTCCAGGTAATGAAACCCTATATCAGGAAATATTCGCTGTTCCAACGAGTAAGCCATTTTCGAAGCATTCAAAATGCTGAGGTACAAATGCTAAAACATTGATCTGACGGTACGCATATAAAACATTGTGTTTTATAGTTCTCTCAGTCAGAAGCTCCACTTTTTGACAAAATTTGTAACTAATTTGAATCTCAACGAAGATAAACTCCTAGACTACTAAAGCAGAATGCATCAAACCGTATATTTCGATTGCCGTCGATTTTTTAAAAATTTTCTTCTCAAACGTCGGTTATTTTCAGGACATTGGGTAAATATTGATAACCTGCTATAGTAGCAGCAGGAACCAATGTAACTTTGCCAAAATTTGCTGTCTTCCGAACACATCAAGCTAAGCTGAATGATTCCATACCACTGTTATTTGCAGAAACACGCCTTTTCCTGACTCTTCAGAAAGAGATGTATATCCAATCAACTAAATAGAAAAAGAATTAGGAGAACATCATCTCTAAGTAAATAAAAATGTATCCTATATATATATATATATATACAGTTGAACCTCTGCATTTTTGAATTTTTCTATATAGCGAACTTTTTTCTTCTGATTCAATTTTTTTCCTCCCTGTGTTTTAAGTATTTTTAGACATTTCAAGTTATTCTCTCTTTTAACACATTTTATGGTGGTTATAAAGGAGTTTTAGTGCATTGCAAAGATGAGGCGTATTATGAAACAAACCTTTTTTTCAAGCAAAAAAACTTAAACAAAATTAACAGATTTTATCGGTAATTAATTTTGAGGTTGCATGTGGCAAAGAATATTTCGAATTTTTAGCTATAAAAGGTATGTTTGAAATTACTTGTATGTTAAATTAGAAAATGTCCTTAAAATTCATTAATTTTAATATAAAATTATTTTCTTAATGTTGAAAATAAAGTATTCTTCGATATTCCTTTCTCTTGTTTTCTTTCCAACTTTTCTTTCTTTTTTTTTTTTTTTTTTTTTGATGGGTAAGGTATAATATACATGCATACACATTTAATTTACAAAAAGATATGAATAATTACTTTTTTAATATATGAATTTTTGAATTTGAAATTGTTCTATGTGGTTTATAAAGTATATTAAAAGATGAACCTATATCTAACGAATTTCCTATATAACGAACTTTTCTCAGTATTTAGCGATTTCTTTAAATAGAGTTCGACTGTGTAGACTCTTCCATCATTTTTAAAGTGTGTTTCTTGAAATCTGGTTTAAATCTTCTAGCTTTGTTAGTGATATTATTTTGTATTATCAATTTTATTATGCCATGTATTTCTTTTATTTTATGTTACTATATATATATATATGAAGATGCTCCCGCAATGATACGAGGCAGGGGCACAATGACCCCTGTTATTCCCAAATTTCTCCTATCTGAGGAATTTAACCATTTCCTGTCAACAAGGATTGAAGTAAAAGGGACCATATACAGAACACACAGCAGATTCCCTTCAATATATTTCTAAAGATAAATACTCTCTCTCTCTCTCTCTCCTTATATATAGATTTCCGAAGAGGAATAAAATGAGTCCTTCGTCCTGAATGTTGCCATTTGATAAAGGTTTTTATTTCTAGTTTAACACCTAAACTATATTTTTACAGTTATTGTTTATTGCAATCAGATTTAGGTATTCAGGAGCAAAATATTTTAGTTTTAAGTTCATTATCTTTAAGAAACATTATTAGGTTACAGTATAACTGATCAAAATAGTTTTTTCTTTTATATATATATATATATAAGTGTAAATATATATACATACATTATACAGATATATATACATATATATATATATATATATATATATATATATATTTCCATCGGTTTCAAGAGTGTTGGATCTCCTGGAATAAGCTCTGTGAGCAGAAGTTTTAAAATCTTTTTGGAAGAATCCTTTTACTGGGTAATTCTTTTGATATTTTTCTGCTTAAACATTTTGGGAGAATTTTTGCTTAATAGTAGTCGGTTGTTCTTTCATATTTCTATGAGATTTTTTATACTTTGGATTTTTTATATTTTGGATTTTGTATACTTTAATTTCTATTTATTTTATTTTGGTCTTTCCTACGAGTTGCAAAGGGGAAGGTTGCGCCTTCAAACTAGTTTAACCCCACTTATTCGGTCCTAAGTCCGAAATTGCATTTTGACTCGCTAGGTTCTTATTTGTATTTCATTAGATTTGATCTTAATTTTTTTTTTCCTGTTATGTTCTATTTTATATATAAATTTTTTCCATATATATATATATATGTATATATATATATATATACTAGCTGACCCTGCCTGGCGTTGCACGGGCTTTTACCGAGAGTATAACTTAATCCCCATTTTAATTTCCTCCTTTCTTTCTGACGCCAGCACTTTTGTGTGGGTGTGACGCGTACGATGTGAGTGCAAGGCCCATGAGTGCGTATCAATGGTTTTCTCGTTTAATATTTTCCCTTCTCTTCACAAAATCAGCACTTCCAATATAATTTTTCGAAATTACTTTTACTTCTTTGTTTCTTTCCTCTTCGCTTAGCCCGACGTTGCGCGGACTTTTACCGAGTAAATAACTTAATCCCCATGAGAATTTCCTGTTTCCCTCAGGACGATAGCACTTATGTGTGTGTGTGTATGCGCGATGAGAGTGATTTCTTTAACTATGTCATTAAAACTCCCTTTTTCGAAATTTGTTCTTGCGTTGGTGTGGTGTGGTAATTAGGAGAGATGGGTGAAAGGTTCAGGTGTCGTCCTTGTCACTTGACCATGGTTGAAAATTTCGAGGTCCGTCGCCAAAACCCCTCGAATAGGCGAACAGTGCGAATTTATAAATCACTCACTCACTTTTCAATTCTTTCGTTGCAATTTTTTAGTTCCGGAAACGAAAATGTAGCCTTTTTAAAAATAGTTGTATGCTGAGAAAAAGACAGAAAAGTAGAAATTTTTCAAATTACAAAGTTTCACTACTATTTTAAATCTTGAAGTAAAATTGTGAGGATTTTTTGAAATGTTCGACACACGTGGAAAAAATTTCATGCAATTATCTGTATAAAAGAAGAAATTATTAATTTTTAAGTATTTTGAGTGTTTTATTGAAGTTTGTTCAAAAAAGTTTTTGGCATTTTATTTTTCAAATCACTGATACTAAAAGTTTTAAAAATAATTGTTATTTAAACGCAACGATATTGATTCATTTCACAGTATAAAATTCAAAAAGAAAATAATACTATGTGATAAAAATATATTTAAGAATATTTCCTTATATTATTTTGTGATATTTTTTTCTTATATTCTACTATTCTTCAATAAATAAATCTTTAAGAATAAAAAAACTATCAGTTGTGATGTGTTGTATGAATGATGCGTTGTTGGAATTCCCCTGTTTACTACGCAGCGAAAGACTCAAAACTACCTCAACCTCTCCCGTCTTCCAAATAGAAAGCAAACGCAAAGTGAATGACCTTGGCGCAATTGAGAATTTTTTTTTAAGTTTTCATTTTTCTTAGAGGGCTTAACTTTCACGTTAAAGTTTTGAAATTTCACACATTAATTGCAAAAACAAAGTACTTTAAAATAAAAAATGAACAAGAAAGACTAAATTATTTCTCTCAAAAACGGTATTTTACGAAAATCACAAAAAATTTTAAAATCCGTTATTTTTAAGCAATTTTTTCAATCTTCTCACAGAAATTGGATAACATTATTCTACAAACGTAAAAAAAGTGTCGTACGATAATTTTAATAAATGACAAAGTTATTTAATGTTGAGTTAAAAATTTGAGTATTTTTTTAAAAAATCGTAGAAAAAAAAGTTTCGGCATTTTATTTTTTAAATGACTGATTCAAAAAGAAAAAAGCATGACATTATTTAGTAAAAAATATAGTTTTAATAACACGAAAATAAACTCATACGCAACGATTTAGAAACAAAATTTCATTAAAACACATCAGTTTTAACTCATTTTTAAAAAAATATCTTAAAAAATAGAAAATATCATTATTTTGCAAAAAATATTATACCGTATCGTGGCGAAAGAAATGATCTTTTCGATTCCGTAATTATTTTTTGTCTGATTTTAAAAACAAAAATCGGCTGGCTGTTTAAATAATGTCGAAGTACCGAAAACTTTCACCCTCTGTTGCAATATCTGCTTCCACAGACACATGAGCATCCCTTACGGGAATCTGGCAACGTTTTTTCCAGATTCTTCACATTTTCGGCAATAAAAAAATTATGATGTGATTAATTGAAATAAAAACCATCCTATGTTTTAAGTTGGACGAAATGACACACAGTATGCAAAATTATATTATGATCGGTTGAGTAGTTTCGGAGTTCATCGCGGACAAACACTGTGACACGTATATTTTATATATAAAGATGTTACCGGCAAAGTATGAAATGCCGGCATTCTATGGAATGGCGGACGTTTTTAGGCAAAGTATGAGTTATGAGATTTATTACATACTTTGCCTAGGCATTGTATAGAATGTCTATGGCCAAATGGCCAAAGCTATTTAGGTAAAGTATGAAAAAAGACCATGATAAGGATATTATATCAATGATATACATTTCTAAAAGTACAAATTTTATTCTGACAAAATAATGAGAGTGCCACGAAAAAAATTATTCAAAATAAGTAAAGAAAAATGAAAGATGTACCAAACACAAAAATCAGTGTTTTTCTTATTAAGAAAAACAAAACTCTCACATAAAAAATAAGAAATTAAAACTCAACCTACAAATAATTCAACAAATAAAATTCAACATGGAAGGCTTGAATTACATTTCATTACATTTTTCACGCAAAGACAATTCTTATGTTGGTACTTTGTTTCACACATACATTTGACGAGTCCTTGACCGCTTCCATTGGACTGAGCAATTGTAACTGACAGGAGAGAAATTCCGTAGTCAGGAATCTTGTTACGAATTTTGTATAAAATAATGTAAATAATTTGTATTTGGATGTGCAATGTCTTTGTATTACTCTATGCTATATTTATTTCATGTTATTGTAATATTCACAAGCAACGCCGTCTCTTACGTTACAATGGCGATTCAATGGGAACTTGGCGAAATATTGGCGATACAGCCAAGTTGGCATCATTTTATGCGACCAAGTTGGCGACTTTGGCGACCAACTTGGAGACATTGGCGACCATGTTGGCGAGTTCGGGACCCTCTGGGTTCTTCTAGAAATTAGTAGAGAAATCCACTAATTTCGCGATCTATGACGCGAGAGCATCTTTCCGGAACTTTCGGTCCCGGCTATAAATAGAGTGATACTCGCCGCAAGAGTCAGTCTGGTTTCAGCCAGCGAATAGCGAGTCTGATTTCAACCAGCGAGTAGTGAGCACTGTTTTGATTAGCGATTAGTAGACTTGCCTTGAACTTGATTAGTTCGGCTGTGCTTGTGAAGTCATTTACATACGTGTATTTTAGACACTGCTTATTGTGTCTGAGTGCTGTTGAAGGTGTGAAATCCTTCTGTTATTTATTTTGTGAATTTTGCTGCTGAATCCTGTATTTTAACGATTGATTTTCGACTATCATCGCTGTTAAAGAACTGTCTTGTTGTTTACGACTGATTTTGCATAAAATCCTCGAACCCCGATCTACGTAACAATATCTTTAATTCTAAGCAAGTCTTTGGGCACAAAGTATAAATTGTGATTTCACTTATTCTTGTTTTAAAACTCCTTCAGAAGTTCCAAGACGATAGAAACCCTCCCTTACCACTCATCACAAATGTCAATAAATTGGCATTCGGAAAAAAAATCACAGGCTTCACATCAATACTTTTTTTAAATAATTTTCTGTTTTTTCTGGCATGGTTCACAGAGGTAGATGAACAGTTCAATATCATAACGTGCAACATTTTTGAATTTGGTTGAAAGTTCTTTCAGAATTCTATCGCGTCCTCAAAATCCGTGACATAATACTGTACACCAGTGCTTTCTAACCTTCTTATCTTCCGGACTGGTCAATGTTTGATAACTTTACCGAAGATCACTGAGGGTCGGACGTTAATCATTTATATTTTAAATTGTTTTGATTTAATAATTTTATTGTATTTAAACATGTCTTCAGAATAAAATTCAGTTGCACCAAAAATGTTATAAAAAGTGATTTTACGTGAAATATAAAGTGATTTCATGGAAAGTCACACAAACGAGAGAAATACATCCCAGTAAATAAAATGGAAATAATTTCGTGCTCCTTGAGTGACCTGATACCCTTTGATCCACGGAACAAGGGTTGAGGACCACTGTTTTATGGTGCTGACGTTTTCTTTAACAGTTTAAATGAGTTTACTTTTATTTTCCACAAATATCACGTCACAGCTATTTAGCAACCAATATTCCTTGGGTTCCTTCTTAGTAGTCATTTTGTACATCTGTTATTAACTTCTATTAAATAACTTCAGTTAAGAAAAAACTTCTTTTTTTGCAGCATTCACTCGAATTTCGGGCAGCTCATCGTCGAATAGTTGTTCCATGTCAGTCTACCAGGGTCGTTAACTTTTTAACAGTGGTGTGTCAAACCGATCTACCCTATGATTCAGCATGCCACAGAGTAGGGCATTTTATAAACAATTCAAAAATTGACAAATTCGTTGAATAATGCAAGATGCCACTGAGAATTGTGCCGCGTATCACATGTGGCACGTGTGCCATAGGTTGCCGACCCCAGCTATAGACCATGACCTTTACCATCACCACAGCTTTCTCCTCTATTTTCATGCAGCAAAGGAAGAAAACAAATTTTGTTATACACATTTAAGTAAAATTGAGTATTTTGACATTCCTGAACAAACCGCAATGTACAACTGACAAATTCTGAGCCTGAGGCACGCGTCAAAATTCTGCCACGCAATATTCAAAACAAATCAGAAATGTAATTCATACTTTGCCGGTTTCTCATTAGGCATTCTATAGAATGCCTAGGCAATGTGTGAAATGCGAATCATTTCATACATTACCGGCTAGTTTTAGGGATTCTATGGAATACCTGATTTTATACTTTGTCGGTAACACACACACACACACACACACATATATATATATATATATATATATATATATATATATATATATATATATATGTAGCGTAGTCGAGACCTATTCATGTTGGTTACTTGTATGTGTAGATTTACCGATATGGTTATTTCTTGTTAAACAGAGAACTACTTCTTCTTTGGTTTTAATTTCTTATTCATGGTCCCGGATGTATGAAATTCAGGTTCATTTAGAATAATTAACGAATATGGGCAAAAACAAACACATAGAAGAAGCAACAAGCAGCAGTGACGTTAACATGTTGTTAACGGGCAGACAAAGAACAAAGAGAGCCGTGATTGGTTGCAAACGCGCAGGAGCAATTAGATTAAGATTACCGCATTAGTCTTGTACCAAAGAATTAGAAAATATTTGAAAGGAGTTAATTTAAAAAAATACTAGAGGGAGTCAATATATTTATATATATTGTGTAAAAATTTACTAGCCAAGTCCATTAAATTGTTTGTAGTAATTCTCATCAAATATAGCATAATATTTTCTCTTAATACAAATCTAAATACAATAGAAAAGTGACTTTATTCCTTAAATTTTACATTGATTCCACATTGACAAGAGATCGACTTCCAGAACAAACTCATACTCCATAGAGGAAAAAGTTAAGAATAAACCGTTATTTTTTCAAATTCGAAAAACAAAATTAAAAAGTTCAGTTTGCTTAAAAACCGTTTGTCAGATTCATATTTTAGAACTTTTTCGGACAATTAACAGACAGGTGTTTTTTTTTAATGACGACGAGAAGAAAAAAAGTTGTGTTGAGCATGAGATCAAGAAGGAAAGTATTAGCGCCATCTGTTGGAACAGGAAAAAAAATTCATTCTTGCTTTTCAGCACAAAAACTGCTTGAGTAAAAGTTAGAAAAAATTCTCTAAAGAAATTAACATACATAAAAGAAAAGGTGACAAGCCTTTCAGTAGTTACATATTAAAAAAAGTTGTGCAAAATTTCTAAAATGAAAATTTTTTAAGAGAGAAGAACCGTTATATATGCTAACGATTACTTTGAAAATGATTTTGAAATATCTATAATAAAAATAAAAGAGTTTTAAATACGAAGTTGCATTAACACATTCAAGAAGACATAGAACATTTACCTCCATCTTCTAAATAATCTATACAAAACCGTTTATTTAACTTCTATTTCGTTAACCTTGTTCTCTTAATCTTTTCCTTTTGAACAGATGACGAGGAAGGATTCTCTCGATGATACGCCTCTCACCGCATTTATATGCCATAGCACAAATGCGTGTAGTTAAAAAGGTCTTACAGATTTGTCGTTTTTACACTGCTCAAAAAAATTAGGGGAGTAAGTAAAAAAAGGAAGCAACCGTTGAACGATAACCATGCATGGGAGAGAACGTGTATTGTCACAAACTTCCTTATAATCGACAGCAGCGCCACCTTTTAAAAAAGAACTCATTAAATTCAGAATTAAAATTCCCATAAAATCAATTACAATTCCTAGATCAGAAATCCTTGCGTTTTTCATTTGAGCCAGACTCGCTTACAATGTGAAAGAAGATCTAACCTAAAAAACGTGCCAATTTTCTTATATACAAACTCAATGAGTTCTTTATATTGGATAAAGAAATAAGACAATTGGAATCTCTTAATCTTTTCCTTTTGAACAGATGACGAGAAGGATTCTCTCGATGATACGCCTCTCACCGCATTTATATGCATAGCACAAATGCGTGTAGTTAAAAAGGTCTTACAGATTTGTCGTTTTTACACTGCTCAAAAAAATTAGGGAGTAAGTAAAAAAAGGAAGCAACGTTGAACGATAACCATGCATGGGAGAGAACGTGTATTGTCACAAACTCCTTATAATCGACAGCAGCGCCACTTTTAAAAAAGAACTCATTAAATTCAGAATTAAAATTCCATAAAATCAATTACAATTCCTAGATCAGAAATCCTTGCGTTTTTCATTTGAGCCAGACTCGCTTACAATGTGAAAGAAGATCTAACCTAAAAAACGTGCCAATTTTCTTATATACAAACTCAATGAGTTCTTTATATTGGATAAAGAAATAAGACAATTGGGAATCTCTTAATCTTTTCCTTTTGAACAGATGACGAGAAGATTCTCTCGATGATACGCCTCTCACCGCATTTATATGCCATAGCACAAATGCGTGTAGTTAAAAAGGTCTTACAGATTTGTCGTTTTTACACTGCTCAAAAAAATTGGGAGTAAGTAAAAAAGGAAGCAACGTGAACGATAACCATGCATGAGAAATGTACAAACTCTTATAATCGACAGCAGCGCTACTTTAAAAAAGAACTCATTAAATTCAGAATTAAAATTCCCATAAAATCAATTACAATTCCTAGATCAGAAATCCTTGCGTTTTTCATTTGAGCCAGACTCGCTTACAATGTGAAAGAAGATCTAACCTAAAAAACGTGCCAATTTTCTTATATACAAACTCAATGAGTTCTTTATATTGGATAAAGAAATAAGACAATTGGGATACTTTTATAGCTAACGAAGTTAATGAAATACGGATGCAGAAGCATTGGTGACACATTCAAAGGAAATTTAATCCGGTAGATTTTCCCTCAAGGGGGTGCAATCCTAAAGACTTATTGAAATCCTATTGAGTGGGAGGGACCGGACTGGTTAAAATTATCCCACAAGAATGGCCATCTAGTGAAATAAAGCCCGATATCGAAATAGTCATTTCAGAGAGGAGAAGAACTGTACTCACAGCTACTACTTTAGACCTTTGGAGATTTGCATTTTTTTTTTTTTCAAAAAATATTTTCTTTTAACAAAATTGTAAGAATATTGGCATATGTCATCCGATTTTGTAAGAATCTGAAAAGGAGCCCTATTGATAAGAAAAAAGGAAAATTGGAAAAAGATGAAATTAAAACATTGGAAAAGGTAATTTTGAAAAAAATACAGAGATAAGCTTTTTCTGGAAGAGAGAAGTTTAACATGCAAATTGTGAAAGACAGTGATGATATCCTACGAGTCTTGTGGGCACAACCAACCTTTTAAAGAATATTGATTGGGAAAAGATCGAAAATTTTACATCAGAAAAAATGACTTCTTGGAAATTTAGTCCTCCTGCTGCACCCTGGTGGGGTGGCTTCTGGTAGAGACTGATATGATTATTCAAGAGCATTCTGAGAAAAGTTCTAGGGAGAGTTTGTTCGAGAGAAGAAGAATTGGTCATTGTGTTATGTGACGCAGAGAGCTTAATTAATTCTCGCCTCTCATAAAATCCTGACATACATCTCAGAAGATCCTGATGAACTATTAGCACTTACACCTTCTCCTTCATGTTTCGCCAGTAAATTAGAGAGGTTGGTGTTCCGTATCTGGATATAGATTCTGATAGATTCAAAAAGATTGAACAAGAGGTGTGTTTATATACTAAAATTGCATCAAGAGCTGCGAAATTGCTTCAGAAATGAATATCTAGAGATAGTGAAAGATTATTCAAAAGTTAAAGGAAAGTTGTCCAGTAAAGAAGGTGATCTCGTACTAATTGGCGATACCAACGACAAGAGAATCAACTGGCCTCTAAGGAAAGTCGCAAAGATGCATAAAGGAAAAGATGGAAGAGTGCGTGTAATGGAAGTGAAAACACAATTTGGAAGTCTTATGAGACCAATTCAGAAACTCTATCCGCTAGAAGTGACTACAGCTGATTCGTTGTCATCAACAGAAAGAGATGTAGAGGATGGTCCTCGCCTCGATCAAGATCAAATTCCTGTAGTGAAAGGAGTGCGCCGTTCTCGTTATGGAAGACTTTTGAAACAAACTAAGAGACTTGATAATCCATAAACTATTATGAACTCAATGATTTTTATCTTGCTAATTCTTTACTAATGATGAAATATTTTATGGGCTTTAATTTTATTTGTAATAGTTACTTTGTGTTTTTTTAGTCTTTTCCAGGACATTTTTTCTTACTCTTGTGACTACTGTTTTAGGTTCTTCTACAACTTCGAATCCAAAAGTGGGAGAGTGTCACAAACTCCCATCTTCCTTACAAGCGACAGCAGCAGCACCTTTTAAAAAAGAGCTAATTTAATTCAGAATTAAAATGGACCGTAGGAGAAACATATTGAGACTACGTAATAGCTTCTAAAATTGATAGAGTTGCACAGAAATGTTATTTGTTTAGTATGTTTTGTGTGCCGTAATAATTGTATAATGTTCGTTGTAGTATCATTATGTGTGCTGTAGTAATTAAAAATTACAGAAGTTCACAAAAGTGCCTTTTATTCGTGGACTTTGGTTTAATCAAGGCGTGGCAGCCCTCCATTGACATTTGACCTTGAACATTTTCTTCATTTTAAACAACAAAAATTGAAAAGTGTAACAAAACTCAACATAGAAATAGGAAATAAAAAACAATTGTATGAGAACTTTAATTCTTTGGAAGGGTATAAGAAACATGAAATGATACTTCAGGCTAACAATTTGTTTATATATAAATGACAAAAAACTTATTGTTTTAATACAGAATGTTTAGCATGGTGTGTGTTCCCCCCGAAGTGCTAAGACTGCTCCGCACCTGTTTAGCATGCAAGTGGTGAAGTTATCGTTGAGATTTTGGAGAATACAGTCCCACTCTTTAAGACTACAAACTCTACGTTCCTGGACAGTAAGCGAAGGCAGTGGTATCGCTAAATGCGTCGTCCGAATGAGTCCCAAGCATTCTGGATAAGACTTAGGTCACGAGAACGTGCCCACTCCATACACTGTACTGTTTCAGCTTCAAGAACGTTCTCCACAAGACGAGCTGCATGCTTTCGGGCATTATCCTCTATAAAAAGAAAGGAATCACCAATGGTGTAATGTTTGACATGGGGTCTTAGGATCCCATTTGCTAACCTTTGAGCCGCCCATTGCCATTCCGTATGATATGCAGGTTAGTATGTCCACCCATGCTGATACCACCCAACCCCCTGTGACCTTTCCTAAACGGATACTGTGCTATTTCAAATGCCTGTTTCTCGCCCTAACAAAACACACCTGATGTCCTACTCTAAAGTGAATCTGGACTCGTCCCTAACGGCACTGGACAGCAATCACTTCGCATCCAATCTCGATGTTGAGCAGCCCACTTTCTTCGAAGCACACGGTATCTTTCTGTCAACGAATATACACACCACTGGCCTACACGCAACCACAGACTACCCACAGGAAGCTCATTTCTGATTTTTTCCCTTCTTGAAACACTTCCGTCTTGTTACCAAAAGACATTGTCTTAAATCTGCATCGCACTGGATGTTCTGTCTGGAAGAGCTGTCAACAGAATATAATTAATAACTTTCTAATGTGTTGTTTATATTCTTAATTAAATTGTTATATTTTACGTTTTTTCCCCTTTTGGCATTGTGATTATATTGCATGCCATATGTTAAAGAAAAAATGTAAGGGAATCTATGAAAAAAATTATTCTTGTAAAACGGGGCAATGTTGGAAAAAGTTCGGGGTCCCTTGTTAAATTGTCATTACATCAATATAAATTAAACTCTACGAGAGAAACAAAATTTCCGATTATTTATAATGATATTTCTGTAGATGCATCTGTGCGTCTCTTCATACGATATATCGTCTAAAATTGCTGAGAAATTGAGAATTTGGAAGTCACCGGTGGCCAATTAAACGGAATCACATTGAATAGATTGCTCATTAACGTCACGCTTAGAAGCAACACAAGGGGTTACTGGCGACAAACCTAAAAAAAATTTAACATGTTCAAGTGACGAGTACGACACCTGAACCGTTATCTCGCTCTCCTACTTCCTTTCAACGCGATACATTTGGGCTTTCACAGATTTAACGTGCATCATCTATTCAACAAGGAGGGCTTGCTCCTACCTTGCTCATTACGAGTGTGTGAATGACAAATGCGAAAGTATACAGATGCGTTGAATTGATTAAAATTTTTTATTAACGTTGAACTTTAAAGAGACGGGAGGGCTATTAGCGACTGACTTTGTTATGTTTGTCATCATTTGAGGTGACAAGGACGACATTTGATCTGATACTTCACACACCAAACTTCCAATATACATCAACGTATGGACTTAGAGCTTCGACAGGCATAAGGTGAGTCAGCCCCTCTACACGGTGGGTCTTCGGTGGCAACAGGACTTAGTTTAACAACTGCACAGAGACAAGCAGTCCATGAGTGCAGGGCATTTACATCGGTAAAATATAATTTAAGAGCTTTTGGCGGCACCATTTACTGAATGATCTTCTATTTTTTAATGCAAGTAGAATTTCGCTTTTTGCAATAATAATTTGTTCTTTGTGAAAAAAATATTGAGAAAAAGATTCAGCAAGAGTTCCGAATTTGAAGCAATGTTCCCATGGCACAGGAAGAAATCCCGTCATATTGTATATGCTTTTTATATGAATGAATATATTTTTATGAATAAGAAATATTATTAAGGCAAAATGTCTCCTAAAATATCGCATACGAAATGTTGTAATATATAATCATAGATCTTATAGTAACAAAAGGAAAATCAAAAAAGTTTCAAAGGAATGTAGAAAATGTCTTTAAACGTTAATAAATGAGAAAGTTTTAGAGATATCTCATTTCCTGCAGTCCAGAAAATTTGAATTGCAACAAAAGTACGATATTTGAATCTAGAGTGAAATCACGAATCAAATTATAAGAATCTTTTTGTGTGTGTGTGAGAGAGATATTGATTTTTCTTCTATAATACAAATATATAGTTAACTGTGTCCCTGACTATTTTCTCGGGAAAACAAAAAGTATCAATCTTTGGAAGGAAATGACGCAAATTGTGTGTGGAACAGAAATTTTGATAATGAAATGTGTTCCTCAAGTTACAATATTTAAATCTCTGGTGCGACGCGTCCTAATTAAAACGGCACTCAGTTCATGGATGAAAGCAATTTTTGCGATTTAATGACACCCCGAATTCGAAATCCGTTCCGAGCAGATTAGAAACTAAGACCCTTTTCATTGGCGCGCTTCAATCACCGAGCATCATATTTGTTTGTCGACGGAAAAGAACGGTCTGAGCAAATATTTTGGCACCAACGAGAATAGCTTTGAGTTTTAAATTTTAGTGTCACTGCATTGAAAATAAACATACTTATCTATCCTTCCAATGTTAGCAAAATTATTTATTATTCCATTAGAGATAGTCAAAAAATAAGCATGACGTATAATATAAAAGCATTCACTGCGAAAGGATTTGCTGCTGATTAGTAATAAAAGATGGAAAAAATAACCCAATAATTTAAGTATGAAAAATACAACACACTTAATCGTGCAATTTTTATATATTGTAAAATTTTGACGAAAAACTAAGAAACGCTCTTCGTATTCACGGCAATATGTAATGGATCGATTGTTTCTTACGAAGCTCTTGAAGCAACAGGGTAGCTGAGGTAGCCTAGGGGTTGGTTAGGGTAACGAAATTGTAGTAGAGTCGAGTTTCTCGTTAAATCTGTCGAGGCTCAATGTCCTCCAGTTGATGTTGAAATTTGTATGAGGGGGTACCAGGTAGGGTGTCGTCCTCATCACTCGACTAAAGTTTAGGTCACGAGGTCAATAGCTCACGTGTTACTTTTATTTTGTGCACCGTTAATACTACTCTCTCTTGAAGCAACAGGAAGGCTACTGTCGATGCACCCGAGATAGCACCTCTTTCTCGAAACTTCCTTACCACGCAATAGGGGTTTTCATCCTCAGATTTCAAATGCATTGTCCCCACTATAGAGTGGTGACAGGGCTCCAATCAAAGGGTGGTTGATATATGGATATTCTAATACTTCAATAGTGTCAGTAGCCTTACTTTTACAAATAATTTTAACATATTTCCGGAGTTTCGAGATCCAATGTGTAATAAATGAAGAAAGGTTGGTGTTTCCTATTTGATAGAATATTTTTCTTTCATTACGTTCTTCCCACAAACGAATGTCTATGAAAGTTGTCTTTGCCAGTCATCTGTTTTTTCATTCTTATATGCCTATCGTGTAAAAAGATATTTATACACGTGTTTGTTCTTGGGCCATTCTACTTGGAAAAATCAAAATGCAAGAGAATATTTTTAAGGAATTAATTCAGTAACTATGTCATTAAGTATATTTGTTTATTATAATTTTCTTTATTTTCAAGCTAGGCTGCACATTTACGCGTTTTAGTAGATAATACAGCTTTAAATAGCTTTTATAGCTCAAATAAACTTTCTTTTAGATTCTTGCGAAATGAATTTCTTTTTTCGTGACATTTTTGCGTAATATTTTTATGTGATAATGCTATATAATCAATTCTGTTGGAACTCACAATCAACTTCACATACATATCATGCACTAATAAAAAAGTTATAAATAAAATATTTTGCTACTGCCAATTCTTAGAGAAGCGACCTTTTTCATCGCATTTAAATTAAGAAGATTACTTATGCACACTTGGAGGCTAAGAATTCAATAAAATAAATTTTAATAAAAACATCAGTTCAGTTTTAATTTTTTCCATGAACAAAAGTCGCATCGAGATATATTTTCTTTCTTTTATCCTGATTGTTACGAGCTCTTGGATAAAAAAAGAAAGGAAATATATACCTGTAACATTCGCAAAACGAAATTTTAACTCTTAAAAGTTATTTCACTTCGTAATTGTAAAAATTTCATGCACATTAGAAATATCAGAAGAAAGCTTTTTATTTTCACACTATCCTTAACAAGGGCTCCTTCCAGGCAATTTTCAAGTAATAGAAGCAGAGTATCTTCTTTAGTTTAAATTGAATATCTTTAGACTACAGTTTCGTTCGAGTCAAAATGAGTATTATTAAGAGTATTAATGAGTTTTAATTAATGAGATTATTAATGAGTATTATAAGTATTAGAAAGAGATTTTAAATAACATCTGCTTAGGGGGGAAATGGAATTTGAGTTAACAGAAGTTATAAAGGGGGGGGGGAGTCCATCCGGCGCATGAACAATTTTTTTTGTCAGAAATTCTCTACCGACTCGTTCTTGTTAAGTACAAATTAAAAATACGAATAATCAAATCAGTCTAATATGATGGGAAACATTAAGTGTCCATACGTAGTATGATCCAAAAGTCCGGGACAAGGAGTAGAAAAGCTTACTCTGAATAGTTTACAACACCGAAGCACATCCACCTTCCCCTTGGGTGACGATACTCTTCTACCAGCTTTCGTATAACTTCTGGAAGCCCTTTTTGCAACCTCCTGTAAGGCCTCCAGCGATGCTGCTTCCTCTCATGACACCAAACAGTCTCCCTGTAAATGTTTTTTCATTGATGGGAACAGGTGAAAGTCACACGGGGTTAAGTCTGGTGAACAGGGAGATGCGGAAGCACGTGAGTGCAAGTTTTGGCAAGGAACTCTTTTACTGATTGGGATCGATGTGCTGGTCGCGCAGAAGGTACCAGTCGCCGCTCAGCCAGAACCAATGAGCTTACGATGAAGGGATTCTCTCAAACGACGTCTTCGAGAAGCGTGTAGCTGCAGCGATTGGCTCAAGTGTTTGGCGACGATTTTTCGAACCCATTCAGACACACGCCAACGTAACAATTTCCGTGAAGTCGAAGGTCGCTTAACACCTTCATTGCACTTGATTGATTCTTGGCCCTCTTTTAAATTGCTACGTGGGCCGTTCGGTAGGTTTTTATTGCTCGGTGGGCCATTCAGGTTGGGGAGAGTTGTGAGAATCCATTTCAAGTGGTTCAACTTCAGGTATTTGCTTTCGTCGTCAGCAATGGCCCCAGAATTTTCGGATCATACTACGCAGAACTTTGTCACTAAAGATAAATAGGACCCCAATGTACAGCTTAAAACTAAATATTTAATTTTTAGAGAATACTGTTAAAAGAAATTTGCTTTAACACACCTTTTTCAAAGATCTTTCTGTGAGATCGATTCACAATTTATTAACGACCAAGTAAAAACAGAATCCACGTTATAATAACCAATTACCGACGGATCTCATCGATTCGATTTCAATTTACGTCGCACTGTGAAGCAACACGTGGGCTATTGGCGACGGATCTCCAAATTTTCACCCACGGTCAAGTGACGAGGATGACACCTGAGCTGGCATCCCCGGACTTTCATACCAAACTCTTTGTGCTTCTAAAAGTTTAAAAGGAGCATCAGTCTTCTAAGAGATTCTGTAGTGGCACTAGGACTTAAACTTACCACTCGACAGAAACAAAGTTTTCAATGAGTTTCATATCAATCCTATATCTTAACAAATATCTTTAAACCTGAAGACTTTCTGCGCTTAACTTCGGATAGTTCTTAAATATGTATCACTAATTTTCGGTTAACATTTGCGTAAAAAGTACAAGTACATGGAACGTTTCAGTGAGAGTTGTATAAACATCACACTATCTAGAAAACAACACTAGGGCTATTGTGATAGACCCCGCAATTTTGGACCGAGGTCAAGTAAAAAGGACGACTCCTGAAATAGTACCTCGCTCTCCAAACTACCTCACCTCGTCAACGGGAGGACGTTGATACTCGACGGATTTAATGTGCGTCAGTCCTCTCTACACGGCATATTTTAATGTCAACAAGAGCCAGCGACACGCCTTCCACGAGTTCGAAAACTGTGCTGTCGGGGCCACATGGAACGTTTGAAAACTGAAAAAATGTATTGGAGAAACAATAAAATTAATTTGATTTTTAAGATAGCTAGCCGAAATGCAGTTATTTTTCATTGGAAACTACTAATAAAAAAATTCTCTCGCGCTTTTTTTTATCTAACCTACTTTCAAATAAAACAGGTATTAAAATAAAAATTATATTATTTAATATAATAAAGGTTATTCAAGAAGAAATTGCCAAACAATTTTTTGGTAGCTCAATTCTAATTCCTTTATTTTTGAGTATTTTACGACGCTTGGGGACTCTCAAACTTCCTCGAGTGGAATAGGATAAAGAAATCCCAGCTAAAGCATCGTATTCTACACATTACCTTTGTACAAAAGTACTCTCTTGATAAATCTTTTTGAAGTACTAAGTTGAAATGAACGCTAACAAGAAAATATTGCAAACTCGTATGGAAGAGACGAAATATATAATAACGGCTGTAAATAGTTTATCAGAATTTCATTTTAATGAATGCGCGCCTCACTTCGAGGCTGCACCACAGTTATTGGCGACGGACCTCATAAATTTGAACCTCTGTCAAATAACAAGACCTCTCTCTGAACGTCCACATTTCACCAACATGAGCAATTACAGTCTCTACAGGGAAACCTCTACATGGTCGTGAATATGAACCCACAGCTCTATAATACTGACTACGAGTTCAAGACCATGACCACTTGACACTCTCGTCCACTAGTGAATTTTAAATGCTTCGGATATGGTTAAAAATAACACAGTAGAACTTCATTATCTCCAATGATCTAGATTGTTCTTACTAAAAAAATAACTTATAAAATGAATCAGAGTAAATATCTAAACACTCTGTATAATAAAAATAACGTGTATATTGAAATAAGATAAAGCAAAATTTTAAATAACTGTACAGAAGAAACTCAAATAAATCCATTCAATTACCTTTGGTAGAAAAAAATTTCGTTGAACATGACGGTTATTAAATACGAGATTTTTTTCCTTGTATGATCCTTACAAATTAATGTCCACGAATCTATACTAAAACATAAAACATCTTCGTTTCGAGTTAAGAAAATTTAAATCATTTCTGAACGAGAACATCTATCCATCATCGTTTAAAAATCGTGTGAAGAAAGGACTCTTAAAGACAAGAAAAGGGTGTTGCTAAACATCCCTTAAAAGCTTCAATGGATCGTATTGAATTAAGCACAGACAAAAGATATGCATTTCTCTTTTTTTCTTTCTTTTTCCTATGAAAGAAAAGACGTAGAGGCTTCTCAAAAATGGAACACAAGTTTCCACTTTTAAAGGCATAAAACGTTTCTCAGTTACATAAATTTGTTCTTAACAATAACGGAATTCATTCCACAATAAATGCGTTCGGCCATCTTCATAATTCAAGCTTAAAAAGGAACACCATTTCCTAAATTAAATTTGATAAATTGTATTAACTACCGCTGATAAATTAAGAACGACGCTTTGAAAACCAATAGCTAGTTTTTAACCATTAGCATCGTATAGATTGTCGTTTTCTCACGGAAGTCAGTCTATCGAGTCCATTTCTTAAGCAAATTTAAAATATGTCTTCCATATAAAAGCATCTAATGACCCCCCCCCCAAAAGAACTTTAATTATCAAGAAGAACTAAGTTGCTATTAAGGTAAATACATAACTTTCTTGAACTTTTGAGAATAAAAATCCATTGCTTGTTATATACAAGATAATCGTCGATTTCGTTTGCAGGAGAAAAAATTAAATTAGTATTAATAATTTTACGAATATTAAGAATATTAACTTCGATCCGAACGACGTCTTTGTAGCCAACATAAAACAATTTAGATTAGTATGGTGAAATAATGAGAGAGAAAAATGATACATTCCAATATAAAAGGTTCTATTAAATTCGAATTTTTTTCTAGGTAATGAGAAATGTGCAAGCAAAATAATTAAAAGCGCTTCATGTGTTTGCAATGAAGACATACTTCACACACTCACAATAATTTACCTTTTGGTCGTTTTCATTAGAACTTTTTCCCGAACAAATCGAAAAGAATGAAGCGAAATATCGATTAGTGTAACACCTCGAAGTAACAGGAGGGAATGGTCCTCGTCATTTGGAATCTCATTCAGAACGAAGAGGATAACATCCAAGTACCCCACTCTCCAAACTTTCACACGATGTCAACGTCAGGACTTTGAGTGCCAAAACGATTTGAACCCACGACTCGATAGAAACAAGATTAATCACACATGACGACTTAGCTATCGCGGGCGTGCATTTCGGGTCTGAATACTCGCTTGTTCACAAATCTAATTCTTTACTTGAATGAATCTACAAGATAAAGATTAACCCACACGAAACACAGACTGACAATGAGTGATTATTTCAGATTGCCTTTAAATTTCTTTTTTTAGTAAGTACTTTAGCTTAAAGTAGTTTTGTATTTCTTATTTAGAAGCAAATTAATAATTTCAAAAAGTTGTCAAAAGTGATGTATGTTACAAAACAATCAAAAAATATAATGAATCCTACCAGATCCATTGCTTCTGCTTAACGTTCATTTTTGGTGTGTCTTATTTCGATTATTTATTTGATATTGGTGTTTTTAGGGGGGGGGAGTATTGCTTAGCATATGCTAACAAAAAAAAATTTGCAAATCGACTTCCAGTTCTTTATTCGATACACCACAGTTGATAGAATACCAGAGAGAGAGATCACAAGAAACACAGTGTGTTAATAATATTGCAGCTCAATTTGTGCACACTCAGGGAATCTCACGAAAGAAATCATGAGTCCACATTTAATGTCAGTAACAACTTCCATATATATCTCTCTCATTTCTCCGTTACTTTTTAATCTTGTATTTCCTTCAAGAGCAGGCTTACTCAAGAAGAGGGTTGTTCATAGAATTGATAAAAAATACGCAACAAAATGATTGAACACTGTTACGATCTCTGTGGGTCTTAGGTGTGATCCCTGGACATTCGCTCAACACAATCTTGGAGAAATTCGGTCTTCATATCAACAATGTGTGTTTTGATGCTTATCGGTTTTAGTGACAATTAAGCCAAGCACGGCGACACGTAGAAAACATGTTGAATTCTGGTGTTATATATATATGAGAAAGGATTCCGGATTAGTTGCGGAAATTTCTCTTTCGTTTCAAGCTTTTATCCGTGCCTCAACGTGAAAACTATTTTAAAAGGGAAAAGAATATTCACGTAGGAATCGTTAACCTTGTTTTAAACTTATATCGAAGTCAAATTGTAATTAACAGTCCCTGTTAAGTAAAATATTGAACATTATTGGCCCAAAATTTAAACTAATAATCGTAAGAAAATATATTGTTTGATTTAATTGTTGTAATACATTACACGTTTCAAAAAGAGAGAGAGAGAGAGCATTTTGCTGTCAGAAAAAGTCGCAGAAGGTGGGTCTGAGATTTGTTCATTATCTCATATGACTGCTTTCAAGATAGTTCAGAGAGATGTATACGAAATCATAGTATATAGTATCTCTTTTCAAATAATCGTTTAAAAATGAATCAATTCTAATCTGCTAAAAGAAGACTTTACCCAAGTAAAATAGCATGATCACTTCTGGGAAGATTTTGATTCTTCCAAATAAATTTCATAAGCAAATAAAAATATATTAATAGAAAAATGGGGAAAAATATTTGATAAAACTTAAAATTTGTTCGGGAAGTTTCTTTGAACCGCGTGCTGATGTTTAGACCAAGTCTTATACTAGGAACCCTTCCGTTAAAAATTGTTTCATTATTAAATTAAATTACATAACATGCACGCTCGTTTATTGTACTAAAATTTAGAAACTAAGTTCTTGTGAGGAAAAAGTTTCTGCTCTTGTGTGTTTGGAATTATATTTTGCTCTCGATACGCGATTACACACTCACTCCTAAGTGGAATCCGAAGACCGATTAGATTCAGAAATATAGAGAAAGGAATTCACAGCCTCCTTTTAAAAAAAATATACATAACGACTAAACATATGAAAATTTATTTTCACACTCGAGACAAATACTGCTCCATGTTTCTCAAATTTAAAACTATACATCTCCCTAGCCCTCTGCCAAAATTATAAGTCTTAAAATGTGATCTTAAATAATTTCTTGCTTCTCAAATGTTGTTTAAAATCTAAACTTTAAAAAAAACACTGGCTTAAAATTGTACCTAATTATTTGCTTAAAATCCTATTTCAAAGTAATGGCACTAGTTCCTGACAAATTTTCGATACATTACAATTTTTCATTATATTATTCAACTGCGATCCAATCAAAAGACAAGATTAGATAAGTCAGAATTGGCCTCCAAATTTTGTTTCTCTGATTGTTTATACAAAATGATATCAATCATTCTTGTTTTTTATAACACAATTGACGCCTCACTCATAAAATTTAATTTTCTGCGAAACTCAAACTTAAAAAAAAGGACCTTAAAATTTTCTTATGGCTGCTGAAAACTCACACAAATTACAACTTGTTCATTACTCATTTATGTACATATTTATTTGTGAGTCTACCTAAATGCAGGATAATTAAACAATGGAGAACAAAAAACTATATGCATTCAATTTTTGGCGTGGAACAAATGTAAATATAACTTTTCGGGAGTCGCTTAAAATCACTCACCTCAGGACGACCACTTGTCACAGCCACCCCCGGCGCGCGCTTGAACGGAATCGAAACGGGCGCACTCCGCAGAAAGTTCGTTCATGTTAAGTCAACTGAAGTGATGTTATGCGACCAGCAAGTGGCTTCTAAAAGCCGGCTGTTGCGCACACAGCGCCATCTGTCCTCTCCTTCGCACACCCGCTCTGGCATTTTGTCAGCTTGAAGGCGCGGAGACACAGCACGGAGATCTATGTTGGCTTAACATTGACTTGAGGCGGCAGGATGATTATGTAACTCGGAAATTTGTTTATTATAGTGATTAGGTTTTGGCAAGCAGTCAGCTGGTTTTTATATTTTTATATACATATTTTGTTAAATTTATATACCCCATTTCCGGAAATTCACTAAATGGGAGAAAGCTTCTGGTGTTTCTCTCTTCCCAACCTATGACATATTTTTGAAAAACCAATCCCTAAAAATGCCAAGCATATTGTGTCAGTATTTTTTTCAAAAATAAGCTTGTCCACTAAAAGTCACATCAAGACAGCTTTCAACTAGTGTTAACTAATTACGATTCGCGCTCTACTTTTTACTATTATTTGTCCTCAAAATGTATAAACATTCTTTAAAATAGCATTTATATAAATATTTTAATACTTTTTAAATTCTTATTCCAGTTTCCAACATCAAATTAAAATTTTATGCTACTTTTTCAGTTAGGTAAACAACATCGTGAAGTACACTTACTAAAATTAAATTTTTCAGAGTTCAAGTTTCATTTTTCAAAGTTCTATTTTAAAATGTATTGCTCTAAGACAATAGTGAAATCAGAATGCGGTATTGTTATCGGAATTTCTGTTGTAATTTTTAAGAAATTCCCACTGGAGTCTTATTTTTTAAAACAGGGTTTGGCAAACTTTGGGAGAGATGAGACGAGTTATAAGTAAAAATAAGATATCAAACAGCCATTCACAGAAAGAGTCATTTTTACAAGAAGCCACTAGCCCTTGAGAGAAGGAAAAGGGGAGTCCTAATATACTAATTGCAAGCAAAACTGTCCTACTCCAATTAATACTTTTTATAAAATTATAAATAAAGTTTTACGCAAAGTAACATTTTCCATTTCTTCCAAAACTAAAAACTATCCAAGATATTTTTGTTTTTGTAGCTCAATACCAGAAAAAGCATTGTCAAAATATGGCAATTAAATTTTCAAGCTTCGTAAAAAAATGTTCCTACCAATAATACCGTAAAAATTTCAAAAAGCTTTTATTGGCCCTAAAGCATGTCACGAAATACCGAATGTGTTTTTGTCACTTCTGATGAGAGTTTCTGTGCATCCCTCAAGAGCTCCTTAAATAATTTCCAGCAACTTTTCCTTGCTCGAATGTCTTCTCTGTGTCTTCCCACAGAGACATTTCTACGAATAAATTACTTTTAGTGATTTAGAGCTAATTTTATATTTTCTTTGATTCTCCAAACACTTTGCCAATAAGGAATATAATTAAATAGAAAAATCTTAAGCCAGTCAAATGTTTAAATGTAGACACAAATGACGTAAATCTTTTGAATAAATAATTGTAAAAGGGAAAGAAAACTTTTATAGATATTATTTTTTAGCAAATCATTTAGCTAAAGGTCTGAAAAGTCACAACCGTCTTTAAAAGAAACGTACGCGGGCTCGCGAACCGCGCTTGGCCAATCCTGCTTTAACATTGAGTGATGGATAAAAACTAAAAATGAAAAGCATTTTTTTTATTTGTAGATCAATGCTTAACTTTAACCGAATTCTAAAATGGTGTGCTGAATTTTGTTTCAAATTTAAAAAAATAATCACAAGTAAAATAATTACACTTGCCATTTCCTGGGTTTTGAGTGCGTATAATTACTCTTTGGTAAACAATGTACACATTTGCGGAAAATATATAAGTAAAGAGAAATAACTATTTTTTTCTCCTTTCACTTAAGGGAAATATTTTGTAACCCCCACCTCCTTTTTTTTTTCGCTTCCAGTGAAAATGATAGGGTGAAATTTCGCTATCTAATTTTCGTGGCCGTGATATTTTCGTTCTGGGAGGTTCAAAAGTAACGCACTCTATATGTATATATAGACTGATTTTTTATAAACGGAAACATTTTATATATATATATATATATATATATATATATTTCCTATTTTTCATATACTATAGCATGAAAAACCTCTTTTTAATATAACTGGAGTATAACTCCAGTAATAATATACTTTTTAATATAACTGTTTTCAATCAGTTAATTTGAAACTATATTTATTTTCGTACATTTTTCTTGGAGAGAAAAAATAGGTCTTTATAACTGTTTTCATGAAAATTATACAATCTTTAAGAGGTTTAAAAAAGACTTTTAAGCTATTTTGCAAGAATATTTTACTTAAGAATTTATTTTAAAAAAGGGCATATAATCCCTCAAATGAACGCAAATAATAGAAACATTTGTTTATAAGATTTTCCGTAAGATTACAACACATAAAATTTGAAAAACAAGCTCGTCACATTAGAACTTTTTTTTGTCATTCTATTCTCCGAATTAAAGACATACTGAAAAAAAGTATTTCACAGAAAAATGAGTTCGGTAAATATACTGAAAATAACTCCAATGCATGTTGTATTTCAATAAAATCATGCATCTTTAATTTGAATACCATTTCGTAACATTATTTTTGGAAATATGTGCATCAGTGTGACAGAAATTACGACAAACGATAAATTTTCTTTAGAATGAAGAACTATCGGAAACGTAAATTGGCGAGTAATGAGTGAGTGAGTGATTGTAGGGTTTAATGGCGCAAGAGCCAATTTTGGCTAAACTGCGCCTGGCGAGCAATACCCTTTTAATCATAACCGTAATAATCATTTTCCTCAAGAAGTTATTTGCTTTTTGAAGTCTTGTTTAATAATTTAGCTAACGATTTTCGTTTATTTAAATTTCATTTTTTAATTATTTTTGTTCCCAGTTAGTTCCCTTGAAATGTTCTAAAAACTAAATTGAATTCGATGCAGAAATTGAAGAATTGGAATGACATTCGAAATACAGTTTTTTTTCTTTCTGCTTTCTTCTAATTGCTAATTTTAATAGTTACCCATAACCTTGAGTGAACACCAGGAATATACATAACACAGCGACGTCACAAATCACACGATTCTAAGGTGAAAGTTCTTTTCGCGTTCTCCGGGTATGTAATCACCTTACGAAAAATGCTCACAAATTTAAATTCTTAAAAATTATCTAGTAATATTTTTTTTAGAAAATAATATGAATGGATTATTTTATTAAAATGTTTCAAGAATTTGCATTCATAAAGGATTTAGTGACGAGTAGAAATTTTTCTAATAAGCATATTAAGAATGTTAATGGTGTTTTTTTTTTTCAAATTAACCCCTAATAAGACAAAATTGGAGCCTTGTTACACAGAACATGCAAATTTTCCGAAACTCTTTTTGGTACACTCATAAATCTTTCCATAAAAAATGAGTTTCTGAGAAATAATGAAAATTAAAACACAGCTCTGTTATCTTAATTATAATTTTTTCTCATACTTTGAGTGCATATCATCTTGTTGCGATTTTTTTAAAAGAAACTATCTTTTTTTATCATTTTTACACATTCAAAGAAATGCCACATTTTTCACACTTTTAATATTATAATTCTGGATAAATTACGTTATGTTCTTTTTATTTTTCCTTCCGGTTTTTGAAATTCCTTCTGTATTTTTATCTTTATGATTTCATAAACAAAATGGTAAACATAACGAAGAATACTTTACAATCGAAATCGATTTATATATAAAACAAAATCCTGTACACAAATGTATTTTATGTGCTCTCTTCTCGAATAGGAACTTGTGACGGGTGCTTACGCGTTTCACTAACCTTCTCTCAAATCTTTAAATATTTTATTTATGTCAACCAATCTTCCGAGAGCCAAAAGTGTGACTTATGCAAACAAGATAAATTCGGGTTTAGCGAGTTCGAAAAAGATATAAAAGGGAGAAATGAAATGAAGAGAAAGAGGATGATTACGAGGTTGATTAAGAAGGTGATTCTGAGAGATTAGTTTATCTAGTGGAAATATATTCGTCGGGAGAAGACGATTGAAAAGTGTCCATTAATTCGGTTCGGGACGGAACTGAAAGATATTTAAGATTGAAGCCGCTCCTTTAAGCAATCCAGAATTAGGGAAACCTGCCTTAAGAAAAAGGTATCAGGTCAGTTATTTTCATAAATTAGATATAAATGCGTAGTTTGATTGTATGCGTTATTCTCCGTGGACTCAGTTAGGGTTCCGTCGTTCATAATCGGATTCTTCTCGCACTCCACTGTAATTTGTTTTGTTCTTATAGTTTGAATAATATTTGTGTGTTTCTCAATTAAGAAAGATAAATAAATAAGATTGATTTATTAATTTAGTTGTAATTAATTATGGATCCAACATATTCGGATTTAGATAATATGCGAAGGGGAGTTAATAATCATAGGGGTAGCGAAAGGCTACGACACTGGCGCCCAAACGAAATATCGGAATTAAGAGCAAGTGCAGGATTTAGAGTTTTGCCGGAATTATTTTTTTCGGGTAAAAAAAATGTGTCTGAGTTTATATCTAATATAGATGACAACATAGCCTACTATGAAATACCGGCGAATCTAGCATGTGCATATTTAAAAGGTCATTTAATTGGGAGAGCGTTAGACTGGTTTGACGTTATAGGGTTCGAGTGTATAAATGAAGAAGTGACTGCATTTGCAACGCTTAAAAAGAAATTGTCAGATAGTTTTCCTGTAATACGGAATAAATCAGAGTTAGAGGCTCAGTTTTTTCATCGAAACAACGGAGAGGTCAAGCCCCGTCAGACTTTATTTTTCAACTATTAAAAATTCATAAGGCTTTAGATTTGAATTATGATGAAATAAAATTGGTCGATCACATAGTAATGCGACTAGAACCCCAAATAATGGATTATTTAGAAGTTCGAAACCCCACAACGAAAGCTCAGTTGGTAGAGTTGGTAGACCGGTATGAGGAACGTCATAGCCACAGGGAAAACCAGGGTTCGAGTAATAATTTTGCTAGACGAAGTTGGGATATGAGTGGGAATCCTGAGGAAAGAAGGAATAATAGAAATTGGAGAGATACTGGGGTCAGAAATAGTCAAAATGATCAAAGAGGACTAGGCAGGGGTGCGAATAATTTTTCTCGTCGTAATTATCAAAATCAAGGATTCCAGGGAGGAAATCGCTACAATCAACCAAATCAGCGAACAGACCGGTATCAGAACCGTAGGATGGTGGTTAGGAAGGGTCCCCTAGAGATGATTCAGCAAAGCAGAATTGGAGGCGTGTTGATTGCAACAGCGGAAGGCAGAGAAATGCCAATTTAAACTTTCAAAGAGATCGTATTGAGTCAAATCCTCCTAATAGAATTAAACTTAATTCATTACGATTATCACCAGTTGATCTTCCGTATGTGCCGATTCTATTGCATGATACTTTTTTAAAAGTGCTCTGGGATACAGGTGCGGAAAAGTCATTTATTTCAGAAAAAACATACCGATCATATTTTTCTTTTTGTCCTATTAAAAAATCGTTAGCTGAAGTAGTTACGGCTCAAGGGTCGCAATGCAGAAATTTAGGCACAGTTGAGTTAAGAATTAAAATAAGAGAATTTTCGAAGTTGTGGAAATTTCATGTGATTGCTGAGATTCAATATCCATGCATCCTAGGTATTGATTTTATGTCACATGCAAAGATTAGTTTGGACTTTCTTTCTAAATTGTTAATCATTCCGGATTCGCAAATTGAAAAAGTGGCAATTTCAGACGAACCGGTTCAGATAGATTTATCGAACACTAAGTTAAATTCAGAACAAAAACAGAAATTGCAGATTTTGTTTAAGGAATTTCATGGGTTGTTTTCACTTAAGCCTGATCTGACACATGTGTTTTGTCAGGAAATTGACACGGGTGATAGTCCTCCTGTTTTTTCGAGACCTTATCGCTATGACAGGGTCAAACTATGAATCATTAACTACCATGTTCAGAAGATGTTGAACGATGGAACAATAGTTCCAACAACATCGCCCTACGCATCTCCAGTTGTTTTATGTCGGAAGAAAAACGGGTTGCCGTTAGATGACCCAGAAGCTTATAGGTTTGCAATATATTATAGGAAATTAAATGCGATCACGAGATATCCGCGATATCCGCTACCAATAATTGATGATTTGATCACTAATATTCCACGCACCGAAATTATGTCATCACTTGATTTACGCAGCGGATACTTTCAGATGGCAGTAGACCCCAAAGATATTCATAAGACGGCGTTTGTTACAAAAAATGGTACTTTTGCATTTACTCGCATGCCATTTGGCCTTTCGGGGGCAGCTCCAAATTTTCAAAGGGCAATAGAAATGATTCTCAAGCCAGTTCTCGGGCGTTTTGCCCATTGTTACATGAATGATGTTATTATTTCATCTCCATCTTTTGAACGCCATGTAGAACACTTACGAGAAGTATTCAGATTGTTGCAGGAGGCTGGTTTAACGTTGAATCGTGAGAAATGTCATTTCATGAGGGAACAATTACGTTATTTGGGTTTAGTTATTAATAAAGAAGGAGTTAAAACAGATGAGGAGAAGGTAAAAGCAATTATTGAAATGAAACCTCCGAAAACTGCAAAACAGGTAGCAAAATGTTTAGGAATGACGGGTTGGTATCAAAAGATTATTAAAAACTACGCAGACATGTGTGAACCTTTATATAATTTAAAACGAAAAAACTCTAAGTTCCGTTGGTCGGAATCAGCGCAGGAAGCCTTTGATCGTATTAAAAAAGCACTGACAGAAGCTCCAGTGTTACAATTACCAGATTTTTTCCAAGCTTTTGAACTTTATACGGATGCGAGCTCAGTGAAGGTAGGAGCAGTATTGACACTGAATAATAGGCCTGTTGCGTTTGCCTCGAGAACTTTAAACCGCGCAGAAAGAAACTATAGTGTGACGGAACGTGAATGTTTAGCTGTCATATGGGCATTAAATAAATATCGCACGTATTTCGGATCCTTGCCGGTTAAAGTGATAACAGACCATGCTGCACTTACCAAATTAACGAATGGAAAGAATTTGTCGTCTAGAATGATAAGGTGGACGCTTAAGTTGGCACATTTTAATGTAGAATGGGAACATCGCCCAGGTACGCAAAATTTAGTGGCTGATATGTTGTCTAGGAACCCGTTAGAAAGTAATGAAGAACCAAAGGTGTCTAGTGCGGTGATTAGATCGTTAGTATTATCGTCTAGAGAACAGTTGAGAGAGGAACAGAGAAATGATCCGGAGTTGGGTCAAATCGTTCGTTTTCTAGAAAATCCGGACGATAGTTCCATTAATGAGTCAATCTGTAGAAATTGGTCCCGAGACTTTAAATTGATAGACGGATTGCTATATTATGCAAAATATACAACCACACTAGGTGAATTAAGGGTATTTATACCTAAAACATTACGTAAAGATGTTATGCGAGAATTCCATGACTCGCCGATGGCAGGCCATTTAAGCAAAAAGAAAACCTACTTAAAATTAAAAGACGCGTGTTATTTCTCGTACATGAGGAAATACATTTATAAATATGTAGCAACCTGCAACCAATTCCAAAAAGTCAATTATAAAAACGGATTACCAGCTGGTCAATTAATTCCGATAGTAACTAATTTTCCGAATGAAATCGTATCTTTAGATTTGTTAGGCCCATACCCTGCAACTAGTCCAGAACGCTATAAATTTATTTTAGTAATTACAGATAACTTTTCTAAATGGGTTGAAATAGTTCCCTTAAGGAAAGCTTCGGCTAAAGCAATTGCCTATGCATTTTTTGAGAATTATATTGCGCGTTATGGAGCTCCTGTTAGATTAATCACCGACAACGGCCCCCAAATGATATCCGAAGTTTTTGAGCAAGTATGTCGCAGGTTGAACATAAAACACGTTAAAACTGTGGTATATCGTCCACAAGCTAATCAAACAGAAAGAGTTAATCGCACTCTTTTAAAAATGATTTCGAGTTTTGTCGCGGATAATCACACTAACTGGGATCAATTTCTGCAAGAGTTCGGATATGCTATTAAGACAGCAGTACATGAGACAACGGGTAAAACACCGGCGGAAATATTTTTAGGTCGAAATTTAATCACCCCTTTTCAAAATTTAGTTATGGTAACTGATGGATCAGATTTAGTTTGTGTGAACATAGAAAGGTTGTTTGAGGAGGCTAGAATCCATACAAAGCGCCAGCAAGAGAAGTGGGCGAAATATTATAATAAAAAGAGGCGTGAAAATAATGTGAAAGTTGATGATCTAGTATTAGTTCAAACTCACCCGTTAAGTTCGGCAAGTAAGAAAATAGTGGGTAAATTTATGTCAAAGTTTGAGGGCCCATATAAAGTTCTGAGTGTAAAAAATAATAATAATTTAGTAATATTAAAATTTGGTAAAAGAATAACGGTTAATGTGGACCAGGTGAGAATTTACCATCAAAGAGAAGACAGTGTTGCCGAGTCGGAAAGTGACAATAGTAGTGATCATGGGGCAGTGGCATCAGTCAGGTCGGATGATGGGCAGTCGAGATTGGTGCAATCGGAGAGTGATGGGGGTTGTCGTAGAGGATCGAAATCAGGAAATTTAGATGGTAGTAGAGATATAGTTGCGAATAGACGCGATGGAGTGGAGGTGAGAAGAAAAAAACGTCGGCGAACGGAGTCTGCTGTTTCTTCGGGGGTGAGGTGTATAATTAGAGGAAGAAAAAACCGTATTGGACTGAGAGAGAGAAAAGAGGAAGACCAGACTCTTGGAGAGAAAACATACAAAAGAAGAAGAGACCAGAGGCCCAGGTATCCCGAGACAAGAGAAAGTTGTCCTCGTCAATGCCGTCTCGTCCCTCCAGAAAGCGATATACAAAGGTGGAAGAAAATAGTTCTGAAAGAGCAGTTCCAGGACCATCCCACAGATTCAAGTACAACAGACCTCATCAGGAAAGGAGCTGTCCATACAACCTTCGGTGCCGACATCGAGTGGACAACAGCCAAGTTCCAAATCTGACAACCCAAACGAACGCCTCAGCAGGAGCATATCAACTTCAACGGACTCAATGGAAGAGGAGACCCAGAAGGTGGGAGCGCAGAGAGGACAACCCTAGGACAAGGTCATCCAGCACAGAGGCCATGGTTGGAGACAAAGCCTATGCAGATTGGATCTAAAGACTAGCCAGGTTGTATAATTCTAATTTGTTTATTTTTCCTCTGAGAGACAGTTCGGAGTATTTTCCATGTGGGCTAGCCTATTTTTTTTGTAAAATTAACCTACAAAAGTTACTGCGTTATGTGTATTTTCATATCGGTTGAAAAAGCTTTTGTATTTAATTTTTTTCCAAATTGTGGAAAAACATTTGTTGAATTGCAATTGTTTTGCAACACATTAAAGACGAGGCTTTATATGTGAGATTACTTGTATTGTTTGTTGTAATATATTCTATGTAAAAAATATATATATTTTTGTGTGTAATTATTAAGTCGTATAAGTAGTGTCTGGTTTCTGGGCGCGGCGTAATTAGGAATACTAACAAAAAAACATTAACAGCGCAGCGCAATTGATTGGGAATTTTTTGAAAATGAAACCAGATAAAGGTTATTTTGTTATGAAACTATATATATATAATATAATATATGTCCTATTTTATATCAATAAGGAAGTTGTATAAAAGTTCTGTGCATTTAATGTCATGTTTTAGAAAAAATTGACAATGTTTCCTTCCAGGGCAGCAGTCCCTGAACATAGTGATGCGATGAAAACTTTGATGTCGTGAGAAGATATTAATGTAAAATTTTATATTTATTAGCACTTAAGCAAAGTGCATGATCAGGGTTTTTTCCTGGAAAGGTTTTCCCCTAATCTTCGCCCGAATGGGATGCACTGTAGGGATTGTATATATTGTACAAGATCAATAAATTGGAGTGGAGTACCCCTTTGAGTAGTCATTTCTGTGTGCTAGTTTAATTAAAGTTTCTAACTTAGAGAGTTAAAATTTTCTGCAAATTCAGTGTTTTCAGGCATTCTAAAGTTCGTGAGTTAAAACTTTCTACAAGTTCAGTATTTTCAGGCATTCTAAAGATCGTGAGTTAACTTTCTACAAGTTTAATATTTTTAGGCATTCTAGAGTAGTTAAAATTTTGTGCAGGTTCAGTGTTTTTCAGACGTTAGATAAATTAAGCGAGTTCTTGTAGGTCGTTTAGACCTTCAATAAGTCACGCTTTTTTTTCTCGGAGGGGGGTTGTGACGGGTGCTTACGCGTTTCACTAACCATCTCTCAAATCTTTAAATATTTTATTTATGTCAACCAATCTTCCGAGAGCCAAAAGTGTGACTTATGCAAACAAGATAGTTTCGGGTTTAGCGAGTTCGAAAAAGATATAAAAGGGAGAAATGAAATGAAGAGAAAGAGGATGATTACGAGGTTGATTAAGAAGGTGATTCTGAGAGATTAGTTTATCTAGTGGAAATATATTCGTCGGGAGAAGACGATTGAAAAGTGTCCATTAATTCGGTTCGGGACGGAACTGAAAGATATTTAAGATTGAAGCCGCTCCTTTAAGCAATCCAGAATTAGGGAAACCTGCCTTAAGAAAAAGGTATCAGGTCAGTTATTTTCATAAATTAGATATAAATGCGTAGTTTGATTGTATGCGTTATTCTCCGTGGACTCAGTTAGGGTTCCGTCGTTCATAATCGGATTCTTCTCGCACTCCACTGTAATTTGTTGTTCTAATAGTTTGAATAATATTTGTGTGTTTCTCAATTAAGAAAGATAAATAAATAAGATTGATTTATTAATTTAGTTGTAATTAATTATGGATCCAACATATTCGGATTTAGATAATATGCGAAGGGGAGTTAATAATCATAGGGGTAGCGAAAGGCTACGACAAACTTAAAACATCCAGAGCTTGCTTCCTTTTAATTTTCCAAAAGAGACTGAAAAATACCCTTTTGAAGATGCATGGATAGTTTTCGATGGAAAACGAAAACAATATTTTCAAACGAAAAAGAACAATTGGTTCGAATTTTTAATCAGAAAAATGTAACACTTTCAAACTATCCAGCTTTTATTTTGCAGCCGTACGTGTTTTCATTTCAACTGCAGAACGTGTTTGTAATTCGGAATAATCTTCTGAGCTGGAAAAAAATCTTTAAAATTTTTTTTTAAATCTTCAACTAGGAATAAATAAGATGTTGAATCTTGTCTAATAAGATGTAATAACCACAAATAACATTTAAAATATTTTATTAACAAAAATGTAAAACATTGAGATTACGGTACACATTCTCATATCTTTTACTTCTTGTTGGTTCACAACTGAGCAAGTTTCTGAAATAACTGTATAAGATATCAAAAATGTAATTAATTCTTATTGTCTGTGTATGTGTGTGTTGTATGTGCACATGTATGTACATAGATGCTTGTGGATATTTATGTACACATGTATGCATAAATACGTGTGCATACATAAATGTGTATGTCTATGTATGTACATGTGTATAGGTAAATACATGTGTATACATATATGTGTATGTCTACGTATGTACATATGTATGCATATGCTTATATGGTTTGAAAATGTATTTATCCATATACACGATTGTATGAATGAGTTTAGCTTGTATGTCTCCACACATGTACATTCATGCTAAAAGAATAGAAAGAGATATAATAACGTTAATGTTATATGACTGCTGTGAAAGAAGATGCGCTGTGGGCTCATTGTTTCTTGTGTTTCAGTGACGACCGACAAAAGCTAAAGAGAGTTGAGCTGTCTTGGAGGGTTCTCAAAGAAATACCTCGAGAGAAAACAGAGCCTCTTCATTCAGATGAGAAGGACGTCACCTTAACGCCAGCTTCAATTTAGCACTCACGACATAATATTCAGACAAACAATTATTGATTGATCATTAATTGCTTAAGATATATCCAATACTAACGTAATAAATCATAGAGAATAAATTATCAGCAACATAATGTCCAATGCGCTACATTTTACTTTTGGCCTTGTGAAATAGACCGAACGAATTTTTAAGGTAGTTGTTGAGAGGGGGACATATATAGTAACTTTCTATATAAATTAAGAACGACCTTTTTGAGTTAGAGGAAGGGAATTTTTAAAACGCTGAGATTGCAAATAGTATGAAAAAAGAATTGAGTCCTTTACGAAGACTGAGATGCATAAGTAAAAAATTAGATAAAATGTTACTAATACAGTCAATGTATTTTTTTCTATTCAAATATCATTATAATTTTATTCTTTGTTCTAAATTTTGTGATTTATCATTGTATAACTCATTTTTCGTATAATATTGCATTTATCAACCCTTTTCCGTTATTCTCAACTTTTTTGTGCTCACTATTTAAAGATTTGTTCTTTAACTAATAAGCTCATTTTAATTTTTTTTTAATATGTGCTAATTTTTTTTTTGTTGCTATTTTTTATTTTAAGACGATTTTATTTTTACTCAGAAGAAATATTTACGACGATTACGAATAATTTTACGAATGAGATTGAAAATTGTTTCATCAACAATAGTGAATAGCTGTGTGAAATATACAAAGATGTGGTAACAAAAAAAACATTAAGAGGAAATTCGTTTTTCGGGAAATCGGCACCCCCGAAACCGAAAATATTAAATAGATCATGTATATGTATACCTTTTTCTCATACATTATTAAATTCTCATATGTTTAATGTCTAAGTGTCTTAATATTTTTTTTGTAAAGTTAAAAGACATTTATTTTTATAATGAACTGAAATTTTACAAATATGTTGCTTATTTTTTCAATAATTTTTATGGATCATCATTATGAATTCGTAAATAATTTTTGTTGCCATGTGTGCTCAAACGCCAAATTTCCTAAGAATATTCGAAAACTTCCCTTTGATGTGTATATCTATTCGTATGAAATATTCTAAACGTACTTTCGACTTCCATAAGCCCACTAGAGTTTGCTAAATCACTCTTGGAATTATTTTAGTGAATACGCCTATTCATACACGTAGAGTATTGGGGGGTATTTTGACATCTTTCCAGTGCCTATACTGGTCAACTAAAATCCAGTAGACGTATCACCTTACTTTCAACACGTTCCGTCTCCATAACAGCTGCAATATTTTTATTGTTTTCATTTTCACCGATAACATCTTGCACAGCATTTTGAATTGTTTAATCACAAAAAAGTTTTGCAGCGCTCAAGGAGCAAATGTCGCTGGTGGTTAAGTGGTCACTCATATTCCAGGGCACTTCGAAATAAAAGTAATAGCCACTCCAAAATTATACTTTTTAGAATTTTAGAATCCATTCCAGTATCACATCATTCTTGAGTATACATGAAAGTATATTCATTATGAATTTAAGAATATCTTCGTTTTCTTCATGTGATCTGTAGCATAATTTTCCTCCTTTCGACATGATTTCAAGTCCTCTATATCAAATTTATTTGCATTATCGTTTGCTGTAAGATTACTAAACCCAAAATTGATTTTTTGACGATATATGTATAGGGTAATAATTCCTTTTAAGTGACAACTAATTATTCCTTCTCTAAAAGATCATCAACTTTTAATTTTTAGCTCTCACTATTATCTAAGCTGTTTGAGGATACATGATCTCATCTTTGAAAACATTTCGATCTCAAACAGAACAAACAAAATAAAAATCCCCGAAATCCCCCACCACTGTAGTAGTAAAATCGTTTCCATTACACGCATGGGGGGAAAAAATTAAGATACACATGTGCTCAGAATACATATGCAGAGAATATGCTCACACTTCTATAAATAATATATACTGCATTAATGTATGGAATATGTTTATTGTGTTAACTATACAGGTTTTCGGTAATTAGAAGAGATTTCACAATTCCGAGCAATTTTTAAGCATAATTTTTTTTACTTCGTAAACAATTCAAAACTAGGTCTGGTTCATTTACGAGCTGTTAGGGTTATAGACGGCGTTGTTTCAACAGCAGCGTTTTGTAAGTGTATCCCCGGGAATGCGGGGAGTCGTGTGTATGACGAGAGAGCGATAGATAGAGAGAGTTTGAGTAGAGTCTGTGAGGTGTGAAATATACGAGTAGCTAGGTAATGAATAAAGTGTGAATAATTAGAAGTAGTAAATAAAGTTTATTATTTCTCATTAGAGAGTGGTAGTTATTTGTTGTTAGTAGCGTCGTCAGTACACGAGCAATAATAAGGCGAGTAAAGACAAATTAAAGTAATTACGAAACGATAATTACAAGGAATAGTTATGAATGAGAATGAACTTTAAAGTAATGATAATCTAATAATCCACACGTACACACGTCCTTTGATCTAAATAATAGAAGAAGTGTACCTTAAATGGAAAAGCGATTTAGATAAAATAAATAAGTATTAGTATTGTGAGAATGTATGTTAAATTTAAAACTTAATACTTAATTGACGCACAATGAAACAAATGTTTTTCCCCTTTAAACATAATGCATAATGTGAAAAACTTTGGTCAACTGAAGGTAGTGGTCTACTTTTGAAGTTCGATTGCGTATCATGGAAAGCTCGCCGTACCATTTAAAAAACAATATTTGACACAGAAATATTTTCAATTCTTCCACACCTGTAATTTTGATTAATTTTATAGATAGGTGACACACATATATCTCTGGAAAAAAATGATTTCTCTACATATACGCAGAATGAATCTAAATTGTTTATTTTTTACAAAAAGAAGGGTAATGGTATTCGTCCAGGAGAACAATAATTGCCTTAGAACTAGGGGCCGCCTTCATTTCTGACAGGCAGAAAATGGCAAAATTATAATTAGTACCTGAATTTATAACAGTGATAGGAAAGTGAATGAAAGATTCCAAAAGTTGCACAGTCTGATTTATTGCACTGAGAAAAACAAGTGCTCAGAGCTCCCCTCTCCCTCCGTGTTGTTGCACAGTTAACACTAGGCAATGAAAGACTGGTGTACCTTTTCGAAAATTTCTGGTGTTAATTCTGTTTGCGTCAACAACGATTTTCGCAACAATAATAAATTCACCAGGTGTCTCGTACACTAAAGGTTTCAAGTGCCCGCCGAAGAAAAAGTCCTATTAACTTAGATCAAGCCAGACGTCAGATGTATCTTGTGTGGCATTTAATAAGCGCTGCAAAAGTGTGCTGGTGCTCCAACGTGGATAAACCTCTTTTGTTCCGAAAAGATACGGAATATAGTGATGGTGTGGCAAGAGCCTACCCGGTAATCATCAGGGATATCGGCCCAGATGTTCACGGGACTCTGCTGGTGTTTACGAGGGCATTGTAGGGAGAATCCACTAAAACCTTCATAAATATTTTCGGACGATGTTATCTCAAGGCATTACTGTAAAATGTTCATGCTGTCCAGTTTTTAAAGAAAAATATTTGCTCCGATTCGCTTTCTACTGGAATCTGCTGAAGCAAATACCAATGGAAATTTTCATACAATAAGTGTTCCGCTGTTCCATAGGCAGGTACAAAATAATGCCAGATGCACTTAATTGCTCTCTGAACAATAAATCAGATTGTGCAAATGCTGGCACCTCGTTCATTCTCTTTCCCAACGCTCAATTCTTTTTACTCTTTTCAATCTCTAAGAATAGAATATGCTCCTAAAAGCAATTTAGACTAACCTTGCATATATACTGTGTGTGCGTCTGTGATCTAGATGTCAGGGGATTTGTGTGTGTGAGAAAAAGATATAGATTGCTTATTGTCATCACCCAACGGAGAAACACGAGGGCTGTTGCTTACTTACTTACTCGGGATACTCGATCTCACCCAAAGGGTTTCGAGCTGCGTACCGAACAGCTGTTGCTAATACACCTCGTAATTTTCAATCACATTCAAGGGGATAATATGACACCCAAGATGGCATCACAATCTTCAAACTTCCCCAGCAGCTAACGTAATAATTTTGAGTTGTGACCGATTTCACGTGCATTGGGTGAGTCCATTGGAATATCGAAACTCGAACTCCTTAAAGCCGGAACCGATACCTCTTGAAATAGGAACAATATATACTGATGTTTGTAAAAAAGGCAACACTATGAAGGAATCGTCAAAATTAAATGAACTTTGGAGCAAATATAAATTATAGGTAAATAGTAAAGTTTATTACGTAAAATAGTAAAGTTCCAGAGCCACCGCGCAAGCGGAGCTGAAACTGATGCTGAAAGCGTATAAATAAAGGGCTGTAACGGGACGTTGAAAATAGCTAATGATTATTCGTTAGTGTCGAACGTTTAGTGAGAGCTCCACGATGAAATAAGAAGAAATTCCAACAACTTACGGAGTTTGAACGGGGGAAGATTATCGGCCTTCGAGAAGGAGGATTTTCCTATCACGCAAAATGAGCTCGTGTGCAGAGGAACAGTTCCACAGTGATGCGAGTTTGGAGCAGCGGCTCGACGAGCACCGAACAACTCGAAAAACTGGAAGTGGAGGACGGAAGGTGACGTCAGCGCTTGACGATCGACACCAACTCCGCATGGCGGTTAATGACCATTCAGCTTCCTCCAGGCAGTTCGCAGCACGTTGGTCTACTGCTGCAGTTTTAGTAATGCCGGCTTCGTCAATTTGTTGGCATCTGTTGCACCATAGATTGCATGCAAGGGTGCCTTTATACAGGATCCCCCTCTCAGAAAACCATCGACGGCAGTGTCTGCAATGGGCTCAGGATCACAGAGCCTGGCAAGCTGATTGGCACCAAGTTGTATTTTCAGATGAATTACGCTTCAATTTGTAGGACCATGATGGCCGCATTCGTGTTAGATGTTATGCCGGTAAACGCTGCCTTCCAGAATGCGTTATCGAATGACATAGGGGGCCTAACACCCGGAGTTGTGGTTTGGGGTATGATTTCGTATCATGAACGATCCAATTTGCCACGAATTGGGGGTAATCTCAATGGCAACAAGTACTTCCGTGAAGTGCTACAGTCCGAAGTCATTCCCTTCCTTCAAGGCATCCCTAGAGCTATCTTTCAGCAGGATAATGCACACCCACATGTTGCCAAGACTGTTCGAAACTTCTGTTCAACCTTCTTCCTTGGCCTGCTTATTCGCCTATTGAGCACGTGTGGAATTTGGTTGGAACGGCGTCTCGCTCGTGATCCGCATTCTGCAGCTTCAAAAGACGAACTTCTGCTGCGCATACAAGCAATATGGAATTCTCTTCCACAAGCAGACATTCAAAATCTGTTTGACTCCATGCCAACTTGTATAGCGCACCTATTCCTGCGCCTAGTGGCTACACCAAATAGTAAATTCGGACACTTAATATTGTTTTGTTTTTTTATTTTTGCTTAGAAAATTTTGTCATTTATTTGTACTAATATAAGTCGTTTGTACATTGAATTTCATTTAATTCAGATGATTTCTTCATGATGTCTCATTTTTTTTACAAACAGCAGTTTATATATATTTTTTAATTTCTAAAGTTACTTAATTTTCTTGCAAACATGTCTATGAAATAGCATTTATTTCTATAGGAGGATTCGGGGCAAAAATAGGATTTATTACCACGAAGTAGACGAGCAATTTTTTTTTATTTTCAAATGACTATTCAACACAGGTAAGTTCGATTATGGCAGAGAACTCGTAGCCGGTGCTCTTTCTAACGAGTTCAGAGAACTGGTATTACTTAAATATCCGCTGCCTAGAAGCAAACATGCATGTTAAATAAATTTATCACTTCGGCATGCGGTCTTAGCTCTAGTGTTATCCTAAACCGGGCTCAAAATTACGTGTCATCAAAAGCCCTCGCATCACTGCAAGCGATAATAAGCATTGAATTAATGAATCAACAATTATTAAAATAAATACATTCAAATAAGTTTGAAGACAAGAATAAACGAAAGTGTCAATTAACATTCAAAGAAGAAAAATAAGTAGAATTGCTTTTATTGTGAATAAAAGACTAGACTTAATGCTTGTCAATCCATACATTTTTATGAAGCTTCATATTATCAATGAAGTTCGGAATAACTAAGTTAAACGAGGACAGCTGAGCACTTTAAAAATGTTCTATAATTTCAAATCAAATTAGAATGTTATTCAACCTATTGAACTTAGTTGCTGAAATAAAGCAATTGTTCTTTTGTGTCGATTGTTGCATCCACAGCCAAGAGAGCTTCTTTTGTCATTTGCATCAAAAGACCCATTGATCTCCCTGTTTCAAGAAAATTGATTGATACACACACACACAATAGAAAAAAGTAAAATGCTGCGTAACTTCACAGTGTTTCCAAGTTAATTAATATAATCTGCTAATTTAGAAGAGTAAATAAATATACATGCAGAGGATTTTAAACACAGAAGGCTTTTCTATATAGGAATTATTAGAGAATTTCCTACTTCTAATAAGCAAGTGCATCTCAGAAATAGATGACTTTGCGCGTAGTGTAGTTATGTTGCAATTTTTTTTCTTTCCAATTCGTTCTTTTCTAAAATATTGCATGTTTACGCTTTTTTTCCTCATGGAATTCTGAAGGGCATCTAGGGGCATGATTAAAAGGAGTACTACTGTTTTTGATGAGAGCGCTAACGTTTAACACACTGCACGAAAGACTACACATTTGTATACAAAAACAAATTATTAAATCAGTTTGCAATAGAAAAATGAAATGATTCTTCGACCACAATTTTTCCCCATACAGCAGCAAAAACTTTCGATGTGATGCGTCCGTTTCCCACTAGCTTTTTCAGTCACTTTACTATTGGCTCTATCAGAGTCATCTCTTCTAACCACACATTTCCTTAAATCTAGGTCTTTCCTTATAGAGACCGGTATTCAATAATTTAGATAAATACTTATTATTTGAGTAGTGTGAAATAAAAGATACGAGGCATGACACACAAAAAATGAGACTGGTCCAATAAATCATTATACTTACAGAATCATTTCTCCATTTCACCTTCAAAGTAGTTCCCTTTAGTTTTCACAAAATTCTGCGTTCCATGCTGCCCTTGCTGGTAACAGTTCTGGAATGAGGTTATTGAAAGGTCCTTCAGGAGATTCTCCGTTTCTACCTGAACCCCTTCAATTGAGGTAAAATGGGTTCCTTTTAAGCAAGATTTAACTGTAGGAAATAAAAAAAAGTCGCATGAGACCAAAATCAGGTGAATAAGGAGGATGCCCATTCACAGTAATGTTTTCGATGGTCAGAAACTGCTTGACAGATAGGGCCGTGGGAGCGGGTCTTGGTCCAACAACTCTTCATTACTCTCCAATTTTGGCCTTTTTCCCTAAATTTTTCCCGAAGTCTTTTTTTTTTTTTTTTTAGCACTTGAATGTAGTAGTGCTGATTAACAGTAGACCCACTGATGTGAATGTAAAATCATTCATATCACGAATTTTGGCAATGTTTTGGTCTGTAATCGTTGACCTTGGGCTTCCAGCATGTACACTGATCCTTCCCACTTGAAAAAGGCTTAAAAGATTCAAACACGTGTGAACTAGACAAAGTTTCATCTCCATAAAACTCGATTAAGGTTGATCGGTACCCCCTATACCGCTAATGTTAAATTGAGCTTTTTTATGTATCTTTTTCTCAGAAACTGTTAAATATAAAGACTTCAAAGTTCGTCTGTATATTAATTAGACTTTTATATTTATACTGAAGTGAGCTTTTTCAAATATATTGTTCAGATTTTTTCAAAAGCATGCAACGTAAAAGTATCCCTATGAATTTTTTGAAAATTGTCAATTTTTGTCACAACTGCTCTCCAGAAAAAAAATCGGGAATATTTATAAAAGCTTAATTCAGTATACATAGTTATATATATATATATATATCAGTTATGTTAAGTAAAAATTGCATGTGCATCCATTCAGTAGATTCTGAGAAAAGGGTACACAAAGTTTGAGAAACATCATTTTGAGAAAAATGCAATTTTAATATGAAATGCTATTGCATCACAAAAATTATGAATTACAACTTCTATTTGTCCCATTTTATTAAACATTAGTTTTTCCTATATTTATTTTAAGACTTTTTGTTTCCTATTTCACTCAAATTTCCCAGAAAATACATCATAACATTTTTCAGTTTTTGTCAAACAAGATATTTTGCAGCATTGACATCCATTTTCTCAAATTCTGTATCAATTTTTGAGGAATTTTCAGCTTTGATCATTGCATTGGTAAATAACCATTTTACAATTAAGTCGACATTATGTTTTGTAATTTTGCAAAGGAAACAGAAAAATGTAAACTATAAATTCTGGAATTTTGTTTAAGAATACGAATTACTTATTATTATTATTTATAGATACTTCAAGCTTGATTTGTTAGGAAAACAAACGTTTTCTTATGTTTCTACAGTGATATATTTTTCTAATTACGCAACAGATTCGAGCCATTCACCTCATTCTATATTGGATTGGATTTGGTTGTTTAATAGCGAGGTACTGTGCGGGGCAACACGAAGGCTACTCTGGTGACAGGTCCCATCAATTGGAGCCACAGTCAAGTAACGGGGACGAAACTTTAGTTGTTACCTTACTCTCCAAACTTCTACCCCAGCGAAACGCCTCGACATATTAAACGTTCGTCTTAAGCTGGGCTCTACATAGCGGGTTAAATTCAAATCTTCATAAATTAACAATAGTTACAGAGAGGAAATATCTTAATAGCGTATTTCAAAACTGTTGCGTTATTATAGAGTTTTAAATGTCTTAATAATGTTTATAACCAAACAAAAAGTTTGCTGAACATATCCTTAAGACACCATAATGTAAAGGGCATTCATATACACTTCATTATGCAAACCATTCATCCACATTGAAAAAGGGTCTAGAGAAAAAAGGGGTAAAAGTGAAAAAAATACAACGGGTTGTTTCGACAACCCATAACTCAGTCATACTTGAAATCATTTTATAATTTTTTTTCCCTTTTCAGCTGGGGAAAAAAAGGAAATCTCGCGAAAATGTGGTATTTTTTTAATACAGTTAAAAAAATAGCAGCTCATAAATCTCCAGAATGGTTATTCAGTCTCGGGAAAAAGCGATTCGAGGCCATGATAAAACTCGTGCGCATAGAAGATCCCGTTTTTGATCCCGGAACATAAACAGCTTATATCTCCTCCATTCGATTTCCGGAATTACGAAGATGAAAAAATACGACAGAGGCCTTTTCAGAAGAAAGTAATCGAAGAACACACAAAAAGGGGAAACGCAACAGCATCTCTTCTGCGCTTCGTACACACACCAATAATTCGAGCACAAACGAAAATGAGAGAGTTTATTATTTTTTTTTAAAGATGTGTGCTCTTGTCTCACTATAATCTCGCGGTAAATTCACATTCATTTTAAGGCCTCTCCGAATTTTCAAAAGATTTCGCGTGGAAGTGTTTTTTTACGGGATTAATCTCCCCCTCTTGTTAAAATGCGACGCAATTTCGATATTTCAGCGAAGCTCTGTCTCGTTTTGTATTTACTCTAAGATTGAATTACCCGATAAACTTACGGTGAATGTTAAGCAAAATACTCTTGCAATAAAATGTTCAACATTGTGTAATTACGGAGTGTGAAAACGAAATGTACATCTGGATACAATAGAAGAACTTCCGCGCTACTCGTGAATTTTTAAAAATGTGAGTTATATGGTTTGCTCGGTTTTGTATAAATGTGATTCTTGACTTTTCCTTTTTTTAAAATAAAATGCTGTCATACCTCTTTATTTAGATTTATGGTATTGTGAAAAAGCGCTCTCAAAAGAAAGTAAAATAATAAAAATGTAAAATGAGAGAGAGAGAGAGAGCCATAACAACACATTTCTTCTACATGCGACTCGTAAATGTCGTTGCGTTCTTTTTTAACGATGTCCTCTGTAGCGTTGGTGCTACTTTTAAATATTGGAAGAAAATTCGAGAAACCGGACTTATAATGAAAAATATTTTCCACCTTTAAAGAAAGATTTCGAGAAGTATTGGACAAAAAGAGATTTTTCGCCTGTTTCTCCATCTGAATTATTCATTGCGCATCTTGTTAAAATGTGACAGAATTTGGATCCTTGAATGAAATGGAACAAGCATTACAAGTTTATTCCAGACAAAAGTATACAACATAATTTAAGAATGTCCCAAACTGAAGTACAAAAGAAACATTCAATGCGTTCTAATAGTGTTTGAGGAAATTCATATCAGGTAATATCAATTAGAGAAAAAACTGTGAAAATTAAAAACTACTAATTAATAAGTTTTTGCATGATATTCATTGACTCTAAGTTCCAATATCTGGAAAGTCTTAATTTCTTTTATTGGTTATTTTAAACTATAAAGAAGACTAAGGGACCATTGATTCGTAATTGTATTGTCGCAGAGATTTAATCAATATGGTAATAATTCGATACTCAAATAAAATGACAACTCTTGCTGGACACAACTCAAGACTTCATTCTACAAACTGAATATTTCTTCTCCTTATAGTGGACTGTGTAAGGAAGTGGATTAAGTCTAAAAGTTTCACTTAACAATTTCAGTATAATATAAGAAAATGGACACAATAATGAGCCAAATTGCAACTTGATATTTTTGAAGATATATTTCACAGGTGAAGAATATATATTTCACAAAAGGAATAGAATGTGTTTTTCACGTGGTAATTATTTAAAAGGAAATAATTTCACAAGTACGTATTTACATTCTGAGGAAAAAAAAGGATTTATTCTAAATAAAACTAGTTTGCTGCAACTACGCCATTTAACGGGCTTTTAAGATCCAATAGCAACACAAGAGCTATTGACGACTGATCACGTAATTTTGAAACAAGTCAGCCAGCGAGGAGGACGCCTCTGACTCCTCTGAACTTCCAAACCACACCAACGCGAGGACTTTGAGTTTCGAGAGATTTAACATGCATCGGACCCTCTACATGGTGGTATTCAGTGGCACCAGATCTCAAAACTCCAACACGCCAACCCCAAATACGTGACCATAAACACTAGGTTACCATGTCCACATTTTTCGGTGCAAAAAGTCTTGTCCAAATTTTATTGATACGTTTTATAACTGCATCTTCTTGAAGTACATTTACTAGTGTTTTTAGATAAGTTTTGACAAATATTTTTGAAGTGATAATTTCTTTAGAAATGGTTTAGTATTATATTCTAGAAAAAATATTTTGAATGTGTGAGTAGATTAAGATTTCAGAGTGTATTTTCGAAAGAATTTGATATTTTTTTAAATACGTTTAAAAACTATTTTCCCCTTGGTAGATTTTTGTTTTAGATTACAATTAAAAAAGAAACGATTTATTTTTTTAAAAAATATAAAATGTAATTTAATGAAAGTAATCTTTTAATTTAATATAACATTATTTTTATCAGCAGATTCTCAATTTTTCTCTTCAATATTATCTCCATTGTTTTCCAGTATTAGTTATCTTCATTCTTCCAAAACAACTCTTATTTTTTGCAGTTTAATTTACTGGGGTTCTTTTATAGTCCCGGGTCTGCACTGAGGGATAGTAGAAGAGAATAATCGTTGATGGACTAAAGAGGCCGATCTCTAAGCGATGGAGGGGGGAGGGGGCAACGCCGTGTTTTGAACTGATGATAGCGGCTAACGGCTAATAAAACCAAGTTCAAAACATTGGAGCAAGCCTTGCTTTTTAACGAAGAATTGCTCTAACACTGCAGAACAAATATGATAACGATGAAATTTTTTAGGTTCTTCCAAATTCGAACAACGTGTTTCTTCTACTTGTCGTTGTTGCACGATATTAAATCTGCAATAAACAGAAGTTTAAAACAAGTAATATAAAAAAAAATTGAAGAAAATTCCTACTTAGGTCAACAAAGAAAAATTTTATTAGTTACTTTTTTATTAAATAACTATAATTAACATAAATATGTATATATATATATGACATAATCACAATTTTGAGTGGCAAAATGGAAAGCGATTTTCCTTTTACCTTTCCATATATGGTGTTAGACTATTAGTTTTATTTATGTTACTATTTATTCATTAATTAAATTTAATTACTCCAATAAAGAATATAATAAAAGGACATCACATTCTCAAAAATTAAGCCATCCCATGTGGGATTCGAACTCATGACCTTTGGATTAAAAGTCCAACATGCTATCCATTGCGCTACAGAGACACATCGAGCGTTTTTCCTTTTTATGTATGGTGTTCAACTATTATTTCTGTTTGTTACAATTCATTCATTAATTAAATTTAATTAATAAATTAATAAATTAATATTTGAAAAAAATTGCATTAACATGAAGAGTCATCCACTACAAGTTTTAAAAAAAGTATTTCAGCTTGAGTGGATAAACAAAGAGTATTTCATTAATTATCAAAAATTTACAAACAAGATATATATATACATATATATACATATACATATATATATATGTATATATATATTACATATATATATATATATATATATATATATATATATATACATATATATATATATATATATATATATATATATATATATATATATATATATATATATATATAATTCAAAGATATGCACAAAATAGCTATAAAACTAAGATAACTAGTCATGATAGTAAAAAGTATTAGCCACAGTAGTACTATAGCAAACTCCTGGCCTTAGGAACCAGGATTGCCAGTTTAAACAAAGTTTTGCTGCTAGCCAACCTTCATCTGTATTTGGCAATACTCTAGGCCGGTGATAGTTAACCTGGTCCGTATCGCCCACTTGTGGGCGCTAGCCCCTTTTTTGGTGGGCGCTACGAAAATTCTGATTTGTATTTTTTGAAATTTATCTTCCTAGATTTTTCCTTAATTTTTTTATTACTATTTTTACCAACACTTTGCATACTTTGCGGCGTTAATTTCTTCTCTTTTTTTTATTGCGAGCAGTAACAAGTATGTATTCAAATAAACAAAACCAAAATTCGTTACTCGGGCAACCAAACAGACAAAAAACTCAACATATTCTTTTTTTTACATGTATTCAAATAAGACCAACTCCCGTTACTCAGTCAAACAAGCAGGCAAAAAACTAAATATTATGCACTTAAATCAACCACTGCAAGTTGTTCTGTCAATCATTGCAAGTGTCGAAGGGCTGAATCAAATAAATTTCAAAAAAAAATAAACCTTGTGAAAAATGTCTCAAAAAAAAAATATGTGCGTGGATATTCTGAAGAATATTTGAATATGGGTGTTATAGAAGCACCACATAACAAACAGCTTCCTATGTGTCTTTTATGCCAGAAATCTTTTTCCAATGAAGCAATGAAACCAAGTCGGTTAAGAGATCATCTTACTACAAAACATCCTGAATATGAAAATAAACCGAATGAATATTTTCAAGAACTGCGCAGAAAATGTATAAATCGTCCTACAATGAAGTCGCTAATTGAGAAGCAATGTTCTAAAAATAAAGACGGATTATTATCGTCTTATCACATGGCAAAATTAATCGCAAACACTGGAAAAAATTATGGAATTGGAGAATCATTGTTAATACCGTGTATTAAAGAATTTATAGGTACGGTAATGCACCAGGAAACGGATATTTTAAAAACATTGCCGCTTAGTGATACCACGGTTAAAAAAAGAATTGAGGAAATGGCAAATGATGTCGGAAAAAAAACTCGTAACAATTTTTTTAAAAAACTTCATTTTCCATACAACTGGACGAGTCTACTATTGTGGACAATAATGCTTTATTGATGGTTTATGTGCGATACGCAGATGAAAATAATGAACTGCAAGAAGAAATGTTATATGCAGTGAATCTAATTACAGATACAACAGGATTATCCATATTTAATGCTGTGAAAACATATTTTGAAAAGAACAGTATACCGTTGAACAATATAATTGCATGCGCTACTGATGGAGCACCATCGATGATTGGATGTTACCATGGATTTACTGCACACATAAAAAAAGTAGTACCAAATATTTTATGTATTCATTGCGTAATACACCGACAACATCTTGTAGCGAAGTCTTTAAGTGCAAGTTTGCACTCCTCATTAAATTTAATTATAAAAATTGTAAACAAGATTAAATGTAATGCTAAAAATGATAGAATATTTCGACAGATGTGCCAAAATAATGATGAACAATTCATTCGATTACTTTTACACACGGAAGTCCGGTGGCTTTCAAAAGGTGTGTGCCTAACACGTTTTGTAGCATTATATGCCAGCATAATACAATTCTTAGAGGAAAATGACGAAATTGATTTATGTCACGAATTGAAAATCGTGAAGAATGATGCTTTTTATCCGGCAGATATTTTTAAACGATTTGAAGATGTTAATTTGCAGCTTCAAGGCGCATTTAAAACACTTATTTGTTGCAAAAACACTGTATCGTTGTTTATAGAAAAACTGCATATTTTTCGTCGTAACCTTTTGAAAAAAGAATTTCATCAATTTCCAAATTTTTCTCTATCAAAGAAGATATAACACCAGAAGAAATCGAAAGGTTTAGTGATCATATTAAACAACTTGCATTAGATATAAAAGTCAGATTTAACGACATTTTAAATTTGAAAATTTCTAATTGGATGTTAAATCCTTTTACTGTGGATGTAAATGAGGTTGATATTGTTTTCCAAGAGGGAATTTTAGAACTAAAATACGACGAAGAAAGCAAAAATTCGTTCAATAAGCATGGAATTGCTAAACTTTGGCAAAATAAAAAAATGCCCAAGTTATACCCGAAAATGTGGGAAAACATGAAAAATATATTAATTCCATTTCCAACATCATATTTGGTAGAATCCGGTTTTAGTGCCGTTAATAATATTATGAGTAAACAAAGAAATAGACTGAACATTACAGAACGGGGAGATCTTCGGTTATTTTTAACAAAAATTGAACCAGATATCAATGAAATAATTTCGAAGCATCAAGCTCAAGGTTCTCATTGATTGCATAACTTTTTTAATTTTCGTTTTTATGAATTTTCTTTTTTGTTTTTTGTTCATTTCAAAATAAAATATGAATTTTGTGAAAAATAACATTTCTTAAAATCTTTATTTTCTTTAAATAAATAAATATATTATTGCTGGGCAAAAATTAAATTTTGCCTGGTAAAATTGCCAAAAGTGGGCGGCAGACCAGAAAAGGTTAACTATATCTGCTCTAGGCCATAGGGAAAGTAAGAAATGTCAAGACAAGTTTAACTATTGTTACAAATAAAACCATAATCTATTAAAATAAAACGATAATATTATAGTCTATAATAGTTACTAGTATATGTTAAAAACAAAGCTAAAAACAATTAGATGAAAAGACTTACCACGTGAGTACAACAATAAACATTTTTCTCGCGCTACAGAAAGGAGTATATCAGTAACGCATAAAATTAGTAAGCTATGATAAAATAACACTAAGTTTATATATATATATATACATTTAAAAACTCTAAATATTGTTTTAAAATTTATAGAAATAAAAGTACAACCTAGACATATGCAATTAATTTTAAATAAAATATATTATTATTAATTTATTTAGCATGTGAGGCGCCATCTACCTATTAACGTTACAACTAATTTAAAATGCTATTGTTATTACATATTTCATTACACTAATCTCATAGGAATATATCTGCAAATAAAATTAGCAGGGTATTCATGTTCAATACAATGTTTAATAAAGTTATACATATATATATAATCCCCATTAAATTATCATTATTGAGTTTTCATTACCTTTGGTCCATCCCTTCAGGAACCACTTTTAGTAATAAGTTAACCAGCAGCCCAACGAGAGTATTTTGAACTACATGTATCCACCCAATCAGATCTTGTGATTTGAGTTGCCTATAAATACTGAGGTTTCTGGAGACCTCTCTATCTCTCTCTCTCTCTTCTGTTATTTGTCTACCTTCGTCATGTAGGCGGCTGCAGCTAATTTTGCATTCGTTTTCTTTGTTTTGTATTGTGTCGTCCAGATCGTGCTTTATGTTTAACATGCTTATGTGTTTCAAGTTGTGGAATCAAACAGATTTAAATAATCACAGGACTCAAAACTATCCAAAGAAAACATCAACCATCATAAATAATGATCTAAATAAGGAATCCTTCACACTCAGCAAATTGTGATACTCAAATTACTATATATTATATATATATATATATATATATATATTATATATATATATATAATCAAAATTTCTCTGCAAGAGAGAGATGAATTAACATGATTAATACTTAAAAGAATAGCAATTGCTAGATAACAAGACAACAGAATTTAGAAGGAGATATGAAAAATTGAAATAACAGAGTAAAATATAAAAGAATGGATGCTTCAGTATTATCAACATTGCTTACTTAGGACAGCTTGTATACATAAAATTTTCCTTAAAAAAAATTTTCTGTATAAAAGTGGGGTTGAACATGTTTTTTGGCCAGCCAACCTTCCCCCTTTTTCTGTTAATAATACCGAGCAAATACCAATTGGAAATAATGGATAGGAAATCTAAATCCATTATAAGGAAAAGGTAACTTTCCTAAAAATTGCATACTGAAATGCAGAGCCAGCGCTAAATCTGAGTACAATAAGCAAGTTATTGCCAGATTCTGGGCCGAAATACAATTTCAAAACAAAGCAAAGGCTGAAAAATAGCACTTAGCAAAAGTATGAAAAGAATGGAAATAATAAAATAAGAATTGTAAACATACTACCATTATCTTAGAGACTCTTAATATGATTTAAAACTTATAATAAATTTTTAAAAAGTATATAATTTTATCTAAAACTAGAAACTGAGGGTATTTAAAACTATCTAGGAAGAATAATAAATCTATAATATAAATCTTTTAAAACTATGGAATTTTAATCCTTACTATTTAGAATTTTTTCATTTAAATATCTATTAATAAAATTAATTGGGTAGTTTTGAATTAAACAGTATTTAGTAAAATGTTTATAATTTTTTTTATTTTTTCTGATTTATTAGAAACTAGAAATTTATTGCGTAGTGTGTAATTAAGAACAATATATCTATACAAATAAATAAAATTGAAGTGTCTGTTTGTAATTTCAAATTAGCAGCTTTTTACTTAATGCACTAAAAGTATATACGGTACTCATAACAAAAAAACAATTTTTAAAATTTTTGTCTGTCTGTCTGTTTGTTCCGGCTAATCTCGGAAACGGCTGGTGCGATTTTAAAAATTCTTTCACTAATGGAAAGCTACATTAACGGGGAGTAACATAGGCTATATTTTATTCCCGTATTCTAACGGGAACGGAAACTATACGGGTGAACGTGAAACTGAATGCCAAGATGAACGCCAAATTGAACGCCAAGCTGAGCTAATGAAGTCGTTGTTTTGGTTACTGGCGACCGATGCTCTTCATGAGACATAATAGTGTTACGCGCACATGATAATACGCTGACACGTGCCATAATTTTTTTAATGATAGTTTTATCTCACTGTTCAGTTAAGTAGAGCATCGGCTGTTTCGGATACACTTTTAAAAATAATAAATCAAGGCTTCATAAGCAAAAAGCAATGCAAGAAATAAAAAATTTATAAGTTTTACGGTTAGTTTTAATCCTTTCTTTTTTTTTATTTACATTTTTAGTCACATTTAAACAATAGTTATTATAATCCCAATCTATATCTATACAAATAAATAAAATTGAAGTGTCTGTTTGTAATTTCAAATTAGCAGCTTTTTACTTAATGCACTAAAAGTATATACGGTACTCATAACAAAAAAAACAATTTTTAAAATTTTTGTCTGGCTGTCTGTCTGTTTGTTCCGGCTAATCTCGGAAACGGCTGGTGCGATTTTAAAAATTCTTTCACCAATGGAAAGCTACATTATCAGCGAGTAACATAGGGTATATTTGATTCCCGTATTCCTACGGGAACGGGAATTATACTGGTAAAACCGCGGGGCATTGCTTCCTCCCCGCCAAGTTGGCGCAAGATTATGCATTTTGTCAATACCGAAAATTTTAATAAACACATTTTTCTCACATTTGTAACAAATAACTGAAACATAGTGTAATTTAACATCCTTTATAAAAGCAATTTCTCAAATTTTTTTTTATTAAATGTCAAACGTTTATTGCGCTACGTTTATTAAATTATTCTTAGCGTAACTTAGGCTACTTTTACTCACCGATTCCTCAATGATTTCCTTAAAAAAAATTTTCTAGCACACTTTACTTACTGTACTTTAGATTGCTGCCACTCCAACAGAATTTTTAAACAGTATAATTGTGCCTGGTCTACCTCCTCACAAGCTAGAACTTAAGATTGGCGTTCCCATCATACTACTCCGTAATTTAAACCCACCAAAACTTTGCAATGGTACTAGGTTGCGAGTAGTGTCATTGCAAAGAAACGTTATAGAAGGTCGTATAATATCCGGATGCGGAAAAGGTAACATAGTACTTATACCACGAATTCCCATAATACCATCGAATTTCCCGTTTGAATTCAAAAGACTACAATTCCCTGTAAGTGTCAGCTTTGCTATGACAATTAACAAGTCACAAGGGCAAACGTTAAGCAAAGTTGGCATAGATTTAACTAAGAGTTGCTTTTCACATGGCCAACTATACGTGGCATGTTCACGTGCGAGGAATGCCACTGGCGTTTTTGTTTTAGCTCAAGAAAATCGTACACCAAATATTGTATATAAAGAGATTTTTCAATAAATTTAATACTGTATATAGAGAGGATGTTCAATAAATTTATACGAAAAAAACCACACAAAAATTAACAAAAAACAAAGAAAATAAAAAAAAATAAAACAATAAACACCAAAAAGAAGAAAAAACACAAAAATATAAAAACAAAACATTGATTCACAAAGTAAAAAAATGACATTAAACTCTCTCTCTCTATATATATATACATAGCGTGTATGTATTTCTTAACGTGGAATACAGAATTGTTAAGTTTTCGTAAGATCTGTGAATTGAACAAAACACTTTTTTGTAAATTTCTACGTGAACGAAGTCGCGGGTAACAGCTAGTATATATATATATATATATAGGGTGAGAGTGTGAACTAATAGTATAGGAATTGAAAAAAATCCCCACACCATTAACTAAATTAAATAAGCAAAGGAAAAAAAAATTGTAACATCTTTATATTTAAGTTGAATTCATGTTTTTTACATTTTTTTAGAAATAAATATATTTGGGAACTTATGTAATACGTACTGCATATTTGGAGACAATCATAATTATTTTTCTTGCTGAAACACCCTCTTTATTCTTGAAGCTCATACGCAATGAAGACCCACCATATTGAAAGGTTGATAAATCTGTCTAGGATGGAATTCCACACATTGGTGTGTTTTAGTAGTTTGGAGAATGAAAACTTCCAGCTTAGTTATCGTCCTCATCACTTTCCCAAGGTTTCAAATTATGAGGTCCGTCACCAACAGTCTCAAACTGCTTTGAAGTACGACGCTAATACCCAATCTACGATATTCTTCTTTCCCGCTTAATAAAGGAAACAAAGAAAAACATTTTGATTGCAGTTGCAATCATTTTTATTGCAAAAAAGTAACATTCTTTTATAATCCACATTAACTTTTAGGCTCTCGTAATAGATAAATAATTTTTCTTCTTAATATGCAAAATCTTGGCAGCCAGCTCTTACTATAACAAATAATAAACTCGTTTAAAACCGACATTGCTTTTCTTCTAAAAAAAGTTTTTTTTTTAAATTTTTTACATTTGTTTCATAATTTAGAAACATGAGGTTTCAAGAATATTTTAAGAAAAAATATTTCAAATGAATTTTTTCCGGGTGACACGTTAACAACCCGAGTCTTCCATGTTCAAATGTTCTAAGAAATGATGGAATAAAAGCCCAAATAGAAGGGGGAGGGGGATTCCTCAATCGTGGTATTTATTATTGCGGCTAAAGCAATGTCGCTACTGTGGGAGTGAGAAAGAACTTTGAGGATAAGGAACAGAGATTCCTCCAACGAGAATTTTGGTTTTAATGAATTTTTCTCCGAACACAAATTTACTTAATTTTAAAATACACTAGTATGAGAATAGATTTCAAATTCCTACCCTATGCGTCATCTTAGAGATTTAACTTTCTAAACCTAAACATTTAACATACTGTTTCATTCAACAAATGGACTTGCAAATAATCTGGAAATATTTTAAAACGATTCCGAAAAAGAGTAAGTACGTTACAGCGTTTATCTAAAAGTTCTTAATTTTTTAGAGACATAAATTTTTTAACCCAACTGAATAAGGTAATTAGTGTGAGAATTCATACACTCTAGAGATTCCATATAGGTTATTGATTAAAAAAATTTTTAAAATAAATTGTTAGATACCTCCATTAAGCTATATGTAGTGGAGGGAAATGTTTATAATAGTAAAAGCCCATTATATTTTTCATCAAAAACATCTGATGCCTGGACGATGAAATATTAGGCAGAATTAATTTTAAAATAATGCATTTTAGAGAAGAGAATAGCATAAATATCTTTCCCTTTAGTACTTTTTTAAAATACTTAACTTTTCACAACCATTTACACATTTTTTTTCTACTTGAAAAACGTGAGATAAAGAAAGAAAAATTCTTAAAAAAGAATGCATTCTTTTGTTAAAGCTAAATTATAAATGTGCATGAGGATTTTTCCGTGTTGTTTATAAAAGCTATACACATTCGTTTAAAATTTTTAAGAAATTTTTAAGAGAAAAAGAATGTTCATTCAAAACATTTTAATACACATCATCCAAAAGAAATTAATAAAATTCAATTTACTCTTGAATAGTGTCATGTAAGAAGACAAAATGTGAAATGAATGAATGAAAAAAATGAATCCACACAAAATTAATGAACAAATAAAGAATTAATCATTTAAGAAAAAAATTTTATGCAAAAGAAAGTAATTCAGTCAAATGTGTATTAATTATGTACAAAATAAATTAAAGACAAAGAACTTTTTTTCCCACATTAACTTACAATTTCGTTTTCTATGATTAAAGATTTTTCGTTCATCTTTAAATCAGAACTTCTTTAAAGCAACTTTGGCTTACTTCAGTTTAATATAGTATGTTAAATACTGCACAATATTTTAAAAATTATTTGTCAATTATAGAAAAAAATAATTTCTATACATTTTACCCGCTTAAAATATTCACTCGTTGTAACCAATCTAAACTGATATTAATTAGTCATCAGCTTAGACCTTTTGTGTTTTTCAAAGTTTTTGTGACGAATTTGATTTAAACAAACGGTTTTGCGTCAAACCGATGAAAAGCACAGAATTTCAAACTCAACAGCTTCCTGTTGTTTCTTCTAGGATTATTTCTTGAATATTAGACGGTCATAGCAGATTTATTCTAACATCTTATAACCCTTCATCAGTAAAAGATTGGAACGAAAATGAATTTAGCTTTTTCTACCGGTTTAATACAGCCCGAATGAACTTATTGAAAGCAACATGGAACATTATTATGGAATCGTTATAGAGTAAGGATTGTTCTTAAAGTATTTAAATACTGAATTGCAGCTTCTATTCTTTCTAAAGACACCGTAAATGTCAACTTTTGAAAAGTTAATCTTGTAGAAATCTCTGGTATTCGGGCATCAAAGATGACTTATTGTATATTATATACTTGTCGACTGCCTGCAAAACGGTTAACGTACATCTTAACATTTAGTAATTAATCATAGAATAATGGTTCTGTTGTGTAGATTGAATGGATTTTGAAAATATTTTTCATGAACTCTTCTGTAACGCAACATTATTTATACAAAAACAAATGGTATACAGTGGCATACAAACAATTGAAAGTACACCTTACTTTTACTTGATATAAATTCAACTTTTATCATAAATAACACATTATTGAGAGGTGCAAACAGGTTTTTATTATTACGCGTATTTTAAAGTAACAATGGAAAACTTCCAAAAGGAAAAGTTTCAAAAGTGAATGAATGATGAAATGAACATGTACCGAAATGTTTACCTCAAAAAATTAAGAAAACAACAGTGAAATTCTTGTATTATCTCGCATACAAGGAAAGTATAAATATTAAGTTGCATGTCCTTTGGTTTTATAATGCTCTCTTAATGGCGTGGTACCGATTCGATAAACCTTTTGGTGGTATACGAAGATATTTTACCCCATTCTTCTTTAAAAAATTGTTTTATTTCTAATTTTGTGTTTTTGGACCACTGTTTCGAGTGGCGATCTCAAATTTTCATTGATACTGATGGCGGAGGATTGCGTGGGTGTGTGTAATCATGAAAAACGTTGACGTGACGTGCCATGCGTTTGGGGTCCTGTTGGAAAAGTAAATTTTCATCTAAACACAAATATTTATCTCTTTCCTTTAAATTGTTCCAAAGTAAACCATATGGTTCATAATGGCTTCTATGAAAAGTAAATTTTCTACCGCAGATGAAGCCATAAAACCCCAAACCACGGTGGAGCTACCACAATGTTTAACTGTAGGACGTAGAATTTTTGGATCCCAAGAAGTTTTGGGTGCATACAGTGCAACGGCTGCCCCTGCCAAATATGCTGAATTTACTTTCGGGAATAAATATAACTTACTTCCAAAAACTATTCGTCTTCAATTGATGGGTTTTTGCAAACTCCAAACGCTTTTTCTGATTTTGAAAGCTGATGAACGGTTTCTTTTTTAGTATTCGACTTCTATATCTGGCTTGTCTGACTACGTTTTGCTCAATTTCAGCTCTTAAACTTCTGCATTTGATTTGAGAAGTTTATGCAGATGTTTGACTGCACTTGCCTTATATAAGATCAGTCTTGATTTCTTTCAAAATTTTCCTTTTTGCAACATCACTCAGAATAACTTTTCATCTTCTTTCACATTTATTTTCAATCAGTTCTTTATTTTAAAATGTTATAATGATTTTCTAGACTCAAGTGTGGCTTCTAACAACAATCCCAGCTATTTCACGATAAGATTCTCCTTTTTTTAAATAATCTTATAATACGAATTTTTCCTTGCATCAATACTGGTTTCTTTTCGAAAAGCTCTTTTCCAATTGAATGTTTGGCTTTAAGTTCATCTAACAAACTTAATCACACAAAAATTATCGTTAAAATGGTTTAAGATAACATTATACAAAATCATATTAAAGTTGTAGTCCCATAGAAAATATTTAGTGGTAGTTAAACATATTTTTCATAAGTGTATTCTCAATTTTTTAAGGCCAAAATCTGCATATGTTTAAAAGCTTCTGAAACTTTTCAATTTAGAAATTTTTCGTTGTGTGATTTTTTTTTTTTTTACTATAAATAAAACCATTTGTTATGTGTAAAAAGCTTATGTCTACACTTCACGATAATGTGCTATTTATGTTGAGGTTTAAGAGTATCAAGGCAAAGTAAGTGCATTCTCAATTGTTTGTGCTTCTCTAAGTATTTCAAAAGATTTAGTGCTAATCAATCATTATTAATTCATACAGAAATGTAAGCTGTGAAAATCGATATGAATTTCCAACAAAGAATTATTTGACATGAATTGATTGGACAGTTAATAAAGTTAGTAAGTTGCTAAGTCAAAACTAAATTTCAAATTTGGCATGAGATATTTACGAGTAACCACAATGTAATTGCATACACCACAAATTGTAATAATTGAAATTGTATAGCTATATATATTGGATGCATCTATACATATTGGAAAGTTTGTCTGCTGCTGATGTTTGTGTAGTCGTGAATCATCCTGCTGAAAATGTACCATTTTGCTGCCGTTGAGTGTGAAATAGCTCAACTACTAAATATTATGTAGCTAATGTTGGACAATTGGTTGGCGCCCTTTCTACAACGTATCGTTGTGCTATCAAACGTACTTCTGGTGCATATCAGAGATAAAATCGTATCGTGTGTGGTGACACCCCTAAATTAGTTTCGAGCTTTCAACAATAATTTTTTTTCCTCAATACTTCCAGACTCAATTACATTTTCAGAAAAACGGAAATGAATACCTTCATTGTGTAGTACATTGAATAATTAAGTCATCCAAATGTGTCAATTCTTAGGGGTTATGGTCTTGAATTAGTGGCCGTCGTGTAACGTTTTCGAGTCCTAAAGAGGGAGGTTCCAGCTCCTGCGTCATCCTCGTTGCTTTTCCAAGGTTCAGAATTACGAGATCCGTTGCCAATTGCCCTCATTTTGCTTTATAGAGTGATTTTAATATCACTCGCACTCACCCAACCAATACCAACGCAATTTGTGAAGTCAGTGAATAGCATCAGTTGCAATTCCCACAAAGGGCAGTTTGGATAAAAGCCGCTTTCAGCCGATTATCGATTAAGTCTCAGATATTAGAGCACCCAAAGGGCCCTGCATATTTTGCTGAGCAGGCATCCCATCGAATGTGCCAATTCCATGGATTCCATTGTATGCCCAGATTGATTTGCTGTTTCACGACGTTCCGACACTTGAATCCATTAGGTATAAATTCAATGGATAGTAGGTGCATCTAATAGCATTTCAACAAGCAGCGGTGAGACGAACCAGCTGTACGTAAGAAGCCCCTTCATTTCCTCGTAAAATCGCCCGATTGCAATGACTGCGCCTTATGTGTGTGCTCTATCTTCTGGACATTTCTTACTCCCTACGTATCATTGCAACATAGGACGTTCTCTGAAGTTCTCTTTCCCCTTTATCTAACCACGCAACTCACCTGCCTTTTTCAAATCATCAGCATGTCTTCAGTGCTTATCCCCGACATTTACATAATTCTATGATCCAATCCTCAGGGTTTTAAATGCTGTGCGAAGGATTGCATTGACATCATCAGTTGTTTTAGAAGTTATTATACACACATCTCCTGTGAAAAAACAAAGAATTTACGCTCGTTTATTTTTATGATTTAAAGTTTTTGAGAAACTATATATGTAAAAGTGCAAATTTCTGTGCTCAAATTTGCTTAAAAGGCCTCTTTAAATAAAATCTTTGATTTTTCACATAAATTAAATTAATTTTTTTCCCCATTTTATGAGTACTTGCATCATTGAGGTTCCTTTCTTCTGAAAATAGTTTCAAATAAATAAGATTTAAAAAATCGGATTCAGCAATCAAAGAAGTAACACTATTAGAAATACGACTTAATTTTGTCGCACTTGCTAATTTTAATAATTTCTTGTCAACTTAAATCAATTCTTGCGGAATATAAAGAGATATTTAGAGCCATAAGTTCCCATTCGAAAGCGAATTAGTTTTTACATTTTATCTGACCCGAGAAGAGATTAGTAATTTAAATTTTAACAAAATACGTTGTTCCGAAGTAGTTTTCCGGTAAAATAATTATGAACAGATTGCATTATAATTGATACTTTCCCTTAAAAGGCGGCTCGGGATAATTTACATATTTCAAAGATGTAACACTAGTTACGAATTTTTCTACTCAAATGCCTAGCAGTGTTATCCCTACACCTAAAAACAACGGATTAAAAATTTATTACGTAAGAATGCAAATTATCTTCTTTGCTATTCTTACGCCAACAATAAATCTTCAGGAAAAAAATTTGAGTCTGTAGAAACTAAAATGAAGCTTTCGGAAATTCTGTGCCCTTCATCCAGAATTACAAATGAGGAAAACAAATATCCTCGTTTTTACTCAAATATTTATGTGTTTAAATACATTCTTTAACTATATACTACAACGATTATTTTATTATATTTCACCTGATAAATTATTTCAAATTATTAATAAATTATTTCAAAAGCATTTTTATGAATATTAAATGTTATATGTGTATCTCTTTCCTACAACCCATCTTTTTAAAACAATTTATCTTTTAATTTCATATATATAGATCAACAAACATACGTCATAGATCTAATTAGATTTAATTTTAATTAAAGTCCCACTTTTAAGCTGCACTACGGCTATTGATGACGGAACTTAAGAGGACGAGGACGACACTTAAGCTGCCCCCCCCACTTTTCATGTTTCCACACGGTGGGTCTTGACTGGCATCAGGAATCCAACCCGTGACTCGACAACGTCACCCCCCATTTCCCAACCATAAACATTCGGTTCCGCCATACACGATAGAAAAAAAAATGAATTTAGATGGTAACTACTTACACATCGTATGTAAACTTGAATAGATCCCATTTCTCAGATTTATGAATCCAGGCATTATGAATTTTAGTCCAGGTATGAGCGGGATACTTCAAATGGTTTTAAGGTCCACCCATTGGCGTAGGTTTGGTTAAAAATGGCATGTTTTCTTTTATTAACACTTGGTTTCGACATCCGTCTTTTAAAATATGTCAAATTACTATGTTTACTATAAAAACACAAGTAACACAAAATTATCAAATTACGAGTTACTGCTAAACCGTGGAGCTTGATGTATTCAATGCAGCAGGCAGAGAACACACATGAACCTATGGACTTCAAACCAACCTATGCACGTATATGTTCAGTGCCTTATCCGCACCCTCGAGGGTCATGACATCAACAGCAGAACCCGATCCCGTGAGAGCGTAGGATGTGGGGTGATTTCCCAATGGCCAATCCCATGCTACCGCAGGAAGAGTTATCAACGTCTATTCTGCCCCTTCAGTCGGCGCGTTGGAAAGTATTCATTTTTAAAGCTGGCATCGCTTTTCGCTCCTACGGCGGCAGTGAACGTGCCAAGCGTCATTGTGCGCTTCCAATGAAGGTTACGTGTGTCACCTACATATTCATAAAATCATTTGCTTAAGTAAACACAGTCGCATTGATTGTGAAAAAACTATTCTCCAATTTAGCTGGCGTCGGTGTAAAATAAATATGTATCTTTTAGTATGCGTGTCTTAGGTCTTGTTGTTGTTGTTTCGAATCCTCCAGGGTCTGACGAAGTCAGACAAGATCAATTAAATCGTTGACTTTTTAAAAAGTCCAGCACAAGAAAGGGATCCATGTAGATATCTTTGCTTGTGAGATCCATACAATGCATTAGGTGCTCCGGGAAAGCTTGAAACCTTGCACAGATTGAAAAGATCTTCTTGTTCGCTGAGAATGAAAGCCACTTGATGTGACCACTAGCAAGATGAGAAAGTGTAGTCTGGGAGCATCTATCACACTTGAGGGCTAGGGCCAGTCCAGATCTATTACTCGCATACCAATGAGAAGTGGGAGGCGCCCTCCACTCTACCAAATTTTGAGATTTTTTTTAACGAGTATAATTCTAGACAGGTAAGGGTGGATGTAGAGGGAGTTGGAATATTACAGCCCTCCTTTTCTAGTTTGTCCGCCATTTCATTGCCATAAAATTCGACGTGAGATGGGAACCACTGAAAATTAATATCATGGTGTAGCGATAATAGGTTTAGTTTGTGTAAGATGGAGACACTGGTTTTGCCGCCAACAATAAACCATTTGTAAAGGTGTCGAAGTGAACTACGGCTATCGGAGAGAAACCAAAGATAGCCATAATTCTTCTCAGATAAAATGGTCTCAAGTCCCGCGTCAATGGCTGTTAATTCACTTCTGAAAACTGAGCAAAAATCTGTATTGTGATATTTCAGGGACAATTTTTCCTGAAGCGCTTCGATATAGATACCACTACCGGCCTGGTTAGATATTCTGCTACCATCAGTATAAATTTTGATTGCATCATTGGGAATGCTGCTACTGATCTCCAGCGCTAAATGTCTGAGATCGCTCGAGACAAATTTTTTCTTACTGACGGGTAAACTTAAGTTGAAGTGGAAATACACCCTGGAGAGTCCCTCCGAAGGATTCAAGCTACATTGTAGAGAATAATGTCAACGAGTTCATATGAAGGAGGTAATGTGCAGCTTCTGTTGATCCAAGGATCAGAGCACCCAATGGTAGAAATCTGTCTTGGCTCCAGTGCCAACTGATTTTAGCTGGGCATAATGGCGTCTATGGCGACCCTGCCAGGAGCGAACTCTCAACGTACTTCACCCATTCCGCCCAGGAATACCCTCCCGCTACGATGAGGTAATCAGCGGGACTTGGGAGGGGTCTTAGGTCTTGGTAAAGACGATCACCTCAAAATGTCTTGGCAGTCCTCCGGTCGATCGTGAGTGACTCAATGCCCGCCCTGATATACACAATACATAAAACGAGATGGGCAACAATGATAATACATATGAAATATTCCACGTATATTATTATTGCCACCCAGAAAAGAAGTTTTAATAATTGTATCACATTCCTGAAAAGTACATGCGGGTGCGGTAGCCTTAGGGTCACTTTCACAGACACGTGACCGGCAAATTTGTTTTGGCAAAAGGCCTTTGTGTCCTCTGAATGCGGTCACTTCCCTGTATATCTTACACTTGACGAGAAAATTGATGAGAGTGAGATGCCCTCTGCCCAAATTACTTTCGAAACTAATGAGAAAAGATATCTCAGTAACCTCTCAACCCATGCGAATACCGATGGATCTATGATTGAGCGAGACACTGGAGCTGGTGCAAGAGTCTATTGTAATACTTTTGCATTCTATAAGGCAGTGGGTAGAGATGCTACCAATTTTAATAGTGAAGTTGACGCTATATTTAATGCTTTGCATCTATTAAGCGTTTGACACAAAAGCCACTTTGCAGACTGTCTCCAACAATAAAGTTTGCACTTCCGAACGAATTTATGAATGTAGAAAGATTTTCAACTCTATGGCGGACTCAATTGTCTCGCAGTGGATTCCTGCTCATTGGTGCATCGAGGTAAATGAAAGAGACAATTTCCTGGCAAAGAAGGGAACTACTATTCTATGAACCACTAATAACCATAGGACTTTTAATTCTGCAAAAACTCCTAATTAAACTAGAATTTAAGAGGAAGCTAAGGAAAGGCCTAAGAGTGTCTCACTTGTTCAAAGCCAGTCATTCCGGATTTTATGTTTTTTACTTGATGTTTTTAATCGATTAAAATATGCCCGTTTGTATTTCTTTCTCATTCTGTTCAGTCAAATACTATTTATCATTCCCCTACTACTGTGTTGTTTTCTGAAAATAATTGGAATTGGATTGCAAAAATTTAATACTATTTGATGGCCACAGTATGCTGTTACTGCTCAACAACTACTTTCAACTAAGCACAAGCATTGTATTTTTATTATGACAATGCGTTGCTTTATTTTTCTCTTACATTACGATATGTCATTTTCATTTAAATGCATTGCTCGATAGAATTTTAAAAAAATATCCGTCACAATCCTCATTAAAGCAACTACTTTAAAAAGTGATATTCGATTTTTATTGAGATTTTTCCGAAATTATTGCGCTTTTTCGGGATAATTTTTTTTAAATGCGTGAGAAATACATTAAGAATCAGAATAGGGGGAAATGATTATTAGAGAGGGGCAAAAGCAGCCGAACTAATTCTTTCGTCAATAAAAGAACATGAACGTTTTATTTTCAGCTCTTGTTATTATCTATTAAACTATGCATTTCCTCACCTTTGAAGACATTTCCACCTCATTGGGACAACAAAAGAAAGACTCGAATTTCAACATTAATAAAACAACAAAGTCGCTTCCATTACTCATGTAATGAAAAAAAAATCGATTTGCTCAAGTGCCAAGAATGAACTGGGGGCACCGACATAGCATTCGTAATGCTTGCACTTTGCTTATGTTTACATAACTCTATTATTAACGTAGCTTCATAGTGTCATTGGGAAAGTGTTTTTTGAAAGAATCAGCAATTAAATTAAAACCCCATTTACTCTCGTGTAGTTTTATTGTTTAAAAAGTTTTAAAAATTAAGTGATTTTTTACGTTTTTTCAAATTATTGAGAAATTTTGAACACTTTGTTTAAGTTATAAAATGTTTTTGTAAGTACCGTTTAAATTCTGAAACTATCGAGAAAGAATGAATTATTCACTCTACCAAAGAAAAATATAATATTTTTCTCAAATTAGGTCACCTGGTAAATAGCAATAGATTTTTTCTTCTGTCATGTGAATCAAAGTATTAATAATATATCTCTGTCATCACAGCTACAGCTACTCCTCAATTGTAATAGATACTGAAAAAAGCAAGTTCATTGGTGGCATTTTTTCTACTTAAATACATTTATCGGATCAGAGGTTATTTATGGCCGTGGTAAGTATAGCGGTTATGGTCTCGAAATCTTGGCCAGCTTTGCAGGGGTTAAAGCCCTGGTATAACTGGAGACTCGCCGTGCAAAGGCGGCTGATGCACGTTAAATCTGTAGGTACTCAATTTTCTCTCATTGGTGTGGTCGTTTGGTGTCGTGTTTCCAGCTTAAAAGTTGTTTTCGTCACTTTCCCGAGATTCAAAAGGGCGAGGTTTGTCACCAATCGTGTTGCTTTTTAGTGCGGATCTTTCTCAAAAGATCCGCGAATAGGGAGACGCTCGCCGAGCTGAGTCAGTCTGAAATTTGACTAGTGATTAATTAGTAATGTTTTGACCAGTGATTAATAGACTTGCTTTGACCGTTATTACCGATTAGCACGGCTGTGCTTGTGAATAATCTCTTTTAGATGCGTATATTTTAGGTACTGATACTTGTGTCTGAGGGCTGTTGAAGATGTGAAGACCTTCTGAGATTTATTCGGCTATTACTGCTACTAAATCCTGCATTTCAAGGATTGGATTTTCGGCAATAAATTCGCATCTTTCTTAAGGAACTGTCTTGTTCTTTGTGACTGGTTTGCATAAAATCCTCGAACCCCGATTAATGTAACAATATTAATGCGTTGTGGACTATCGGTAAATAAAAATGCAATGTTTTAAGACAATGAGCCTACTTGTTTCAGGTTTTTCTATAGAATGGACTGAACAAAAGCGTGGGCGTGCGCGCGGAAGAGCAGCTCCAACAGACGAAACAATGATTTAAACGGAACTTGTGGAGGGTGAAGAGAATTTCGATCCCATTTGAAACAGGGGAACCAGAGTAAAAAATTCTACTGACAAAGTTGTATTCTTTATTTGAAATCAGAATACTTAATTCTGCTAATCTTTATGTATAGCTATTATTCAAACAAAAACACAGAGAAAAAAAATTCTATTATTTCTATATAAAATAATATATATATATATAACATGTCTGAATAAAAATGCAGTAAAATAAAGTAAATGAAATGTACGTTGAATAAATATCAAAGAATTTTATATGTTTGAGAAATTTTAATGAGTTTTAGATTTTAATGCGATGGAACACTCGGAAATTCTGTTCTTATTTTTTCTACTTTTATTCGAAATTTGTAGAAGGAACAAAGCTAGCCAAGAAATCAGAGAGAGAAATGGTGTGACTTTAAGTAAGAAAAACATTTTCTTCTGTAAATCAGAAGTTTTAATTCTCAAAAGGTTATTAAAACTTAGGATTCCCTTTCACTTATGACCTCTGTTAAACCTTTTCTTCCCCAAAAAGAACAAAAATCATTCTTTAAAATTCTATTAGTTTCCTTTAAGCTTTAACGAGATAAGAAATGTTCTTTTTTTAATTGAATTACATTGGCATTTTTTTTTTTTTTTTTTTTTGCATTGATAAATAAATATTTAAAAAATCCACCCATTGAGGAACTGCCTCTTTTTAAAAATATTTACCCTTCTTTTCTTCAATTTTTTTCCTTTCTGATTCCAACTTTTTTAGCTAGTGTAAGAGCTGAAGATAGAGAGAGAAAGCAATAAGAAAGAAAAAAATATCCTTTTTATACGTCCGCTCCTATTTTATTGTATTTTTGAAAATTTTGAAGAATATAAGAAAAGACAAATAGCATTTAGAAATATAGGGGGATGTAAATTTTATATTAAAACTACGAGATTGAACGATTTCAAAAACAAAAAAAAATCCAATGTCAATTTATATTTTTTGGTGAAGAAATCTCAACTTTTTAAAAGAATTTTTTTTTGTGGTTGAATTCCAAAGAAATTTGCTTTAATAAATTTTCCCCCGAATAAAATTCATTATTTGCAAAAAGCTATTGTTTAGTAAGAAAATAGTTTCCAAAATTTCAGCCTTTTTCATACATAGCAAAGATTATTAAATATCTTAATTTGGTTTGTGTATTTATCCAACAAGCAATTAAATAAAGGGGTGAAAAGATTCATTTGAAACAAAATACATACAAAAAAGGCTTTGAGTATCAGTTTTTAGATTTATTTCTCTAGTAGAGAAATTTTGCTTGATCAGTGTTATTCAAGAAAATTCTATATTTATTTTAAATTCTTCTTATGTAATACTTTTGTTTTAAAAACGTTTCAGAGTTATGAAATTATTATATCATATACTAATGTCCAATATTATAGTCACAAGCACAGAATCTGTGATATCTGCAGAAATATTCAGTTTGTTGTAATGAAATTTGGTAAATAAACATATTACAATAGTAGGAAACATAGTTACATAGCAATATTTTAAAAAGAGAATCGTTATTTAAGATATAAGTTGTATACAGTGGTGGCCAAAATTGTGGACACTTTTTAAAACTTTTATGGTTTTTAAGTGGTTTTTAAAGTCAAAATTCAAAGTCTTTTATATCATTTTAACAAAAGTTTAATACTAAATTCAATACAAAAAAACAAAACTCAAATATTTACAGAGCAAAAAACGTTATGATGCAATTACTATCGATATACATTAGATATACTGAATGATAGCAGTGAGTTATCAGTGCGTAGTCAGGCAACCTTTATCTTTTAATACAGCTTCACACATAGATGTTTCATTGAGCTGAATATAGTTTTAAGTTCTTCCTTCACTATTGCATGATACCAGGAAACAATTATATACTCATTTAGTTTTTTTTATTTCATGGGAGCCTCATTTGGGCAATAGTTTTCGATAGGATATAGGTCAGGACTATTTCCTGACCAGGACAACAACAATAAGAAGCAATGATATCAAATAAAGGAGTAGATAGAACACCTAGAAAGAGCTGTTTGGCAAGAAAGTGGTCTTTCCTGTGTTAAAATTTCAAAACAGGTGTGTGGTTCAGTGACTGTATCTGGAGACTGAAAGTTTTGTTTAAAATATCAGAAGACAAATTTAATAAAAAACAAAGCAAGAAAATGTCTAAGAAGGTGCATCCTATCTTTTGATGACAGAAGAACAAAAATGCTATGTCTCCAAGATAAAAGAATGTCTTCGACGGTCATCAGAAGTTATTTGAATGATGCTGCTGTTTCTGTCAATTCAAAAACAATCAGGAGAAGATTTGCAGATGTTAGACCAAGAAGTAGAATTTCACGAAAAAAAGGCCTTATCTCACTTTACAGAAGCGCTAAAAAATGCTGCATTGGTCAAAGGGACACATTAATTGCACAAATGATTGGTAGTCACAAGTTATATGGAGGGATGAATCTAAGATATCGTTATTCGGTAGTAATGGCCAAAAATATGTAAGATTTAGAATAGGGGAATTGCTACATTCTGAGTGCATCCAGGCAACTCTTAAGTAAACACATAGTTGTATGATTTGGTAATGCATATCAGCAGATGGTATCGGTCACCTTCATATCATCGATGGGACACTAAATGTCAGAAAATACATTGACACCATTCTAGAGCCCAAACTTCTACCTTCCATCAGGAATCTATTTAACAACAATGCTTTATTTATTTTTCAGCAAGATTCTGCTTCTTGCAACACAATAAAGTAATCAAAAGATTGGTATCGTTGAGTTATTGTCATGGCCAGGAAATCGTCCTGATCCCAATCCTATTGAAATCTCGTGGCACCGTTTGAAAGCTCTTGTCCGAATGAAGTTCCCATGAAATAAAAAGAAACTAATTGGGGATATAATTGTTTTCTGGGATCAAGTATAAACGAAGGAAGAACTTAAAGCTATTTTCAGCTCAATGACACATCTATGTGAAGCTGCAGTAAAAAATAAAGGTTACTCTACTAAGCACTAATAACTCACTGCTATCATTGATATCTAATGTGTATCGATAGTTATTGCAGCAATACTTTTTTTGCTTTGAAAATATTTGAATTTTGTTTCTTGTATTGAATTTAGTATAACATTCTCTTTATAATGATATAAAAGACCTAGAATTTTGAGCAATGGGACAGTTTCTATAAGCCTACAAACTTTAAAAACATAACACAGTTTTAAAAAGTTTCCACAATTTTGGCCACCACTGTATACATAAAAAAGATTTAATCATGTTGCATTAAATTTCGGGTCTGTCTAGTATAGAATGGGGTCACCGTGCACTCTTATACAAGTCAGACAATGAGCCTGTGACGGGGCTATTCACGAGATTTTCGAACTAATCCTCTTGGGAAACTTTGGGGCTAGTATTTATACTAATTCACAGCCTTTCAGGAAAAACACGAGATAGATATATGTTAATTAGTTCGACTATATAAAGTCTATATATATATAGGTTTTGTAGATGTAAGAAGAGAAGGAGCCGCCAAGCTGTCAAGTAAGTCGAATATCGGAGAATTACTTCACGAACTTAGCGCGTGTTTAAAAGGTGTAATTTATAAGAGTAAATTATTAGAGTGAAGATTTAAGATAGTAGATTCAGTACCGGCCTGAGGTTAGTAAATGCTCGTTCTCCTGTTCCATTTCTGATAGTCGGGTTTACTTAGAATTGAGTATTAGGATTAATCGACGTTTTAGGAATCACTCCTAGGTTTCTTCTTATAGTTAAACTTGTGATTGTTTAGGTTTTTGTCAGACTTGAATAAATATATTTGTTATTATGGCGTTTGTTGGTGATGCTATGTTTCCTCCCACACTTAGAGACGCGCCGGACGGAGTGAGTGGGGTCCCAGGTAGGACCACGCCACCACAAGCCTTTATGTTGTTAATAAAGGTGTCGCATGGTTTTCATTCTTCCAAAAATGTGGCTCTTAAGGCTAGTCGGTACCCCCTATCCCACTAATGTTAAATTGAACATTTTTATGTACCGGTTTCTCAGAAACTATTAAATGTACAGACTTGAAATTTTTTCTGTATATTAAGTAGAAATTTAATTTAAAATGATCGGAGGCTTTTTCAAATATATTGTTTAGTTTTTTCAAAAACATTCATTGCAACAGTATCACTATGAATTTATTGAAAAATGTCATTTTTTTCACGATAATTGACTTTTACAAAAATATTATGGGAATATTAATAAAAGTTCCGTGCAATATATATAGTTATATATCAGTAATATTCAGTAAAGATTGCAAGTGCTTCTGTTGAATAAGTTCTGAGAAAATGGTGCACGCATTTTTAAAAACACCGTTTTGAGATAATTGCATTTTTATTATAAAATGTCACTTCATCAAAAAAGTTATGAATTACAATCTGTATTTGCACTATTTTTTTAAATATTAGCTTATTCTCAATAACTTTTAAGACTTTTTACTTATTTCTTTTACTTAGATTTCTCAGAAAATACATATATAGAATTTTTCACTTTTAATCTATCGAGATATTTTATAGCATTTGCATCATTTTTCTCAAATTATGCATCAATTTTTGAAGAATTTTCTGTTCTGATACATTATTGTCATCCAAGATTATTATAAATTATCATAAATACCGTGTGAAAAGGTGTCAATACATGAAAATATGACTTTTGTAATACATCATTATACGACATTTCGGAAAGTTTCATTAGAATAAATTCACATGTAAACACAATTTCTTAAAGTATCAGAATTAAAAGGATTCAATATTACATAAATGGTATCCAAAACAACAACAAGAAAACTGATTTTATGTTTTTAAACATGATATTTGTGTGTTTTTTGGAATGTAACAAGTTTTGTGCAACGAAAAAGGTCATTGCATTTTGGGATATATTTATGTAACTTTTACTAAGAAACTATTGAACACAAAGCTTAAAAATTTGTGTGTGCATTAAATAAACATTTATCTTTATACAGAAGTGATTTTTTTTAAAAAAATTGATCAGCTTGTTTAAAAATGTAATTTTTGTACAGTAGAAAATAATGAATTTTATAAAAGTTTTCCTTTTCTATGTTACAACATCTGCTTTTTAGCTAAATGTCTGAGGAATATCTCAAAAATTTCACTTCAGTATACTCAGTATATATGAAATATAAAATAAATATTTCTATTTCATGCAAACAATAGATTTTTTAGAAAAAAGAAGACACAAATTAAAAAATATAATCTTTATAAGACAATAATACATGATTATATGACATTTTGAAAAATTTCATTAATGTTTTATATATTCATATGTAAACACAATTTCTTTAAGTATCAGAATTAAAAGGATTCTTAAAATATTACATAAATGGTATCCAAAACAACAACAAGAAAACTGATTTTATGTTTTTAAACATGAAATTTGTGTATTTTTTGGTATGTAACAAGTTTCGTGCAACGAAAAAGGGCATTGCATTTTGAGATGTATTTATGTGCATTTTACTAAGAAATTATTGAACACTAAAGCTTTAAAATTTGTTTGTGCATTAAATAAACATAAACATACCAGTCTAACGCACGGCCTCTGAGACGCCCTTTAAGATAATAACATGCCAAATTATTAGGTATCTCATAAAATTTAACATTACTGTCAATATATTCCAAAAATTCCTCTATATTCTCAACACCAGAAAAAAAAATATCAGGCAAGAGCCTAAAATTGGATCCGACTCCCATCTCGGGGTTAAGGGAGAAATGTCCGGAGGACAAACTCGTTGGGTGCCATTGTCGTGCCCCAGTCCTATCTTGGACTGAGTTCACATTGCCCGGCGCGCCTCTAAGTGTGGAAGGAAACATATCATCACCAACGAAAGCCATAATATCAAATATTTATTGATAACACACAAATAACAAATACAAGTTCAAACTATAAGTAGAAACCCTGGAGTGGTTATCTAATACCTGGATTAATCCTAATACTCAAATCTTATACTCAAATCTAATCTTCAAATCTAATATTCCCGTCTAAATAATCTCAGCTATCAGAATTGACAAGGAGACGAACTCTTACTAACGTCAGGTCGGTACTTAATCTAATCCCTTTGATTCCTTTAATGAATAACGATATCAAATACTATCTAATACGTGCTAAGCTCGCTGAAGAGATCCGTAGACGATACTTACATTTAGAGTTTGGCAATTAATTCCTTCTGTCTCTCACTCTTACGAAATCTAGACTTTATATAGGCGAACTAAATAGCATATAACTATCTCGTGTTTTTCCCGAGGAGGCTGTGAAATAGAATAAATGCTGGCGCCAAAGTTACCCAAGAGGATTAGTTTATGAAATTAACGCGGATAAGACCCGTCACAGCCCCCCTCAAGAAAAAAAACGGGATTTATAAAAGGGTCTCAATGGCCCGATATAAATTACGTTGAAAATTTTAAGTTTTAACTTATCTAGACATCCTAAATTTTAGTTTAGCAAAAACTTTTATAGAACAATACGCTAAAGAAACACTCAAAACTATTAGCTCAAAATTTAATGTCACTCCCAGGTTTTAACTTTTACATTCATTATATAAGGTGTACCCCATTTGGGCGAGGACCAAGGAAAAACTTCCCACTGGAGGGAAAAACCCGGCCGTACACAACCCGTAATCTTAGATATTGTAAAGACACATCCTGGGTTGTATAATTTTCATCTTCAACATAAAATCTTCAAAACATCAGGGTCAGCCACCCTGAAATGAGAACTGGATCAGTGGACGTACAAAAAAAATTTTGAACACTTTATACACAACCACATTGAATCCACACATATTTAAATTGTCAATTACTTTACAAATTTTATCTGGTTTCTAAAAATAAAACTCCCATTCCAATCGCGTAGCGCTGTTAATGTTATGGCTAATTTCCTCTCTCTACGCCGCGAGTCCCAAAAACCAGATATATACTAATATACACTTCAATATGTTTATATATACACAATTATATACAATTTTCAAAATATTCAATATAAACAAACAATACAATGAATTCTCGCACATTTAGCCAAGCCTTTAAGGTAAACAAATGTATACATACATATGCTTTCCACAATTTAGAATATATTTAAATATACAAAAGGTCATCTCACTCAACGTATTGAGACTTTTGCACTTGGCAACATTATTAACAAAACGAGACTTGCTTCTTGCAAAAATTCAACCGACTGCCTGTCAGTAAAAATATAAATGAAACAATACAACCTGGCTAATATCTTGCTCCTCTTCTTTCTTTAATGTCTCCTATCTGCACCTCCAATGACGTGGACCTTCTGCTGGGTTGACTCCCTCCTGGCTCCTGGCAGTCTCGTCTATAGTCTCGGCGACTCCTCAAGTTGTAGTTGTGACCTTGTCCTTCTTGATCTCTTCTAGATAGGGTGAATCTTTCATGGCCTGCCAATGATCCTATTGGTGATCTTGATCTGGCTTTCGCATAGATTTCTTCCCCGTCCTTGGAACTGCTGTGGTTGGACCTTTTCTGTGCGATCCCTTTCTGGAACTAGTCTACTGTAGCGATCTTCGACTTTATTTCTCTTCATTGTCAGCACATTCGACGAGATGGAGGACGGGAGCCTTCGTTTGTAGATTTCTCTGTAGATATTTGCTCTTTTACTCCTCGGCACCTCTGGAAGTGACTCCTGTTTTCTCTTAAATTTTCTGGAGTTCTGAGTTTTCACTAATTTTTGTTGTCTCGTCTGTGATGGCGAGTCAGTTAATGCCTTCTTGTACTGACCCTTAGTCAGCTCGTGTCCGCTCCCCCTTGTCTCACTATGCTTACTTTTATTTCCAACTCAATCATTTTCTTTTCCCTCCTGTCTTCTACCAGACTCATTACTCTTAGAACCTTGTGACCTATCTAACCCATATCTACCATCCTCAAAACTATTCGATTGATACTCGGATCCTCTACTAATTGAACAATCTACTTCCACTAAACTTTCATCGCTTTTTCTCTGATGGTAAATTCGAACCTGATATATATTGACTGTAGTTCTTCTACCTGCCTTCCAAATTACAACATTATTGTTTTTAACACTCACAACTCTAAAAGGACCCTCAAACTTAGGGAAGAACTTAGCAACCACCTTTTTACTGGCTGAACTAATAGGGTGAGTTTCGACCAACACTAAATCATCCGCTTTAATGTTAATTTCGCGTCCCCTTTTATTGTAATATTTCGCCCACTTTTCTTGTTTTTTTATTGTATTCTGCCTAGCTTCCTCAAACACCTTTTCAATATTCCTAACCACAAATTCTGTACCATCAGTCACCATGACAATTTTTTGAAATCGGGTAATAATTTTCCTGCCCAAAAATAATTCTGCTGGGGTCTTTCCCGTGGTTTCATGGACTGCCGTTCTTAATGCGTATGCGAATTCATTTAGAAACCTATCCCAGGATTCATGATTATAATTTACAAAAGAAGCAATCATTTGTAGTAAATCGCGATTTGTAGTAAACACGTTCCGTTCGATTTGATTGAGGTCGATACACTACTGTTTTGACATGCTTTATATCTAATCTCTCACTTAAATGTTCAAACACTTTGGATACAAATTGGGGGCCGTTATCGCTGATCAATTTGACTGGAGCTCCATATCGCGAAATATAATTTTCGAACAGGGCATTGGCGATTATTTTTGCGGACGCCTTTCTGTGCGGTATTATTTCTAACCACTTCGTAAAATGATCCGTTATTACACAAATATATCGATATCTTTGGGGTTTCGATGCTGGGTAGGGGCCTAATAAATCTAATGAAACTATTTCGTTCGGATAATTAGTTCCAATCGGTATTAAATGACCAGCCGGTAACGCGTTCTTATAGTTAAATTTTTGGCACGTCTCGCATGTCAAAACATAATCATGTATCTCCCTACTCATGTATGGAAAATAACATGCATCCTTCATGCGTAAATATGTTTTCCGTATTCCAAAATGTCCAGCCATAGGCTTATCATGAAATTCGTGCATTATCGCACCTCGCATCGATTTTGGAATATTTACTCTCATTTCTCCGAGAGAGGATGCGTACTTTGCATAAAATAACAATCCTTCAATAATTTTAAAATCCTGGGACCAGTTCCCACAGACCCCCGCATTTACTGAAATGTCATCGGGGTTTTGTAAGTAGCGATAAATATGACCCAGCTCGGGGTCCTGCTTTTGTTCAGCTATCAATTGTTCCCTTGACGAAAGTACCAAATTTCTAATTACTGCACAAGTTATATTGCTATCCTCAAAATTTTCCACAGGGTTCTGCGACAACAAATCTGCCACAATCTTTTGAACACCTGGTCTATGTTCCCATTCAACATTAAATTCGGCTAGCTTGAGTGACCATCGTATCATACGACTTGATAAATTTTTACCATTAGTGAGTTTCGTTAATGCTGCATGGTCCGTAATTACTTTTACTTTTAACGATCCAAAGTAGGTGCAAAACTTGTTTAAAGCCCAAATCACCGCTAAACATTCGCGCTCGGTTACTGTGTAATTACGCTCCGCCTTATTAAGTGTGCGGGATGCATATGCTATTGGTCTCTGACTTTGCGTAAGCACCGCTCCAATCCCAATAGAACTCGCATCTGTAAAAAACTCAAATTGTACATTAAAATCCGGTAATTTTAGCACAGGTGCTTCCGTAATTGCACGTTTGGTCGATTCAAAGGCAGCTTGCGCCTCTTCCGACCAATTAAATTTCCTACTCTTCTTTTTTAAATCATACAGTGGTTCGCAGAGATATGCGTACCCCTTAACAAATTTTTGATACCATTGGGCCATTCCCAGAAATTTTGATACTTCTCTCAAATTTTTTGGTGCTTTCATTTCGAGTATTGCCTTAACTTTAGATTCATACATGGCTATCCCATTTTTACTAATCATGAGGCCTAAGTATTTTAGTTTCTCACATCCAAACTTACACTTATCTTTGTTCAACGTCAACCCCGCTTCTTGCAATAACCTAAATACTTCCCTTTAATGTTTCAAGTGATGTGCAAATGATGCAGACGCGATGATAACGTCATCCATGTATACTTGGACACATTTCCCTAACAGTGGTTTCAATATAATATCAATGGCCTTCTGAAAATTTGGCGCTGCCCCCGATAGGCCGAATGGCATGCGTTTAAAAGCATAAGTGCCATTTTTCGTTACAAAAGCAGCTTTGGCTACATCCCTGGGGTGCACTGCCAATTGAAAATAACCAGAGCGCAGAACCAAAGTACTCATTATTTTCGTGTGAGGAATATTGGTAATTAAATCCTCGATGAGTGGCAAAGGATATCTCGGGTACTTAGTTACCGCATTAAGTTTGCGATAATCCACCTCAAATCTATAAGCCTCGGGATTGTCCTGGGGTAATCCGTTCTTCTTACTACACAAAACTACAGGAGATGCTTAAGCTGATTGAATTTGTACGATGGTGCCTTCTCGTAACATCTTGTTGATGTGATAATCAATGACACCTTGCTTAACCCTGTGTCATACCTATACGGTCTGGAGACAACTGGCGGGCTATTCCCTGTATCGATTTCATGATATAATACATGAGTAAGTCCCGGTTTGTCTGAGAATAGGCCTTTAAAACTATTAAATAACGATTTTAAATCTCTTTTTTGATTTTGTTCTAATTGTGAACTTGAAAGATCAATTTCTACATTCTCCTCAACTATTTTTAATTCTTCGATTTGCGAATCCGGAATCGCTAAAGACTTTTCCTCGAAATTCATAGTAATCTTCGCGTTTCTTATAAAATCGACGCCTAAAATGCATGGATATTCAAAATCTGCCAATATGTGAAAATCCCATTTTTTTTGTGAATTCTCTGATTCGAATTTCTAATTCTATTGTTCCTACATTGTTGCAACAGGCGCCCTGAGCCGTTATAACTTTTGCATTTGATTTTTTTATTGGTTTATAAGAAAAATATGCCCTATACGTTTCTTCAGAGATACACGACTTCTCGGCTCCAGTATCCCATAATGCCTTAGTGAAGATGTCGTTCACTAAAATTGGCACATACGGGAGTTCTACAGGGGACATCCTTAAAGCAGAAACCCTTATAGGAGGTTTCTCATCAACATGCAATCGATCTTGATTTCGAACGCTTAAAATATTTAAATTTTTATGACTACCCCTATTCCATCGATTATTCGACCCCCGTTCAAAATCATCACTCGGACCCCTATTTCTATATTGATCTCTTCTATCACGACTTTCGAATCCGCGATCATTCCTATCAATACGGTTCCTGTTCTCGAACCCTTGATTACCATAGTTCCCCTGAGGTCTCGTCCCATAGGAAGTTCTACAACCCGGCCTCCTATCATTTTGACGTTTGACTACCCCAGTATCTCCCCAATTTCTATTAGTACGACTCTCGTTAGACCTCCTACTCACATCACAAGCTCGTCTTTCACTATTATTATTGCTCGAACCCGGATTGTCTCTCCTCAAATATCTGTCCTCATACTTAGATATCATCTGAAGCAACTGCAATTGAGTAGTTGCATTCCTAATCTCAATATATTCCATCAATTGCGGTTCCAAACGGGCAACAATATGTTCGATCAAACTATCTTCCGACATATTTAATCCCAATTTTTTATGTATTTTGAGAATGTCGTATATAAAGTCCGACGGAGCCTGATCGTGACCCTGATACGACGAATAGAACTTGACTTGCAATTCAGTCTTATTTCTAACCACTGGAAAATTTGCCATCAAAGCCTCTTTCAATTCCGTGAAATCCGTAGCATTCCCTTTCACTATAGAAGATCCAAACATTTCATACCAGTCTAACGAACGGCCTCTGAGACGCCCTTTAAGATAATAACATGCCAAATTATTAGGTATCTCATAAAATTTAACATTACTGTCAATATATTCCAAAAATTCCTCTATATTCTCAACACCAGAAAAAAAAATATCAGGCAAGAGCCTAAAATTGGATCCGACTCCCATCTCGGGGTTAAGGGAGAAATGTCCGGAGGACAAACTCGTTGGGTGCCATTGTCGTGCCCCAGTCCTATCTTGGACTGAGTTCACATTGCCCGGCGCGCCTCTAAGTGTGGAAGGAAACATATCATCACCAACGAAAGCCATAATATCAAATATTTATTGATAACACACAAATAACAAATACAAGTTCAAACTATAAGTAGAAACCTGGAGTGGTTATCTAATACCTGGATTAATCCTAATACTCAAATCTTATACTCAAATCTAATCTTCAAATCTAATATTCCCGTCTAAATAATCTCAGCTATCAGAATTGACAAGGAGACGAACTCTTACTAACGTCAGGTCGGTACTTAATCTAATCCCTTTGATTCCTTTAATGAATAACGATATCAAATACTATCTAATACGTGCTAAGCTCGCTGAAGAGACCCGTAGACGATACTTACATTTAGAGTTTGGCAATTCCTTCTCTTTTCTTTCTTACTAAATCTATACTTTATATAGTCGAACTCATTAGCATATCACTATCTCGTGTTTTTTTCGAGAAGGCTGTGAAATAGAATAATTGCTGGCCCAAAAGTTACCCAAGAAGATTAATAGAAGATTGACGCGGATAGACCCGTCACAGTCTCCTTTGAGTCATGTGCATGTCCAGCTTGAGGATTGACATTACTGTCGTTAGTATGGTTGAAAGTATTCTTACCTTTATAAAACGTACTTTTACGTTTTTTGAACACTTTTGTAGATCTTGGCATATTAAATTCTTAAAATTTTGAAATTTTTGATATTCAGAAATTTTAAATATCGAAATATTTAAAACGTTAACAAGAAAAACGTGTATTCCTTCCAAAATAGGTAAACAACCCTAACAGTTACGCTTGCAGTCAATCTACAGTTAATTGCGTATGAATAAATAAAACAGAGAGTGGCTTTGGAAAAGCTTCCCAGATTTAAAAGGTCAATGTTTACATTTCTAACTGTCAAAAGCGGCGTGGCTCATCAGCTGATTATTTTTTAAAAATCATTTTAACATACTTTTAATTAGTAAAATGGCAAGTACATTACATCATTGGAAAGGTCCTGATTTGGGGATTTTAGAAATATCAAAAACTCAAAATCGACTTCCCGAAGGTGTTTACCCTACTGACTCTCCTTAACACGTGGAGAGTCCTCTCATAAGGATGACGGCTATCTAAACCAACTCAAACATGTTTTTTAGGATTGATATCCAGAGACTTAGAGGGCCAGTGCAGTAAATATCTTCTTTTTTAAGATAATCATCTACAATGTAAATTCTATATGGCTTCGCATTACCATCCATAAAAAAAATTTTAGATCTACAGCATCCCAAAAAAATTTGATAAAAGAATTTAAGTATCTCATCCATATAGAAGCTGTGCGGTGACACTATCCTGATCAAAGATATACTGCTGTAATATACGACTGTTTGGTAAAATGCCGCTCCAGACCACCATTCCTTTGCCTCCAAAATGATTGATTTCTTCTACATTGGATGGATGATAAAAAAAAAGTTATCTCTAAATGAAAGAACGTCGAGAATCTCTGGGAGGCAAATCTCAATTTATCATTAAAAATAATATGCCTTCATACTTTTGCGGTGTGCTAAGAGGGAGACACACTACTGGACATCGGGCGTAAGGGGTCCTCGTTGTATACTGGTTGCCCGCATAAATTTTTCCCAGATGCAGCAGCAAGTTCACGAAAACGTTTTGTAGTCTTAGTCTGCTTAAGTCGTCGTAACCTTACGCCAAGGAATTATCCTGTTATTGGCATTGTCAATATTGAATTACTTTGACCGAGGTTTCTGGAATAGTAGTATACCTTTTACAATACCACAAGTAACCATTCAATCACCTCCGTATGAGAAGGCTCCGTTTGAGGTCCATTGAGAAAGCTTTGTCAACGGCTTTCTACAGCATTAGACCATCTAAACGATCTAAGACAACTCATCCTCACTGAAAACAGTCAAGCTTCTAGGTTTCAATGAAACATTCACAGCATTGCAAGCAAAACTCTCAGATGTTTAACTGATCGAATTTCAGGTTACGCTATAAAACTAATGCTAAACAGCATTTATTCTAAATCTCAGTCTACATATACAACATCGTTACCTATTCTTCAAAATATATATTGTGTCCCAGGATTATCGGGACAAACTTTAAGAGGAGGGGGGGGGACATCACAAAATTTACATATCAACCCATGGTCGGAAACATCATGGGAAAGTAACATGGCAGATACAAGAAACGAAGAGACACGGGACTGAGATTATCTGAAATATTTATTGATCAATGATGATTCTGAGGTACATGTGTGGTGACCTGTAGCCACTCCTTACACTATTACCTTTCTGTCTATCTGAAAACCCGGCTGGATGTGTAGGTGGACTTATATGATCAAAAGACATAATTCCAATTCAAACTGATTTATTGATGCTTGTCAGTATATAAGATCAGACAAGCACAATTCTAATTAAGATAAATAAACTAAAGAAATGGGGTATCAATACAAGCGAGTAATACAGAATTTCAACTGAATCTAGGAAAGCTTAAATGCGCGCAATTACAACTACGCCTCCAATAATAATCTGATTTTCTTAATCAAAGTCACTAACCTTATATTTTACTGCTGCGGTTCCTTCGTGATGAACTTCAGGTCCTTAATTTGGCTGGATGAATTGGTGAAGACTCCACGCTTCGTAATAATGAATTTCACTATTTTAAATCCACTTCTCTTCGCGTACATCAACACGTATCAGGCTCGCTTCACTTGTCAACCACTATGTGTCGACTTCTCGATCTTTAATTCATTTGACTTCTCACTTCCTCTTACTTAGCTCCTACTTAGCTCCCTTCAACTCGCAAAAACCGAATTTATATAATATTTCTTATTTGCATAAATCAAAGCTGGCTCTCGGTGAAGATTGGTTGAAATAAATAAATTGCTTTAAAGGAAAAAAGAAGTTAGTGAAAGACCGTATAGATCCGTCACACATAATATGTGAAAATGTCACAAAAGATGTTTAAAGCTTCCACCGTTGTTAGGGATGCATGCATTACACCGTCAGACTATGGATTGACGGACTCGCTCAAATACACCTGGATTTTGTTGGATATCCGTAGCGGCATAGACGATTCCTACAACCAGATACTTTTCGTAATCCACAGGTGTTGCGTACACAGCACTTTTCAGTGCATTCCAAAAAGAGAATTCTATGCTGCTTAAATTAGATGGTGGCCAGGGAACTGGTCCTGTACAGCCAGCCCACCGGTCACCAAACACCTGGGGTGCCCCATCATCTTGAAACCACATATGTGGCGTTTGACATGTTGTGGCACAGGGTCAAGTAAGCTTGATAGCAACTGATTGAAAAAAGATGAGATAATCTACAAATGTTAGAGTGTGTGGCAACGAATAGGGCCCAGACAAAAAGTTGCCTACCACACCAACCCTAACCTACACTGAAAAGCGATCGTGGGAACCATGTGGTCTCATGTCGTGGGGATTCTCATCAGCCCAAAAATGGGCATTGTGGTGGTTGAAAACACCACATCGAACGTAAAGTACGCACCATTTTTAAATAAAATGTAAGAGGGGAAAATCACTGCTCGACGACATTGATCCTGCTAACACCACGTGGAACACACACGTGCAAGATGATCAGTGGGTAGCAGTGACGGTAATCTTACACGATGAACATTACTCCGAGATTCCACTTCGGCAGTATCGATAGCTCGTACGCTGGTACTCGGATTCATTTGAAAGGCATCTAACAAAATGTTTTGTTTCTCGTTGGGAATTCGAGTCACTCATGGCCCACCCTTGCTATGCCTATTACCTCGTAAGGATCCATATCCATACAAATTATGATGTAAATTAGTAAACATCGGTCAGTCCGGTACATTTCTCAGTGGATACCTTTAACGATGCAATCTCTCTTCTCCACATGCATTTTCCTTCTACCAGTTCATAAAGCAGACGCAACTATGCCAGCTCAGTGTTCGTAATATCTTCCATATTCCTCGGCTGGTGATAAAAGCTCAAATAACTGCAGTGATGCAGGCATGTTTCCTCCAGTGCTCTTGTGAACAACCCAAACAAAAGCCGAATGAAGACGTTGTGGTAAAAAGCGCACTAGATGGGATTCCTCCACTTTTTGTAAAAACAAATTGTTTGTAGTTAGTTTCGGTTCTGCTGTAACAACATGTAGAGGATGGTTTTTGCTCGTTTGAAGCTTACGTTAAGAATTAAAATGAACGGCAGGACAGAGAGTGTAAATACGGATAGTGAATGCTATTTAGAAGATATTATAGCTGATGCATTTATTTTTAGTAGGACTCATTGATTATAGTTAATTATCAAGTTTAAAACCATTGAACTACAGCTAATAATAGAAGTAAAAGGTACAACGACGTTTCCAGCCATGGGTTGTTATGTAAATCTGAATCCTAGGGATGTCCCCTACCTCGCCATAAAGTTTGTTTGAAAAAACCTTGGACACCCTGTATAAATCACATTTTCTATCAATTTTACTGGTAGTAGCTGAATTAATTGGAAAAAATGTATTAATGTGTGACTTTTATTTTCTTGTCACCACGATAAATACGTTCCTGGCATGTTTGTGCAATTCTTCAACAAAACTTTCTCATATGTTTTGATGCATGTGATATAACCAATTTTCCTTCAATGAAATCGTCAATTTCCTTTAAAATTAAGCTATAAATATCAACCCTGAATACACTTTATAGAAACACTTTTGTTTATAGAAAATCCAATACCAAAGTGTGAGGTATATACAATGGTATGCAAACCATAAGCAGCAAAGTAAATTTTAAGCAGATACCAATGAAAAATCGCAGGAAAGGGGTTATTGCGATCCATACAATGAACACGCTATTCTGTAGAAAGACGATGCAAAAAGTCATATGCGACGTGAGTGTACGCAAAACGCGGGCGGTTGGTGCTTGCAGCTCAAGACTACAATCAAAGGGAAGACGGGAGGCGCAATGAAAGACATTCGTTGTTAGTGCGAGTGAGTTCTTTCATGAAATATGGTTTGAAAAAATCACCTGGTTTACTTCACATATGGAAGAATAATCGAAAAGCTGGAAGTGGAGCGTAGTTTGACTTAGGTAGCTGAAGAGTTCAGAATCAACAAAAGTGTCGTTTCGCGCTCGGAAAGCCTTTCAAACTATAGGTACAGTGGTTAGAAAGGTTGGTGGTGGCCGTCCTAAGGAAACAACTGCAGTGATAATCAGTATATTGTCCTGCAAGTGAAAATAGTTCGATACCAGTCAGCACGTGCCATTGCTCAGCAACTGTGTACAGCAACAGGGTGACAAGTGCCACGGTTTACTGTATCCAGACGCTTTCACAAAGGTGGCCTATTCACCTGCTGTCCTGAATGCTACATCTCTTTGAAAGTTGATCATCGGCAGCCTCTTTTAGCGTGGTGTAAAGAGAACAAAAACTGGACATCTCATCAATGGAGCCCTGTCCTCTTTACGGATCAGAGTCGTTTCAGTTCTACAAGCGTTTCTCAACGCCCTTTGATTTGGAGAGAGGTTGGAACTCGATTTCATCATAGTAACATCAAGTAAATAGAGATTTACGGTGGCCCTGGAGTTGTCATTTGGAGAAGCATTATGATAAACTGGTGGACTGAGGTCCACCTTTTCTTTTTCGGCAGAGGGTTTTGTAATTGGAGATCGTTATTGTAACGAGGTGATCTTTCCCCATGTGCGTCTGTTCTGAGGTGCTATTGGACTAGACTTCATTTTCGTGGATTACAATGCACGCCCACACTGGACTGCTGATGCTTAACAGGTTCTGGAAAGTGAAGATACCTCTCGAATGGATCGTTCAGCTTTCTCCGCTGATTTAAATCCTGTAGAACATGTGTGGGATGCCTTGGGGAGACGCCTTGCGGCACGATTACATCCACCGAGGAACACCCAACAATTGAAACATGCTGATTGAAGAATGTACCCTCTTACCTCGAGAACTGTCGGACAATCCGGTGCTGAGTACGGAGAGACGGTGCGAAGCAATCATCGCAGTAAGTAGACTAAAGGCCCGTTTACATGGACGAAAATTGCCGGCAATATACCGGCATGGATCCTCTTTCGACGCGTTTACATGCGACCCGCCAAAATCCCGGGTAGAAAAGGAGGTTTGATTTTTGTACCCGCAATGGAGCAGGAGATTTGGGTAAAACAAGAAAAGAAATAAGAAAATGGAAAGAAATAAGAAAATGTCTTTTTTCTAAAATCTTCAATTTTAATCCCCATTTGATTTTTGTTATTAAAGCGAATCATGATTTACTGAGCCAAAAGATATCCTTTTATATACATATTGAATTGAATGGGCAAGTACAAAATTATTTTATAAAAGTAAGGCTAAATATTACTTTTTTTCTCCTCGAAGGGTTAAATAATCCCTCAATTATGAAATATACTGTGAACAAGTTCTTATGAAAATATTGTACATTAAGGAAAATACACACTTTCTTACAAACAAAAATTAATTTAGCTTTTTAATTAAAGTTGGTTAATATGAAAGTTTTGATTAATAATTAGGAATTCTTCTGAGATTCAAATGAAATAACTTTTAACATCATTTAAAGGTTTTGGGCATCTGAAATAATCTGACAACAAACGAACATTTGATATGCTTTATAGTCTGACTTCCTTTATAATTATTACCCTTCAAAAGGTTTCAACTTTTTAAAGAAATGTTTGTCTCCAACATTCAGAAAGAAAGAAATTTGACTTTTTTGTATAAATTAAGAAACATGTTTAAAAAATATGCTTTTTAATAAAAAAATTTTATAGTAGATTGAATTAAATTGTTTTCATAAAAATTTCTCTTATACAGAAGCAGAAAATTCTTATTAGACAGTAGTTTTATTTAATAATCAAACTCATTTTAATATACATCATTTATTGACACTTAATTTTAACATTACATGAATGCACTATAAGTGAATAAAGCATTTCATGATATGGTATATAAATCAGACTCTGTGGATGTAACACTATACTATAAGGACAAATCGAGGATCTAACTGCAAATACTAAACGTGCATAATACTTTGTACAATTAGCACATTTCGATTTTTATCTTATTGATAATATCTAATAAATCTCTCGGGAAATCTTATGAATGGCTTTTTCAATTTATTTACAACAAAAAAGTATTAATTTTAAAAATATTTACAAAGAATATTAAATGTCATCAACCCAAACAAATAAAAGGATACAGTAAAAAAAAATAAAGAAATTCATCTCCTAAATCAAAGATTAAAAAGCGAAAAAAGGTCAGATTATGCAGAATTTCAAAAACTTTCACTTTATATGTATCATTAAATTTATGACATAAAAACTTAAATTTTTAAACACCTAATGCATCTAATAGTAAAGAAAAATTTTAAAAACATTTGTATCTTAAAAGTTTCTGTGAATTTTATTTACTCTAATTCACTATCAAAATTAATTTAATCAAATCAATGCTATTTTTTATATACATTTACAAAAGTGAGATCTGAAAAGGTCTTCCCTTGTTTACAAAGAAATTAATGGCAAAAACTAGTCTTAATACATTACTGATGACAAATTAATTCCCAATGAAATAAGAGTTTCAGTTGAGCTGAAACTTCTACAACACATAAAAGTTTTAAGACCTGGATGCATTTTAGGTTCTCATTATTCCATATTGGATTGTTTCAGAGCAATCACAGCTCATGAAGTAAATAATGAAATTGCCCTTTTCTCTTAATTCATGTAACTGAGATTCTACAAGAAAAATTTATTCTACAGCTTCACAAAAAATATACATAGTAAAAATACTCACAAAAAAGAAATCTCATAAAAATTTTTATCTTAAAATTTGTTGCTTTTGGGAGGAGGGGAGGTTTTATTCTCCTCAAATTAAAAAAGTGTATGAATTAATTATGTACAATAATTTTAACTTAGTAAAAATAGGGAAATAATCTTTAAATTCAAAGGACAAGTAATTGGGTTGTCTGTTCTTTAAAATTAATTAAATCTACAAAAAAAAAACAGTGAGCTATGTGAAATATACCACACATAGGAACTAGAAAACAAAAACAGCAGGATAATATCAATATACGTGAGCCTTTTAGACTTTAATACTTATGTCAAAATTAAAATCCAGAGTATTCTTATGTTCAATACATTTTAGATAGATTTCTTTAACACTATGTTAATGTTTCAGTAACATGTGTATAGTCTTTATATGAAATTTATCATCAAAATTATTGAATTTTACATTTTGATAACCCTTGTGCAAATACCAATAAATGTATATTTGTTATCCATAGCAAAAAAAAAATTATACATCTGTGTGACAAATTTATACCAGTCGAATTTTGAAAAACAAATGTGCTGAGAAATCCTCACACGTACCACATAATAAACCATTTTGACCATGCACAAGAGAACAGGACTTTTATATTCAATATATGCACACAAATATATGTTCTACAATACACATATTTTAATTTAAAAAGTTTAATGCCTTTATTTTTTACCACATTCAGAATTTAATTCTCAATAAATTATATCTTTGTACTAAAATGGTACTGCGAATATAGACTTTCAAAATGTTGCATAATTTTTTACATATGGTAATTTTCATTTCTAATGTTTGAAAGTGGTATCTGATTCACACACATCAGTTATAGACATTAATGAACTTGTAGTAAATTAAGATATTTTTCCATTTCTGTAGTGAATGCTTTTCGAACTTTTTTTTCTCATAGGAATGTAAAATTATTTTGTAAAATACATTATATGTTTAACTTTTTATCTGTATATTCTCTATATAGTTTAATTTAAAATAAACAAAAATTTACTTTGAAATAATTACTGTAGACATCTATCCAAAATCCTTTTAGAAGTTTCTTTTGTGAGCACAAAAATAGTAAGAATGGAGCTCGGTTTTAGGTGGTGACGGTTTCTAAGTGGTTGGTATTGAAAACAAGCCTATTCAAAGTGGTCAGGACATAATAAACAGTGAGGAGATGTTTAAAGTCTTTACGCTTCATCATTATTATCCACGTTTATAAAACACTCGCATTTTTACCAGGATATTAAACAAAAGATTTTTTCCTACAATCATCTTATCTTTTACTGTAATCGAGCAACCATATACAGTTAAATAGGAATATTTTAGTGGGTATATTGCAAAAGTGCAAGAGCAAAATAATCGTAGCAATAATAGTAAACAAAGAAATGTTGGGCTTGTTTGGCGGTAAGTAGACGAAAACATAATCACATGTCCTCTTCATGATAATCACACCGAAAATTCTGGTTGTTTTCATAGTCACATTGTATAGTCACGTGAATCTATCAACCAATCACCAGATTCTGATGTAAACGGGCTGAAAAAAAATACCGGTAAAAAGCCGGCTTTTCTCCCAAATTGCCGGCATTTTTCTGGCTTGCATGTTAAGTAACATCTGCTTGTTGTTCTTCCCTTTGGACAGACAATCATGTGTAACGATACTATGAGTTCAATAAAGCCTTTTTTGTTTGATTCCGTACTATTTGCATTGTATTCATTTTTAGTCAACTAATGTTTCATCATCGCTTAAGTCAAAATGCTGTGTGTTATTTTTAAATTTCATGTCTCTTAGATAATTTCTCTTAAAGTTATGGCAAAATAAAAAACACCTCTTGCTTAAGTTTAGACCCCACCAGTACAATTCAAATGTTTATAATATAGCACATTTTTTCCTTACTTAGAAGTGACAGAAAGCTGTTTAATTTTTCTTCTCAGCAGTTCAATTCAATTTTCTCAGAAATTGAAGCTTAGTAATATATTTACCTCAAGACGTTTAAGTAGGAGTTTTAAAAAAAATCATTTTTGATATTTTAGAGAAAGCAACAGTGCCTTTTTTCCCCTCAAATTTGAAATATAAAATAACAACAAAAAAACAGCAAATAATTCAATTTTCTTGGAGAAAAGATTGAATTTTTCTTCGGTAGCAAGTTTGCAAAAAGATAACGTCTTTCAAGAAAATTAAGCTAAAACATTTTTTTAAGAAAAAAATCTTTCAAAAAGTTTCAAGTTTTTTTTTTTATATTTTTTTATTTAACAGCAAGACAAAAAAATTGAAACCGTAGAAACATTTACCTCTTCATAATTTATTTTACTATATAATTTTTTTACAAAAAGTTGAGGAATAGAAACAGTAAATAAAGTTAAAATAGAATTTAGGATTAAACTATATATTCCAATCGAGCAGTTGGAATATTTGTTAACATTGACATAAAAGCTATGTTTAGAAAGCGCCTGTATAAAATTTATTGCACACATTTTTCTTCTGAACTTTATAATTAATTTTCAACCAATTTAGAATACAATCATTGCCATCAAAATTTCCGCGCCAAGAAGTAAGAGCGGGATTGTCACGAAAGTTGGCATGAAAGTACGTGTTAGGAAGATATGTAAATTATTGGGTAGTGAGTGAGTGAATATTAACGTCGCACTGATTAGCAACACGAGGGCTTTTAAATTATTGGGTAGAACGGAAAGCTCTGTCGTTTTTGAACGCATACACATTTATGCGCTGTCGATCCTTAGAAAAAAATTCGCATCTGAAACCGTTTAAACATTTAGCTATTATATAGCTATTATTAGCTATATAGCTATTATTAGTTATAACTATTGATGATTTATACATATTTTTCCACACTTTAATCAGTTTTTTAAACTTGTGAAATTGTCATCGTGGATGGAAAAAAATACACTTAAGGCACTGTATATTGTTTGAGTTCCAAAAAAGGAATAACGCGATGGAGGCAAAAGGAAATGTGTGTGACGTCTTAGGAGAGGAAGCAGTAACAGCTTGAATATGCCAAAGAGGGCTTGTGAAATTTCACTTTTGTAATATTTCTTTAAAAGGTCTCAGGATCGTTAAGACATATCCGTGCACTCGAAAAAAAACATCCTTCTTCAAACCAATGTAACTTAGAAATAAAATAAAACAATTATTTTCTATTTTTACCACATGATAATCATATATATTTACATTATTACTCAAATTTTCAGAGAATTTGAGAAAAAAATTAAAAAGTTATAAGGAAATATAAACGGTACAATTTTTCAAAAATATGAAAAAAAAATCAGTATTTTACACCGCGCAGGATTCTAAAGAAAAAAATTAATCAAAATTTACAAAATTAAATTTATTTGGTATAAAAATGTTCACTTTTGTAGTTATATTAGTTTTTATAAGAAATTTTTTTTGGCGCATCATAGCCAAAATTGGCTTTTGCGCCATAAAACCCAACACTCACCCTACGCCTCAATGTCCGACAGTATCATATTATGCATTCATGTTAGAGGTAGTCCATTAGGGTACCAAAACCTCCATTCACTTGTAATTTTTTTACAATAGATTATCATTTTGCTTTGATAATGTAAATTTTCTTTCATCAATACTACACTTAACATATGTAAAATTTCGTTTTATTCTGTCAACTTCTTCTTGGTGCTCAAATTTTATGGCAATGAGTGTATATATATAATTTATAAATATACACAAAATAAACCTAAGATAACTTATCAAGATAGTAAAAAGTATATTAGCCACAGTAGTACTATATCAAACTCCTGGCCTTAGGAACCAGGATTGCAGGTTTAATCAAAGTTTTGCAGCTAGACAACCTTCACCAATATTTGCCAATACTCTAAGCAATAGGGAAAGTAAGAAATGTCAAGAGAAGTTTAACTATTACAAATAAAACCACAATCTATTAATATAAAACGATAAAATTGTAGCCTATAATAATTACTAGTATATGTTAAAATCAATGCTAGATGAAAAAACTTACCACGAGAGTTCTGCAATAAACATTTTTTTCCACGCGATAGAAAGGAGTATATCAGTAACGCATAAAATAAGTAAATTATGATAAAATAACATTAAGTCTATATATATATATATATATATAAATATATACACATTTAAAAATTCTAAATATTGTTTTAAAATTTATAGAAAATAAAAGTACAACCCAGACATATACAATTAATTTTAAATAAAATATATTGTTATTAATTTATGTGGTATGTGGCGTCATCTATCGATTAACTGTACAACTAATTAAAATGGATATATATATATATATATATAATGTATACATATATAATGTATATATAATGTATATACATATACAGCGTTTTTATAAAATATACATTTTAACTTATAATTTATTACCAAAGATAGATATCCAATCATTGAAAAAGCATCAAAATGTAATTTATTGAATTCATTAAGTTTTGATAAGAATTTTTTTTTTATTTAAGGAAATAAAAGGATCAGGCTTTCTCAAAAAATATTTTTCACTGTAAAAGAAGTCTGTGGAAAAGAGCAGTTCTCTAAATATTTATAGTAATTACAAGATATTCAATTTAAAAAAATCTCCTTTTAGTGAACCTATATAAACAGAATGTTAGGGAGCAAAGGTTTGTGATAGCAGGGGCAGGGGCCGCTTTTGAGCTAGTGTATCAACAATATTAGAAGTAAATGCATAATTTTTCTGCTTAAGATTATCGTAATTTTGTCCAGAGAAACATATTCTTGAAGGATATCGGTGTTATTCGTAAAAAAATAAATAAACTTAATTGCATCAGATAGCTGGGATAGAGAATTAAATTACTACTCAAGTACAAGTGTATTTCGGAAATGCAAAACAAAAATTAAAAAAATACTGAACTAAAAAAAATGCTGAGGATTTAAGCGGAATGATACTTAAATATATAATTATATTCCAATAAGATCTGTGTATGTACATTTCCAAAATGTTCCGAACTTTCTATTATCTCATACTTGAAGTGTTTGAGAGACCTGTCCGGATAGTATTTTTAAAGAAAATCAAATACGTGCTTGTTTACAACAAAATCAATTTTTTTTTTTTTTTTTTTTTGAAATTTGAATGAATACAGGAATTAGTTGTTGATAAAACTCACTGTAAAAAATCCTTAGAAATTAGTATAAATTATTTTTAAAGTATTTTAAATGAAATTGTAAGTAATTGAGAACACAAGAAATCTTTTAGGCTCAACGATATGAGAGCTTGAAATGCAGAGTTCGTAAATTCTCTACCATTTTAAACTTTGTTTACTATATAAACTATTTGAATATATTCTTGCTATGAAAACGCTCATGTGACCTGAACAAACACTAAGTAATAAATGCAATTTGTTCGAAGTATTATTTTATATTTACGATATACATTCAAAGAGCATATTACACTCGAATACTAAAGGTCAGTAACACATTATTCATACAAGCATTCAATGAACTACTTCACAACTTAATCACCCAGTTTCTGTGATCATTTTTCATAACGTATCACTGACCATTTAAAACTCTAACAATAGAAACCCATTTCATAATTATTGAACTATCATAGAGTAGTTGTGTTAACCTAATCATCGTTGGCAAAAGGGTGTATGTGAAGATGTTTTTTCTGGTTACCAAACTCAAGGACAACTCAAGCCGCCAGCTAGTGTGTGAGAGCTGCATTTACGTCACACTTTTAAGCAACATGAGGGCTATTGGGGATGGACCTCGTCATTTTGAACAACAGTCAAGTGACGAGAACGACACTTGAGCTGGAACATCCCTCTCCTAACTACCACTCCACTTCAACGAGAAGACTTTCAGCTAAACAGATTTAACGTGAATAGGCTCCTCTACATGGAGGGTATTCTGTTGCACCAGGACTTCAAAACGTGGCACTCTGAGAAAGAGTTCGGGACCGTAACTATTTAGCTACCTCGGCTACCTCAAGATGGGATTTGTACGCATGAAGATGAAGCAAAGTTTTTTTTGTACGTGCCTTGTAAGACCATTGTTGTGGAAGAGAATAATTTTTGTATCAACTAATATGAATCTTTTGCATGGGGAATTTCATTACAAATGTTCTTTTGTGCCAACAAACATCGTTCTATTCAACGTGGAAATATATTTTCCCCTAATGAACAATTTTGTTCGCGTGGTTCGCAACAACAAGCTTCGTTCTATCGCCTTCCCTCTTTTCTGAACTCAGTCTTACAGCTAACTGCTGCTGCTTCTTTTGAGGGATTGTGTAACTTACTGTTTAAATGGGGAAATAAAAGAAATACGGTAGTTTTATTCTACTAAACATAGCAACGAAAATGTTTTTGAAATTCCAGATCTAAATGCGTTTTGTCGTCTGATTCATTTAAAAAACTTTCTCATCTTGTGTCATTTTAAATAGAAATTTTTAAAACTTTGACTTCAAGAGATTTACAAAAAAAAGCATATTTATTTAAAGAAATTTAAATAAAAATAAACACAAGTTAATGCCAAAAAAGTTCGAGAGTTTTGATAGAGGGAAAATATGAATAAATAGTTTTGATGCTAACGTTATTGAAACACCGCCAGAGACAAACATCTAAGTCAATCCTGTACAAAAAAAAATTCCATATAATGTTCCTTCAGTAATGCATAGTAGGAAATAAGGCAGAATCCAGACGTAATTAGAAATTCAAAATGAAACTCTTCATTCTTTAAAATTAAATTCTAACTACAAATTATATTTAGGTAATAATGGTGTACATTCTCTCTTTTGCCTTCATTGACTCAGAGTATATGCCATTATGCTGATTGGAGGCTTCCACTCATACAGTTAACACCTTTAATGTAGTTTTTAAATGAGAATGATACGTATTACACATTAAGAGAGATTCATTTTATTTCAGTTTTTGAAATACTTCTGATGATTACAAAAATTGTAATAAAAACATAATTTATTGTAACCATTAGCCGTTTGAAATATTCTTCATTTAATCGATCAATAATTGATATTCGACTAATCAGACCAGGTCTCACGCGTGCTTAAAAATGTGTACTTAAAAAAAATTAAATAAAAGTTAATAAGGATTTTTTTTTTTTTTTTTTTTTTTTTTTTTTTGCTCAAACAGTTTTAAAATATAGGATTTCAGCTCAAAAGCTCGAGTATTTTGATTTGCATACTTCCTCGTAATATATCTGAATAATAATCTGATGCAGGAAACAGCAATCATTTGAAAATTACAGCAACTTGAAGGTATGACTTGCAAAGTTGTTGCTTTTTTATATCATTTTGTGAGAATAAATTCTAAGATCTTATAATGTTCCTTTAACTGCAAAACATCTAAAGGTATCAAACAATAAAAAGAAATTTCAGTAGAAAATTTTGAAAACTATAAGCTTCCATCAAGTACAATGCTTAATGTCTCTCCATTATATCCAGACATTCTGAATTATTACTTTTGCTGCATTTTTCTCGCAGCGAGCAGATAGCAGTGCCGGTTCGAGTAATATTTATATCTCCTCAAACTCATTAATGAATGAGAGATTCAAGAGGAGCAAACACTTTCCGAGCTCAAAAGTTCAATCGAAGCCGAATTAGATCCATGGAGCTGTCATCCCCATCAATAGTGATACTACAAAGCCTCGTCCATTTCTCAGTCGTAATAGCTCTTAGTGATGATTTATTAGTGGTCAAAAGAGAGACTTCGAGTCTCGGTAAGAGTTAACAGTTGAAGAAAAATTAGTAATGAATAAAATAAAACTATGAAATAATGTATGGTAAGTAGATTGGAAAAGATACACAATTTTTCTTTTTAAATATAAAGTACACCTTCTTAAGTCCTTATTCATCCTGCTAAGTAAACCCGAAATAACATGCTAGTATAAAAATAACAAGTAATGTAAGAAAAAAAATTTGACAGTCAATTCCTACTTAAGTCAAAAAAGAAAAATTTTTAGTTGCTTTTTATCAAATAATTAGAATTAATATAAATATGTATATACATATGACAGAATCACAATATTAAGGGGCAAATAATTTTTATTATTTATCATTAAAGTATCTTTTATTATTTATCATTAAAGAGTATGTATTGTCTTCCAAAACAATCGTGTTTCTCAAATCTCAGCTCAACTGAATGCTTTAAAACGTGAGAAAAAAATATTTTAAAGTTTTGACCCAAGTCGTTAAAAATGAATCTAACGTGACTGTATCTGTAATTATTTAAATTTACCTTCGGATTTTAATATAGTGAGAAGATAATTATTTAAACTAGCTTTCATGGCCTGGCGTTGCACGGGCTTTTTTCTCTACTTTTATAAATTTTCCGTTCTCTTCACAAAATCAGCATGACCAATATTCTTTTTCGAAGTAACTTTGGCTTCTATGTTTTTTCCTCTCCTCTAAGCCGGGCGTTGCACGGGCTTTTACCTAGTGTATAACTTAATCCCCATGAGAAGTTCCTCTTTCCCTCATGACGCCAGAACTTCTATGTGGGTGTGTACACGTATGATGTGAGTGCATGACCCGGGATCGCTCGGGTTTTCCCGTTTAACATTTTCCCTTCCCTTCAATAAATCAGCACTTCCAATATTCTTTTTCGAAATTAGTTTGACTTTCTTATTTCTCTTCCCCACCCCTCCCGCCTTGCTTAGTCCGGCGTTGCACGGGTTTATACCGAGTGAATTACTTAATCCCCACCCGGAATATCCTGTTTCCCTCAGGACGACAACACTTCTGTGTGTGTGTGTACGCATGCAATGTGAGTGATTTCCGTAACAATGTCATTAAATTTCCCATTCTCGAAATTTGCTCACTTTTTTTCGTTGTGAGACGGGTTTCATTCCTTTCCATTTTACCCGGCGTTGCATGAACATATTCGAATGCATAACATATTGCCATGGAAATTCCCCTTCCTTTATCGAAGTCCCTGCTAAATGTGGGATTTATATATATTAATGTCATATATTACAATTCCCTTTTTCGAAAGAAAAAAAATACCTTCCAGATCTTACTGATGTCAAACAAGTTTCTTTTCTCTCTCTCTCTCTACAGCACAGTGTTACAGTGGCTTTTTTGAGAGTAGAACTATTTTCCCCCTTACTCTCCTCAGATATAAGATTTATCTTCAAATTTCTATTACTGACTTGAAAAACAATATTGCTTTAGTAAAAAAATAATAAATTTAAACAATAAAAAGAAAACTATTCTTATGCTTGATTAAAAGAAAATCATTTTTTTATAATAGATGGTTTTTAGGAATCTAAAATAATAAAATAATTTTCAGGTTTTCATTAATCAATCAATCGTTACTTACAGTTAGCTTAAAAATGTCTCTAGAACGCATTTTTATCCTAAATAATAGGCGATATACTTTTTATTAACAAATAATTAATTTAATTATAAAATAATAGAAACATTCCTTTGATTTTTAAAAAAAAATACATTTATTTAAATCCATTATCAATAAATACTAATAAAAAAAATTCTACAGATAGCTCTTGAAACGTTTGGATGTTTGATTAAACATATGTAAGTGTTAAAAATCCACTTTTGGGGGAAAACCTAGTTATATGCTAACATTCACTGAAAAAAACATTCAAAAAGAAAATAATACTATTTGATAAAAACATTTAATTTTTTTAATTTTAATTTCATAGTTTTTCATTCCACTCTGTGTTAATTAAATTATTTAAACACGTATTTGCGAAAAAAGTATATTATACAAAACTAACTTATTAATTATTTTACAATAAAATTGATTAAAAATCTCATTTAGCAAATAATTGTGACATTCCGTTTGATTAAATAATGGCAGCACTGAAAATTTACGTGGGAAAAATAAACAGAAATGAAAGCTTCTTGTTAGGAATTGTTGAAAAGGATAGAAATTACTTTGAATGATTAAATATCAGAAAAAAACCTTTCTGAAGGCAAAAAAAATATTACAAGTGCATTAAAATAACAGAGGATCATGTTAAAATAAGTATTTAACAGTAAAATTAATTTACGTGGGAAAAATAAGCAGAAATGAAAAAATCGCGTTCCCTGGATTCGATATCACTTCGTCATTCTACAATATCTGTACGAAACGGTCATCCTATCGACTGCACAACGGAGACCCGCAGCAGCAAGTGAAAATAGGCTTTAATCATGAATGGAAGGTAAAAATTGAAAGGAATTTTTTATTGAAGAGGGAATATTCACATAACGATTGATGATTACATTTAAATGTATTGCAAAAAATTTATTGATTTTTGGCATATTAAGGACACGCAATTAATAATAAGGAATATATTATGTGAACATAAACTGTTATTTTTTTTCTAAGGAAATTATGCTTATTTAACTGAACAATTCCAAAAAAAATTTCAAAATGGGCAAAATTTTCGTTTTTGTTATGAAATTATATGTCAAAAAAAGAAATATACATTAGGCATTACTTTAAAGTAAACTATAAGTTTTATGAAAGAGAACAAAAATTTTGATACTGATAAATATTTTAAATGAATCTCAGAAATGCATTGAATGCATTTTTTCTTCTTAATCTGACATATATAATTATTTAATTTTAAAAATTATATGAAGAAAAATTGACGAAAATTGAAGGAAAAATAACTTTTTCACTTGCATTTTTTTTTACTCGCCAAATATACTGATTTCTACCTGTTTAAGGCAGAATTTTTTATTGTAACCCTTGAGTTAGATGCGGTCGACGGTGAAACAGTTCAAAGGTCTTTGGCACAAAACTAATTTTCGACGCCAGTGTTTGGCTAAATGTAAAATCGCGTATTTTTATAATTAATTTCTTCATTTTTAGGGCATAATTTTTAAGTTAATGCTTTCAAACTTCACAAATTAATTGCAAAAATAAAGTACTTTGAAATAAAAAATGTACACAAAATACTGTTTTAATTATTTCTCGCAAAAACGTTTTTTTATGAAAATTACAAAAAAAAAATTTTAAATCCGTAATTTTTAAGCAATTTTTCCAATCATCGTATTCATTAAGGATAGTATTGCTTTACACTCGAAAAAATGTTTTGTACAATTACCTTTATAAATGAAGAAGTTATTTAATGTTTAGTAAAAATTGTGACTACTTTTTAAAAATTCTTTAAAAAAAAAGGTTTAGGGAATTTTATTTTTAAATGACTGGATCTAAAAGAGAAAGGCTTGAAGTTATTTAGTGTAGAATATCGTTTTAATAACTCGAAAACAAATTCATACGCAACGATTTAGAAATAATTTTCATAAAAACGCATCAGTTTCAACCATTTTTTAAAAAACTTGTACAAAATAGAAAATATCGTTATTTTGCAAAAAACAATTATACCATATCGTGTCAAAATAAATAATCTTTCCGATTCTGTAAATATTTTTTGTCTGATTTCAACACCGAAAATTGGATGGCATTTTTAAGATGGTAAAAAAGGTCGGATCACCGCTTGGCCGAAACGGAATGGAAATTTGGCCAAGTAAACAACTAGCAGGAGTAAAACAATTAGGCGTTTTAAGGTTTTTAATTAATATCTTTTCAACTAATTGCAATATCGGAATATAAATGGGCAATACGGCTTCCCCGGAAAATTCCCAATCTTTTGGTACCTTCCGCGAGTTTCTGCGTGGTGCGGTTCGTGAGAAGATAGATGCACATACATAGATAGATACATAGATACGTTTGTTTACCTTCAGATTTTAATAGTGTAGATAGTTAGTTTCAGTCAATTAATTTTAATTAATTATAGTTACATTATCGTATTGTCACCTAAAACAATCGTGTATAGAAAATTTCAGCTCAAATGAGTGCTTTAAAATATGAGAACAAAAACCTTTTGCAGTTTTGACACAAGTCGCCAAAAATGATGCCAATGTGGCTGTATCGGTAATTATTTAAATAATTAGTTTTAATCCATTAATTTTTATAAATTACTAGCTGACCCGGCCCGGCGTTGCACGGGCTTTTACCGAGTGTATAACTTAATCCCCATGTTAATTTCCTCCTTTATTTCTGACGCCAGTACTTCTGTGTGGGTGTGACACGTACGATGGGAGTGCATGGCCCGTGAGTGCGTATCATGGTTTTCTCGTTTAACATTTTCCCTTCTCTTGACAAAATCAGCACTTCCAATATTATTTTTCGAAATTACTTTGACTTTTTTGTTTCTTTCCTCTCCGCTTACCCCGGGGATGCACGGGCTTTTACCGAGTGAATAACTTCATCCCCATGGGAATTTCCTGTTTCCCTTAGGACGATAGCACTTATGTGTTTGTGTGTATGCGCGCGATGTAAGTGATTTCTTTAACTATGTCATAAAAACTCCCTTTTTCTGAAATTTGTTCTTAAGTTGGTGTGGTAATTAGGAGAGATGGGTGAAAGGGGCTCAGGTGTCGTCCTCATCACTTTACCGTGGCTTAAAATTTCGAAGTCCGTCGCCAAAAATTCTCGAGTAGGTGAACAGTGGGAATTTATAAATCAGTCACCCACTTTCCAATTATTTCGTTGCAGTTTTTTAGTCCTCCGAAACGAAAGTGTAGCCTTTTTAAAAATAGCTGTATGGTGAAAAAAGACAGAAAAGTAGAAATTTTTCAAATTACAAAATTTCACTACTATTTTAAATCTTAAAGTAAAATTGTGAGGATTTTTTGAAATGTTCGACACATGGGAATAAAGTTTCATGCAATTATCTTTTTTAAAAAAGAAATCATTAAACGATTGATTTAAGTATTTTGAGTGTTTTATTAAAATTTGTTCAAAAAGTTTTTGGCTTTTTATTTTTTAAATCACTGATTTGATACAGATAAATATTTTAAATGAATCTCAGAAATGTATTGAATACATTCTTTCATCTTAATCTGACATCAATAATGATTTAATTTTGAAAATTATATAAAGAGAAAATGATGAAAATTGAAGCAAAAATAACTTTTTCACTCGCATTTTTTTTACTCGCTAAATTTGCTGATTTTTACATGTTTAAAAAGTAAGAACTTTTTGGTGTAACCCTTGAGTTAGATGTGAAGTTTCAGGTGAAACAGATGAAAGCTATTTGGCGCGAAAGCATTTTTCGACGCCAAGGCTTGGCAAACTGTAAAATCGTTTTTTTTTATTAAAGTTTTTATTTTTTAGGGCTTAATTTTTTAAGTTAATGCTTTCAAACTTCACACATTAATTTCGAAAACGAAGGACTTTTAAATAAAAAATGTACAAAAAATACTGTTAAGATTATTTCTTGCAATAACGTTATTTTACGAAAATCACAAAATTTTTTTAAAATCCGTAATTTTTAAGCAATTTTTTCAATTTTCGCACAGAAGTTTGATAACATTATTCTACAAACGCAACAAAAGTTTTGTATGATAATCTTAATAAATAACGCAGTTATTAAATGTTAAGTTAAGAATTTCGACAATTTTTCGAAAATTCTTTAAAAAAAAGTTTTGGGCATTTTATTTTTTAAATGACTGGTTCTAAAAGAAAAAGGTTTGAAGTTATTTATTGTAGAATATCGTTTACATAACACGAAAATAAATTCATACGCAACGATTTCGAAATAATTTTCCTAAAAACGCATCAATTTTAACTATTTTTTTTAAAAAATCCTAAAAAATGGAAAATATTATTATTTTGCAAAAAAATTATACTGTATCGTGGCGAAAGAAATGATGTTTCCGATTCTGTAATTATTTTTTGTCTGATTTAAAAAACAAATATCGGATGGCTGTTTAATTAACGTCGAGAATGCCGAAAAATCTCACCTTCTGTTCATTCACGACGCTAGGCGGGGAAAATAACGCTCAGGGTTAAGACAATTAAGCGTTTTAAGGTTTTTAATTAATATCTTTTTAACTAATTAGAATATCGGAATGAAAAATAGTTTACGTCCTATTCTCAGACCTACTGAATATACGCACAAAATTTCATAAGAGTCGGCCTCACCGTTTCGGAGGAGTTTGGTTACAAACACTGTGACACGAGAATTTTATATATTAGATAATTTAATTGCCTATTGTCATCCAAAATAATCGTGTATATAAAATTTCGGCTGATTTGAGCTCTTTAAAATGCATTTTATTGATTAAAAATTTGAACCAGATATATGATAGGAAATTGTGAACTAATTGTAGGAATTGAAAAAAAAATATCGTAAAAAAATTTCAAGTTTCTTGTTAAAGTCGCGCTTTTAAGCAACAAGAGGGCTATTGGTGATGCAAACCTCGTTATTTTAAACATCGGTCGAGTGACTAACGGGAAAAAATTGAGCTTCGACCCATTGAGCCTCTACACAGCGTCGGCACCAGGACTAGAACCCACGACACTCCGGCCACGTCTGCATGAACCACAATTAATAGGCTGCAGCGGCCACATAAAATTTTTGTAATATCTTGAAGTAACTGAAAGAGAGAGAAATTGCGTTAAATGCATCGATTAGCCTTTAAAAAGTACTGTCACCGACATCAATTAGGAAAGAGAAAAAGAAAGGGAAGTTTAACAGATCGTTTTTGGTAACTGAATGGCATTTTTTATTTCCTTTTGTTTTCTAAGAGATAAAGAGAAGACGGAGAGAGCATAAAAATCGCATTTGGGAAGCAGTTAAAGAGCAACACCCATTCACAGCAGTTATTCATAAATCTTTGAAATGCCTCTTAAAGGGTTTATTTGGGAGGGTAAAATGCGATCTCCCGGGAGGATAAAACTCCCAACCAGATACAAACAGACTTTTTGCGACGAGAAGATCTCGCTCTTCGATTCCGGGAAATAAAGTGCCCTTCCCAATTCGATTTCCGCAATTTTTTTTTTTTAATGTCAGAGCTCCGTGTGATGGTGCTGCAGTATTTTGTGCCTTCCGAAGTTATTTTTCTTTCATTTTCTTTCTGCTGACGCTTTTTGTTAACTCTTGATCAATCTGTGTTATACTTCTTGCTGGTTTCGAAAATATTTTTATTCACCCATAGGCTCTCGTTTTAGCTATTGTACCCGACTGCATTTCAAATGCCTCTTCTCACCAATAATGAAACTAATTTTCAAAAATTTGTTCAAGCACAGGATAAATTTCTCGCAAAGGATCCAAGTAAAGCTCACATAAAGATTAAGCCATTTTTTATTGCGTTATAGTAATTTACACGTCATCAGAAGCTCAAGGGAGAACTAAAACTAAATCCTATTAAGAATTTTCCGACGGTCGTACACAGCTGCCCTTTTGATTAGGACCTGTGTGAGCAGAGAATTCCTTTTATATTTATTCTTTTTTATTTCATTTTATTACTTTTATTGTCCAATTGCTGTAGATCTTCACTCTAAAAACATGGCAAAAATCTTCGTAAGCCTGGGGTTTCTTTGCGCCTCGCGCGAGCATTCCCGGGTTAAAAGTTTATTCAATATAAAAATATGGATGTTAGTTGTAAAAATGAACTGTGTAAAACGTTTTTCATTATGCTTTATATCTTTCAGAATATTCATAAAAAATAATCCTTCAATTATCTGGCCTTTTTTAAATATCATAAAACTCTTTCACGTGGAATAAAGCGCAACAGAAATACATTTACAACTTCCCTAAATGACAATGATGGATTTTTTATCTTCCTACAATGTTTCTCTTCGTCTGGGTTTTGTTTTTTCTCTGAAAGAGTAGTATTTCAGATTTAAAAAGAAAACGTAATAAAAAATCCTCTAATTGTGATTACAGCAAATCGAACAAAATGTTTTTTATTTGGTTATAAGATCAAAGATAGAGCTTGTAGTGGAGATTACGTAATATATCCAGATTTTACATATATAAATTATATCAGTGTAAATGCGTATTTTTTAACACGCTTTTATAAGTTTCACTTGTATGTAACGGAATCTTTGAACTTGATTTTTACCCACTTTAAAAGGTCAGATTAATTCGAAATTTTGCACATTTGTCAAGGACAGATGACAATACAATAATTTCATAATTTTATTCTATTGTCCTGATCAGGATATCAGGAATAACGATTTTCAGATTTGGCGACTAATTCATTATACGATTTCCAGGTTTGGCGACTAATTCCATATACCATTTCAAGATTTGGTGACTTATTCAAGATCTCATATCTAGATTTGGTGACTAAAAGATTAAGTCACAACCCTAAAAAGACGAAAAATACGCGTCAGCAATTCCTTACTATAATATAAACAATGGTCTAGTTTTTTTCTGAAAATGGAAATAAAAAAAAGACTTGTGCATGTAAACTCTGTTTTTCTAAATTCTCTTGTCCTATTTGAGGCATAAGACATCATTCATTGCTTCATTTTACTAAAACATAGCTGAGAATTGAATCAGAAGTCACCGGATAAATGTAAGTTTCGCAGAGAATATTGAGCTCTTTTTAGTGAAAAATGTCCTTGACTTAACATCTTCTTTGGTATTTCACAGTTCTACCAGATTTCCTTCAGTAGGCTTACCCTACATTTTGCAAATCAGGCCGACGCACTCATAGGATGCCAATGGGTATTCAAGATTTAAAAAAATAACACATTTAAGATTAATTTATCAATGAATAAATGGCAGTTTAAAAAGCTAAAAATACATATTTTTAATATAGATCGAACTAAAAAAGAAAAATAAATGATAATTTTTAAAGAAAACTAAAAAACACGCTTTTACAGTGAATCGAACTAAAAGTAAAAAAATAATTCTTAATATAAGAGTAAAATGATTAACGAGAAAATTAATGTCAGTGGAGTAAGCGCACGGGTGCTTTGAAAAACATTTTTACACTAACTCGGGATTTAGGAATAGAACTAATAAGAAATTATAACATTTGATATCGAGCACCCCATGTTTTCACCTCAATGATATTAATTTCCTCGTTAATTATTTTATTCTTATACTAAGAATTATTTTCTTACTTTTAGTTTTTTAGAATTTTTTTAAAACTATTATTATGTCAGAAAATATTTTGTTTTAATTCGTTCCAGTAAATTAATTTTTTGGAACTTTTATTTTCAATACGCTCACACCCCCCTTGTAGGTTTACTACGCCCCACAGGGGGGGGAGCGCACCCTACAGTTTGAGAAGCGCCGATATAGAATTAAGAAGTAGATTTATTACTTCTGTGAAAAGGGGATGAATTGTTTCAAGAGAAATTTTATCATGGCCTGGTCTGCTATACTTTTGATGAGCTAAGTTACGACAATTTCTCATATAGGATATCAGATTAGGATTGCCCGTCTCAAAATACACCAGCGACATATAAGGATAATTAATTTCGCACTCCCTTAAGGTAAGTCCCAGTCAGGGTGTGTCTAACGTACGGTTATTCGGCATTATCCGGCAAAATTGCAAAAAATTCTCACATAGGATATCAGATTAGAATCTCCCGTCTCAAAATATACCAGGGACCAAGTTTTCGCACTCCAAGGCTTTTAAGGTAAGTCCCTGTCAGGGTGTGTCTAAAATACGATCATCCGACATTATCCGGCCAAGTTGCGACTATTTCTTACATAGGATATCAGATTAGGATCGCCCGTCTCAAAATACACCAGGGGCCAAGTTTTCGCGCTCCAAGACTTTTAAGGGTGTCTGTCAGGTGTGTCTAAATACCCTGTCAGGGTGTGTCTAAAATACGGTCGTCTGGCATTATCAGGCAAAGTTACGGGTATTATTGGAATTCAATTCAAAATTCGGATTTCATGCCCTAAAATACACCAGTCACAAATTTTTCATGCACATTGGTGAACAAAATCCGCTTCCGCAGACACACATGCACTCCGATATTTTGCAAATTTTCCACTTTCCCGGATTCTACGCATTTCCGGCAATAAAAAAAAATAATGACGTCACAAATTTGTATAAAAACTATCCTGTCTTTTAAATTGAACGAAATGACACACAATATGCAAATTTATGTTAGGATCGGTAGTTTCGGGGTCCATCGCGGACAAACACTGTGACACAGGATTTTTATATATAAAGATATAAGGATAATTAAATTAGACCTAAAAAATTAAGTTCCCTATGCACTTAACTTTTATTTTCTGGTACAGATTCAAATCTTAAATTAAGCACCCCCATTATTTCTCCGAATAAATGACCCAAAAAGAAAACTTCTAACTCCATATTATTGTTTTTAAAACCTTATATGTCATGCTTAAATTTCAAGTATAGCTCCTCACTAAGAAGGGTACTTAGAACATCTGGACATAAGTGGTAAAGTCACTTAGTCTTCACTCGGCATCCGTTTCCTCTCAGTGTAAGTTCTGTCGATATATATAGGTTTCTAACTATTTTGTGTTTATTTATGAATTATATATATATATAAATATACGTATATGAACTGTAGGATCAATGAATTCGGTCATTTAAAATTTCAGACAAAATCAATGTGGATACATTTCGAAATAATGAACAATTCAATAAGTTTTAAAAATAGTAACAATTAACTCAACTTATTGAGAACATCCGATTAAATACATTAGTATTTATTTTAATAGATCCAAATCCATGACTGTTAATTTGATAGAAAAATTCATATTTATTTTATAATCTTGTTCCACTGAAGATTGTCCCGATTCAGAGAATAAAATAAACTTCACTCTCTTAGCAAAAAATATTTTCGTAACATTTACAACGCCATATTTTCTCTTTGTACACATGAGCTGAACACAGACTCGTTTTTCACCTCAAGACAAACTTTAAGCAATTTTGTGTGTGTGTGTGTGATTTAAGAATCCTTTGTTAATAATCTTGTCGAAAATGTTTGTTTTAACCCTTACTCCTGAATTTACTGTGTGATTATCTCAAAATATATTAGTAATTTCGTGAACTTTATTGCAATGCATACATAATAAATTAGGTAACTTTTAACAGCTAAAATATTCGCATAAATGATAATAACTGGAAGAAACTAAAAAAACTTAATGGCGATTTTATTCATACTTTGAGATCTCCTCCCCTCCAAATGAGTATATAAGGTACTGAATAATGGTCTGTAAAGAAAAAAATTCTTGTGTTTTTTTTTTTTTTCAATTTTGCTCACGAAATAAGAAAAGAAAATCACTCCTCCAATTGAGCAACATTGTTCAGAAAAAACTCTATCTCTATGAAACTGTCAAGTAACTTCGACCTATCATGTAAATTCTTCTTTATTAAATTATTGACCACCCGTAAGATAAAAATACCTGGATGGAGAGTATCATCCACTGCAAATACAGAATTTTTATTTGGGTTCTATTTTATATGCGTAATATTACGTTACCCATTTTACTTTTTTTCTATTTATGTAAATGGGTTTGTGCTGTTCTGTCCCTTACTCAGAAGACTTCCAGAAATTTGGATACGTTAAAGTTGAATACGCACTATAAAGCAACACTATTGGCGATGGACCTCGCCATTTTGAACCTCGATTAAGTGACGAGGACGACACCAGAGCTGACATCCCCCTTAACTATCACTCCACACCAACGGGCCTCAACAGATTTAACGTGCATCAGCCCTACACCGTGAATCTTCAGTCGCACCAGGACCCCGATACGCCGGCCACGAGTTCGTAACCTTATGCACTTAGGTGTAGCAGCCCCAAATCTTTGTTTGCAATGCGACGTAATTTAATATTTGATGATCTGTTTGAGCCGGTGTCGACGAGTAGGAATTCGGTAGCGGCACATGTTTCTTCAAAACCATTTCTGAGCTCTTCTTGGTGCAACTGCATCTTCTCTAAACGCAGTACACATTTTTATGCAACCTTAAAACGCCAAGTTTAAATTTATAAAGGAAACACTCAATAGTAACCACGTACAGCCGATTCTACTTTTACACGAGTTACTTTTACTCGATTTTGATTCAGCACGAATTTAAAAACTTCTCTTTTCACTTGACTTATTTTTATTTAATTATGTTAGAAAATATTTATTTTTATTGTGTTATAAAACTATTATTTTATTAAAAATATGTTTAACTTCAGGAAAAAATATAGGTGTAAAAATTAGGAATTATATTAAGAGATAGATGTGTCACCAAGCGATTCAATCGGATCTTGATTGAAACTCCTGATTCTGCGATGCGTATGTATAATCACAGGTCTTTCAAATATAAAATTATTGTAATCAGTTTTATTTTTAAAAACGAGTTACTAACAACAATTTTGGTTTAATCAGCATTGTTAAAAAAATATTAAGAAAGATTCTTCCTACCTATGAAGTAAATATAAATTTAATTTAGATGACATTGAAAAATATGTATTCCAAAGTACATGCTAAATCAGGAAAAAATGCGTACAATAATTTTTAAGTTTTTAATTCTATTTTAAGACGATTGATTTTTCAAAATTAAAATGCCTTTTAGTATAATAAAATTTAAGCATTACCTCTCCTGGTGTTGTAAAAAACGGACCAAAATGGTTATAAGAAAAATAAGTGTAATTAACTTGAAACCTTTTTTGGGATATGCAAATATTTAAGAATACGAAAACTTTTTTTTAAAAAATGCCTGGATAAGACGGGGAAAAAACACTTCCCAACTTTTTTGCAGGAGTTAAAATTTGAAAGGTTTTTTGCTCATATAAGGATCATTTAAAAAAGCAATTATCTATAGAAAAAGTTTTACGGCATGAATAGTTTTTAATCTCCAAAGAAAGTTCATTTACGGATATAGAGAATTATTAAAATGTATGATTATGAGAGAGAAAAATGAAAAAATTACTATTCTTAATCGAGAAATTTGTCCAGCCTAGTGGAATCGTGCTACGACATTTTCCCAACTATTTATTACGAAATGAAACGATTGAAATGCATAAGAAACTTAGAAAATTAGCTTCGAAGTCCTGGCGGTTATTTCCGTTATTAATGTGCCATCATTTCACCTTTAGAATGGCTCTTCTCGCATTTCCATTCACCTGTGATCTGTAAACTAATCAGTCAAGTAGGTTACCTTGATAAATCTATTGCGAAGTTTCATTGGTCTACAATGATTTTTTTATTGGTTTGGGGACTTTTTTTTTCATCGATATATAAAAGAAAATGTTAAATAGATTAAAATAAAACAATTATTGTCTTGGAAAAAAGACTTCTTTTAAAACAAAATTAAATATTTCAAAGATATGTAACAAAAATTAGTAGAAGAACGAACCTTTAATAAATCGGACAAAATGACAAATGAACAAATGAACAACAAAAAGAATTGAAATTCACTTTATTTCAAATCTGTTCGACAATTAGTTAAATTGGCTAGAAATTAAAAATTCCTCTTTAATGACGCTAAAATAAGAATTCCAACAAACCTAAAGATTGTCATAACTTTTTTTTGTTCGATTTTCGTTAATTGAATCGCATCTAGTCCCCTTAAAAAATGTATCATTAATTATATATTTATTTCTTTATTTCTTTATTCAAATTTTCACAAAAATTACATAGGCTATAATATTTAAGAGATTTAAAATACTGTTACAAAATAAGAAACTGAAATTAAATTTTTATATTTATAGCTAACAGAAAAAAAGTTATTTCTTGAAATCTCTAATGTTTCTTTGGTAAAAATATCAAACAGTTAATTTTGAATTCATCTGGTAAGGTCCATATAGAATGAAATACGATAATTAGGATTGAAACATTGTCTTTCGTCGGATTTCAAATTTTTAGTAACTACTCCCTGGTATTTTTATGGTTTATTAGTCACTTTGTATTATTCAATTTTTAAAAAAATACGAAGCCTTATATGTTTAAGGTTTAAAAAATAAGTTTACCTCTTAAATTTGAGTCTGGGTTTATCTTTTTGTGTTCAAAACTTTACTTTAAAAAAAGCATTGAGTAAATACCGAAAATAATGGTGGTGGGGGTAATCAACGCATTTTAAAATACACACACAGTCTAGAAATTAATTAGATTTAAAGGGGTATTGCACTGGGTTATGAGGACAAACCAGCAATGAGCACTTTTTTTTCCTTCGTGGCCTTTTCAATTTATGCGCGTATTTTAACTGGTTTTGTTTTTCTACGTTGTCATTTCATAGAATCTGCATAATTTATTATTCGCTCATTTTGAAGCTCGTAAAAATTACTATAAACTAAAAGATAAAACCGTTTCGTAAGAAAGTATTTAAAGATTAATTCCCATAAGAAAGTTAATGATTGATTACAATGTCTAACACTGAATAGAATGATAATTATTCACTAGCCTGCATGCTTAACTTGATAGATATGAGAATGATTCGAAAAGTAATACTTGATGTTTAATAGACAATAACATTGTATCAAATAAAGGCTCTGTAAAACAGTGGTAATGAATCCATGGCATGCTTTCCATTCAGCTCAAAACTAATAAAAAGTATGATTAGAATAATCTATACTTCTCATAAAAAAATTAAGGGAGCACATGCACTTAACGAAATGACATAAACATTCAAACAAACCATCCATAATCTAAAATGTAGCAGAAAACAGAGGACAACTTTATATGCAAATCAGTGTTCACGACGTCTAAAACCTGAAAAAGGATACAAGTGCAGAAATCGTGATTTCGCAAAAAGGTTTTTTTTTTTTTTTTTTTTGCTCTGTGGAGAAAAATTCTTCCTTTCGTCTGATGTTTTGGAAAAAAAGTGACTAGAAAATGTCACGACAACGTGATCTACCAGAATCCATAACTCGGCGTGTTGTTGAGAGACTGGAATAGGGGCAAAAACAAAGAACTGTAGCGGACGCTGTTGGGGTGGCAAGAAATGTCATTGCAAGACTGGAATCCATTTCAAGAAACAGGACATGTTGTCGTCATCAAGGACAAGGTCATCCGCGTGCTACTACGGAAAATAAAGAAGAAAAAATGCCGTTAACGGCTCGTCGAAACAGAACAGTCAATATGAAGCAGATTTAAATAGAGTTTCTTTTCTCAACTGGAAGAGAAATTTCAAGCCAAACAATCCGAAATAGGCTTCATGCGAGTAGTCTGTATGCATGAAGGTCATTGGTGGGTATTCCGTTGTTACCAAGACACCAAGCGGCACGAAGGAAGTGGGCTGCTGAACATCAAAGTTATTGGAGTCAAGTGCTGTTTACGGATAAGTCTCGTTTCAGTTTAGTTTGGGGCACCAGACATGTATTGCTATGGCAAGAAAGGGGCACTCGAAATAATCATATGTTCATTCAAGAAAGATCACATTACAGACGAGGTTGCTTGATGGTATGGACTGGAATCAGAATAGGCAAAAGTACTGACCTTCAAATAATTCGGAATGGCGATCTGACGGCTCAAAGGTATGTTGACAGGATCCTAAGACATGTCGAACCTTACACTGCAGCCATTGGGGATTCCTTTCTTTTAATGCAGGATAATGCCAGATCTTATACAGCTCGTGTTGAGGAGAGCTTTCTTGAAGCTGAAATAATACAGCATATGGATTGGCCAGCATGCTCTCTTGATCTTAGTCCGATGGAACCTGTTTGGGATACACTCAGATGACGTGTTGCTGCAAGACTAAGGCCTCGTGTTACTGTCCAAGACTTTCAGATCTCACTTCATCAAGAGTGGAATAGTATTCCTCAAAATCTTTCAGTATCCCTCCCCGCACAGTTTGGAACGGGGCAGACACCATATTAAAATTCATGTATCATTTCCAAACAATCAGGGTTTTTTTGTCATTTTAATATAACCAATTGTTGCCCTGAAGTATCATTTTGAGTTCTTTATGACATTTCAAAGAATTAAAAGCTTCCCTACATTTTTTTGCTTCTTTTTGTCTGTATTGAGTTTTGTTACACCAGTGCTCTCCATTTTATGCCTATGCATGGTTATCGTGCAACGGTTGCTTCACTTTTCCCCTAATTCTTTCAGCAGTGTATAAATAATTTCAATCTGTGAAGTCTATGAAATATTGATATTTCTTTAATTGCCATATTTTCTTGCTTTGCTACCTTTCCTACCTGCTTTTACTAATGAGACCTTTTCAGAAAATGCAAAATATGGGTCACAACCTATAAGGCTTTAAAAATCATCAATAATATAAATAATTTCATGAAAAAAGAAATTCATATGTTTTATTTTTCATGTAGCTGGGAATATTATTATTCATTTTTTTATGCGGATTTCAATTTCCTGCATCAGGTCTCAATAATTCGAAAATTTGTTGGACTCTTTCTTAGTATTTTATTCCTCATACTTATTCAGCTATTTCAACGACAAAATTTCTGGACAATTTCTGAAACTTCTGGGGAAAATTTTAAATTTTCTGCTAGTAAAGACTTTTAGAGCTGTGACTGATTTAGACTATTTATGTTGCATTTACAAGAAACACTGTAACGATCCATGGATGCTTAAGTACATCCCAATCTCCTTATTTCTCTACCATGCCGTGGGAGGAACTTTGAATTCCGATTAATTTAATGAGCATCGTCCAATCTGCACGGTTTTAATTAAAGTAGGGCTTGAACCAGACACCACTGAAAAAATTCCATCTATTCAATGACCACTCAGCTGCCGCGGCCAGTTTCAGAACTTCTTCTGATTCTGAGGCTGAAGATTTTATAAAATGACAAGTATTATGTTGTTGCAGTAATAAATGAGACAGTTTTACCGTTATTATAATCTTAGAATTAAGAAATTAAAAAGAAAGTATTTTTGACCTTTACATTGAAGTGGCGCATATCTGGAGGACAGAACCCACGACCTTCGGTTCCGTAAGCACGTAACATACCACTAGATAAAAGTGATTACCCTTCTCCGGAGGCTGTTACTCGCTTATGTAGATACCACCACTACAATACTCCCCCCCCCGCCCCCAGTGAGTCGGTGGAGTTACGGCGAGCGTGCGAGTTGTAGCTGTTAATTGGAGGAGCTGCGTCTAGTGAGTCTGACGACTTTGGAAGTATTTTTAAAAATTGCGGCACCCATTGTTTGATCCTATCATGGCAAAGCGAACTGAGTAAATGAAAGCAATTGCAAATTACTCTTCTATAATTTTGGGGGGGGGGATTCTGTTTTTGTTTATTCAAATATTATTTCATCTATTTCCGATTGGTGAAGTAGGAACAGCAAGACTGTTTTCGTTGAAAAAGAACAACTCCGCAAACACAGTGCTATCCAACGTACAAAAAATGATATAAATAAAATTCTGTAATTTAGTCCCATTTAATAATCGGAAAAGAAACGAAATATTTATTTATATTTTCATTCAAGTCCAAAACGCTTTGTGATACCGGATACCTTATCAAGAAGTATTTTTATCGAATAAAGAAAAATGTTAATTACGCGAAATTAACTATGTAAATGTAAGCGTCATTAAGAAAATTATATAAAACAATTCTAGATTGCCCCAATTAACTGATTATCTCGTCTTCCGTTCAATAGAAGCGTTTCGAAATTATTGTCGAAGAGTGGAAGGCTTGTTAAAACTTATTTTTTTTCCTTCCATGTATTGCAACAAGTATCCTCCTGGACTTATTATTTATTTTATTATGTAATAAGATCAGTCTATGTGAAAACACAAGAGCGCTTTTTTTTTCTAAAAAAATTCCATTGAGGATTCCTAAAAAAAAATACAATTCGTAAAAAAAAAGTTTATTTCGTTAAATTTAATGCACATGGAATGCTAAATAATTAAAAACATCGAATCACGTAATTGTCAAACAATCTGATCGGATAGTTTGGAATTCTAATGTTTAAATATGGAGTAGGGGAATATAACTGGATTTTTTTAAATGCTTCCTTCAGAGGGATGAAGTGGATAGGAGAGAACCGTTCACTGAACTGAAATGAGTTTTGTCCCAACAATGACTTCGGACAAAAAATATCTCCATTCAAATTATTTTAATGGAACATTAAGACACGGATGGGTTTCATTGGATGAGGAAGACTTGATTTTCATTCTTTCTATCGCAGGAACTAATTATCAGATTTGAATCAAATTTTTAAAATGTATTATTTAAGGAAACTATGCCCATTGATGCAAATAAATTATACGCATAAAGGAGCCATTTCAATGTACATATTAATTTTTTTTCATTTATGCTTAATTAACATCTGGATTTAGTTTCCGTTTTGCATCATTAACACCGATATTATTTTAGTTTACTAGGTTAAAAAAAATAAAACTGTAAAGGAAATCGCGTATGCTTCTTACCTAAACAAACAATAGAGTTCAAATACTTCGAGTGCAAGTTAATTCTTTTAACTGAAAATACATGTACAATATTATTCCTCTTTTCTCGTTTTATTCCTCTCAATATTATTCCTTCTACAGGTACAATATTATTCCTGATGGAGGAATGGCTCAGTACTGGAAAAGGGGTCTTCACAGATGTTGTAGCGATGCCCTCGAAAATTGTAGTTGCTGCATTTTAACTATGCCATAGGGTCTTCCCTTCAATTATTTTCGTCACAAAAATAAACCAAGATTTCTTTTCTTTTCGTTGCTTGTCTGAAATCATCCATTAACGAAAAGGTACCGAATCGGCCGAGTCGTCTTAATCATGGACTCGGTGATAAGTTCGAACCCAGTGCGTTTGAAGATTCAACGAGTCAGAGCACTGGTGCAGGTTGAATCTATTCGGGCTCGTCGCCAATAGCCTCCATCTTGCTTTACAGTATGACGTTTATAAACACTCTCCTGCCTACTATAAAAGAGTTCATTTACGTATTAAACGACCATCATGCCACTTTTATCACTTTCCTGAATGTTTTAATAACCCGTTTTGAATCGAAAAATTAATGTTTATGTATACTGAATTAGACAAAGAAACCATTTCGTACACAATTTGTAACCATAAACTGTATTGATGAATTTAAGTCTGATATACTATTGAGTGATATTTCAAGTTATCCGTAATATTTCTACAGAATGTTTCATAGTAAATTAGTGTTGTCAACTACAGCATGACTTACGAGTAAATAAGGCTGAAAGATCTCCTAGAAACAGGACTTGGTAAATCGTTAGTAGATCATCCTTCAAAAAGATGAGTTCTGTTTCCAAACGCTGTTCTGAATCGGTGGGGAAAAAATTCGTAAAATAAGGAAAACAATTTGAAATTATAAATATATATCTTTAAAAAACGTTATGAAAAATGCGTCACACAGGTGGATTGCTCATTGTATATTTTTTAAAATAAATTACTTATCACTCACAGAGAGTTATTAGAAAAGGACCTTTTTATTGTGTACCACGATCAAACGAAGAGAGCAACAACTGAGGTAAGCGCTCCAAATATTTACACAGTGTGAAATCACTCCGAGAAAACAATGCATAATGGACCCTAAATAAAATCACAAGATTCGATTGAAATAACCCTGCCCACAAGATCGCAACCAAGACCACTCGGCTACTAGTTGAATGAATATAATGCATTAAAAAATGATACTCTTTTAACACTTGGATTCCATTTGTACCAACACTTGACACGTATTTTTTCCGATAAAGATTCCAAAATAATATCAAGCATTCTTCTGCTGTTTTCTTATGTTTCTTCGCGGTTGAACGATTTTCATTCCAAAAGGAGAGTGACAAAAATGTGACCATTTTTCTCGAGTGTGAGTATTGATCAATTTTGTTATTTTATTTCTCGTCGACTTAAAAAGAAAATTTTAACTTAACATTTCATGTTTTTAAAGGCAAAAAACTTAACCACTGTGTCGTTAAAGATAAAAAGAATTCGTACCTCCTTGGATGGATGATCTTTTTGTCAGCTCCTACCTCAATAGAAACAGATACAGGCAGTTAAGGTCCACAGAAACTCTCTAAATTTAATTCTAGAAATATCTTTTAAAAGATTCAGAGTATAAAAGACTTTTAATCATAATATTCAAGGAAAGACATATTTTCACTGTCTTTCACTTTTCTCTAGTCCAGCAGTCATTATGTAATCAATACCACTTGTCCATAAAAACAATTCAAAACTTGAACCAATTTTTCAGTTAAAATGCTTCACTGCCATTACTTAATTTGTCTCTTTTCAAACATTCATTTTTGTTTCAAACAATGTCTTTAATATCTCGCATATTTTAAACTGTGTTTAAAAGTAAAACTAGAAATGTTAATTACAAAAAAAAATTTTTAGAATTTCATATATGCGTATGTTGATAATATATGTATCCGTAACATACTATACAACGTCCCGGATGTACATTTAAACGAAGATAAATTTAAGCAAAGAAAAATCAAATAATATTTTGATAGAACTTATTTATATATTTTGAAGGTTGAAAGCCTTTTCAAAAGTAAAGATTTCAATAGATTCCTTTAAATAACCATCCACTTAAATAATTTTTTTAAATAAAAACGTAAGAGACGACGTCTATATCTATCTATATATTTTTTAATATAAAAATTTCATCTAAAAAAACTGTAATTAATAAATAACTGTCTTAACGTAGTTTGGATACATTTTTTGCCTTGACATTCAATATCTACGTTTCAGTCGCTTGTGAAGGAAGAAAAACGAGAATAGTTTTACAAATTTTGTCATTCTTTCGAAACAGTGAAGAATCTCTAAGAAATTGTTTAATTATCTTAAAACTTGCATGTAAACTCTTTAATACCTAATAAGAAAAAAAGTAAACTTTTAATGCCTGTGAATGCAAACTTTTCTCCTCCGTATCAGTCAGTCATTGTAAGAAAATAGGTAACAATTGTGGAAGGCTCATCTTTTCTCGATGTCAACATTCTCGATTATATCAATAATATACAAACAAAAATGCCGTTACAACGTTGTCAAAGTCTTTAAAGGCAACTGTATCATTTCGAACGTGGATGGGATATTTGAACCTTATGGTGACCTATAGCCCCCCCCCCTTACATTAATACCTTCCTGTCTATCTAAAAAACCCGGCTAGATGTGTTGGAGGAACTAAATGATCGGAAGGCATTATTCCAATTCAAACATTTATTGATTCGTATCAGATATCATGAACAGACACAACACAATTCTAATTAAGGTAAAGAAACAAGAGTAGAGTGTAAAAGTGAGATATCAATACAAGCGGATAATAATACAGAATTTCAACTGAATCTAAGACAGCTTAAACGCGCACAATTAAAACTACGCCTCACACTAATAATCAGAATTTACTTAACCAAAATCACAGTACCTGGTACTTTAATACTCCCGGGTCTTCACGGATACTTTCAAGCACTCGAATTACACTGGTGTCCAAAAATTAAGCATAAATCGTAAAATGCAAAAAACATGGTGTAAATATTCGTAAAATTATTCTTGCGGATATTAAATGGTTGAAGAAGAAACATTGGGTTTATGCAAAACTTTTCAGTCGACTACGTCCTGCGCGAAACAACGGGGCATGTCAAAACGCGGAGAACCCGATTTACGCAGCATAGGCAGTTCAGATAAGTTTCGTGCTACAGCTGTGCGAAGGAACGTTGTTAACCATCAAACAAGGTGAATGATGGCACAAAGATACCAATTGGACATGTTTACGAAAGGAAGAATCGTTGGAATGCTGGAATCCTTACGATCACAAACCGAAGTGTCTCGAATTCTGAATGTGGACCAGTCTGTGATCTCAAGACTGTGGCAGAGGTTTCAAAGAACGGGAGATGTTACCCGACAACCAGTATCAGGTCGACCAAGAGTCACAACCCCTCGGCAAGAACGATATCTGGTAATAAGTGCTCGACGTCAGAGGGGCAGTACTGCCAGAGAACTGGGTTCGGCGCTCACAGTCGCCACAGGAATACGAATTTCGAGACAAACTGTTTACAGGAGACTCAATCATGCTGGCCTGTATGCCAGGAGACCAGCAGTTTGCATTCCCCTCACGTCTGCGCATAAACGCGCTCGTTTGAACTGGAGTTCGAAACATCAACATTAGAGTGTGGGAGGGTGAGCCAATGTGATGTTCAGTGACGAGTCCCGGTTTAGTCTGAGTAGTGATTCTCGGCGGGTAACCATATAGAGAGAACGTGGAACACGTTTTGAACCAAGAAACATAACAGAAACACATCATTTCCCATCAAGGGGAGTAATGGTATGGGCAGGCATCATGATGGACGTCGCACAGACCTCCATTTCTTTGACAAGGTGTCTGTGACTGCTCAAAGATACATAGAGGAAGTTCTTGAGTCTTATGTTCGCTTGTTTCGAGGTGCTGTCGGTCCTGACTTCATATTCATGGATGATAATGCGCCATGTCACCAAGCGGTGCTGATTGATGACTTCCTTGAAACGGAAAACATCCAGCGCATGCCGTGGCCTGCGAACTCCCCTGATTTAAATCCTATCAAGCAAGTATGGGATATGCTCGTGAGACAAATTGCAGCCCTTTCGCACCCACCAAGCTCCGTTACAGAACTGAAGAGAGCTCTCCAAGAAGCTTGGAACCGTTTGAGCCCACAACTCATTGATCATCTCATAGCAAGTATGGTAAATCGCTGTGCAGCATGCCTGGATGTTAGAGGTGACCACACGCCTTATTAAACTGCAGCATCAGTATTTTATTTAACGTTTTCTTTCACTTTTTCTTTAAAGTGTGAATCCTTGCTATGCTCAGTTTTCTTTCAAACTGCTACTTTGGATAATAAAATTAATTATTATCATTCTTTTGATTTGCTTCCTTATTTTATAACCATTTTGCACTCACATATCACGTTTCCCGTCATTCTGATTTACATTTCCTTCTTTATTCACATAATTATCAATTATGCTTAACTTTTGGACACCAATGTAGCTGGATGAATTGACGGGGACTCCACACTCCGTAATAGTGAATTTCAATACTTTTAATCCGCTTCTCTTAGCGCACATCAGAACGTATCAAGCTCAACTTGTCAACAACTACGTGTCGACCTCTCGATCTCTTCACTTTTCTTTAATTCACCTAACTTCTCACTTTATCTTACTTAGCTCTCTTCAACTCGCGAAAACCAAATTTATATAATATTCCTTATTTACATAAATCCCGCTTGGATCTCGATGAAGGTTGGTTGAAATAAATAATTTGATTTAAAGATAAAAAGAAGAGGTTAGTGGAAAACCGTATAGATCTGTCACAACCTGACTGGTCATAATGATCAATAGGACATTGCTGTGCAAGGGGTAGTAATGGTTGCTGCAAGGGACTTACTATCAAAGTGAATGAGAGTTTTAATTGCGTCGCATTATAAAGGAACACGAGAGGGTTTTTACTGACGGACCTCGTAGTTTTGAGCTTCACTCAAGTGACGAGGACGACATCTGAGCTATCACCCCCTCTCCTAACTATCACATCACACCAACGGGAGGACATTGAGCCTCAACAGATTTAACGCGCATTGGTTCCATCGACACTGAGGGTCTTCAGTGGCTCTTGGACTCGAACGCGCGACATTCCGGTCACGATTCATGATTTCCGGGCTACAGTAACTGCGACTCAAGGAATTAGATATTCCTGACCGATGAAGAGAAGATTGATTACTAACGACACATTTCAAATCTTCAAAAAAAACGGGTGGTGGCAACGGATCTCGTAATATTGAACTCCTATCAATTAATAAGGATGTTTTCGTACTGGCATTTCACTCTTCTCCTTCGTGCCAACTTGAGGACTGAGCTTTCGTAAATTTAACGTGACTCAGCCCTTCTACAGGGCAATGGCACGGGGTAGATACGTGCCACACGGACCATGGTTATTCGATTAAAACGTTCGGATGAGGAGTAGGAAAAAAATGCTCTTACTTCATAAGGTGGGTCAAAAACTCCTTTTTCTTTAAAAAAAATTATGAACAATTAATATACAAATACTTATTTATGCCATTAAGTTTATTTCATAAAATAAAATATTATTTAACTTACCTCTTTTTTTTTTTTTTTTTTTTTTTTTTTTTTTGCTATTCTTATTTTTTTTTTTTATTTACGAAGATGCAAATGAGAGATTTATCGAAACTATATCACGGAAAACAGTTCAAACTTGATGCGATTCATCGTTCTTTTTAAAAACTAATCAAAACACAATACGTTTTTTATCCTAATTTAGCGAAATATCTTACATTTCATAATGTTCGAATCTATCTCATGCTGATATCAATCTCTTTGATGTGCAATATTATTTGTATCTCAAATGATTTTAGTAGCTATAAATACTCTTCTTAAAATGAATTGAATTGGAATCAGTGTGTCCTACTTATATGTCCTTTGATATCTGTCTTAAGGAGAACAGTTGTACTCCGTCAAAAAATGTTTGTGTTACGTCTGCTTAGATGGAAATCCCATTCGCTTCTTTCTAATACATTGGTGACCCTAAGAAGATCCTCCTCTGCCGCCCAACTCCTTCTTTCATCGCACCATTGGCGGCGGAGACGTCTGTGGTTCTGCGTCAAGGGTAGACCAAGCAATGGACGTCTTGCGGACAGACCACTCTGCTGTAAACGGCGTCGAATGGTACGCGCAGACACTGAAGGATGCGTTACAGACTCAATGTACTGTGCTATGGTTCGTGATGTGACTGACCGATCCGTCACTCTCATGCGCACAGTTTGCCTGTTCTCACGTGAAGAGGTGCACTGAGGTGGATGCGATCGACCACGTTGGTCCGTCGTACCCTCCTGCATCCAACGATCACATATCCGCATTACAGGTGCTTGGTTTCGTCCAACACGACTACCGATTTCTCTGAAAGATAATCCACAAGCTCGGTAGGCCACTATCCTTCCTCTGTCGAACTCGGATACTTGATCAAAAGCTGATCGCAGTTTTCTACGAGACATAACTCATCGTTTTTTGAAAAAACCACAAGAAAAACACAATTGCCGAGCTTGAAATAGTCGAAATCTCCAAGCCTTAAATAGCGCTTTGAGGTGGCGCCACAGGCGTGCGTGATGTGTGTCTGCGCTGAAATTTTAATCATTTGCATATCTCACCTCCGCTAATGCATGTTGTAAATTTCATTTTATTTGCGTGCTTCCTTCAGGGTGTTGCATTTACGGTGACCAGCAGTGCATATATATATATATATATATATATATATATATATATATGGAAGAAATTTATATAAAATATAGAACATAACAGGAAATAAAAAATAAAAAATAAAAATTAAGATCAAATCTAATGAAATACAAATAAGAACCTAGCGAGTCAAAATGCAATTTCGGACTTAGGACCGAATAAGTGGGGTTAAACTAGTTTGAAGGCGCCAACCTTCCCCCTTTGCAACTCGGTAGGAAAGACCAAAATAAAATAAATAGAAATTTAAAGTATAAAAATTCTAAGTATAAAAAAATCCAAAGTATAAAAAATCCCATAGAAATATGAAAGAACAACTGACTACTATTAAGCAAAAAATTCTCCCAAAATGTTTAAGCAGAAAAATAACAAAAGAATTACCCAGTAAAAGGATTCTTCCAAAAAGATTTTAAAACTTCTGCTCACAGAGCTTATTCCAGGAGATCCAACACTCTTGAAACCGATGGAAAGCTTTTATATGTTGTGATAAAAATCTAAATTGCACTTAAACGCATCCTTTATACCAGCTTGTAAGGAAGACGCCAAGAAAGATTACATTCAAATTTGGTAGGATATTGTTCTAATTTTCAATCGTTAAAAAAATACTTTCTATTTATTCATTCAAAGTAGAAGTTGAATTTAAAAAAATTTATATTACTTGTTTAACTGATGCTTTTTACAAAGTTCTTTATGTAGTGTTAAAAAATGCTTCGTTTTTCTTTAATTATTGTTACGAATTTCATGTGATGAATGCTTAAAACATGTAAATAATTCATATCTGGATATGTAATATGTTTATATTACTTTCGGATGTACTTATTTTATGTTAAAATTGTAATTTTCGCAAGAAAAGCTGTTCCTTACATTAAAATGGCATTACATTACATTATTTTTGGCGAGCATCTTGGTGACTTGGTAGAGAACTGCCCTGCTCTTTGAGACTGGTAGAATAAAATCCTCGAACTCCAATCAACGGAACATTTTCTTTTAATAGGATTCTTCCAATTCTCAAACCGTATTAAAAGTAAAACCATGTTAAGAGAAATTTTTTAAATCCAAATTAAAGTAAGTAAAGAAAATGCCCTTTGAAGGACAAACATTGTCACATTAAAAGTATTTTTCTTGGAAAAGAACATGAGCGCATAAAAAACTAATTCTAGAAATTTTGTGAGGAGCACTTCACACAGCGCATTCGATTTTTTAAAGTATACATTCTTAAAGTTTTAAATTATTTAAAGAACTTTGAAGAAATTTTTTATAATCGATTATAAGAGTATTTAAAATAGCAATTTTAAGGTACAGTTTCGCAATCTTTTTTTGATAAAATGTAGAGTGAGTAATTTATTATTATATCTCTCTCCAATTATTATATCTTTAAAATATAGATGTTGGCACCTTTGCATATTTTAAATATTTTTTGAAGATTTTCCTTTGAATTTAAACTTGCGCTTACGGGTTTTATATGTCATCAAATATATAAATCTTTTTTTTTTTTCATAAATTATTCAGAATCCCTCAAATTTAGCGATGATATCTTTAAAGTGTATATTCAAATTAAAAGAGACCGAATTTTTATTTTAAAAAAATTCTTTGCATTCTAGGATCCAGAAATGTGTTTTACAGTTGAATGAAAAATAACGCGAAGTTAAAGAAAAAAAACTGTAATTTTTTTTTATTCGTTCATTTAAATTATTGAAAGTGAGAATTATTAAAGGGTGAGGATATATTGGATCAATATTTTCTTAGCTCAACTCAGTGGAGCAACAGCCCATGAGGAGCCTTCTGTGCCCATCTCAGTTTTCATGAGCTTGGGCACTGAGGTACACATAAGCAGATGTTCTAATAAGGTGGTCAGTTTGACGTCAAACTCCAGTATCTGGTTCCCAAGAAAGCTTGGTACTCATTTATCGACCCACGGAAGGGATGAACGGCTGAGTCGACCTTGCCCAGCCCGGGATTTGAACCCCGGACTTTGTGACATGAAAGCGCGATACGCTACCACTCAGCCATTGGGCTTTGTTTATTCTAAAAGTATAAATCAAATAAGTTGAAAATTCAACATTCACACACACACACACACAACTCATTCTACCCTAAAAACAAACACTTCGTTACAAATATTTTTAATTATCATATTTCGTAAGATTCTATGTTTCCAATTATTTAAATTCGATCAAATCATTGGTTTCATTATATAAAAATATACTTAAAATAATTAATTTTATTTTTCGGTTCCATTGTTTTGAAGGAAGTATCACAACTGCGCTTGGAAAATTTAAAGTCTAAACTGTAAACAAATGCTAAGAATTCGAAAACTATTTCTATACCAGACATCAAACTTTCTCAGAATTAACGAATTTTCTGTCACTCGGTTCGCAGTGAAATCCGTTAAAACTTTCTTCAGGATCATTCTTTCCCGTCACTTTATTTCCACTTGCTCTCATAAATTGCTTTGGTCAAAGATAAATTTCGCTATTTCAAAGGGAAAAAAAGAGTCCCCTCTCCCTCCAACTGCTAATTGCCTTTTCACACATTCTTCAGAAAATGAAAGAATAATAACAAGCCCAAGAAATTCTTTACTGACTTTTTTCTCTCTCTGCAACTTTTTCAATCTCTTCCTGTAACAAAAGGAGGAAAAAGAAATTAAAAGAAAAATCTCGGTGCAAATACTTTTTAAAGGAAAGACATCTTTTTCAGTTTCGTGTGATTTTCTTATTTACTGGGACAAGATTTTTGCACGCTTTGAATGCAGAGAGAAATTCTTGATTTTTAGAAGCTTTAGAAGAAAGAAAATGTTTTTAAAGGTTTCAAATGTTGGAGGGGTAGAGCAGGACACGTGGGAACAACTCTCCGGAATGAAACGGCAGAAAAATATTTGTCTAGAGAGATGGATGAAGAAAATGAACCATCTCCAAAAAAAAATGAATGTATAAAATTATGATTCGAAACGATAATGACTTTAAAGACGAAAAATTGCCTAGCTTTAATATTCTTTTAACTTTTTCCACCACACGATGGTAATAGGAAAACAAAAATTAGACAATCATAAATGCCCGCTCTAAACTACATTTTGAGGACAATATTTGTGTGGAAATCAATTATATTTGTGTATGAAAAACTAGAAAGAGTTGACCTTCATTCCTTTTATTTTTGTTGCATTTTAAACAATTTCATATTTATGTAAAAATAAATTGATGTACATGTGATAACCCACTATCTTTATCCACTAACGAAAAAGAATTTGAGCCCCCGGAAAAACAGCCTTTTCATTATTCCCTTTAGTCTTTAGTGGAAGCAAAAAAAAAAAACTGCGACACCCCTTCAACACAGCCAGCCACGAGCTCAAATACCACTTAAACAGGGTAACTCCCTCCAATCCAAAAGCCAATGCCTGGAATTCACTTGTGTTCTGTACGCAAACCCCATTGTCACACGGCATCCATCAGTGCAATATATAGTCCAGTCTGCTTGATATTTTACTAAAAGCGACATCGACAGTCCGTTTCATCCTTTCCTTGTTATCCAAAAACTTTGTCTTTTACATAAGACCCAGTTTTTCGAACCCCAACTGGCGCGGAACTGCATGAAATGATAACACGTGATGTGAATGAAGTTAATTGTACCATGTTAAGTAGAATGAGGAAGGAACTGGGCTACAGCATTGATGTATACCGAGGGACCAAGGGCTCACATACAGAACACCTGTAAAATATGAAGAATTGTTTTCTGTGTTCTGTCATCTGTTCTTTTTGTTGTATTCGTCTCAGTATTTGCGCCACAACACACCGAAACCTTGGATTGAATTATGAATAACCCTGTATTAGGGAAAAGAAGTCCATGTGCATTTCGATATTTTGTGGTTTGAGATATACTAAGCTATCAAGAGTTAAACGAGAATTATTGGCTTAGTAAGCTATAAATTGAGTGACTAGAATGAAACCCGAGCTGGTATTTTACTTAAGTTGCCCACCATTGGAGAACGTCAAAGTCCAGTTCCATCAAGAGTTATGCCCTCTCCTATTATTCCGCTTACTTCGTTGATAATTACCATGCAAAACCTCATTCTTGAAATGGAATAACATAAAAAAAATCTATGACAAAGAGGAATTAAGTTTCAACCAAATTAAGTGTAACACCGGCTTTCGTAAGCATAAAAGAGAAACCTAAAAGCAAAGTTTAACGTTTCCATCTGATAAAAATTAAAAATACAATCACACATATCATACTAAAGTGCGAATAAAATAAGAAAAACAAGATTTAACGAAAAAAAACCTTTTAGTCTTTTAAAGGGCACCTCTGAAATTAAATTTAGCGAATTACTGTGAGCCATGACAGTTTGAATCCAGTGATGTTTATAAAAGCTTCAAGAAATAAAAGAAAGAAACGAGTACTAAATAACGCGCTCTTCTCTTTTGATCTCGGCGACATATATCGATTCGTTCCTCAAATTTGAAAAAAAAAAAGACTTTAATTAAAGTTTTCTTTTCGGTTGAAAAAGGGAATAAGCAATACCAAAATTAAAATAAAACGTTCAAAGCAAACCAGCGCCCCAAAATTGTCAAAAACCTTTCTTTGGAAATCCAACATTTTAAAATAAAAAACTTCTTTCACAATAGGGAGAGGAGAAATGGAAACTCCACACATCTCTGTAAACAAAACAAAAAAATGCTCTAACGGTGTCTTCACGTTTCATAAAAGCCGATGTTACGTAACAGATTATTCTGACAGAATCTCTATGCTGTTTGACGTTAATCTTCTTTTCAACATACGGCAAAAGTCTAATACATTCCATGGATAGCAGTGGATGGGTATGTTAAATTTATAAAAATAAGTTTATAGTTTATGTTCATCAGTAGTTTTACATTTTTCCATATATATATATAGTAGTACTGCGGTTAACACTTTTTACTACCATGACTAGTTATCTTAGGTTTATAACTATTTTGTATATAATTTTGAGTTATATATATATATATCTTTATATATAAAAATTACGTGTCACAGTGTTTGTCCGCGAAGGACTTCGAAACTATTCAACCGATCATATATAATTTTACATACTGTGTGTCATTTCGTCCAACTTAAAACATGAGTTTTTTTTTTTATTTCAACTAATGAAGCCATATTTTTTTTATTGCCGGAAATGTAAAGAATCCGTAAAAAGGAAAAATTTGCAAAATGTCGCAATGCTCATGTGTTTGTGGAAGCAGATATTGTAAACCAAAATGCACGAAAAGTGAGTGTCCGAAGTATTTCGGGTAATGGAATCCGATTTTCGAATCAGTTTCCAAAAATAACCGTAACTTTGCCGGATAAGGCCGGTCGGTCGTATTTTAGACAAGCCGCGGCAGGGGCTTACCTTAAAAGCCTTGTATCGTGAAAACTTGGTCTCTCGCGTAATTCAAAGCAGATAATCCGAAGCTGATATTTAATTCGAGAAATTACTGTAACTTTGCCAGATAATTCAGGACGACCGTATTTTAGACACACCCTGACCGGGACTTACCTTAAAGGAGCACGAAAACTAGGTCCCTGGTGTGTTTTGAGACGGGCAATCCTAATCTAATATCCTATATGAGAAACTGTCGCAACTTTGCCGGATAATGTCAAAGGACCGTATCTTAGACACATCCTGACAGGGCCTTAATATCTATATACACTTGCTAGAAAAAAGCCTGTGTTCATGTACTGCTGCTTACATAAACAACAAGAAAAAAATTTAAAAACTGGAATTTGAAATTTTTATGAAATTATATTTTATTTAGTTCATTTCAATTGTTGAAAATAACTAAAGTAAACTCGGTTTGCTTTCATAGCTTTTAAAATAAAGACAGGTTTGTAGCGATACTAACAAAAACAAAAGTCTGCGTTCACTGTTTTAATATAGTAACTATAAAAATTACTTAAAAAGGATAATAATCTATTTAATAGCTGGTTGGATAACCCCGTTTTTTAACCTGAAGTAGTTTCGGCATTGAATTAACAAGTCTAGTGGTTTCTTCAGCGCTTATCTTCACCCATTCGTCCTTAAGAATACTCTTCAGCATATCCTTCCTAGATATATTGTGTTGACGAATCCTACGCTCCGGAAAATCCCATAGGTGCTCAATAGGATTCAGACCAGGTGACTGCGGAGGCGAATGCAGTTGATTTGGGACATTATACTGGAACCAAAGCTTCACAGTCTCAGCGGCATGCTTGGGATCATTGTAGTGTTGGAAACGAAACGACAATCCTATGCCGAGTTTGGTGGCATTTTCCTTTAAATTGTTTTTAAGATATCGAGATAATCATTTTTGTTCGTAATTGATTCGATATACTCCAACTTTCCAACACCATTGCTCACCATGCGCTCCCACACCATAACACTACCGTCCCCAAGCTTTAACGTTGGTCCTAAATGCACTTTTTGAAGCGCTGTGCAAAGTTTTCTCCAAACCAATTTACGACCTCTTATGCCAAAAATGCAAAATTTGCTCTCCCCCCCCCCATCGGAGAATATCATACTCCTCTCAGATCTCCGGTGGCTTATGAATATGTTTTTTTGCGAAAGCTATCCGTTTCAGCCGCTTGGTCATTGAAACATAAGATTTTCTTCTTGACAGTCGACTACGGTATCCGGCCTTTTTCGAGATTTTTCTTGCAGTATCCGCACAAATGTTTTTCTTAAACTTCTCGTGAATGTCTTTCTATTTGAGTTGCATTTAAAAGTGGAATTTTTTTTCACCAAGGGATATCACACTTGGTTTTTCTCTGATTGTTTGTTTAGATGGACGACCTGAACGAGGTTTGGATGTGTAAACTCCTATAGAAATTTTTAAAAAACACGCTGGATAGATGAATACTGCCGTTCAACGGATCAGGCAATATCTCGACAACTTTTTCCATCTTCCCGTATTTTCACAATGATTTTACGTTCACTGGTACTAATTTCTTTTCATTTACTTTTCATATCCTTGAATTGCTTATACTATTTTAATTGAAAAAAGCATAACAGATGTACGTAATTTATAACTTCGCTAAATAAAAATGAAATACATATGGGGGGGGGGGACTAAAGACGGCGATTAGTTACTCTGTTGCTTTGTGAAAAGTAAATCATATATTTTTCCCCTGAAGCTAATTTAAGGTATACTGTAATAATAACAGTGATGAATTTTTATATCGTCCTAGCATTTTATCCTATTCCCCGTCTGACTTTTGTTTTATCTGTTAGTAGTTAAGGTTTAAAAAGAAAACCCGTTTAAGAAAAGTATCTCTCTCTCGTAGTGGGGATTACAGCAAATAAAAAAAATGTTTTTTGATTTGGGTATTGGATCAAAGATATCCAATAAGCGTATTAAAGTTTGGATTTTGAATGACTTTAAATCGCCAATTGGAAAATCACTTAAAAATTTGATTTTAAAAAAATGCAAGGCGAATTTTGAGAAAATCTAAGTAGATAGCGTCAGTCAGGCTTTGAGCTTCATAGAAGCCTTGGGGAGAAGTTGCGGGGGTGTACGTTACGCCACTGGTGCAACTCTTTATTTTCTCTTTACTTAAATAGAATCAGAACTCGAAAATGGGTTTGGCAAGTTTATATATATTTCTGGGAACACGATAGAGTCCTTTTTCCATCTTTCAAAAACGTGTTTTGAGCACCAGACTGTATCCGGGTTTCATACAGTCCAGCCCAGTCCAGTTAACGATGAATCAGTGAATAGAACCGTTCATTTCGCCACTATTTTAATTCCAGTGATTCAATTGAGAGTTTCGGTTAAAGTTTGAATCAAAATAGACCCCGCGACCTTGACTTATTAGTTTACATTTTGAACTCGGTACTACTACACGTTTATGGGGGTTTTTTTAACTTTCCTCTCTCTTTTAGTGATTTAAATTTTTCTAAATAACTGAAGTGAGTAATTGATGAAATATTTTTAATTTTATCCATCGTAAGAGAGCTGAAATATATACAAACACACACAAAACTATTTGTTAACTTGCAAAAAAAATAGCTTCCTGCGCAAGCGCAATTAAATATGTCAGACCTTTGAATCTGGTCAAAATTTCTGAGCCTGAACTAGGTTTGGAGATTGAATTTGCCACGGTGAACTTCAGACTGAGAAGACAGGGAGACTAAAGTGGACGTTCATACATTTCTCCCAAAACTACTCGAGGGAGACGGAGTTCGTCATCTAGAACCTTAGTCGAGTGACGAGAAAAGCACCTGAGATAACTTTGTGATAACTTTGAACACGACAGATTTAACCTACAACAGTTTCCGTACACTGGGAGGAGGGGGGAGGAGTAATAACTCGACAGAAATAATACCATCCACGAGCTGGCTTCCATGACCACATGAAATTTTTCAAAAAGGAATCTTCTCCAACAAGAGAAGTACATTACTATAATGTCATCTAGTTGTTATAGTGAACGTTTTCTGGCGATCTATTTCTGCTCTAGTCCGCTGACTATTTTGCATATGCACCCATTTTGAATTATTGGTCAAAGACGAGTTGGCATCTTATTTTTCACAACCTTCCCACTGTAGACTCTTAAGTCCGACAGCATTAACATGCATCAGCCTATCTACACGACGGATTTCGTAATCAGGACTCGAACACTTGGTTTGACTGAAGTATCACCAACAACACTACCAATGCCATGAGCACAGTCTAAAGCCCTCGCGTGTCTCTTTTGAGCTCACACGAAATCTTACTCTGCCTCAAATTTGATACAAGGAATTTAATTCCTATTTAATTTCTTAATCCATCTATGCAGCAATATTATTTTCTCTTAGTAACTTCTGATAAGAAATGTAAGAAGTTGAACTTACTTATAAGCGAATATATATATATATATATATATATATATATATATAACGATGACCATCTTATAAACTTTTCCATCATCTTCATATACTTAAACTATTTCGATTCTTCCCAGGAACTCAAGCTTTCACTTCAAGTTTCTCAATTACAGCTTTATGCTTAAATTTATAAATTCTGACTGAACACAAAGAGAAACTTGATATAAAATATACTCACCTCACGCGGAAGAACTTCTACTTTGCCATGTAAGTAAATTTTGAAAAGAAAGAAAAGGATTTCTTTCTTGAAATCTCCTCTCGAATGTTAAATTCTGTTAGAATTCTGAGCTTAACTAATTCAATTCCCTTTGAGGGAAAAATGCTCTTTTTCAGTAATGGGGGGGGTTGAGGGAAAAATCGAGTTTTAAAGTAAAATTAGGTTAAGACGTAAAAGTAAGACGGGAGGTAATTTGCCTCTTTATTTAGCTTAGCTATGCGAATCAAGGGGAAAAAATATTTATAAGGATTTGAAATTTGAAGACAGAATTTACTTACGAGTGAGAGAATTTACTTCTTTTTAAAGTGTTGTGAAGTAAACATTCGAAATAAAAAGTTCAGAAAATTCTCCAAAATATATCAAATGCGGTTGAAAAAGTTTTGGGGTTCTTATTGTAAAGTTAAATGCTAAGTTTAAAGTTAATAAGAATTGAAATATTTTTGATATTAAATATCACACTTTATCAAATGACGCACATATCACTTTTCAATTAATATTTAGCCCTTTAAGATAGGTTCTAAATTTCATAACTAAAATTCATAAAACACAAACTTTGCTCCAAAAGTACGTAAGTAAACTAACTGTTAAACCTGCAGTTATTATACAGTTAATCTACAGTTAATTGTGTATGATTAATTGAAAAAATATACTGGCTTTGCAACTGCTTACCAGATTTAAAAGGCTAATAGTTGCACTAATATCTATCAATGTGGGCGTGGTAAAACAGCTGATTATTTTTAAAAGTCATTTTGACATTTTTATAATTCATAAAATAATATATATGTAATATCACTGGAAAGATCATGAATTGAAGATTTTAGAAATATCAAAATCTCTAAATCGATAATCTGAAGAATTTTAGCCTATTGATTAGTCTTAAGGAAACACTTTTTTCATTCGTTTTTTCTCACAGGCACAAATTGGAGTGGGGTTTTTTTTTGTACCCAATGCGCAATAAAATGCATTTTTTCTATCAAACAATATTATTTTTTCTGATATAGACTATCATGCCTGTCGATCGTGTATCAATCATCTAAATAATTCCCAAACCGCAAGATTCACCTACAACATCGATAGCCTTTAATTGTTTTGAGCAGTGTATTAGTATTCACGTTATTCTAAGACAAATAAATCAAGATATTAAAACTTTATCAAATTCTACGTACTAGTACACTATGAAATGGTGTTCCTTCAAATTCTAAATAATTTTTGTTAACGAAGCGATGTTTGACAGACAGAAAAGAGCTAATCAGGGCAAATAGTTCTATATATATATATAACTTTTCCTTCGGCAAACAGTAAAAAATCTCATCAACCTACGTGGGCGTTGTACTCTCTCATATTACACTTTTACCCATTGTTGGGGGTTCCAATGAACATTTCTCCTTCCAAAAAATAGGGCCAATGGCTGCTAGTTTCAACAGTGTGGTCAACTAAAGTTTACATCGGTGGTGGTCAGAAATAGCTACCTTTCCATTTATTTCAACCAAGTCCTGGATATAACAAATGGCAATAAAATAGCCTTTTCCCTGGTTGCAATAGGTGTGATTCCCCAGGAATACAAAAGGTATGAAAATCTTACGATTTCCCGGATTCCCAAGAAAGAAGCCCTAGTTGTTATGTCTCGCTTTTTCCAACAGAAATTATACTTTTGGTTTTAGATAACGTATAAACTCTCAAATTTAATATCAAATACGATGTACATGTTCCTATTTAAGGATGGAAGTTTATTTGTATACATTAGATGTAGCTTTTAATAACGTAATCATGAGCTCAGTAGATTAATGAGTGGTCGATCAATGTCCTACTCCAACAGTAACAAAATCCTACACCAAGTGTGCCAAAACCCAGTCTCCTCCCCACCATATCCTTGATTGTTTGGTACTAGACAAGCCCTTCGGCGATGCTTGGCCTTTTTTACAGGTGAAAAAGATCATGGACTGAATTTAGCTCCACTAAATATTGGAGATTAACAACAACAGAGGTGTCAATAAAGCTTTTTATTAATTACCAAGCTTATCAAATTGGATTCAGCAATTCTTTATATACTTTTGGATCAGTTCATTTTATATAGCTAAACATGGATTTATTACCTTTATCCATTTCTTTATTCATATTTGTTCTTATCAATTTTCAAAGACTTCTAAAGGGATTATTGAAAGGAATTGAATCTCTAACTCAAGAAATTTCGAGCAAATGTTGTCCGATTTCGTGTTCGAAGCGAATTTAAATTTAAATTGGTCACTAAATAAACTCATTGGAATTCCTTGGGTTCCTTCGAACGGAAATTGAATTTGAAACAAAAAATATCCGGAGAACTTTCCGGTATCCAGTGTTAGGATCTTGAGAGACGCAAACTAAACACCCAAGGCTATCAATTCAGCAAAAAAACTTAATGAATTGCATTAGTTCTTGTAGGCTGTTAGAAAACTCCAAAAGAGAACCATCGCTCAAAAAGGTACTTTTAAACACCACATAGATCGTAAGTTTACAAAATTTAATGTCCAAAACTCTACATTGTTGTTTAATGTTGTTTTATTTTTTTCTAATCAACTCCAATAAGTATTTCATGATTCAGTGCAAAACCAAGTAACATTTCAGGTTCTTTTACAAAAGATAGGGAAGTGTTTTACTGGATAGAAATGAGTAGGATTGAATCATTTTCCGTTCTTAAAAAAATAATTTTAATTAAATGTGTTGCGATTCGCATTAGTTGGAATAGGATTTAAGAAATTCGTCTCTTTCATTCCTTTTATTCATTTCTCTGATATTTTTGCAAAACTTATTTAAGCAGAAAACTAGTTCCTTTACTCCATTTTATTATATTTTTTTGTTATGTATTTTTCTTTGTGAAAAAGGAAAACTGAATTTTATTTCGTGCACTAAAAACACTTTTTTCTTACTATTGTCTTAAAAATAAAAAAAACCTTAAAAATTTTAGAAACTGTTATCGTTATACTTAAAATTGTCATCAATATATCAATGATTCAAAAAGGACACTAAATAATGATTCCATTCAATTAATTATTTGAAGTATAACTTAGCTAAATTTTATTCAAAAAACCCAACTTTTACGTAAGAAAATTTGATTTTTCTCATGTTTGATTTCTCATCTTAAAATTCGTCTGAAATTCAGTTTCGTTACAATGTTTTTAATCGGGATGATTTAAAAAATGGGTTATCTGAGGTTAAGCGTACTTCTCTTAAAATTTAACAATAAAAACATTTTTTACTCAATACTTTTTTCAAAAAATTTGTACCAAATAAACTTTACTTTTCTCCATTTGCTTATGCTTTTAGAATAAAATAATCTTATAATGAAGATATTAATTTTTTAAAATATCGTTTCTGAAAAGAGTGATTTTTATACAGTGCATCATTAAGTTTTGTTTATTACGAAGAAATATCAGAAAATTTTTGGAAGAAATAGATTTACAACATTAATTTATCCTTATGTTCATAAAAGGGGTCATTTACAGCTATTAATGTTGATTGGTTTGCTGTCGGGTAGCTGTATAGATTTATGTAATTCACATTATACAGAAGATAGAGGGTATCAGCATAAGTAATCCTTCGATTGAAAGATTACAATGCCCGATAAATCAATGATGAAATTATGGGAATGATTACCCATCACGTGACTCTACGATGAAATGGAAAAGGGATAGGGGAATTGATCACGTGTCTCTCCAAGACGATCCAAGAAAGGAGAGACCGTCGCTCACAGATGCCACAGAAAAGAAAGTGGAAAATTATTGAACTGAAGAGTAACCGTGTAAATGATCGTGAACGATGCTTGATCTTAGTTACGGCAGATTTTTCATGAGAATTGTTTTTGGATCGCCTCTCAATACGATCCAAAGACCCCAAAAAAATGAATAAGGATTGGAGGCCAACTAACTCACTTTCTCTCCAAAAAGAATAAGGTAGAGAAGTCTGCAGAGAGAAGGTCATGTTTCTGGGATTACCGAGGAGACACCTGAACTCTACCTGGAAACAGACAGTCCCTTGTGCTTATTACTGCACCCTGCTGAGCTGACTACGGGATGCTCTGGCCAAGAAATAAGTGTTGCACTCATCCACGGTCTTCTTGTCAACAATGCACCAGCTCGTCTTGAAGTGCGGTTCAGGAATTATTTTTATAGTTAAACTTGTGGTGACTTGTAGCCCCCCCCCTTACATTAATACCTTCCTGTCTATCTGAAAACCCGGCTAGATCTGTAGGTGGACTTAAATGATCTAAAGACATTATTCCAATTCAAACTGATTTATTGATTCTTTTCAGATATTATGAACAGACACAACGCAATTCTAATTAAGATATATAAACTAAGGTAGAGTGCAGAGGTGAGATATAACTACGCATGGATAATAATACAGAATTTCAACTGAATCTAGGACAGCTTAAACGCGCACAAATACAACTACGCCTCATACTAATAATCAGATTTACTAAATCAAAGTCACTATACCTTATATTTGACTGCTGCGGTTCCTTCGTGACGAGCTTCAGGCACTAGCAATCGTTGGATGAGTTGCCGATGACTCCACGTCCCATAATATATTTAATAACACACAATTCTTTTTAATCTTCACTATCCACCCCTCTTTGCGTACATCAAACGTATCCCTCGCTTAACTCGTCAACAACTACGTGTCCACCGTTCTTTCTCTTCACTTTACTTTAAATCACCTCACTTGACTTCTCACTTCCTCTTACTTAGCTCTCTTCAATTCGCGAAAACCAAATTTATATAACATTTTTCATTTACATAAATCACGTTTGGTTTCCCGATGAAGGTTGGTTGAAATAAATATTTTGATTGAAAGGGAAAAGGAAGATATTACTGAAAATCCGTTTAGTTCCGTCATAAACTTCCAAAAATTCTCAAAAAACATTAATTTCGAATTTGAATTTTTTTTAAAAAAGTACTAAAAATGTTAGAGCTAATTCCATGCACAGTTTTACAAAACATACATTTTAGAACATGTATAAGAAATTTCAAACCCATACTCTACTTATCAAAATTCTTAGGGTTTTGAATAACAGTATATGTACAAAGGTTCAACATGGAGGAAAATGAGTTTGAAGCTTAATTAGCTTATTTAAAACTGCTTACCATAAGAATTGCACAAATGTAGAACAATTAAACAGCATACTGCCACAATGAATATATAGAACAAAACGAATGAAAGATCAATATTTCATAACACTTTATCTTAAATTATTATTAAAAAAAATAAATGCGCACACTTCAGAGCTAATTTTATGCTCAGAGCTAATGCACAACATGTGCAAAGGATACCAATGCCTTTATTTTTTATTTCCATGATTTTAAAAGCCTTCGCATGTTAAATATTGTACACGAATGAAAGCAAAATCAAATAACAATTTATAGGTAAAATATATAAAAATCTAAGAACTGCATATGTATATTTGTTTAAATAAATACCTTAAAATATTTTGATAATAAAATAGTTGAATTTCACACACACACACATGGGATACATATATATCACCAAAAAACAAATATATAAAAATGAGAGAGTTTTTCTATTCTTGCGAATTAGATTTTTAATTATCTGAGTTATCAAAATGAGATTTAGTATTTGTGCTTTGGGAGAATCTGTTTTGAAGTTTTAATTTCATTCATAATAATATCATTAAAAGCACACAGACCTTTTAAATCTTAACCAAATCCATTTGCTCCTCCCAATAAACAATACACAAACTAGAATCTTTGCCATCGTTAAATACAGGTTAGCTTAAAAATGTCTCTAAAATGTATTTTTATCGAAAATAATAGACGACGTACACCAATTTAACGAACCCGTATGTAATAAATTTTCTCTTTTCAGGATTAAAATAAAGGCAAAATCCCCTAATAAACGAATATAATTCCCGAATTAACAAATTATTTTAAACAGCAGGGGAAAAAATTTTATTAATTTATATTAAAAAAATTTTAATTTATTTTCAAATGACGTGCCCTTTTTGTCCGGAACAGATAAAAACTTTTCTTGTGAGCAGCAAACTTCCACGGGAAAGGGTGCAGACCATTATTTGATTTTTGGGGCCATCATGAGTGCAACTTATCGTGTGAGTTTTGAATAGGACATGGAATTATTTTCAAGTATTTATTAAGTTGTTGAAAGAAATATGTGTTTAAAATCAAAGAGGATTAAATTTTTTTTTAAATCAAAAATGAAATCTGTGATTTAAAGCAGAAATTTTTTAAATTACAAAATTTTGCATGTTTATTAAATGTTGAATTTCAATTGTAAGCATTTTTTGAAAAACAGTAAAATAAGGTTTTTGCAATTTAATTTTATAAATCACTGATTTTAAAAGAGCAAAGTTTGAACTTTTTTTTTAGTTCAGACGAATTTTCAACATAATTATAAGAAATCCATACATAATGATTGCAAAATTTCAATTAAGGATTTACAGAAAAAAATATTTCTTTTTACTTAAGAAAATGTTAATTTAAAGCAACAAAGAAAGTGTTCTGGCATATTATATTACAAAAAAGTAAGTATATTCATTATATTTTATCAACAATTATTTTCTTAGAGCTTAAAATAATACAAGATGTGTGTGTGCGTGCGTGCATGCGTGCGTGCGTGCGTGTGTGTGTGTGCGTGTGTGCGTGCGTGCGTGTGTGTGTGTGCGTGTGTGTGCGTGTGCGTTGTGTGTGTGCGTGCGTGTGCGTGTGCGTGCGTGTGTGCGTGTGTGCGTGTGCGTGCGTGGGTGTGCGTGTGCGTGCGTGTGCGTGTGCGTGCGTGTGTGTGCGTGTGCGTGCGTGTGTGCGCGTTTGTGTGCGTGTGTGCGTGTGTGCGTGTGCGTGTGTGTGTGCGTGTGCGTGTGTGTGTGTGTGCGTGTGTGTGCGTGTGTGGGGGGTATTATTTACCAATCAATCGTTGTATATAGGCAGCTTAAGAAGTCGAGAAAACTAATCTATTTTTTGACCCTGAAAAAAACAGATTATACAATGTTATCATTACATAATTAATCTTGTAATGAATAATAGAAAACAATATTGATTTAGTTTTTTAAAATATGTATTAATTTAAATCTATTTTGTAAAAAAATAAATACAAAAATTCTCACCGCTAATTATTTAAAAGACTATTTATTTCTTTTTTGCGTTTGTTCTTGAATGTTAGGTTAAAAATATATAAGAATAAAAAAGTTAAAAGCCTGGAAATAATTTATTTACATTCACTGTAAAAAATCATTCAAAAATATATTTCAAAGTTTTATTTTTTTAAAGGTATTTTATTCCAATGTTCTTCAATAAATCATTCTTTAAGAATGAGCAAAACTGTGAGTTGTTATAAAAAAATAAAAGCTAAAACTTTAAAACATTTATCTGTAATGAATGAAATACTACTATGCATAGTAAACAACTTTAGCGATGAGAGAGCGCATAAAACAGGAAAATTCCCCTATTCTTTATCACTCAAAACTAACCTTGGCTAATGCGAAGAGATTTATAGTGGCTAAACAGAGCCGCGAAACTTCCCTGATCCTCGCGAATGCTCAAAGCATTCAAAATCTTGCGAACATCTTTCTAAGTTTTCATTATTTTGAGGGCTTAATTTCTAAGTTGAAATTTCCAAATTTCATACATCAATAATAAACAACGGTCATTTTTAAATAAAAAAAATTTTTTAAACTTTAGTTGCGGATTCTGGTAAAAAGTGCATAAGAAGAAAAACACAAAAACTTTTTTAATATCCACAATTTTTAAGCACTTTTTTCAATCTTCACATTAATTATGGATAATAATAGTCTACACATGGGGAAAATATTTCGTGCGATTATCTTAATAAAGGACAAAGTTATTAAATGTTTAATTAAAATTTTGAGTACTTTTTAAAAAATCATAAAACAATTTTTTGCTATTTTATTTTTTAAATGACTGATTATAAAAGAGAAAATCATGAACTTTTTTAGAAGAGCATATCAATTCAGTAACGCGAAAAGAAATTCATATGGAAGAATTTAGAAATCATTATCATAAAAACGCATTGATTTTGACTCATTTCATAAATATCGTAAAAAATACAAATATTATTATTTTGTAAGAAAAGTTATACCCGTATCGTGGCGCAATAAATGATCTTTCCGCTTCTGTAATTGTCTTTTGTCTGAGTTTGATAGAAACTATTAAATAGTTATTTTAAAAACGTGGGAAAAGAGTCGGAACTTCATTCCGCTGAAATGCAAATGACGCTGGTAGAAAAAACAACACTCAGGGGTAAAACAATTATGCATTTTAAGATTTTTAACTAATATCTTTTCAACTAATTGCAATATCGGATTATAAATGGTCAAAATGGCTTCCTCGGATCATTCCCAATCTTTTGGTACCTTTGGCGAGTTTTTGCGTGGTGTGGTTCGTGAGAAGGTAGACGCACATAGATACTTATGTTTGCTTACCTTCGAATTTTAATAGTGTGTAAATATTGTATGTATAAATAAGCGTATGTAATCATTTAAAAAGGATTATTACACCTTAAACAATGCGTTGAAATGATTTCAAAACGTTATTCATATCAGAAATAAATAATCTATCACCAAGCTTCATTTACAATGACTTTTAGCTCTTGTATACAATTTATATCAAATAAGTAATATAAAAAAAATTAAGTCAATTCTTACTTAGGTCAACAAAGAAAATTTCTATTTTAGTTACTTTTTATTAAATAATTGCAATTAATATAAATATGTATTCCAATATGACAGAATCCCAATATTAAGTGGCAAAACAGAAGCCGATTTTCCTTTCTATATATGGTGTGGGACAATTATTTTTGTTTGTTACTATTTATTCATTCATAAATCACATTCTCAGAAACTAGGCCATCCCAGGTAGATTTGAACCTACGACCTTTGGATTAGAAGCCCAACGCGCTATCCATTGCGCTTCAGGAACACAACGAGCGGCTTTTTTTTTATCTATGTGGCGCTGGACTATTATTTTTGTTTGATGATATTTATTAATTAATGAAATGAAAGTAATGAATTAATATTTGAAAAAACTCTGTATTAACATCACGTGTCATGCACTACAAGTTTTAAAAAATGTATTTGAACTTGAATGGATAAAAAGAAAGTATTTTATTAAAGATTGAAAATTTGTGAACAAGGTATATATATATAGGGAGAGTGTGAACTAATAGTAGAAATTAAAAAAATAAATAATTTTGTTCGAATTTTGAAATATCGTTGAAAAATATATAATAATTCTGACATTTTTTTGGAATATTTTAATTCCGGTGACACTTAATATTTACTTTTCTTCAATTAGTTTGTGAATTTCAAATAATAAAAGAGCCCCTAGAAACAATTTTATAGAAAAGCTTCAGGTTTTAAAATATTAGTGTCATAGCAGGAAAAAATTAAGCTTGATTAATGTAGAATTAAATATCTTTTGATGATGGGAGTTCAGAATTTTTTTAAAAACAAACTTGGACTATTTACACTTGTGTGCAAAAATTAAAGACGAGACGGTTTTTTCAATATAACTGACAAAAGCATTCCAAATCAACACATTTAATACCGTAAGATCCCCAATACGTAAGGACATGAGTAATGTAAGCAACACTTACTAAAAGAGAAATCAGAGGGATAAAAAGAATCTTTATTGAAAAAGTAGCATGGAGCGCAATGCGACTGAAGGCCGAAACATCCCTGTGATGGGTGTCCAGTAAGAAATATCCCGTCTTTAGTAGGGGATATGATCTCCCCTGACTGCTAGGCAGGTTTCACAGCGTCTGCCCATGCTGAGAATGAGGGTGTCAATGAGTTGTTGAGGCATTGCTGCCCATTCGTCTTGCAGCGCCAATCGAAACTCCGGAATCGTTACTGGTGGTAAGGTACGAGCTGCCAAGCGTCTGCCTAGAAAATCCCATTCATGCTCGATGGGATTGAGATCCGGAGATCGTGCCGGCCAATCCATACGTTCAATATCCTCACTCTCTAAGAGCTGTTCGGCAGCTACTGTGCGATGACATGGTGCATTGTCGTCCATGAAAAGGAACTGCGGACCCATAGTGCCTCTAAAAAGACGCGCATATGGTAGAAGAATCTCGTTACAATAACGGGTCCCGTTGACTGAACCTGCGTCGAAGATGTGAAGGTCTGTACGACTACCAAGCATGATGCCTCCCCAAACGAGAACACCGCCACCTCCATACCTGTCCCTTTCAATGATGTTCGAGGGATGATTGCGGCTTCCCTGCTCTCTCCAGATGAGTATGCGATGAGAATCGCTACTCAGACTGAATCTGCTCTCATCTGTAAAGGTACTCGTCCCCATTCATTTTCTCTCCAATTCCGGTGTTCCCGGCACCACAGAGAACGCCTTCTCCGATGGGCAGGCGTTAGAGGTACACACCGTACAGGGCGTCGTGCAAACAGACCACCACCGTGCAGTCTTCTGGCCACGGTAAAACGCGATATCGGTCGTCCAGTCGCCTGTGTCGTGTGTCTAGCGATTTCTCCCGCTGTCTGTCGCCTGTTTCTTCTGGCCTGTAGGGCAATATACCGGTCATCTGCGGGTGTGGTTCCTCGTGGACGACCACTACTGAACCCCCGGATAGCTGTTCCTGTAGTTTGAAATTGTCTCCAAAGTCGTGAAACGATGCTGTGAGCAATTCCGAACTCTGCAGCCACACTTGTCACACTGCGACCTTCCTCCAACTTCCCAATGATTCGACCTCGGGTAAAAGCATCCAGATGTCGTCTAACAGATTGATTATTCGCCATTTCTCGCTGAGGCAGCAACTCGGTGTGATTTTAACTGCTATACGGTGTGCAATCTCTTTGCCAGAAATACTAATCTTACACCGACAACATGCTTTACTACTCAGACACTTCCCCATTACGTCTACCTGCATATCTGCGCATGTGCTACCGTACATCACCTCACTTAATCTCCTGATTGGTCTTTCTGTCCGCTCTGCCTCTTCGTTCAGCTGATATGCTAATTTTTCGACTTCGTCCTTAATTTTTGCACACCAGTGTAGTGTGCTACTTCAACACTAGCCATCTATTTAAGAATATTCTTTAAATAATGAAATTGTTTTTGAAATATGAAGAGATTAAGATATGCATTTTGAGCAAAATTAGTTGCATATGTCCCATTTATTGTTTGAGAGGGAAATCAAGGATATAAAGTCAGCATTTAAATTCATGCAAGGACAATTCTGATGGTATTTTTGGCCGATTTCTAATGTGATAATGCAAGTTACTACTCTCTTATAACAATAATACTCGAAATGTAAATCTATAGTGAGCGGACAACATTCTGTAATCGTTACGTTCTAGCAATAAGACCGTTCGCAGAAGAATAATTCGAATATCTGCTTTCCTTAAATTTTAACAGTGAAGGATGAGTTACGTGTCTGACTTGGAATAAGGGAACATCCAGAGAAATGCCAAACGAAAATGCACCCGGACGAATTCGAATAAAAGGGTTCTCATACTGGAAAGAAATATCACCCCAAGATAACTAACTCCTGTGCGAAGAAGTGCTTTTTTTTCCCCTTCAATCTGAGTCGTTAAATTCACTTGGATTTTTCTTCCCGATTGGTTGAAAACGTGCGATTTGCACGCAGGGTCAAACTACAGCCTTTCTTCACTTCAATTCGGTTCGGACCACTGAGCAGACGATATGCAATCGGGGCACGAGCGGGAAAAGCATCTGTTAGTATTCCACGTGAAGGCGTACGTATAAAAATAAACGATTTGCGATTTTCTTTTCAAGAAAAACGGCCCCAAATTCCCAATGCCACTCGTGGCAAAAAAAATGTTTAATTCTCTTTTTACACTCAAAGTAGACTCAGAGAAAGTAGTATTAGTTTTGCGCAAATGGTTAAGAATAGTTGAGAATTCTTTTAACTCGAAAGGCTTGTTGTTTTACAAGGGCTTAGTTAGAACATTTTCCCCAAGTCTTTATCTCATGCACATATTCTATTTAAATTTCCGTACATGTAACATATAATATTCAAACAAGTCACTTGTAAAAAAGGATTAGTTTTTTTTTATACTTAACACTGAACAGTCATTTAAATTAAGCCTTCGTGAAATAATATTAATTTTGTGTTATGATAAGACATTCAAAACTTAATTTAAATTGCTTAAAAATATAATTAGTTTTAATTTTGTGGTTGAAAGTAAGTTAATTTTTCTGTATGAATAAAACAACTCCAGATTCTCTCTATTCAATACTTATGCTTTTAAAATAAAATATTATTTTACTAAAACTAAAATTTTTAAACGAACGAACAGAATTATAAAACTAATAACAATAATAATAATAAAAAATGTCGCGAATTGAAATTTTAGAAAAATGTATGAAACGATTTTCGTATCTCTTTTAGCGCAGCTAAAGTGTTGGAGAAATGCTTTAAAATTCATTTCACTCTGTTTCATTGCCTACTTTCTGGGAACTTAAGAGGATATTTAAAGTGAAAATTTCCTATTAGAGATTTATCATGCGTTGAAGAGCATTTAAAAAAAACAATGTTTTGTGTTAGATGTAAAATCAAGAAAATTCATTAAAATTTCATCACATATTTCATAAGAAGTGAAAAATGAATTGCTGAGGTTTGAATTCTCGTACATTAAATACTCGGTGCGTATCCGACTATTTGCGACAACTTTTTTTTGTTGAAAAAATGGACATATGAAGTTTTTAGTGTGTGTGTGTGTGTGTGTGTGTGTGTGTGTGTGCGTGTGTGTGGTGTGTGTGTGTGCATGAGCGTGTGTGTGTGTGTGCATGAGCGTGTGTGTGTGGTGTGCGTGTGTGTGTGCGTGCGCGTGTGTGTGCGTGCGCGTGTGTGTGCGTGCGTGCGCGTGTGTGTGCGTGCGCGTGTGTGGGTGCGTGTGTGGTGCGTGGTGGGTGCGTGTGCGTGCGTGCGTGCGGTGTGCGTGCGTGTGCGTGCGTGTGGTGCGTGTGCGTGCGTGTGTGTGTGTGTGTGGTGTGTGTGTGTGTGGTGTGTGTGTGTGTGTGTGGTGTGTGTGTGTGTGTGTGTGTGTGTGTGTGTGTGTGTGTGTGTGTGTGTGTGTGTGTGTGTGTGTGTGTGTGTGTGTGTGTGTGTGTGTTTAGTACATTTTAAGAAAAATATGCTAAAATTAAGATAAAAGATATTGTTACTAACATGTGGGAAAAAACGAGTGAAAATTGACAAGAAATAAAATAAACGTGGCCCATTCTGTACCAAAAGTTTATGAACAAGTTTTCAATTCGGATTTGTTGCTATGTTATTCATTTTTGAAATGACCTTCAGGATAAGAAATATTTTTATTTTTATAAAAACTAGGATAATTTATCTTAGTTATTATATGAAATTACACTTAAGAAAAACAGTGATTATATTCACATAAGGAACTGTAAATTTTGTAATAAAAGAGTGACTGATAAATCTGAAAGTTAAAACACTTCTACTCTTATACGAAACATACACAAAAAATTTCAGTTAATTATTTTCAAAACTTTTTGAGCAATCACACTGTCCCCGTTTGAGCATTTTGGAAAAAAACACATTTCGAGTAAAACGCGTTTTAAAGTATGGCATATATCTTATTTAAAGTAATGGGGCATTTGCTTTTACTAAAGCACTTGTAGCTTTGGTTCTAGTGAACGGAAAATAATAAAATTGGTATTTTTATAAAGCTAATCAGATGGTCTATAAAATAAAATCATAAAGAAATTGTCATTTTTTTACATGGAAACCGTATTTCCAAAAAAAATTACATCCTGACATCAATGACTATACACCTCGTACAACTTTTTGGCCACTAACAATGAGACATTTGTCGTTGAATAATCCAGTTGATCTGATTTATTGCAAAAATCGAAAGGACTTTTATCCATTTATGATTAGTTTCTCATCTGGAAAATATTTTCTAACTATTGCTAGGTGTTCGGTTGAAAATACACTGCTGGCCACCATAAATGCAACACCCTGAAGGAAGCACGCAAATAGCATGAAATTTACAGCATGCATTATCTGAGGTGAGATATGCAAATGATTAGAATTTCAGCGCAGACACACATCACGCACGCACGTGGAGCCACCTCAAAGCGCTATTTAAGGCTTGGAGATTTCGACGATTTCAAGTTCGGCAATTGAGTTTTTCCTGTGGTTTTTTCAAAAAACGATGAGTTATGTCTCCTAGAAAACAGCGATCAGCTTTTGATCATGTATCCGAGTTCGACAGAGGAAGGATAGTGGCCTACCGAGATTGTGGATTATCTTTCAGGGAAATCGGTAGTCGTGTTGGACGAAACCAAACAACTGTAATGCGGATATGTGACCGTTGGATGCAGGAGGGTACGACGGACCGACGAGGTCGATCACATCCACCTCAGTGCACCACTTCCCGTGAGGACCGGCAAATTGTGCGCATGGCAGTGACGGATCGCTCAGTCACATCACAAACCATAGTACAGCACATTGAGTCTGTAACGCATCATTCAGTGTCTGCGCGTACCATTCGACGCAGTCTACAGCAGAGTGGTCTGTCCGCAAGACGTCCATTGCTTGTTCTACCCTTGACGCCAAACCACAGACGTCTACGCCGCCAATGGTGCGATGAAAGAAGAATGTGGGCGGCAGAATGGAAAGAAGTTGTCTTTACTGAGAAGTCACGCATCTGTCTGCAACACCACGATTGTCGGATTCGAGTCTGGAGACACCGTGGAGAGAGGATGCTGAACAGCTGCGTTATGCACCGCCACATAGGTCCTGCACCGGGTATTATGGTATGGGGGGGGGTATTTGATATCACTCTCGCACTCTTCTAGTACGCAGTGCCGGTACTTTAAACAGCCAGACTACATCTCCAAGGTGTTGGAGCCAGTTTTCCTTCCTTACCTTCAGAACTTGGCCACAGCCATCTTTCAACAGTATAATGCGCGCCCACACGTGGCACGCATTGTCCAAAAGTTCTTCCTCGATCACCAGATTGAATTACTTCCCTGGCTGGCTCGCTCTCCGGATCTTTCGCAGATAGAAAACATGTTGTCCATGGTTGCTCAACGATTGACCCAGATTACACCCCCAGCTGTCATACCAGATCAACTTTGGCAACGTGTGGAAGCTGCTTGGTCTGCTGTACCCCAAGAACACATCCAAAGTCTCTTTGAATCAATGCCGAGGCGTGTGGCAGCGGTGATCTCCAACAATGGCGGCTACTCTGGCTACTGATTCTGGCAGGAACCACACTTCACAGAAGTCTACAAATTTAATCATTTGATACTTCGTCAACATGTTATCTACAAAATAATTTTTGTTGTGTTATCTCTTGTCTTTCTTGGTGTTGCAATGTACTATCTTATAGATGTTGTTATGTCCAAGTAGTGCAGAGAAATCAAATGACGTCCAAAACGGCCCTCGCTACTTCAAAGATCTTTCGGGAATAAAGCAATTGGTGGTCCTTTGGGTTTAGGTCTATGTTGTGGAATTTAGCCTATATGGAAGGACAATTAAATATAGGATTAGGAGAAAGTTGAATGTCAGGGCAGTGATGACATAAGTATTGTGTAACGTCTTTGACAACCAGGAGATATTTCATCCCTTTGAAGTACATAGTCTGGGATGGTTGAAATTACACTGTTACAATTAAGTTCTGGATCCAATAAAATCGCTTGTTCCCGAAGGTCGAAACTCGACTGTATATACACTCATGTCCATAAATTAAGGATAATGAAGTTCAGGCAAAGAAAGAGACAGAAGCAAAACAAATTTGACTTATTTGTAAAGTCTATTTATTAAACAAAAGGTAAAGAGCAAAAAAGATGCTATATGTTTGACATAATTAATAAAAATTGCGATTTTTATTCCCTGGAGCAAATTTCAAAAAAGAACCTATTTACAAAAAACAGTATAACATGGTTAGTATGATGGTTAATACGGAGTATGTCTCCCGGACGCTGCAATACAGTCCTTACAAAGCCTACGCATCCTGAGTATCAAATTATCAATCTGATCTTGGGGAATATTACACAACTTATCAAACAATGCCCTCCGAAGTTCCGGTAGACAGGTGGGAGGGGGTTGACGGGTTGCAATTCGTCGGCCAAGCATATCCCACACATGCTCTATTGGATTCAAGTCTGATTAGTATGCTGGCCAATCCATAGAGGTGATATCCTCCGATTGAAGGCTTTCGTCTACAATGTTTGCACGGTGTGAGGACGGGCGTTGTCATCCATAAACAGAAATTCAGCACCCATGGCGACCCGAAACAAACGTACATGTTGTTCCAGAATGATATCCCGATAGATGTGGCCTGTCATCGTTACACTCTGAACATGCAGGCCAGTTCTGGAACCAAGAATAATTCCTCCCCAAACGAGCCCTCCTGCACTACCGTAACGGTGTCGTTTAATGGTGTTCTCTTGGTGGTAACGGGTACCTGGCGCTTTCCTTATGAAAGTCCGGCGAGAATCATACTGCAAACTAAACCTGGACTCGTCGGAAAAAATCACACAAGACCACTGTTGCGGTGTCCACAATGCATGATCTCTACTCCAGATTAATCGCAGGCGACAGTGAGTTGCGGTAAGGGGAACACATCTGACAGGCCTTCGAGCATATATAGACCAATGTGCCCTAAGCGTCTTTACACGGCCTGCCTTGAAACTGTCATACCGGTAGCTGAAGAGAGCTGACGAGATAGGTCTGATGCTGTTCTCCGTCTGTTTCTTTTGGCAGTAATTGCCAAATACCGGTCCTCATTCCGCGTTTTAACTTGGGGGCGACCTGTGCTGTAACATCTATTCACATTGCCATCATCTTGGAATCGTTGCCAAAGCCTGGAGATGACACTCTGAACGATTCCAAGTTCCTCGGATACTTCGAGCTGGGTACGTCCACATTCCAGTCGTCCGATAATTCTACCACGTAAGAAATCATCCAAATGCTTCCTTTGTGCCATAACTATGCGATTATTGCACTGTAGGGCTTTTAAAGCTCTTGTGAACAATTTTACTTCTTTGCCATCATTCCTTATATACCCCTCTCTTACACTCTCGTCATTGTGAAGTACTATCCGCGCCATCATGTGGTTTCCTGTAATTTGCATATTCTTCTTCAAGATGTGTGTGATAATTCTACAGGTGAAATTTTTGTTTTAGAGTTCAATTTCTGTGTGATTCTGAATTATCCTTAATTTATGGACATGAGTGTATTAGCTCTAGAATTGCCACAATGAGGGAGTGAGTGAATATTAACACACACACCTCCCTATTTAACTACTCGAGGGCTTTTTGGTGACGGACCTCGTAATTTTGTCTAGAATTACCACAGTTATCGAAGTATTGAGTCACGACCCAAGGAACCGTAACTGATTTAATGAGCCGTTTGCAGCTTCGCTTTAATATCGGCATGTTCTCAGACATGCGTGGCTTAATCTTTGAGACAAGCATAAGACTGGCAGAATCAAACAGGTAAATGTATAGATGCTTTGTTTTGTTTTCCATGAATAAAAAAAGAACATTTTCCAATAGAAAATTATATATATTTGGAAAACACTAACGAATATGAAATTATTTCGCAGAACCTGGAATTATAAAGAGTAGAATATTTACAATCTAGTACGATAGAAAACGTTTAAATATTCTTTAAAATTCGTGATCATACAAACCTTATACAGAACATTATTTCATTTAGCACTAAATTTATATATATTTTTTTTTTTCGATTTTTAATTTTGACTCGTGGAGCCCCTGAATATGCCTCGTGAAAGCCCAAGGGTCCATGGAACACAGTTTGAAGACCACTGCCTTAGCGGGTTTGTTCCTACTTGAGTTGCTTTCTCCATTTTCTGTGATTTTATTCTGTTCCGTTGTTCGCACACATTCATTTCGCGAAATATTTATACAAATGCGTTAAAAGATTGAAGTATATAAAGTGTCTCTTCTCATTTTGTGTAGAGGAGGATTCTAAGAAAAGAGGCAAATCTTGAGGTGTTTCATTGAGCTTATTAAATTAAAACAAAAACGTTTCTTGTATGGGAATGTATGAGACACAAACATATAGAGAAACAAACATACACACAAAAAAAAAAAAATATGGAGAAAAAAATATTTTGCTCTTGCAACATTGCCGTATTAATACAAAAATATTTACAGTAATTGCTCAAAATTATGAACACCATTAAAAAGGAGCTTCAAAAACGAAACTTTTCCTTTTTTAAAAATAAACGCACTTTGAAGCAATGGGAGAAGGCTATTGATGACGGACTTCGGTCAAGTGACAAAGATGACACTCCCTCCTATCATACTAACGGAAGGACATTGAGACTCCCCAGATTTAAAGTGCACCGACTCCTCTACACGGCGAATCTTCAGTGGTACCAGGACGCGAATTAATCAAAGCATGTATAATAAATTCATACACTATTTTTCTTAAGAAAAAAGTAACTTATCGGAATTCTGAATGCTTATTTTATTTTCCACGCTCAATTCTGTGTATTTCTTACTTTTTTTTTTGGAGTTTACTCTTTAAGAATCGATTTTCACATGAAGTCCCCGGTATGGAAATGTTATGTGTGAGGAGTGAAATTTGTACAAGTGTTAACAAAAATGCATTAGGCTGTGTTCTGTGCATGCACCAAGTTGCTGTCGGAAGAAATAATGGCTACTTTTTCTTCTTTTTTAAGATAACGATCATTCTTTTGATACAGAAATCAAACAAAAAATAATTGCAGAATCGGAAAGTTCACTTATTTTGCCATGATACGGTATAAACCTTTCTACCAAATAGTGAAATTTTGTATTTCTTACAATTTTTCCTAAAATGAGTCAATATCCATGCGTTTCTATGAAAAGAGATTTCAACAATTTACCATTGTAATAAATCGAAACATTTTTCTAAAAAAGTTCATTATTTGTTCTTTAAGAATCAGTGATTTAAAATATAAAATGCCGAAAATTTTCTTTTGCGATTTTTCAAAAAATACTCAAAATTTCAGCTAAACATTTAATAACTTCGTTATTTATAAAAAATAATCACACCAAGTTTTTTTCCTAGTATCAAACGTTGTTTTACGTGTTTTATTCAAATATTGAAAAAATTGCTTAAAAACTACGGATTTTAAAAGAGTTTGTGTTTTTCGTCTAATACCCTTTTTATAAAAAATAATTTATGCAAATTCTTTCTTACATTTTTTGGTTTAAAAATTAGTGTTATTTGTTATCTATGTGGGAAATTTGGAAAGTACAATTTAAAAAACAAACCCTCAAAAAATTAAAACTTTAAAAAAAATTCGGAAACTAATATTTACTTGGGTTTCTCTTTTTAGCGTAATTGGCTTCAAAAACCGGTTTTCGAGCCTAGCGATACTTCATGCCTTAGCTCTTTTGACAAAGACTATAACAACTGAAAAGCACCAAATTTGGTGGTATGTATTTAATATAGTTTTGTGTGTTGAATAACAAAATAACGAAGCAGGATTATCAAAAATAAACTTTATTTCATCAACACAGCCAATGTACTCCGTTGGAATATTCCTTTTGTAGGGGTATCTTTATAAGTCAGTAACTGCCTCCGGACAGAGGTGATTGAGTTCACCAGGCTTATTACTGTTCATCTTACTACAATTGATCAAATTAGGATCCATAAAATTAATAGAGGGGATATGATTCTCTTTTCTCTCAACTGCCAAAGTTTCCGGTCACATGCACAGGATCTTCGTGGTAATATTGTGCAAAAAGCACACATTTTTATGTTGTCAGAAACATGGCTTCGCAATGATAAATTAGTTAAAATTGAAAATTTAAACGCATGACTTAGTATAGACGACCAAGTATTAATCGTGAGGGTGGGGTCACCATTTATCAAAACGTGCGTGATTCACAGCATAAGTTTATTGGCAATCATGATGGTTATGTCAGAAGAAGAAAAAATATCCAGTACGTTAAACAAACTAAATATAATTTAGGAGATATATGCGCCGCGAGATGCACTTTACCCAACGGTTAACCCATTGTTGTCGTCACAGTTTATATTTCTGTCAAACAAAATGTTACTGACATTATGGATTATATTCACAAGACATTATTAGCATATACAGAAGGTGGTTCTAAACTCTACTGAGGAAACAGAGTACTATGTACTTCCACTCATACTTGGTGGCGTTTCATTATTGATTTCGATAAAGGGGAAAGATTGAGATTACCACAATTTTTTATAACTAGAGCTTAATTTGGATTTTGTTTCTGGTACAGCACTGGGGACGACTAGGTATGGTACAACTATTGATGCGATGATTTCACGATTTGTAAATCCCGTATCTACCGACGTTTAAGTATCATACTTTAGTTACCTCTAGCCTCTCGTGAGAGTGATTAATAATGGTGAAAGAATGTAATTAATACTCACAGTAATATTAATAATGAAGTAAATCAACCTTCTTAACAATGTACTCATATACTATGAGTAACGTATATTTATGTAACATAACTGACGTATATTATATTATATATATACATATATATATATTCACATATATATACATTCATATATATATATGTTAATAGAATAAAAGAATACATGCATGGTTTCAGTATTATGAGATTCGTTTATTTACCCTGTTTGCCTACTATATAATCAAAGACAACCTTCCTTCAAAGACAATCAAAGACAGTCGTGCGTTGGAGCCGACACACGCAGTTTTATTTATTTTATACATTTCATTTTTAGTTCATAGTGAGAACAGCTAAATAATTTTTAATTTTCAAATAAAAAGATCAGCTTTTTCCATAACGTAAGACTTTCTAATTTGCTAGGAAGATTAAATGGGGTGATTCCACTAAGAAGAGAAGATAACTCCTCTGCCTAATTATTCCCTCTCTCCCCAACTCGATGAAACAGCAAAAGGAATACTTTCCAGGGTGCGATAATTATAAAGTGGAACCGAGAAACTGGACTCTTGAGAAGGAAGAGTCGAATTTCGGTGAGTGACCCCTTCCACCGCCGCCCCCAGAAGAGTCGTTAAGTTAATGCTAAGATCAAACGGAAATTCTCGATTGAAAACAGGGAAGCTTGCTCTGTAATAGCTTCAATGGAGAGGCGGCCCATTGCAGACCTCACTTTGGAAATAATAATTTGTACTAAGGAACTGAATCAACCCGAGATCGTCCTGATAAGTTTCCCTTGCAAACAATTGTTTTAAAAATACAAACGGTACATGCTTTTCATTTGAATTTGTTTAAATTATTTAACTGGCTTTTTTTCGATTACGTCCAAGAGTTACTAACTTCGCTATTTCTAATCAAAGCCCTGTAGCACCTTCTTACATACTAGACTTCAAGGTCAATTATGCCGCTGAAAACCCGCTGTGTAGGGTGGTGATGCAAGTGAAATTCGTTGAGACTTGAACGTCATCCCGTGGTGTGGTATGGAAGCTAGAAAAGGAGGGCGCCAGTTCACGTATCGTCCTCTTCGCTTAACCGAGGCCCGCACTAATGGCCCTTGTGTTGTTTCTTGTGTGACTGTTTTACTCTCACTCCACATCTATGCGAACGAAGTTCAGATTGAGTGTGTAATGCGCCTTTTTTATTTTTAACACGATGCTTTTAGAAAATCGTATTTAAAATCAAGAAATTTCAAAGTGTATGGTTTTCAGGAAGCAGCGAAATGAAATAATATTAGGGTTATGAGACAGAACAAGTTTTCCAATAGAGACAAAAAAAGATGGGTCGAAAGATTATGTATAGAATAGAAAATGATTCAAATTTCAGAAAAATTGAATGATTTATTTCAGAGTTACATAGTTACAATGTAACGAGCACAAAAATGTGTTAAACCACCTCTACCCTGGATGCAAGCTACCACTCGAGGTGGCATAGAGTGATAAAGCACCCTGATGGTCTTCTGCGGTATTTCTTACCAAATTTGCTCCAATTGTCATGCAAGGTCGTCGATATTCCCTAGTAGATGCAGTCTCCTCTCCATCATATCCCAGAAATGCTTGATGGGAGAGAGATCTGGTGACCTGGCTTGCCAAGGAAGTTTTTGACAAGATGTAAGACAGTTCATAGCAACAAGTGCCGTATGTGGTCTGGAATTATCTTGCTGAAAAATAAAGCCAAGGTACTGCAGAAGGAACGGTAGCAAAACAGTTCTCAGAATGTGTCGACGTACCACGCTGTGCCGTAAGTGCGCCTGTAATGACAACCAAAGGGATCCAGGTTTCGAAAGAAATGGAACCCCAGGCCCTAACTCCTGGTTGAGGGCCTGTGAGGCGTTTAATAGTGAAAGAAAGATCAGCACGTTGCCCTGGGCGTCTCTAGACACGATTTCGATGATCGTCAGGACACAGTTGGAAGCCGGATTGTTCGCTAAACACTATACGTCTCCAGCCAGCATGAATCCAACCTGTTTGAGCCAAGTACCACTGTGATCTGGCTCGACAGTGTGCAGGTGGGAGTGGTAAGTAACGTAGCGGTCGTTGCGATTGAAATTTCACTCTATCAGCCATCTGGTGGCCGCAGTAGCCTAGTGGTAAAGGTAACGGACACGTGGTCAGTGTTTCATGAGTTTGAGCATAATACCACTGAAGACTCGCCGTGTACGGGTGAGATGCACGTCCAATTTTTCGAGAGCTCAAACGTCCTCACATTGGTGTAGTGTGGTAGTTAGGAGAGGGGTTGCCCCTCAAGTGTCGTCTTTGTCATTTGACCATGGTTCAACATTACGAGGTCCATCGTCAAAAGCCCTCGAGTCACTGAACAGTGCGACTTATTAAAATTTAAATATATAATCGATTTATCACTAACTAATACATTATTACAATAAATATAGATAAAACTAATTGTTCTATGTATATAATTTGAAAATTCGAAATCTAGTATGACACTTTGTGCAGATCTATACGGTTTCCACTAACCTCCTCAATATTTCTTTATAGTTTTATTTATTTCAACCAATCTCCACCGGGAGCCAAAGCGTGATTTATGCAAATGAGATATAAAATATAAATTCGGGTTTAGCGAGTTAACGAAAAAAAGTAAAGTGAAGAGTTAGAAAGGTGAAGTCAAATGAATTGAAGCATCGGTAGATCAACACGCAGTTGTTGACGGTATTGGATAGCAGTAACGTGACAAGTTACGCCGGAGAGCAGTAGATTCAAATTAGAAAAGATTCCGTATTACCGTGTGGGGATCCTTGTCTACTATCCTATTCAACCAGTAAAGAATTCCTCACCACGACGGAACAGCCAATGTTACAAGGATAAGGTTAGTGATTTAAAAATTTGTGAATACCTGTACGTGTTTTAGCTGTGGTTATATGTGTTTGATCTTTCGTGGATTCAGTCGCGATTCCGTAGTTCCGCTAGTAGTAACTCCTTCTCATACTCCACTGTGTTTTATTTCTCTTAAATTTGAATTGTGAGGTTGTAGCCTTCCTGTGATTAATAAGCATCAATAAATACAGTGATTTGTAATTACGTCTCTTGATTTCTCTAATCCGCCTACACGTCCAGAAACATTAAACGGTAGACGGGGAGATAATAATCTGAGGCGAGGGTATAACTCACGACAACGTCATCAACGTAGATTTTTTCAAAATTCTCCTTGCATTTTTTAAAATAGAATTTTTAAGCGATTTTCCAATTGGCGATCTAAAGTGATTCAAAAATCCAAACTTTAATACGCTTATTAGATATCTTTGATCCAATACCCAAATCAAAAAACATTTTTTTTATTTGCTGTAATCCCCACTACGAGAGAGAGATACTTTTCTTCAACGGGTTTTCTTTTTAAACCTAAATTACTAACAGATAAAACAAAAGTCAGACGCGGAACCGGATAAAATGTACTAGGACGATATAAAAATTCATCACTGTTATCATTACAATATACCTTAAATTAGCATCAGGGGGGGAAATATATGAATTACTTTTCACAAAGCAACAGAGTAACTAATTGCCGTCTTTAGTTTCCCCCCCCCATGTATTTCATTTTCACTTAGCAAAGTCATAAATTATGTACATCTGTTATGCTTTTTTCAAGTAAAATAGTATCAGACACTTAGAAAAGCACAGGAAAATTTTAATTGGAAATTTGGTCTAGATGAGTATTCAATCAAATGAAGCATAATGAGAGAAGAAAGCATAATGGAATGTATCAGTTTTTTATTTCTTTTTTCATGGAATCATTTTTGCATCATACAAAGAACTCTCCTTATTAAAAGTTGCAGTATTTATGCTAGAATATAATCAAACTTTAGGTCAAGCTCATCCCGGGATTCAGAAACCAAGAATAAGGTAAGAGATACTTTTTTTTCTGTAGAAATTGGTCCCGCGATTTTAAATTGATAGATGGGTTGTTATACTATGCAAAATATACAACCACGCTCGGTGAATTAAGGGAATTTATACCCAAAACATTACGTAAAGATGTTATGCGAGAGTTCCATGTCTCGCCGATGGCGGGCCACCTCGGGAAAAAAAGACCTACTTGAGATTAAAAAACGCGTGTTATTTCCCATTTATGAGGAAATTTATTTATAAATATGTATCCACCTGCGACCTATGCCAGAAGGTAAATCATAAGAACGACTTACCAGCTGGTCAATTAATTCCGATAGTAACGAATTTTCCGAATGAAATAGTATCTTTAGATTTATTAAGCCCGTACCCTGCCATAAGTCCGGAATATAAATTCATTTTAGTAATATCGGATAATTTTTCTAAATGGGTTGAAATAGTTCCCGATTGCCAATGCATTTTTTGAAAATTATATTTCGCGTTATGGAGCTCCAGTAAAGTTATTCAGTGATAATGGCCCCCAAATGATATCCGAAGTTTTTGAGCAGGTGTGTCGCAGGTTGAACATAAAACATGTTAAAACGGTGGTATATAGACCACAAGCTAATCAAACGGAGAGAGTTAATCGTACTCTTCTACAAATGATTTCGAGTTGTGTAGCAGATAATCATACTAACTGGGACCAATTTCTCAGGGAGTTTAGTTATGCTTTGAGGGTAGCAGTACATGAAACAACGGGTAAAACACCGGCGGAATTATTTTTAGGTAGAAAATTAATCACCCCATTTCAGAAATTAGTAATGGTAACTGATGCATCAGACTTAGTTTGCGGAAATATGGAAAAGTTGTTTGAGGAGGCTAGAAGAAATACTATTGTTTGAGGAGGCTAGGATACACATACAAAGTGCCAGCACGAGAAGTGGGCGAAATATTATAATAAGAGACGTGACGTTAATGTGAAGGTTGATGATTTAGTGTTGGTTCAAACTCACCCGTTGAGTTCGGCGAGTAAGAAAATTGTGGGTAAATTTATGCCAAAGTTTGAGAGCCCCTATAAGATTTTGAGTGTGAAAAATAATAATTTAGTAATATTAAAGTTTGGTGAAAGAATAACGGTTAATGTGGATCAGGTGAGAATTTACCATCAAAGAGAATCAGAAGACAGTGTCGGCGAATCTGAAATTGCGGGAAGTAGCCATCATAGTGCAGTAGCATCAGAGTGGTCGGACGATAGGCGGCCGAGAGTAGTGCAGTCAGGAAGCGATGGGAATAGTCGTAGAGGATCAGAATCAGGAAATTTGGAAGGTAGTGGAGATGTAGCCAGGGATAGACGCGATGGAGAGGAGGTGAGAAGGAGAAAGCGTGTGCGGACGGAGTCAACTGTTTCTTCGGGGGTTGGGGACGTATAATTTCAGGAAAATGAAGCCACGTTGGACGGAGAAAGAGAAAAGAAGAAGGCCCGAATCCGGGGTCGAGATGCAACAAAGGAAGAAGAGACCAGAGGCACCAGCATCCAGAGACAAAAGAAAGATGTCCTCGTCCATGCCGTCTCGTCCATCAAGAAAGCTGTGCAGAAAGGTAGAATATGAGAGGCAATCGGAGGGAACAACAATTCTAGGACCATCCCGCAGACAGGAAAGTAGAAAGTCCAGATGCAACAGGTCCAGTCCAGTCCAGCAGGAACGGAACTGTCCTTACAACCTCCGGAGCCGACGTCGAGTGGGCAGCAGCCAGAATCGGAATCCCGCAGGAGGAGAGAACGCCCTAGAAGGAGCATATCAACTACAGCAGACTCAATGGAGGAGAAGGAGACCCAGAAGGTTGGAGCGTAGAGAGGACAGCCCTAGGACAAGGTCATCCAGTACAGAGGCCGTGGTTGGAGACAAAGCCTATGCAGATTGGATCTAAAGATTAGCCAGGTTGTATAATTCTAATTTGTTTATTTTCCCTCTGACAGACAGTTCAGAGTATTTTCTATGTGGGCTAGTCTAAATTGTTTGCTTTGTAAAACTTAAAAAGTGTACAAAAGTTATCACTGCGTTGTGTGCGTTTTCATATTGATTGAAAAATGAACTTTTGTATTTAATATTTTTCCAAATTGTGGAAAAACATTTGTTGGATTGCATTTGTTTTGCTACACATTAAAGACGGCTTTATATCTGAGATTACTTGAATTGTTCGTTGTAATATATTGTATGTTGAAAAATGTATATATTTTTGTGTATAATTATTAAGATGTATAAGTAGTATCTGGTTTCGGGACGCGGCGTAATTAGTATTACTAACAACATTAATAGCGCAGTGCGATTGATTGAGAATTTTTGAAAATGAAACCAGATGAAGGTTATTTTGATAAGAAACTATATATATAATTAATATAATGTATGCCATATTTGTGTCATTATGGAAGTTGTATAAGGTTCTGTACATTTAATGTCATATTTTAGAAAGAAATTCATACAGTTTCCTTTCAGGACAGATCCCTGAATCCTTTGATGAGATGTACCGAAGAAATTATCTCGTGAAAATGTAAAATTTTTATATTTATTAGTACTTAAGTAAAGTGCGTGATCAGGTTTTTTTCCTTATGGCAAGGTTTTCCTCTGATCTTCGCCCGAATGGGATGCACTATAGGGAATATATGTGAAAGATAAATAAAATGTGGAGTGGAGTGCCCTTTTGAGTAGTCATTTCTGTCTGTTAGTTTAATTAAAAATTGTAGAGTTAGAGAGTTAAAATTCTTTTGCAGGTTCAGAGTTTTTCAGGTGTTAGGCGGGTTACGTGAGTTCTTTCAGGTCGTTTAGACCTTCAATAAATCACGCTTTTTTCTCAGAGGGGGCTGTGACGGATCTTTACGGTTTCCACTAACCTGCTTAATATTTCTTTAAAGTTTTATTGATTTCAACCAATCTCCACTGAGAGCCAAAGCGTAATTTATGCAAATGAGATATATTATATAAGTTCGGGTTTAGCGAGTTAACAAAAAAAAGTAAAGTGAAGAGTTAGAAAGGTGAAGTAAAATGAATTGAAGCATTGGTAGATCAACACGCAGTTGTTGACGGTATTGGATAGCAGTAACGTGACAAGTTACGCCGGAGAGCAGTAGATTCAAATTAGAAAAGATTCCGTATTACCGTGTGGGGATCCTTGTCTACTATCCTATTCAACCAGTAAAGAATTCCTCACCACGACGGAACAGCCGATGTTACAAGGATAAGGTTAGTGATTTAGAAATTTGTGAATACCTGTACGTGTTTTAGCTGTAATTATATGTGTTTGATCTTTCGTGGATTCAGTCGCGATTCCGTAGTTCCGCTAGTAGTAACTCCTTCTCATACTCCACTGTGTTTTATTTCTATTAAATTTGAATCGTGAGGTTGTAGCCTTCCTGTGATTAATAAGCATCAATAAATATAAAGATTTGCAACTATGTCTCTTGATTTCTCTAATCCGCCTACACGTCCAGAAACATTTAACGGTAGACGGGGAGATGATAATCCGAGGGGAGGGAATAACTCACGACAACTTTAAGAATTTAAAATTTAAAAGGATCTTTTTTATCATAAATATTACTATGTAATTTATAGTCTTTAATATACAATGATAGATCCAAATAATTAGTTTTAAAAGGATTATTATTAATTTTAACTAGGTTTAAGTAATCGGGATGAAAGTTAATATTGGGGTTAAAATTATTATTTTTACTAAAAAAAATTAGATCATCCGTATATCTAAAATTGTAAAAAGCATTATAAATAATATATTTATATTCATAAAAGTATAAATATAAATAATCTAAACTATTACTGGTAAAGCCACCTTGAGGCAAACCTTTAGTTTGTTTTATAAATAATCATTAAAATTAATGCAATTTTCTTTTCAGAATAAATTTATTAGATTTTTAAATTTGTGGAAATTAATAGTAAGGTGATAATTACTATGTTTTTCTAAAATTACCTTAACAATATCATTGATATCAATGGTATTGAAAAGATTTTCAAAATCAAAATTTTAAAACAAAACTTAATATAAATATTTATATAAATAGTCTTAATGTTATTTTATGAAATCTTAATAATTTTATGCGTTACTAGTATTGACCTTTCTATGGCCCGGGAAAATGGTTTTTGCTGTACACACGTGGTAAGTCATTATCTAATTCTTTTAGCTTTGATTTTAAAATACTCTAGTAATTATTATAGGCAATAAAATTATCGTTTTACATTGATAGATTATGGTTTTATTTATAATAATAGTTAAACTTCTCTAGAAATTTCTTACTTTCCCTATGGCCCAGAGTATTGGCAAATTCAGGTGAAGGTTGGCTGGCCGAAAAACTTTGTTTAAACCTGCAATCCTGGTTTCTAAGGCCAGGAGTTTACTTTAGTACTACTGTGGTTAAAACTTTATTCTGTCATGACTATAGTTATCATAGAATTATAACTATTTTGTGTATATTTTTGCAATATATATATAATTGCTTGAAAAATAACTATCCAAGTAAATTCCTTTTTAAATATATTTCTATATTATTGTAATTTTTTTTTTCCATTTTAGTTTATTATTTTCTTTAAGATATCGTATGCTTAGTTTAATTACAAAAGAACTATCTAGAGGGGGCCACTGATTTTTGCTTCTACGAGTTAACACTTCAATTTTAACACGTCATTTTGCGCGGGTTTTCTGACTAAGATGGTTGTTCTTCGTATATTCTTAAAGTTAGTTTAGCTCCTAGTTTTTCCTATAGAACTTTTTTTAATATTCATCTCTATGAGAGAAACCTTATTATTGTTCTCTATTCATACTTTCATTTTATTTTACTGTCTGGTGTTTCATCCACGTGTGATAGATTTAGGCCTGATTTTTCAACAGGGCTTTGTTTTTTCTATTACGTTGAAATTTTTTGCTGTACAACCGGGGTGAGCATAAAGTCGATCGCAATCGTCTGGTGGACCGTCAAGACATTTTGGTGTGACCGCCTTTATTAAGACTTAAGACGTGCATACACACTAAAAGAAACATATTTGTGGAACACCGTTGCCAACTAGACTAGAGACTGGGTGGAACGCAACACCTTGAAAAAGGAAGAAGTCGCCCGTACCCTTGAAAAGTCTGCCCACCGTTGCTATACAAGGTAGGTGGTACCATAGAGTATTGCTGAACCCTAATTTCGCTAGCCTAATTCAGCGACAGCTTTGAAAATCATAATAGGTGTCTGTTTTAGTCTCAAGACTCTTTTGGTATCTTCAATTGTTATGTTTCTTGGAATCCAATTTCTTTCTTTTTGGCCTTGTAGGTTGTACAACTTTGTCACTTAGTTTATTTTATTCTATTATACTATATATATATATATATCGATCACCATATATTACCAAGTAACAAAAATAGATACACTAGAAGACTCCACAAGGTTCCAGGATGATTAACTAACGTAAAAATTTTTCAGAATATCCTATAAAGCTCTTCTCAATCTCTATATGAGGACAATCAAAGCAACCAGCATTGCGGGTCAAACATCTGACAACGACTGTGCATTTCATTAGCCTTTTAAAAAATTGCGATTATAGATTTATATAATTGTGTTTCAGTATTTGAATGTTGATTACTCCTTGACATCTATCGAGAGCTCTAGAAGGAATCACGATTTATTGTGAAAGAACCTGCCGGCTAATTGCGTGGATCTAACCTGCATTTGATCTGCCTGATAACAGTCCCTTCAAGTAATACACGGGAGGCATGAGCAGAGTGCTTTAAAAACTGAAATTAGAAAACAATAGAAAAGCTGTAATTTCCTTATCCCTGTTATAACAAGGAAATATTACAGATCGTATTTCAGATGAATTCTTGGAAATATATTTACATTTTTTATAAGGTGTAATTTTCTTCATTATAAATATATTGTTTTTTACGTGCTTTATTTTTAAAAAAATAATGTATTATAGGAAGATTCAAAATTATTATTATTTTTCTTGTCCGGTTTTGGCACAAAGGAAAAATTACTTTATCCTAATTCATCACGCTATGCCTTCATTGTTTTTGTTATTTATTTGTCTCTATTTTTATTCTACAGGATTAATAAAATATTTATTTATGATCCCACTGTAAATTTTGTTCCGGTCGAAAATTACTTTTTGTGATTTGTTTTTAACAATAAATTATTCTATTGCTGCTTGGTTCTTGATGGTTATTGTTCTTATCAGTCTCTTTTATTTATTTAAGAAATGTTAATTATTAGATTACGTATAATTGAAGCCCTGGAATGGGAGGGTTGTTGTTCTTTTTAAAGCTCTTTTCTTTTGTATAGCTGAGAGCATTCGAACTTAAGTTTCTGTCTCACTTTGGTTTGTTTTTTCATTAAGGTCTTTTGTCCATCTTTTTTAAAACAATAATCCTGATGTTAATAATTTGCTCCTCTATTCCTTTTCACTCTGAGATCAATTAAGGATTACAAAATATCATTGGAATAATTTTTTGTACTTCATCGCCTTTCTTTAAACACGTCATTTCTTATCTTCTTATAAGCAAAAGTGAATTATGAATTAGTCCATTACAACTGCACAAGTATGCGTTAAATCGAAAAATTTCAAACTACTTTTCAGCATTTGAGTAAAAGTCGTAGTACAAAGCAACACGGTTGCTGGTTACGGACCTCGTAATTTTGAGCCTCGGTTAAATGACGAGGACGACACCTTAGCTGGCAATCCTTCTCTCCTAACTTCCACACCATACCAACGGTAGGACATTGAGATTCAATAGATTCAACGTATATCAGCCATCTCTACACGGTAGATATTCAGTGGCACCAGAACTCGAATCCGTGACACGCCAGCCACGAGTTCAGGACCGTAACCACTAGGCTACCGCAGCCACAATGTTCAAGTCGGATCGCAAGCTCAAGAATTGGTTCAAACAAACACCGCTGCGTGCAGTGAACAACGCTATTGGACGTCAAAAAAGTTTATTTTTGAAGAAGTGATACCTAAGTTTATCGAAGACCTCAAATTGTTTCGAAGTCACAAGATTTCTCTACCAGTGACCAAGTGGCTGTGGTAGTCAAGGGGTCGTGGTCACAATGGCCGGTATTAATTCTCTCGTAACAAGGGTTCGAGTCTTGATCACCCTACAGACCTGCCATGCATAGAGAATCGTTAAATGTGTCGAGGCTCCAGATCCTCACGCTGGAGGAATGAAAAAGTTCATAACTCCTATAATTCATTTTATGTTATTTCCCTGAATAAATTTATGGGCGACTTAAAAACTTCTCTATATCTGAAAAACAAACATCGAAAGTATATTTTGCTATTTCTAGCATTCTGAACGAGCATTTTTCTTTTTTTGACATTAATACGCGTTGCACCATTCATTGTACGTTCTTGTACTATTGTGATGAATACAATGTTCTTTTCGGAATTTTTTTCCTCCTTTCCTGCGTCTCGAGAAGTTTCCAGTTCTTTTTTAGCATATGTAAATTTTATCCGTTTTCCCCCTGAGGATCGATTGGCTGCCTAATATTTCAGAACATTTTTCATTTCCTTTCCAAGGTGTACGTCAAATACTTTTTTATTCACGTTCAGCCTTTTTGGAGAAATAAAGTGCCCCAATATTTAATAGTAGAGCTGATTGGTGAAACGGGGGTGAATAAATCTGTGCGGTTCTAAAAATTCTATTTTTTAAATCATTGTACTTTTTTCCTCGCCAAATATTCAAAGATAGTTGATTTTAAAAAGATCGTTATAGGAACGAATAAAGACGAAGTCTACCTGAAATAAATAGACTTTTTAGGTTTCATTCCAATCCTGTTTGTTGTTTATACAAATTTATTTACAAGATTATTAGTGATATGTATTCGTGAAAGTGAAGTGATTTTTTGTTATTATTTATTTATTGCATCAGGGCTACAACTATGTGGCCGAATTCACTATTCAAGTTCTCAAAAAAAATCGTATTATCTTAATTTTTAAATATTCACGGGGAGTAGACGTCCATTGAATAGAATATTTTTTTTTAATTTCCAATGAGACTCCGATTGGCATTTACCATTGCAGACCAAATACATTCCCCGAGAGTTGGTATCACTTCTCAGTGCGGCATCATATAGGGGGGATACAAATCATCGCAATGTAATTTTGAGAAGCCCAGTTTCTTAACCAAAGATGATGCAAAATTGAACAAGGAATTTAATTTTGCCGAGAGCACCCAAGCGAAACAGCCACTCTAGATATCTTAAACATGCTGCATAATCATACGTCATAGACGTTGTCGATTTTCAGCATCATGAAAATATACTGACTTATCCTGGGATTGAGACTTGGCTTTGACCCACAACCTTTGGCGTACAAGGGCAGCGACAAACCAACTACGCCACCCAGCCGGCGAAAATGTAGAAAGCTTCACGCGATTTGGTGTATCATTCTTTCGCAGGGGCCATGCTAATCTTTTCCGAATCGTTTTAATTTTTAAAATATGTTCTGCCAATGCAAGTATAGCCATTTGAATTCAATCTCAAACAAACAAAAAAAATGGAAAATAACCTTATATATATATATATATATATATATATATATATATATATATATATATATATATATTCCTTTACAAAAACATAATGTTTGCCAGTTACATTCATTAACAAGTTATTAAGTGCTTATTACTGTCGCAATCTAAAATAACATGACGGCCATTTGCAACAAGCAGATCACGTAATTTTGAGCCACGTTCAAGTGACGAGGATGACTCCTGAGCTGTCACTTCACTCCCCAAACTCCCTCGTCACACTAACTTCATTTGCAAATACTTTAAAGTTGATCGTATCTAAAATATTTATATTCATCTCACTTGAATTGTAAATTTAGTCTCTAATTTTTATACTCTACAAAGGTCTAAATTTAAATATTGCACAATTAATTTATCATAATTTAAAACAACAAATTTAATTTCAATGTAATCATTATGATACGTAAAGTTATGCTGCAAATATGATATTGCGACTGGAAAGATCGCTTATAGGCAAAAAGAAAATACTCTTGAATAACTTCAGTTCGCCAACAATTTTGATTGTCAATGATCACTAAGTCACAAAATTTAACAACAAAACCAGATACCTCGAGATGAACCTAGAAGTGTGTCTAATTCATTAGGAAATGAGATTTTGCGTAAAAGTAGTACTTCTTTAGGATGTACGACCCGCAATTTCCAATATTTCTGAGAATTTTTTTCTAGCTCAGGAAACTAAAGTAAACTGCTGGCCACCATAAATGCAACACCAAGTTAGACAAGAGATAGCACAACAAAATTTATTTTGTAGATAACATGTTGACCAAGTATCAAATGATTAAGTTTATAGACTTCTGTGAAGTGTGGTTCCTGCCGGAATCAGTAGCCAGAGTAGCCGCCATTGTTGGAGATCACCGCTGCCACACGCCTCAGCATTGATTCTAAGAGACTTTGGATGTGTTATTGGGGTACAGCAGACCAAGCAGCTTCCCCACGTTGCCAAAGTTGATCTGGTGTGGCAGCTGGGGTGTAATCTGGGTCAATCGTTGTGAAACCATGGACCACATGTTTTCTATCGGCGAAAGATCCAGAGAGCGAGTCCGCAAGGGAAGCAATTCAATCTGGTGATTGACGAAGGACTTTTGGACAATGAGTGCCACGTGTGGTCGCGCATTATCCTGTTGAAATATGGCTGTGGTCAAGCCCTGAAGGTAAGGAAAGACAACTGGCTCCAACACCTCGGAGATGTAGTCTGGCTGTTTAAAGTACCGGCAATGCGTACTAGAGGAGTGCGAGAGTGATATCCAATACCGCCCCATACCATAATACCCAAAGCAGACCAGTGTGGTGGTGCATAACGCAGCTGTTCAGCGTCCTCTCTCCATGGTGTCTCCAGACTCGAATCTGACCATCGTGGTGTTGCAGACAGATGCATGACTCGTCAGTAAAAAAAACTTCATTCCATTCTGCCACCGACATCCTTCTTTCATCGCACCATTGTTGGCGGAGATGTCTGTGGTTCTGCTTCAAGGGTAGACCAAGCAATGGACGTCTTGAGGACAGACCACTCTGCAGTAAACGGCGTCGAATTGTACGCTTAGACACTGAATGATGCGTTACAGACTCAATGTGCTGTGCTATGGTTTGTGATGTGATTGAGCAATCCGTCACTGCCATGCGCACAATTTGCCTGTCCTCACGTGAAGTGGTGCACTGAGGTGGATGCGATCGACCACGTTGGTCCGTCGTAACCTCCTGCATCCAACGGTCACATATCCGCATTACAGTTGTTTGGTTTCGTCCAACACGACTACCGATTTCCCTGAAAGTTAATCCACAATCTCGGTAGGCCACTATCCTTCCTCTGTCGAACTGGGATTCTTGATCGCTGTTTTCTACGAGACATAACTGATGGTTGTTTGAAAAAATCACAAGAAAAACACAATTGCCGAACTTGAAATCGTCGAAATCTCCAAGCATTAAATAGCGCTTTGAGGTGGCACCACAGGTGTATGTTGTGTGTCTGCGCTGAAATTCTAATCATTTGCTTATCTCACCTCCTCTAATGCATGTTGTAAATTTCATGTTATTTGCGTGCTTCCTTCAGGCTGTTGCATTTACGGTGGCCAGCAGTGTATATAGTTCCTCAAGGGATAGTTGAAATGAAAAGTTACCATCAAAAGCTGTCGTTTTATTTATTTTGATTGAGAGTGCAGCCAAGTGTTAAACGTTCATTATAATCAAGTCCTTGACAATCAAGTGGAAGAGTTTGTACAATTCTGAAATTCTATTAATCTGTTTTTAAAAATGAAAGCCAAATAAAACATCGCACATCTGATAATGATTTCTCACCCAGTATTTGAAATCACGTGTGAAGAAATGTACTCTTTGGCAGAAAACGAACAGCCATAAAGAAATGACATTTTTTTTAAATGAACAATGGATAGGTCTCATACATACATCAGGAAACTATTAAAATTCCAAGCAGTAGGACCTATCACTGGCTAGAAGTTGTACATCGAAAGTTGTAAAATCATTCATCCTGAATTAATTGAGTTTCAGTAATTACTTTTTTAACTACTTCCTTTGTCTCTTTGCTTGTGTATTTTATGAAGGGATCAAGAAAGTTATACACCTATCTTTTGTTGAGCCGCATTAATTACTCGACGGATGGAAAGTCCAAATAAAATTTATGAGAAAAGGGGAAAACCAAACACAACTATTCTCAAACTAATTTGACACGAAAAGAACAAGCGACAGAATTTTGCGTTCCCAAAGAGGACAATTTTTGTTTTGCGAGCTATTTATTATATTCCTGGTTAAGTAAGCGGGTTGTGATATTATAAAATAACGTAGAACTTCCGAACCTAATTCTAAAAAAGGAACAAATGACTTTGCAAATCATTCAAGCATTTTGATATTAAGTTTCCATATTTTTTTCCCTGAAAGCTACAACTTAAATATTTTAAGAAAAGAACAGAAAATGATAAGATATAATTAAAAATGAAGGATATTACTTATTTTTCCTTGGAAGATATTATTTTTTATACAAAAGTATCCATCCAGCTGCAGGGAATAAATTAATCAAAGGAATACAAGCATCTTATCTGTATTTGAAAAAAAATTGTAGCACAAGATGAACATTTTCATTTCGAAACGAATTTATAGTAATAATCTTAAGAACAAGACATTAAAAACTAGCAAAGAAATTATTGTTCTTAAAAATGTTTGTTTTACTTATTTGTTTCACTTAAAAGAAAAAAAACAATTATTAACAACTACACTAAATATTAGCTAAAAACTCAGGACCATTTTTTTTTCTGAAAGAAAATTTAGAGCAAAACAATAAAAATTATCCTAAATATTAATTGCGACATGACATTGAAAAATATCTGCATAGCAATTAATTTTTAAAAAAAAATTGTTACTGAAAGCAGTCGTGTGAATCTAAAAACTTTTATCAATCAAAGATCACATTTTTCGGAGTGGTTTTTTGACTTCTCTAAAATAATAAACATTTATTTCCTTATTAACAGCAAATAAAAAGTTTTTGTTGCAAAACAATGACGACAAAAACAAACATTCTTTGTTAAAAAAAAAAAGGGGGGATCGTTGTTCACGAAAAGTGCTTTCATTTTTTGTTAAAACTTTTGACGTAGCGACTACTACTTTGTTTAATTGGCTTAAAGCATCTTGGTTCATCTTTGTCTAGAGTTTTCAACGCTAGATACATTTTGGAAGAGTCGGGGCTTCTTTTTCCCTTCCATTTCTTTCCTCTTGTGCATTACGTCTTTCGAATTTTTTTCAGAAATACTAGTTTATTACTCGTTAGTATTTATTTCTCTGTAAAATATTTTTAAGTAACTGTTAACTACGAAAATTCTGAATGTGAAAAATATAGATACTCATTGATTGGTTTGAATGACATAGCATCGATTAGATTAGTGATTCTCGATTTTTTTATTTTTTTTTTGTTTCAGTAATAACAATTTTAAAATTTGGCGGCACACTAATAACAAATTAAGTTTAAAAGAATTTGACTTATCTATAACATACACACAGTATAAAATTGTTTATGATAATAATTTTATTGTTAAATAAAATATGTGCGACAAAGACAATAAAATGTTTTTGAGTAATTAATTACAAATTAATTATAAGTGTACATTTTTAAGACGAGATTTGAGCTTGTGATGATTCTTGATAACAGTTTCTATTGGGTCGTGAAATGATGATGCCACTCATTTCGTGACCTACATTTAAAAGTCTCGATCTTTTTTCATTTTTATATTTGTTAATGCTGAAAATCCTAATTCACGCCATTAAGATTTAGAAAACTGGAACAATATTTTTCAAACTTTTGGGATAATCGTCTCTGATTTCAATCCACAATGAATTAATTGACTCTTCCGAATGTTTTGAAATTAAATCTCGATTATGACAGAGCGGAATCAGTTTTTCCTCTTCATTTCAACTTAATTCCAATATAGATGTATTCATTATCAGAAATGAATGACAAACCCAATCGAATCTTTTATATATCCATCTATTCTCGATAGGATAAGTGAAATATACCTCTTAGTTTATTTCTATAAAACGGCCGAAGATTCGGTTCCGGGTTTTTTTTTCACAGAGTACAATTTATAATTCAAAAAAAAATTTAGCGGTTGAGATGTACGTATCTAAATGTACATGAGCGACACTGGTGACGGGACTTGACATTTTGAATTCAGCTGATGAGGATGCGTTAATATCTCGTACTGGTGGAATTTGTTGAATAAAAAGTTATGTTATGGTTTGCTAACTTACTGAACTCTGCTCTAGGACTACTGGTGACCACCGTAGTCTCTTGGTTATGGTCACGAACTCGTAGTTGGAGTATCGCGGGTTCGAGTCCAGGTGCCACTGAAGACCATGCAGAGGAGGCCGATACACGTTAAATCTGTCGAAGCTCGAAGTCCTCACTTTGGTATGATTCGGAAAGAGGGTGCAGCTCAAGTGTCGTTCTCGTCACTTGACCGAGGTTCAAAATAACGAGGTCCGTCGCCAATAGTCCTCGTGTAGCCTTACAGTGTATCATTAACTCTCTCTCTCTCTCTCTATCGGTTAAACTTTTCTTGACATTTTAATTGGCTTAAAAGAAAGAAATTTCTATGGCAAAAAGTTTGTAACCGATCAAGTTCACCCAATCGGAGTTCAAGTTAAATTTTCCGGGTGAAAAATAGATATAAAGGTACACTTTTCTAATAGTCTATATCAAAGTTATCTATTATTCATCATTTAAAAAGTTATCGAATAATCCATATATATAAAAGAGACTCACCACGATATATCAGGAACTGTAAGATCTACAGACTTGGAATTTAGTACGTAGGTTCCTTTCAAGGAGTAGAGATCCGCTAAGAAAGGGTTTTTTGTGAAAATAGACCTCCCAAGGATGGTTGCGAGGGGTTAAGAGGTGTTATAGATAAATATTGCTGTTTTTGAACAGATCTACAAACTTGAAATTTGACACAAGCGGATTCCTTCCATGAAGTAGAGATCCATTACGAAAGAGTTCTTGTGAAAGTCGAACCCTAAAGAGAGGAATGCAAAGAGCTTAAGGAACATTTTAGATAAATATTGCTGTTTTTAAACTATTTGAGCTACAGGCTTGAAATTTTTCAGGCACGTTCCTTTCATAAATTAGACATCCACTACAAAAGATAAAATTGCGAAAATTAACCACCAAGGCTGCGAATGGTTCAATTACATTACAGATAATTATTCCCCTTTTCTGAACTATTTGACCTACAGATTTGAAATTTGTCAGGTATATTCTTTCATGTAGAGAAGAGATTTGCTACAAAAGAAGTTTTGTGAAAATCAAACCTCAAGTGGGGGATTACAAAGGGCGAAAGGGGTGTTATGGATAATTATTTCCGTGTTTGAACTTTTAGGCCAACAATCTTGAATTTTTTTTCAAGCATGTTTTTTTCAGGGGGTAAAGATCCGCTTAGAAAGGATTTTGTGAAAATTGATCCCCTGGGGGAGGGGATGCGAGGTATTAAAGAGTGTTGAATATAACTCTTCCCGTTTTTGAACTATTAGACTTCGACGAAATTTATCGAGCCTATTTATTTTGTGGAGCAGAGATCCACTAAAAATGGAAATCCACTTTAGAGAAGAAGTTATGGACGCGTAAGAGATAAGTCTACTCTAAGTTTAGAAATTCAAGACTTGACCTTTTAAAGTCAAGAGGTTGGGGTTAGAAAAAGGTTTTTGCAATGCTTTGTGCTAGGATACCAACAATTTCCTTACAGCAGCGTATATTCATGGAAGCCCATAGTGGCTGAGTTCCTCGCGCTTCCACACCACGAGATTCGAACCTCGGTCTGCACGAGGTCGACTCAGCCTTTCACCTGTCCAGTGGGTCGATCAATGGAGCCAAACTGGAGGTTTTGCGTCAGACTGAGCACCTGACCGGTCAAGTATACTGAGATGGGCTCAGTAGGCCTTGATCCAAATAGGCTGTTGCGCCTCTGATACAAGAAAAATGTTCATGCAACATCATGAAATTCCCAGCGAATTGGGCGAGTAATGTCGTAATGATATAAAAGATTAACTTTCAAGAGGTCTAGAACTATATTTTTACTTATTTCTTAGTAACTGAACAAAGAAAGGAGAGACGCTTATCGGTTACACACAAGGGAATCCAAACATTCACAACTTCTGTTCCGTCAATGGGTTTGTGGTGTATGTATATTATCGGACACATTTATAATGTTTGTGTTAGCGACGACTCAGAAAAGCAGTCATCAACTCATGGTCCCTATAACAGATAAGTACCACAAAAAGACACACACACACATCCAGGGAACAACTAGTATCTAGCTAAGTAAGAAAATAGGATTTCCAAAATAAAACTGTGTTTGATAAGGTATAATCACATTAAAAATTAAATTAAATGCGGCGAAAAAAAGGGAGTGAAAGTTTTAGTGCACACAATTTAACGGCATAACTTGTGACACACAAAATAAAACTAACAAGCGGCGTTTTTTTTTCTTTTCCTTTGAGATTCCCGGGCTGCTTTCACATTCAGAGAAAATATGACGCCGTAAATCTAAACATAAAACTATTCCAGAAATGTGATTATGTTGTGCCAACTTGAGGAAGAAGTTATTTAATTTCGAATGTAAGTACAAAGCAAATGAACGCTTCTCATTTCTTAAGGAAATGTGTGTAGAAATCAATTCTCGTCCTTTTAAAGGCATTTTTATTATTACTTTATGATTTCTTCCAGACCCCAGAATGCATTTTCACACTTTTATTTCTTTAATAACTGGGAGCTCGTCGCAAAAGGCATCTGGCCCCGTGCCATAAACCGCACCAATTGGCAGAGAGAACAATTCTCGCGGATTCCCGCCCCAAATTAGCCTAATAACCGATAAGGGGCCGCAGATAAAATGGAATCAGGGGCTTCATTAATTTCGATGCTCCCGAAAGGCAGCAGCGAAATTAAGATAAATGCCGGATATTGCCTTGGGGGGAGGGTTTTAACAAATTTCTCGCCGATCGCTCAAGAAGACAAATAAATTTAAACGAACATTTATTCCGTGATTTAAAAAAGGTTAATTTCTGGGTCCATTCGGTCACTTGACATCAGAACCTTCCTTAGATAAGAGGATTCCCCAGATAGAAAGAAACATTCGAAAGTGAGGAATTGAAATCCTTCTTCCATTTTTAGTTTATGTTACCATTTAACTAATCTAACACTATGAGTGAATGGGTGTGTATTTAAAGCCCTAGTGTATAAAGTTACACTAGGGCTATTAATGACGTCATTTTGAACTATGGTCCAGTAACGAGGACGATAACTGAGCTGCCTCTCTTAACTACCACACCATACCAATAGGATGGCATTTGAGCCTTGATATATTTAACGTGTATCGTTCCCCTTCACGGCGGGTTTTCAGAGGTACTGGGCTCTTACTCATGTCATGACAACCACGAGTTCGTGACTACTAGGCTACCGCAACCACTTATACAGGGTGGTCCCGAATTCATAATACAAACTTTAAGGGTAGATACAATCATTTATTGTGTAGGAATGTATGAGTGTAAATGACGCGGTGAGGTGCAAACAGGGGGAATAAAAGAGAAATGGAGTTTTCGGTTGTTTAGGATGCCAGTACATGGCAGTAGATGACTAGCCTCCGTTCAACATGATGCATCTCAGTAGGGGAAAGCAATTGTGCTGACACCTACGATGGAAGACATTACGCATGCCGAAAAATCAGACATGCATTACATGTACGGTGGAGCGAATGGTAACGGCAGAGCTGCGCTACGAATGTATCATGTGCAGTTTCCTGATCGACGAATGCCGGATAACAGAATTTTTTCAGTGGTTCAACTTCGAAAGCGGCTCGTTACACGTCTTCAGACACGATGCTGGTCGACGAAGAGTTAGTTGTGCGCAGTCCAATTCTGGAAGAAAACATCTTGGACGTTGTGGCTGATAGAGCCGAGTCAAGAGCTGTAGCTCATCCCGTAAACGTGAGTCACCAGACAATTTGTAGAGCGTTAAACGAAAACCGCGTACACCTCTTCCATTTTCAGCGAGTGCAAGCTTTGAATGCGGCAGACTATCCTCCCTGCCTGCCGGTGGGTGGTACGGCAAAGTGCGCTGCAGCCGGACTTCATGAGCTATTTACGGCTCAGGCGACTTTTACACGCGAGGGTGTCTTTAATGCGCTTAATTCCGCTGAGTGGGCAACCGAGAATCCACAAGCAACGCGATCACATGAGTATCAACGATTCTGTGTGAATGTATGGGCTGTTATTATCAACGACTTTTTGATTGATCCATGCTGACTAACGACGTGACGTAATGGCGAAAGTTAGCTTATTTTTCTGGAATAGGTCTTACCGAAACTGCTGCAGGATGTTCCGATCGCCATTCATAACCGCAAGTAGTTTCAGCATGAGGGGGCGCTTGCCCACTTCAGCATTGATGGGTGTTCTTACCTGAGTGCCACGTTTGGGGCACGAAAGATTGGGATGGTGGACCAGTCCCTTGGCCACCCCGATTTCCCAATTTATCGAGCCTAGATTACTTTTTATGGGGACATCTGAAGAATCTTGTTTATGCGACTCCACAAGATTCAGATGAATATCTCGTTCCTCGAATGTCCTAACCAGCTGTACGTGAAATACCTGGCATCTTTGAAAGTGTTCGCCAATCGCTCTACCGAAGCTTCCAAGCGTGTATCGCAACTGGTGGACCAGTTGTGAACATTACACTCGTCAACGACGCTTTCAATTAACACTTTGTCTTTCCTTTCGTCTCTTATATTTTATGTGTATGCCTCAACGCGTCACTTGCGCCCATACATTCCTATACAATAAATGATTGTTACAATGTCTTGTCCCTACCCTTAAAAATTGTACCATGAATTCGGGACCACCCTGTATAAAAGAGAGAAATTATTAAATTTATTACAATTTTAACTAAAATGAACAATTATACCCCTAGATTATTACAATGTTTCATTATATTATAAGACACTGTATGACTGGCTTGATTTCCCATTCTTCGCTCTACCTGATTGGATTTTTATTAACGTTGCATTTTAAAGCAACATAATGGTTGTTTCCGAATGACCTCGTAATGTTGAGCTTCGGCCAAGCGCCAAGGACCCCACTCGAGATGGTCACCTACCCTTCAAACTTCCACATCAAGTTCTTCACACGAAAGAGTTTTTAAAATAAAAGAAGTCAGTTTAAAAAACATTAGGATTGAATGCCTTACTACTAATTAAAATACTAATGATCTTGGAAGAACTCCAGTTAGAACCATTAGCTGGAAACGAAGATAGATCATGGCGTAAGATGTGCCAGAATTATAAAGTATCTTCCAAGCGGAGAGAGAAAATGTGAAAAGATAAATTATTGTTTTAAAAAAAGCTAAAAAAACACCCTTTTATAGTGAATCGAACGAAGGGATAACAATCTTTCACTCGCCAAATCTGTAATTAGTCTCCAAATCTAAAAATGGGATCTGAAATGAGTCACCAGATGCGGGATGTGACCTGAAAATGGGAAACCGTTAATCCTGATGATCTTGATCAGGACAATGGAACAAAATTATTAAATTATTTTATTATCATCGGTCCTGGACAAGTGAGCAAAATTTCAAATCAATCTGACCTTTTAAAGTGGGCAAAGTTGAGTTCAAAGGTTCCGTTACAAACTAGTGAAGCTTATAAAATAAGTGTTAAAAGGGAAAACAGGCTCGAGCAATTGCATTGTCAAACATTTCTATAAACTCCACTAATTAATAATTTCACTGTTATTTATTCAAAAAAAGAAATTTCATTCCATAAATCACATGAAAGCCATGCAGTTCGATTCCATATATTTCTAAATGGATTTGCTGGAAACGAAAAAAATCTCGGAAAATAATGCCTTTCAGTGTTAGTATCAACAAATAAAGGCATATTATTTTGCATTTCTGAAGCAATTTTTCTTTTTTGTCTTCTCAGATGGTACAAAAATTGTAATCTTTCCAGGTCGCAAAACTACTCAAAGAACACACACAAACATTGCATTAAAAAATCTACAGCGACCTGTACAGCTCAACCGCACATTGAACACCTCGAAAACGTCGATTTCCTGTGTGCACTCATCGATCATAATGTCAGCGAAACAAATTGAATGCTCTGTTGCGCTTTTCAATGGTTGTTTCGCTGTGCTGCACGTGACCCTTTTCGCAAACTCGGGGCTGGAAGAGCACCTGCAGAATAATGGATTCAACTCCACTAAATAAATGTGTGACCCGAAGACGACTCCTCCTTATTTATTAAACGAGATCATGGTTAGCTGGCTCTTACTTACTTACTCGGGAAAATCAAGCCCACCCAAAGGGCTGTATATCGGCCCTCCAGATGTTACTCTGTTAATGTACTAAACAAATTGGTCCCGAATGAGGGAACGTCCCCACAAAATTTTTGAGAATAGAGAGGATAATGAGTAGAAATACTTTACTTTTGTATAACAGTGCAAATACAACAACAAAAATTACACACAGAGACGCTGTCTAACTAATAAGACAGGAAAGACCTTGAAAAAGAAATAAGAGAGGCGGTGAAACCACTCCTATAAGGAAATTAGGGAGGGGAGGAATGCTAGATAAAGAGAGTGAAGGTCCAAACATTTTTTTCTATTATATTTTGGAAAGATAGCTATAACGGCCGGTTCACGAGCGGCAACAGATACGGGACCCTCACAGAGACAAGGAGAAGTCGCAGGGGTTGTCAAAGGCGACAAAGGCATTTCTTTCATTACCCTAGATCTAGCTAGCTCTGATCTATGTCTACGGGAGACGGGTCCCGTAAGTACAATCGGGTGATCACTTTCTTCCATGTTCCATATCACGCCACGGTAGCCGAGTGGCCATGGTCACGAACTCATGGCCGACGCACAGTGGACAGCTTTCACGATCTGGAGCACAGAAACCCCAAAAATGAAATTGTGCGAAAAAAACAACTCACAATTGATGGTCCTCATAGGCTCCCTAGCCATGTTGTAATCAGTTTTTGTCAGTACGCGATTGAAAATCTCCAACAGTCACCGGTTTAGATCGGGTTTGTTGGGGCTTCGAGAAACACCTGTGAGCCTCATTTTCCAGTCGGAAGATCTATCATTTCGTCTGAACAAGATTGTACAGCTTTTGGTGTTTTTCTTTGAAAATACACGTCATGGGTAAATAATTTCTTTATTTCACTTTCAAATTAGGCTCAAATTTGACTCAAAATTGTAAAAACGTAACATTTAACACAGTACTTAATTCCCACAAACGCATGCCAGTTTTTTGTGTTTAGAATTTCTGGGATTGACCACTGTAACACTTAAGTCACATAGAGTAGATAAGGACCTTTAATTCAATACAAAATTTTGCTGCTACTTCCTGCAATCTCCAAAGTTATGATTACTGTTTCGACGCTTGTTCTGCCTTCTTATTGCTCTCCGTAAGAGGGCGCGTCAACACAAATCCAGCGAATATAATGCTATGACTCGGAATCATGCAATAACTAGTTCGTTCTACTTACAATGGTAAAACCCAAATCCACAGCCCTTTAGAAATAAAAAAACACTGCTTAAATACTACCCAAACCCTCTATGTTGCCCCCCCCCTTCACTCCTTTCCTATCCCTCATCATCATATCTATTATACTTAACTGCATATGTACAATGTTAATGCTTGTAAATGCGTACTTTTCTTTGATTGTATTTGTGTAATCTGTTAACATTTATCTTTAACTTGCCACCCTATTTTTTTGTAAACATTCTGTGTGTGTGTGTGTGTGTGTGTGTGTGTGTGTGTGTGTGTGTGTGTGTGTGTGTGTGTGTGTGTGTGTGTGGTGTGTGTGTGTGTGTGTGTGTGTGTGTGTGTGTGTGTGTGTGTGTGTGTGTGTGTGTGTGTGTGTGTGTGTGTGTGTGTGTGTGTGTGTGTGTGTTTAGGGGAACTAAAAGGTATTTGTAACATATTTTCTTTTTTGGGCATGGCAAACATTTTTTTTTACAGTTTAAAGGTACTTGCTTTGACTGAGTTCCCCACGCGACCAGTTTTGTTCCAAGATATTTTCCATGAACATGCTACATTTTTCCCCTTTGAACAATTTAGTGGTTTTGATTGCTGTTTGTACGACTTATTATAGTTTATAAATATAAATGAGCAAAATAAAAAAAAAGAAATGGTATCTGCGATCTCTATTGAAGGAAGTTGAAACTCATCAACCATGGGAAGAACCTTCTGAAATGCATTTTCATCATCGCAGCGAAAGTAAATATAAAAAAGCGATGAACATTAAACGTCTGAGTTGAAAGGAAAACTTTCAAATGGTAGGTACCTAGAGAACTCCATCAAGAAAAATATGAAACCATAAGTGTAGCACAAGACAATTTCGTTCTGTAAAAGATATAAGCAAGCAAAAGTTCAACATGTTATTTGTCGATCATGAAAGGACAATAAAACTACAATAACTTGAACAGCATAGGACAGTTTTGCCTGCAAATAAAATTCCTGTAATGTTAGCGAAAAGTGTCTGTGATTTTGTCCTTTGTTAAAGTCACGCACATTAAAAATTTCTTGGTTAAGTTTGGATGATGTTTTTTCTCAAATTATCAAAAAAGAATTGAAAAAACATTATAAAAAAGTAGATAAAAGTATGCTTCATCTTTATTAAATTATTCACAATTTTTATCGTGTACAGTAAAAATAACTATAAAACAAGGACTGGGGTGACTCAGTCACCCCCGTGCGACCATTAACGTTAGTATCGAGTACGCGCCAGCTTCTAAGTGAACTACAATGATTTTTGATCATTAGGTATTATTATGAAGACTTTAAAGACATAAAATAATTTGTGTGCGCCAGATCGTGAAAACTACCCACTGTGCGACGTGTCTTGAGTTTAGATGGTGATTTGATAGCCATAAAATAAAAGGGGGGTTTTTTATGAAAAATCTCTCCCACTTCCTCGGGCGCGATAAACCAAGGCAATATTACAGGCAATGTTTCTCACAACAATTTTAGCAAATCGATCAATTGCATATCTAGAGATCCAGTATCAATTCCAAATGACTCGATGTGTGAAGAACTAAAGCTTTGTGGAGTGGAAAATTTACAGAGTTTAAAACCAAGTTGGAAGAATTGGAGATCCAGAAATGTATGTACGTAACGCAACTAAAATTGACAGCTTTATAAAAGAAATGCCGCGAGTTGAGGCACGAAATTCGACGCACTGTCTTCCCGGTTGCTACAGTGAGGTGAAGTTGGAATTTGGAGTGCTGCCTATCTTCGGATCGACATATTCGTGCGAGCACACACAAGCGTTCTCTTGCGTGAATATAATTAAAAATAAAGTAAGAAGCCAACTAACAAATGAAAATTGAGTCGTGTGTTTGAAACTTAAAACAAGTTATGAGCCAAATTTATCCAAACTTTCTAAAACCATGCAAAGCCAACGCTCCCGTTGTGAATTTGTTTGCTCTAATATATGTAATTGTTTTTTTTTTTATTTTTAAGTGCAAGTTAGATTGTTTAGTAAAGTTTAAATTTTCTACTTGAATAACCATGCAAAGCCACTTCTCCCATTGAATTTGTTTGCTCAGTTGTTTGTTATTGAAGTGCACGTTATAGAGTTGTAAGTAAATGTTTAATTGTGTTTTAATTTTTTACTTAAATAATAAGTAATTATCTAATGATGCCATATATATATTATCTAATTTGTTGTGAAAAATACTACTATATATGAATAAATAGGTTTTTTTCTTATGAATAAATATAATAGTATATTTTTTTTTATCAAGAAACTTTATTTATGCAAGTACTATTTGTTGTTGACAAGAAAATTTTTTGCGGCTCTTTAAAAACTTTTAAATTTTGTAAATTGTAATTTTTGACTCTTCCGACTCAAAAGGTTGCCGACCCCTGGCCTAGACCATAATCTAGACCAAGTCCAAAAGACCGTGTCGCTTAATTAAATTAAAAACAACATCCTCCTCATTCAATAATTGCCCCACAGAGGCACCAATACATGAAAATGAAATGGGAGAGAGAAGCCATAACCAAACAGTGGCAAGAAGCATAAGTTTTTACAGATCCATTAAATACTAAGCTCTTGATGTAACCAGTCCTAAGTCTAGATCCAGGGGTCTGAGCAAGTCTAGGACAGGTGCACTTCAGGGACAATTCCGGACACTTAGCCGCATACCAGGCATGTTCAAGCGGAGACCTCCAAATAGTTTTGATCTTGACCGTGAACAGGAAGTGGACCTCGGAAGCTTGTAGTTCAGAGGAAGAGCTAGTAAGATTTCCAGATTAACGTATTATAATAATTCAGTTAATTCTACTTTGGACTCATGGACACTCAAATATATTGTGGAATGAACAGGCGGATAATCTCACAAGATCTCTCACAGAGTCCAATGTTTACATTGATTGGATTGCCTCCGAAGACATAAGTAAAAAAATATATCAAGAGAGATTTAAAAAAGTAAAAGATAAACTTCTATTCAAGCAAGTACACTGCTGGCCACCGTAAATGCAACACCCTGAAGGAAGCACGCAAATAACATGAAATTTACAACATACATTAGCGGAGGTGAGATAAGCAAATGATTAGAATTACAGCGCAGACACACAACATACGCCTGTGGTGCCACCTCAAAGCGCTATTTAATGCTTGGAGATTTCGACGATTTCAAGTTCGGCAATTGTGTTTTTCTTGTGATTTTTTCAAACAACCATCAGTTATGTCTCGTAGAAAACAGCGATCAAGAATCCCAGTTCGACAGAAGAAGGATAGTGGCCTACCGAGATTGTGGATTAACTTTCAGGGAAATCGGTAGTCGTGTTGGACGAAACCAAACAACTGTAATGCGGATATGTGACCGTTGGATGCAGGAGGTTACGACGGACCAACGTGGTCGATCGCATCCACCTCAGTGCACCACTTCACGTGAGGACAGGCAAATTGTGCGCATGGCAGTGACGGATTGCTCAATCACATCACAAACCATAGCACAGCACATTGAGTCTGTAACGCATCATTCAGTGTCTAAGCGTACAATTCGACGCCGTTTACTGCAGAGTGGTCTGTCCTCAAGACGTCCATTGCTTGGTCTACCCTTGAAGCAGAACCACAGACATCTCCGCCGCCAATGGTGCGATGAAAGAAGGATGTCGGTGGCAGAATGGAATGAAGTTTTTTTTACTGACGAGTCACGCATCTGTCTGCAACACCACGATGGTCAGATTCGAGTCTGGAGACACCATGGAGAGAGGACGCTGAACAGCTGCGTTATGCACCACCACACTGGTCCTGCTTTGGGTATTATGGTATGGGGCGGTATTGGATATCACTCTCGCACTCCTCTAGTACGCATTGCCGGTACTTTAAACAGCCAGACTACATCTCCGAGGGGTTGGAGCCAGTTGTCTTTCCTTACATTCAGGGCTTGACCACAGCCATATTTCAACAGGATAATGCACGACCACACGTGGCACCCATTGTCCAAAAGTCCTTCGTCAATCACCAGATTGAATTGCTTCCCTTGCGGACTCGCTCTCTGGATCTTTCGCCGATAGAAAACATGTGGTCCATGGTTTCACAACGATTGACCCAGATTACACCCCAGCTGCCACACCAGATCAACTTTGGCAACGTGGGGAAGCTGCTTGGTCTGCTGTACCCCAATAACACATCCAAAGTCTCTTAGAATCAATGCTGAGGCGTGTGGCAGCGGTGATCTCCAACAATGGCGGCTACTCTGGCTACTGATTCTGGCAGGAACCACACTTCACAGAAGTCTATAAATTTAATCATTTGATACTTGGTCAACATGTTATCTACAAAATAAATTTTGTTGTGCTATCTCTTGTCTTTCTTGGTGTTTCATTTACGGTGGCCAGCAGTGTACTTTGAAAACCTGGGCAATATTTCAAACATAGGAATATTAAATTTCTTCCCTTCTATTATTTAAATAAAACATTCAAAAAATAGAAGAGAAGAAATCCTGTGTACTCGAATCTTCAGTAAAATGATCATCACTCCAAGACTTCTACAAAAATTCAATTTCTTTGACAACGCAAACTGCAGATGTAGTAATTGCTTAAATGGTTTGAGAACCATATCTTGTTAAACTGCAATAGATATACTCACCCTCGAAATCATCTAAAGTACTTTCTCAAAATTGATCCACATTGCAACAAGACTTTCAAAGAATAATTGGAGAAAGCAATGTCAAGTGGATCTACATTTAGATTTTTTCTTCAGAAAATGAAATATTTTTTGATATCTACTGAACCGTAAATTCTTTGGTCCTTTAAGTAATAATAGCCTTTGTTGCTCCACATTTCACACACAAAAAAAACTAACTGTAACTGTAACCTACAATCCATAGCCAAACCATTTATAATAATTTTCAGCGGATTGGCAACTTTTGCAAGCGGATCCGAATTGGTGAGATCGTTCCTCATCAAGTTTTTTTTCTTCTTTTTTTTTAAAGTTATTTGGTATAACTTTTCATCTGACTTTGGAGACATTTTTTCTTAATTTTAGAACTTACACAAGTTAGTGTATTAATTCAAAATAGAGTGTTGGTGTAGGGTAGAAAAAATGGGTGATTTTTCTCACCCAGAAAATAAAATGGAGACGACCAGTACAGACTTAACATTGAATAGATATAGAAGCAAATTAACTGATATGGAATTGTTGGCCAGGTTTGAGGAAAGTTTGAATTTAAATACTACCCCAAATATTACAATTTTCTTAAAATCGGAAAATAATTTTCAATGTGGTAATCCACTTAAATTAAAGGAATTAATAATGAAAAATTTCACAATCAAGAAAAATATTCAAAGTATTAGCAAAACAAGAAATTCAGAAATCATAATCAAAACAAATAGCTGCGTGACCGCCAAAGAAGCTTTAAAAATTAAAGAAATTAATGGATGTAAAATATTTTTTAGATTATCCTTTATTGGCCTAAGTACACGTTACATCTTGCAGGAAATAGACACGGAATACACAATAGATGACATAAAATCTGAACTTGAAAATAACAATCACGCCCCAATTTTGGACATCCAACGGTTCACAAAAAAAAAACAGAATCAGGATACAAACCGATCAAAACAATTAAAGTAACCCAAATAGGATGCACGATTCCTGAAAGAGTATCAATAGGATTTGAAATGTTTAAAACTAGCCTTTTTTTTTGAAAAACCTAAACAATGTACTAAATGTTGGAAATTTGGTCACATACATTAATTTTGTAGAAGCTCAATTAAATGCCGTGTATGCTCACTAAACCACTCTGAAAACGAGTGTAAAGAAATAAATACAAAAAAATGTAGCTGTTGTGGAGAAAATCATGAAGCTAACGATAAAAGCTGTAAAAAATATCAGGAGGAAGTCGAAATCTTAAAAATAAGCAACAAATCTCGAGAAACGAAGCAGTCGAAAAGTTCTATAAAGAAAAAAAAAACCTCATTCTCGGCCATAACTTATAATAAACAAACTGAGAAAATAGAAACCCTTGAAAAAAAGTTTCAAGAATTAAAATTAAAATTGGAAGAAAATAACATTTTTGAAATGAAATTGGAACAAATTGTACAACGTTTTACGGCAGAACTAAACGCGATGATAAATCAAATAAATTTAAAATTTTCATCCTTGATGAACACAATGGAATCTTCGTTAAAAAAAATTGCATCCAATATAACAGTTTCACAAGATAACGACTTTCGAATTAATAGAAAAATAAATGAAAAAGCAAAAAGACTAAAAAACATTTCAGAAAAGAGAGAAATTAATTTAGAAAGTATAGTAGAACAAAATAAAATTTAGATATAAATATACAAAATTTCTTGCATCCTAAAAAAAAAAAATAAATAAAAAAAATATTAATCGGTTTTCTTTTTGAACATTTAAACTAATTCGTAGTATTGGACATTTTTTCCTTTTATATCATGAATATAATCCAATGGAATGCACGTGGAATTAAAAACAAAAAATCAGATATTCTATTCACGCCAATTTTTCAAAAAGCAAGCATTTTAATAATCCAAGAAACTTGGCTACACCCTAATGATAATTTCACAATTCCCAATAAGAATATATTCCGAATCGATAGAGAAAACAGAAGAGGAGGAGGAGGATTAATGATAATTTATACAAAGATATTAGCGCAATAAAAATATTCTCAGAAATTAGCGAAGACTTAGAAATTCTATTAGTCAAAGTTCAGATAAATACAGTTCCTATCACAATTTTTAATATTTTCATCCCACAGGGTAACTTTAAAGATGACAGTTTATCAAAAATAGCATCATATATAGATAATCATAGCTTAATATTGAGAGATTTCAACGCATCTCATGAAATATGGGGTTCAAAAAATTCAAATACGTCTGGGAAGAAGATTTTTGATTGGATTATCGAAAAAAAATGACTTAATTTTATTAAACAATAAAAGCCCAACTTATCTCCATTCATCGGGAATTTTTACATCTATAGATCTTTCATTATCATCTATAAATTTAAATTATGATATGTCGTGGTCCACAAGTACCGATAATTTTGGAAGTGTGTGACCATTTCCCTATTATTATTAATTACAAAAGAACAAACAGCTCAACAACAAATAATTTTAGACAAAAAACAAATTGGAACAAATTTATTAATCTTATTCAAAAAAAGATAAATTTAGATGAAAATATAAATATAGATGTTGTAGAAGAAATTAGAAAAGCCCAAATCTTGTCTCAGGAATCAGAAAAAAATCAGATAAATTCAAGAGCTCCATGGTGGACAGCAGCATGCGGGTATTTAAGAGCAAAAAAAAAAAAACTCCTTAAGAAAGCTAGAAAATACTTCAAAGAAGAAGACTGGATAAAATATAAAGAAATAAGTGCAAAACTTAAGCGAAAAATAAAAACCTGTAAAGAAAACTTTTGGCACAAGACATGTGAAAAAATCTCTTCTCCTATAATTATTTTTAAAATAATTCGTATAATCAAAAATAGAACAATTTCGAACTATTCTTCATTTAACATCATTGAGAATAATGGAATCATACTAACAAACGAACAATCCCAAGCTAATTGTTTTTTAAAATATTACGAAAAACAAAACAATAATAGTATCCAAAATATTTTTATTCCGGACAATAGCCAAGATATTAATAAACCGTTCTCTTTAAAAGAATTAAAAATAGCAATATCTCATAAAAAAAACAGCAGTGCAGGGCATGATAAAATTTCTCTCCAAACAATCAACCACCTCCCCATCAAAGAAAAATCTTCTCCTGAAATCATTTAATGACAGTTGGTCTTCTAGTCAAATTCCAAAAGATTGGACTCACGCAATTATTTTACCCATTCATAAAACCTCACAAAAATCCCAAGGAAATAGCGTCATATCGCCCAATTTCACTTACCTCAATACTTGCCAAATATAATAGAAAGAATGATCCTACACAGAATGTTAGATTTCAGCTTTCAAAATAAAATTTTTCACGTAAATCATCATGGCTTTTACCCCCCCAGAAGCAGTATTAATACGATTCTTCAACTTCAACATGATATCATACTGGCTAGAGAACGTAAGGAATACTTTATTCTAGTAGCATTAGATATTAAATCAGCATATGACTCAGTGTGGCCAAGTGGTCTAGTTTCTAAATTAAAAAAAGTTGGATATTCAGGTAATTTGCTACGATGGATTCAAAATTTCTTACATCAAAGAACAATTCAAATTAAATGGCGGAACAATTTTTCGAAAATCAGCAAAAACAATTATGGTGTACCTCAGGGTTGCATCTTGAGCCCTTTCCTATTTATGATTTATATGGCAGACATTTTTTTGAAATCCAACACGACAGCCATCTTCTGGTTTATGCAGACGACATATTCTTATATAATAGCGGCACAAATTGGTACAAAACACACAATAGACGAATTACAAGTATCTTTAAACAATATTTCAGCCTGGTGTAAAAAATGGAATTTGTCCACCTCTGTAGAAAAAAGCAGTTTAATCAACTTTTCCAGAAAACGAAGCACAATACACTCCTATACTTAAAATATGTGATAAACCTATTCCCGAAGTAGTGTCTTAAATCCTAGGTATAATCTTCGACCCCAATATCACTTGGAAAAAACATATTATTTACCTCCGACAGAAAGATTTTAAATATTTAAATGCAATCAAAGCATTATCGTCCCCTAAAATAGGAACAAGAAATGATACTCTTTTAAATGTTATTAATGCCACAATCCGTTCTATTTTTGATTCTGGAAGTCAACTTTTTTCCTTTTCAAGCAATAGCAATAGACAAAAACTAGAACCAATTTACAATACTGCATTACGTTTAGCCCTAGGTCTCCCAAGAAACACTCCGATAGACGTATTAAGAGCGGAATCTATGAATGGCAGTATCAATAATCGACATAATTTCCTTTGTCAAAAATTTATTATTAAACAAATAGCATTAAAAGACTGGTCACCAAATGCAAGGTTATTTTGGGATATTAATAATAATTTTTATAGATATAGAGAAAAAGACATCAGTATTTTTCAAAAGTCAATCAACCTGTTCCAAAGAACTATGTATTTCTAAAGTAGATATCCTTCAGTGGACTCCTCCTCCTCCAATCTATGAAAATCACAAAATTAACATCTATACTCATGAACTGCCCTTTCAAAACAGAGACCTTCTAGATCTTATAGTGCAAAATATGTTTAATGATTATATCCAGTCAAACTTTAATGACAGTACTATAATTGCAACAGATGGTTCTAAAAATGCTAATCAAACATCAATAGGAATCTTAATCCCCAAGAAAAAAGTTAGACAAAATTACATTCTGAAAGAAATGATTTCCATTTTTACAGCGGAAGCTATTGCCATATGGACTGCGTTAAAAAATTGGGTTTCAGAAACAGAAAACTATGTCATCCTGACGGACCGCTTATCAGTTCTAAAAAGTATCCTTAATATTAACAGAAAATCCAGTACGATAATATTAAATTTAAATTCAACATTACACGAGTGTCTCCAAATAGCTCAATCAATTACATTCATTTGGGTACCAGATCACAAGGGAATAGAAATTAATGAAGTAGATAAATTAGCTAAAGCCTCTCCAGATCCTTGGAATATTATTCCTTGGATTACTTGGGAAGATCTACATACATTTTTCAAAAATCAACACAAAAACGAAAACGAAGAAACATGGAAAAAGAGCAAGAGACATAAAAATTATAGTTATATTTCTCATCTTAAAAAATGGAAAAGACAGGCAGCAAAAAATAGAAATACAGAAGTTTTAATTAATAAGCTGTGGGCAAAGAAATTACCATTAAATGATATATATTTTCTTTTTAAACAAACAGATTCCCCATTATGTTCAGATTGCCATGTACCAGAAACTAGTGAACATTTTATTTTAACCTGCAACAAATATCAGTTGCAACGTAAAACATTGAAATTTTTTATCTCTAATCATAGTGAATGGTCTTATTCATCAATAGCGAATTGTGATACAATAGAGCATATTCAAAAAGTCGAAGAATTTTTAAAAACAACCAATAGATTCTAAAAATACCAAGTTATAGATCCAAAATACACTAATTTCATCTACCACTTTTGAAGCATAAGTTAACAAAACTTACAATTTTACATAATAATCAAGACCTATACTTGCATCCTATTTGAAGAAAATAATACAAATAATCATTTCGGAGCATAAGGTGTTAGCCAGAGCTCCAGATGTACAGTGATAATACTGTACTGAACTGAACTGAACTAATTTTGAGCACCTCAAAAAAGGGACTTCGACGTTGCAAACAAGTGTAAGGGGGTGATTTGAGAAAACTTTGTTGGTTGAGTGAGTTCAAGTAAATCTGAATTGGTGAGATCGTTTCTCATTAGGTTTTTTCTTTTTTTGTGAAAGTTACTTAGTATAACGTTTCATCTAACTTTGGAGAAATTTTTCTTAATTTTAGAACTTACACACAAGTTAGTGTATTAATTCAAAATAGAGTGTTGGTGTAGGGTAGAAAAAATGGGTGATTTTTCTCACCCAGAAAATAAAATGGAGGTGGAGACAACCAGTACTGGCTTACCATTAAATATAGATGTAATTTAACTGATATGGAATTGTTGGCCAGGTTTGTGAGAAAAGGTTGGATTTAAATACGAGCCCGAATATTACAATTTTCTTAAAATCGGAAAATAACTTTCAGAGTGGTAATCCACTTAAATTAAAAGAAATAATAATGATAGCATTCACAATTAAGAAAAGTATTCAGAGTATAAGCAAAACAAAAAATTCAGAAATCATAATCAAAACAAATAGCTGCGTGACCGCCAAAGAAGCTTTAAAAATTAATGAAATTAATGGATTTAAAATAAGTTCTAGATTATTCTTTACTGGCCTAAGTACTAGTTACATTTTGCAAGGAATTGACACAGAATACACAATAGATGAAATAAAATCGGAACTAGAAAATAACAATTACGCAATTTTGGACATTCAACGGTTCACTAAAAAAACAGAATCTGGATTCAAACCTCTCAAAACAATTAAAGTAACCCAAATAGGATGCACGATCCCCGAAAGAGTATCAATAGGATTTGAAATGTTTAGAACTAGCCTTTTTTTCGAAAAACCTAAACAATGCACTAAATGTTGGAAATTTGGTCACATAAATAAATATTGTAGAAGCTCAATTAAATGCCGTGTATGCTCACTAAACCACTCTGAAAACGATTGTAAAGAAATAAATACAAAAAAAATGTAGCTGTTCTAGAGAAAATCATGAAGCTAGCGATAAAAAGTGTAAAAAATATCAAGAGGAAGTCGAAATCTTAAAAATTAAAAATAAGCAACAAATCTCGAGAAACGAAGCAGTCGAAAAGTTCTATAAAGAAAAAAAAACCTCATTCTCGGCCATAACTTATAATAAGCAAACTGAGAAGATAGAAACTCTAGAAAAAAAGTTTCAAGAATTAAAATTAAAATTGGAAGAAAATAACATATTTGAAAATAAATTAGAACAAATTGTACAACGTTTTACGGCAGAACTAAACGCGATGGTAACTCAAATAAATTTAAAATTTTCATCCTTGATGAACACAATGGAATCTTCGTTAAAAAAAATTGCATCCAATATAACAGTTTCACAAGATAACGACTTTCGAATTAATAGAAAAATAAATGAAAAAGCAAAAAGACTAAAGAACATATCAGAAAAGAGAGAAAATAATTTAGAAAGTATAGTAGAACAAAATAAAATTTAGATAAATATACAAAATTTCTTATATTCTCAAAAAAAAAATCAATATTAATCGGCTTTCTTTTTTGAACATTTAAACTAATTCGTAGTATTGCACATTTTTCCCATTTAAATCATGAATATAATCCAATGGAACGCACGTGGAATCAAAAACAAAAGATCAGATATTCTATTCACGCCAATTTTTCAAAAAGCAAGCATTTTAATAATCCAAGAAACTTGGCTACACCCTAATGATAATTTCACAATTCCCAATAAGAATATATTCCGAATCGATAGAGAAATCAGAAGAGGAGGAGGATTAATGATAGTTTTAAACAAAGATATTAGCGCAATAAAAATATTCTCAGAAATTAGCGAAGACTTAGAAATTCTATTAGTCAAAGTTCAGATAAATACAGTTCCTATCACAATTTTTAATATTTTCATCCCACAGGGTAACTTTAAAGATGACAGTTTATCAAAAATAGCATCATATATAGATAATCATAGCTTAATATTGGGAGATTTCAACGCATCTCATGAAATATGGGGTTCAAAAAATTCAAATACGTCTGGGAAGAAGATTTTTGATTGGATTATCGAAAAAATGACTTAATTTTATTAAACGATAAAAGCCCAACTTATCTCCATTCATCGGGAATTTTTACATCTATAGATCTTTCATTATCATCTATAAATTTAAATTATGATATGTCGTGGTCCACAAGTACCGATAATTTTGGAAGTGTGACCATTTCCCTATTATTATTAATTACAAAAGAACAAACAGCTCAACAACAAATAATTTTAGACAAAAAACAAATTGGAACAAATTTATTAATCTTATTCAACAAAAGCTAAATTTAAATGAAAATATAAATATAGATATTATAGAAGAAATTAGAAAAGCCCAAATCTTATCTCAGGAATCAGAAATAAAACAGATCAATTCAAGAGCTCCATGGTGGACAGCAGCATGCGGTATTTAAGAGCAAAAAAAAAAAAACTCCTTAAGAAAGCAAGAAAATACTTTAAAGAAGAAGACTGGATAAAATATAAAGAAATAAGTGCAAAACTTAAGCGAACTATAAAAACCTGTAAAGAAAACTTTTGGCACAAGACATGTGAAAAAATCTCTTCTCCTAAATTTATTTTTAAAATAATCCGGATATTCAAAAATAGAACAAATTCGAACTATTCTTCATTTAACATTATTGAGAATAATGGAATCATACTAACAAACGAACAATCCCAAGCTAATTGTTCTTTAAAATATTACGCAAAACAAAACAATGATAGTATCCAAAATATTTTTATTCCGGACAATAGCCAAGATATTAATAAACCGTTCTCTTTAAAAGAATTAAAAATAGCAATATCTCATCAAAAAAACAGCAGTCCAGAGCATGATAAAATTTCTCTCCAAACAATCAACCACCTCCCCATCAAAGCAATAAATCTTTTAATGAAATCCTTTAATGACAGTTGGTCTTCTAATCAAATTCCAAAAGATTGGACTCATCCAATTATTTTACCATTCAATAAAACCTCACAAAAATCCCAAGGAAATAGCGTCATATCGCCCAATTTCACTTACCTCAATAGTTGCCAAATTAAATGAAAGAATGATCCTACACAGCATGTTAGATTTCAGCTTTCAAAATAAAATTTTTCACGTAAATCATCATGGCTTTTTTACCCCCACAGAAGCAGTATTAATACGGTTCTTCAACTACATCATATTATACTGGCTAGAGAACGTAAGGAACACTTTATTCTACTAGCATTAGATATTAAATCAGCATATGACTCAGTGTGGCCAAGTGGTCTAGTTTCTAAATTAAAAAAAGTTGGATATTCAGGTAAATTGCTACGATGGGTTCAAAATTTCTTACATCAAAAAACAATTCAAATTACATGGCCGAACAATTTTTTCGAAAAATCAGCAAAAACAATTATGGTGTACCTCAGGGTTGCATCTTGAGCCCTTTCCAATTTATGATTTATATGGCAGACATTTTTTTGAAATCCAACACGACAGCCATCTTCTGGTTTATGCACAGACGACATATTCTTATATAATAGCGGCACAAATTGGTACAAAACACACAATAGACGAATTACAAGTATCTTTAAACAATATTTCAGCCTGGTGTAAAAAATGGAATTTGTCCACCTCTGTAGAAAAAAGCAGTTTAATCAACTTTTCCAGAAAAGAAGCACAATACCTCCTATACTTAAAATATGTGATAAACCTATTCCCGAAGTAAGTGTCTTAAAATCCTAGGTATAATCTTCGACCCCAATATCACTTGGAAAAAACATATTATTTACCTCCGACAGAAAGGATTTTAAATATTTAAATGCAATCAAAGCATTATCGTCCCCTAAAATAGGAACAAGAACTGATACTCTTTTAAATATTATTAATGCCACAATCCGTTCTATTTTTGATTCTGGGAGTCAACTTTTTTCCTTTTCAAGCAATAGCAATAGACAAAAACTAGAACCAATTTACAATACTGCATTACGTTTAGCCCTAGGTCTCCCAAGAAACACTCCGATAGACGTATTAAGAGCGGAATCTATGAATGGCAGTATCAATAATCGACATAATTTCCTTTGTCAAAAATTTATTATCAAACAAATAGCATTAAAAGACTGGCCACCAAATGCAAGGTTATTTTGGAATATAAATAATAATTTTTATAGATATAGAGAAAAAGACATCAGTATTTTTCAAAAGTCAATCAACCTGCTCCAAAAAGAACTATATATTTCTAAAGTAGATATTCTTCAGTGGACTCCTCCTCCTCCAATCTATGAAAATCACAATATAAACATCTATACTCATGAACTGCCTTTTCAAAACAGAGATCTTCCAGATATCATAGTGCAAAATATGTTTATTGATTATATCCAGTCAAACTTTAATAACAGTATTATAATTGCAACAGATGGTTCTAAAAATACTAATCAAACATCAATAGGAATTTTAATCCCCAAGAAAAAAGTTAGACAAAATTACATACTGAAAGAAATGATTTCTATTTTTACAGCGGAAGCTATCGCCATATGGGCTGCGTTAAAAAATTGGGTTTCAGAAACAGAAAACTATGTCATCCTGACGGACCGCTTATCAGTTCTAAAAAGTATCCTTAATATTAATAGAAAATCCAGTACAATAATATTAAATTTAAATTCAACGTTACACGAGTGTCTCCAAATAGCTCAATCAATTACATTCATTTGGGTACCAGCTCACAAGGGAATAGAAATTAATGAAGTAGATAAATTAGCTAAAGCCTCTCCAGATCCTTGGAATATTATTCCTTGGATTACTTGGGAAGATCTACATACATTTTTCATAAATCAACACAAAAGCGAAAACGAAGAAACTTGGAAAAAGAGCAAGAGACATAAAAATTATAGTTATATTTCTCATCTTAAAAAATGGAATAGACAGGCAGCAAAAAATAGAAATACAGAAGTTTTAATTAATAAGCTTGCGGTCAAAGAAATTACCATTAAATGATATGTATTTTCTTTTTAAACAAACAGATTCTCCATTGTGTTCACATTGCCATGTACCAGAAACTAGTGAACATTTTATTTTAACCTGCAACAAATATGAATCGCAACGTAAAATATTGAAAAATTTTATCTCGAATCATAGTGAATGGTCTTATTCATCAATATAGCGAATTGTGATACAATAGAGCATATTCAAAAAGTCGAAGAATTTTTAAAAACAACCAATAGATTCTAAAATATCAAGTAATAGATTCTAAATACTCTAATTTCACCAACCACAGTTGAAGCATAAGTTAACAAAGCTTACAGTTGTACAACATAATCAAGACCTATCCTTGCATCCTATTTGAAGAAAATAATTCAAATAATCATTTCGGAGCATAAGGTGCTAGCCAGGGCTCCAGATGTACAGTGGTATCACTGTACTGAACTGAACTGAACTATAATAATTTAGAAAGTTATGTCGAAGCAATAATTACAGAAAGTATAATTTATTTATTGCCAAAGGTGTACATATTTATTTTATTACCGCATGTCAGAATGAATTTATATATATCCTAATATTTAATATTATATATGTATAGATATATATTTATATATATTTAATGCAACATGTTAATTACTTTTTAACAGAGAATAAAATACTTTATGCTCTAATTTTATTCCAGAATAAATACAAAATTAACGTTAAGCAAATACTAAGTATACAAGTTTTATCATAAAAATAATTTTAACAAACATTTATAGGAATCAAAAAATATTTTGATAGTTTGTAGTTTTTCAAACGCATATTTCAGTAAAACGATACATGTGAAAGGGAGGTTCCGAAAATAAGATGTCATTTTTTTTTTTCAAAAGGAAGATTGTGCACCAGGTGATAAAAAAATATCACCAAAAGGAACCCCGTCCATTACTGGCTCCACAATGGAAGGAGTGTCAGTGTAGCAGGAATGACATAGGTGCAGAGCATTGAAGAAGGGGGCCACTCCAGAATGACGAGTGTGTACATCATGCCTACAGACCATGTAGGATGAAAGAGGTCATGTCTCATCAGATGATTGATTGCTGGTGTTCCATGTTTAGAAAAGGAAGGAAGACTACGGAAAATGATGGTCGAATGGACATCAAATCCATGGATGAAAACCTTCACCTGTTCCCTGCCTTGAAAGCCATACTCCCAGGATATAATTTCCAAAACAATGTTGAGGTGGAGCAGTTGTGCAACAATTCCTTGAATCACAGGAACAAGATTTTTAAAAAAAAGTGGTATCTTTAAACTGATTGCACCCAACGATAAATGTCTCAATGTCGGTGGTGACTATGTCGACAAATAGTGTAAGATGTGTAATTCCTGATGTGTTTTTAACACGCTTTTATAAGTTTCACTTGTATGCAACGGAATCTTTTAACTCGATTTTCGCCCACTTTAAAAGGTCAGATTAATTCGAAATTTTGCACTTGTCAAGGACAATACAATAATTTCATAATTTTGTTCCATTGACCTGATCAGTATCATCAGGAATAATGATTTCCAGCTTAGGCAACTAATTCCATATACCAGATTTGGCGACTTATTGCATATACCATTTTCAGATTTGGGGACAATTCCAAGTACCATTTCCAGATTTAGCGACTAAAAGATTAAGGTGCAACCTTGCATCACCAATTTCTCACCATAATATAAAAAATTGTCTAATTTTTCTGAAAATGAAAAAAAAGATCTGTGCATATGAAAAAAAAACATTATGCTCTAACCCAGCATTTCTCAAGCTGTGGGGCACCCCCCCCCCTTGAGGGCAGGGGCATGATAACCTTACGTGGGGGGGGGGGGCACGAGCATATCAAAAAGTCCAAAATAAAAGATTTATATAAAATAATTATTAATTTACCGGAAGGAAGCAAAACAAAATACGTTCTAACAAGATAAAAAATGAAACACATATTCACACTGATATAAGATGCTTATAAATGTATCAGTGCGGCAAAAAGTATTTAATAATTGATTTATCAATACTACATTAAAAGCAAGTATAATAATTACTAGTGACTTCCATAGGCTTGTCTTATGCAAAATATAATACATATATTGACAATATGTGCAGTTAATATTATTAAAGTCGCATTGTAGCTTTAGCGTCAAAGTACATTATTATTGCATTCAACGCATTGTTGTTGAATGAAGGGATGCAATGAAAATTATGACTGAAAATTGGGTCACAAATATGAAAAGTTTGAGAAGCACTGATTTAACCACTAAACTCTAACATAAAGTCTATTTTTCTAAATTCTCTTGTCGGATCTGTGGAATGAAACATTACTCATTGCTTCATTTTACCAAAACAGCTGAGAATTGATTCAGAGGTCTCACCGGATTAAATAATTTCACACAAACTCTTCGACTCAAAAAGTGTACTTTTGTGCCTAATACTGATGCAAATTTCAGAGAGAATATTGAGCTCTTTTTAGTGAAAAATATCCTTGACTTAACAACTTCTTTTGCATGAAATATTTCAAACTTAGCTCATCCAGATTTCCTTCAGTTGGCTGATCCTACATTTTGAAAATCTGGCTGTATCTACGCACTGATAGGATGCCCAATGGGTATTCGAGATTCTAAAAAATGATGCATTTAAGATTAATTCATCAATGATAGTTTAAAAAACTAACAATGCATGATTTTGTTGTAGATAAAACTAAAAAATCAAAAATAAATTATAGTTTTAAAAAACTAAAAAACACACTTTTATGCTAAATTGAACTAAAAAGTAAAAAAATAATTCTTAACATAAGAATAAAATGATAAACGAGAAATTTAATGTCATTGTGGTATAAGCCTGGGGTGCTCAATATCAATTGTTATAATTTCTTACTAATTCTATTCCGAAATGCTGAGTGAGTGTAAAAATGTAGTACAAAGCAACCCACGCTCTTACCACAATGTGACATTAAATTTCTCATTTATCATCTTATTCTTTAATAAGAATATTTTTTTTACTTTTTAGTTCAATTTAACATAAAGGAGTGTTTTTTTAAACTATAATTTGGCAATAAAGATTTTGTGTGAAATTAAAAATGACAAAACTCACTTTTGGAAAGTCCCTGATAAATTGTTTACATTACTACAGCTTCTAATTACAAAAAATGAAAAATCTGCTGCAAAAAAAAAAAAAAAAAAAAGAATAAGAAAAAACTATTCTTAAAAAAAAATTTGCAATGATAATAACCTCTAGTTATCTATACTTGGTTGGTCAGCAAATTTTTCATAAAAAAATGGGGTCATTCTATTTGAAGTCACACTTATTGCATCTTATTTTTGCTTATTTGCAAAGAAAGAACCAAGCTAGAGAATTAGAAGTTTCCTCAGCTTTGTTTATAATTTTAACTATCAAAATATTTTAATAGTTGATAGATTGATTTTTAAACAACTTTAAAGTCATTTATAAATTTTAGGTACATTAGTATCACCACAGTGAAATTGCTGCCACGCGAATTGTGCCTTTTTAAACAACAAAAACATTCTAATGTGTTTTATATGGAAAAAAGGTTTATTGGCGACAACACACAATATACACATAAAAAAAATGTTATAAATGTTAGCTCTCATTGGTTTTTCATAAATTTTTGATGTATTATGAAAAAGACATTACTGATAAGAAAATACAGTTACTTGTTTTGAAAATGTGGTGGTATAAGGTTACCAGCAGGAATATTCCGTTTGGCCACAGTTGTATCATTTTTGGCAACTTGATAATCGTGCCAGTGGAACAAAAATGTACCAAAAAAACCAATCAGTCAGATTTTGGTGGAAAATGGTGCAATTCGCATGGTGACGCTAATAAATAAGTACCAAATTTTATTACCATAAATTGTGACTGAACATGTAGAGTAAAAAGAGAAATGAAACCTTTTAAAGATTACAAATATTTATTCTCATTTTTCCAACAGCTTAAGTATTCAGATTTACAACAGAATAATCATAAAAGTTGTGATATAACTTCACTAGAGAAAATACAAAACATACAATTTGCTACAAAATATGTGAAAATTTCTGCAGTACAACTTCCAAACTTATAATACTGTGTTTAAAAAATTCTGACATTGAAATTTATGATATCAAAAATATCCCTGTGTTAATAAATCGAATGTAAATGCAGATTAACAGTATACGTCCACATTCATAAAAATATTTACAAATAAATAGTAATGATCGAATTGAATTAACTATGCATATTATTGGTGGATACCCATATGCTATTGAAATTCTCAAAATTAATTGTCACTATCTGATCCTTCATCATCACTCACAAATCGTCTGCTACTAGCTTGTCTGGATTTTCTTTTTCGAGTCTTCTCCTCAGGTTTCTCATTCACATCGCTATCACCTTCATAATCAGCTCCTGTGAAAGATAGGTCACCATCTTTTTCCAACCTTTCCCTTGCATTGGTGAAAACAGACTGTAAAACAATCGAATCCTCATAAATGAGAGAGCCCTCCACGTTATATGTTTGGGCATTGGTACATAATACCATAAAATCAGCTTCCAAATCATCCACAGAACGATATCTATGTTCTTTTATTCTGTATTTTATTTTTCGCAAATCTACAGGCTTTTTAATGACTTCATAATAATCAGGTAATTCTCGCTTAGAGGGAAGATGCATGAAAGCTGAACTAAGAACTCTTCCATCACTATCTTTATAATGAATTACAATATCCAGCAATTTTTTCATTTTAACAGTTAAATTTGGTGGATTGGGTTGCATCTTTTCCATTGGAGGTCTTCCTCGTCTTTTCTTCTTCTCCGGTTCAGCATCATCCAAATCTTTTTCCTTCTTTCTTTTCTTGCCAGAAGGTGGCACGGTACTTTTCCGTTTTGGTTTCACAGGTTGCTCAATTTCTTCTATATTTCCATCTTCTATAGCCTTTAGCCATTGCTTTTCTGTAAGTGAATCCGAATAATCAACTTCTTTTCTCTGCCGATTACCACGACCAAAGATCTTATCATCTTCTTCATCATTGGTGAGTCTTTCCACTTCAGCATCATCTTTAATCAAAAATCCCGGCAATTCATCTTCTTCCATAAGACGTGGTTTACGATTCGGATTTCTAGCCTCTTCTCTTCGACGATCTAAATCCATCTTTTGAAACAATTCAAACTCATCTTCACTTCTGGCAATCATTTGATTAATAGTTTCATCATCAGGAACTTCATTTTCTTCTTCTTCATCTACTTCATCTTGTGCAAGAATGGCCTGAAGGAATTGGTGCCTGTCTGTTCCAGTAGATTTTTGATCAAACATTCCAGCTTGGATGACTTTTTCATCCAAATTCAATTTATATTTAGCTGCAGCAAGAATGCGTTCCTCTACGGAATTCACAGATACCAATCTCAATACTCTAACTTCATTTTGCTGCCCTATTCTGTGAGCTCTATCTTGGGCTTGCAAATCCTGATGTGGATTCCAATCAGAATCAAATATAACTACTGTATCTGCTGCTTGGAGATTCAAACCTAAGCCACCAGCTCGAGTACTCAATAAAAACAGAAAATAAGGTGAATCAGGATCATTAAAAAGTTGCAAAAGTTGCCCTCTGTCTTCCGCCTTAGTTGTGCCATCTAGTCGAAGGTAAGGATGTCCCCTATAGCCTAAATAATCTTCCATTACAGTCATGAGAGTCGTCATCTGACAGAAGAGTAGAACGCGATGTCCAGTTTTGCGAAGTTTGGGCAAAATGCGATCAAGCAGTTCAAATTTGCCAGATGCTCTGTATAAATCAGGGCCAGAAATCATTGAATTTGACAATCCCATATGCTCAGCACAGGCTTCTTCAATATTTTGAAACATAAAAGGATGGTTACATATTTTTCGAAGCTGCATAATGGAATTCATGAGAGTCTTAGCACCACCTTTTCCTTTTTTATCTTTCTCGGATCCATCTGTTAATAGAACTCCTTTTGTTTGCATGTGTCTGTATAGAACACGTTGCAAAGCTGACATGTCACACTTTACAACATATTCAACTTTCTCTGGGAGTTGAGATTCGACCTCTTTCTTCAGACGCCTCAACAGAAAAGGTCTTAGAACCTTATGCAGACGCCGTATAATCAAAATTGTTTCTTCTTCATTCAATTCTACCTTTTCTCCAGTGGTGGCAAAAGGTGCATTAAACCACTGCTCAAAAGTATTACAACATTTGAAAATGCTTGGCAACAGGAAATTCAACAATGCCCATAATTCAGGAAGCTTATTTTGCAAAGGTGTTCCAGTTAAAAGTAATCTGTGAGGAGCAGTATAGTGTGTGTTCAATATCTGTGTAAGTTTGCAATGTGTATTTTTCATTCTATGGCCTTCATCAATGATCATATACTTCCAACGCACTTTTGCAAGGACAGACTTATCTTTTATTACATATTCATATGTAGTCAACACAACATTGAACTTGGTAGCTTTTAAGCTGGAAGCAATTTGTCTTCTCACATTTGGAGAACCCTTATAAGCATGCTTTACAACTGAAGGAGCCCATCTATCAAATTCAAGCATCCAATTAGAAAGCGTAGACAGAGGTACAATGATTAAATAAGGCCCATGAACTCTCTTCTTTTCAATAAGATATGTAACTAAGGCAATAGTCTGAATAGTTTTCCCCAAACCCATTTCATCTGCTAAAATTCCATTCAGGTTATTGTTATATAGTGAGACAAGCCACTCCAGGCCTTTGATTTGGTATGCTTTAAGATTTCCGTTAACCATAATAGATGCTTGTTCCTTCACCTCTTCCCCTATAGCATGAGCAATGTTATAATAATTCTGGTAACCTCCACAATTTGAATACTCATCATCTTCCGTTGTAGCAACATTCAATGCTTGTTTTGTTTCCTCTCCAGATTGTTCTCCAGCCTGTACTACTTTATGTGGCTTGGGTTGTTCTTGTTCTTCATCTGAATCTGAGGTATCATCCTCACCATCTTCATCATCATCACTTGCTTCACGAGGTGCAACTTCATAGCCAGGGTGCATTTCCAGCCATGCCTCTAACTGACTTGCCAGAGGGGCATTGGCTCCAGTAAGAGTCTTTCCAGTAGAAGTTTCGATGACATTAACCCTCATATCACTCTGCTGGGAACTTTCATCAATAAAGCCTTCTTGTAAAGAATCATTGCCATCTGGATTCTCCACTTGTTGCCTCTTTTTCTTCTTCTTTTTGGCTTTTCTCTTTTCTTTAAGTTTCTTCTTTTGTTCCAATTTGTGCTGCATGACCATATCTGTGAGATTATGAATATATTCATCAGTTTGTGAAAGCAAAAAGGCAAGACGTTTGTCTTTCTTCTGATCAATGAGTTTACGATATCCTTCTTCATCTTCTGCCATCAGACGCTTCATACGCTCTTTATCTATTCTCTCTTGCTCTTTCTTTTGTTCTCGTTCAGTGTTAGCATGATATGTGACCATTGCTTTGTTTATTTTACCTATCTTCCCCATTGTATTACGATGGTATTCTTTGAAATCTTTAGCATGCTGGAGCACGGCATTCAAGTATTCCTGATGTTTCTGGCGACGTTTGCGTTCTTGTTCCAATTTTTGTTGTTTCTCTAACTTTTCTGTAATCCTTGCTTCCCTTAACCCCAATCGCTTTGTACGCTTGTACAATTTTGGATACAAGGCTGTCTCGGAAGTCGACTCCCGTCGCATGCAACTTAAAACTTCTGCTCTAACTTGTCTTTGGAAGTTCAATAAACGTAAACCAACAAGCTCACTTACTGCCTTAACACGTATATCTTCAGATAGATCTCCAGGTAATGAAGATAATTCTTGAATGCGTAAGGCTACTCGTGCAGCCAATCTATTCTCTCGTTCTTTTAAAAGCTCTAACGGGTTTAAACCTTGAGGTTTCTGAACTGGAACCAATCTATTCTGCTTCGGCTGTTGGAGCTGACTCATGGAAACCAACTGCACACTCTGATTATTAGGTGGATCTGAAGGTCTTGTCTGCGATGCTGGAGGGGCCACAGAGGCAACAGTTTGTGGTACAGTGATTGGTTGCTGTTGTGGTACAACTTGTGCAGGTAGTGCTGGCTGTTGTTGTGGAGGTGGCATAGAAGGTTGAGGCATTTGGGAATGCATAGGTTGTGATGCAGGCATCTGCTGAGGCATCAAGCTGTTATTTATATTCTGTAGTGGAGCCTGTGGTTGTGGAATAGAAGTACGAACAGGTGGACCAGGAGATGGTACTCCAGGAGGTCTTTGAACATACATTGGCTGACTTTGCATAGGTCTTTTGGAATGAATAGCCATAATTAAACTTTCTGGTACTGGCTGATTACGTGAAAGCATTTTATATGCCATTATCTGAGCTCTCAACTGCGTTATTTGAGCAGTAGTTAACAAGGATGGCTTTTGATTAGCTACTGGAGGACCTTGATTTGACATAGGACTGCATACAGATGGAGGACCAGAACCATTTTCTGGATGAGGTGAACCTTGAGTTCCATTCATAGGACCTCCTCCATAACCAGCATGAGGATGGTGAGGCTGTTCGTTCACTTCCATGTTCTGAATCATGGGACTTGGACCAGAATCCATGTAGCCTTCAATAACTGGAAAGAGAAATTTATTGGCATATTATATAATCTGTGTGAAAGCAGATCATAATTGGTAAGTCAAATATTTATTAAAACAAAATAATTGGTACAAATTTTAATAACTCAATGCTTTTCAATGAAAATTTGAATTGGGTTCACTCAAAGTATTTTAGTAAAGCAAGTTTCTAATTTATAGCCATTTTTCAATAAAGTGTATCAGAACTCCTCACTGAGGAAACTAGATTTAAACAATGTTGGAAAAAACCAGATGTAATAGATACTAATCATCTTGCTCTTAAAGCAAAAGTTCATAAAAGTAAAAATATGAAACCTAAGCCTGTAACTGTAAGAAATTTGAATGTACGGGAAAATTTAAAAGTAGTAAAATTCAAAGTGACAGTAATTTTGTAACTGAAGCTTGCATTAATCAGGAAGTAAATACTGATGATTATACACAGGTTTTTGACACTGCAGCTTCAATTCATTTTTGTAATAATAAAAAGTTGTTTGTTTCTTATGTGAATCAAAGAATAATACTACTATGTCATTTGCTGTGGGAGACATAACTAACCCAGTTGAGGGAGTGGGAACTGTTAAGTTTTATTTTGATAGTAATAATGGTAGAAATAATATTACTTTACATGTCATGTACTCTCCTAAGTTAAGGAGGAATTTAATGTCTGGTCCAGCTCTGGATATAAAAAGCAGAACTTTTGTTGGAAGTAAAGGAGAAAAATTGAGATTTTCAATGGGGACAGAAGAAAACAGTTTTATGCTAGAAAGATTAATGGGTTGTATTATTTTCAACCTAAGTATCCCCATTGAAAAGTCTAATTTGAGCACTTCAGTGAATTTGAACTTGGAACTCTTGCACAATAGATATTGCCAATCGATATATTTTAAGGTCTAGTCAGAATGGTAGTATAAGAGAGGAATACCTAAATTAAAATCTTATGTGGACTGTGAGGATTGCAAAAATAGCTAAAAAGAGATGAAAATGTTTAAACCAATTTCAAAGTCAGATTAAAGAAACCACTTGAGTTGTTGCCTGTAGATGTCTGTGTTCCATTCCTAAAACATGTCATATGATGGTAGTAATTATTTTCTCACAATAACTGATGATTACTCTAGAAAAGTAACCTTTTTCTTGATTAAAAGGAAATCTGATGTTTTCAGTTGTTTTACTCTATATCAAAAACAAGCAGAAAGATTTTTAAATACCAAAATAATGAATATTAGGATTGACAATGGACTTGAGTTTATTCATAAAGAATTTTGTAAATTTTTGGATTCTCAGGGAATTAAGATGGAGAGGATCAATACATATTCATCTGAAATGAATGGGGTGATTGAGCATTTTAATTATACAGCTTTAGATGCTGTAAGAGCTACGTTAAAGAGTAGTGGTTTAAGTAATAAGTTCTCGTCAGAGGCTCTGCTATGCTTCACCTATACATGAAATCGAATCTGTCATCAGAACCAGACAAAAACCCCTTTTGAACTGTATTGTGGTAGAAAACCTTCTGTTAAACATTTAAAAACTTTTGCTGGTAGAGCTTATGGGTATTCCCAAACAGTTGAGGAATAAACTTGATATGAAAGCAAAGAAAAGGGTATTATGGTTGGGTATGAAATGCAAACAAAAGTTTATTGAATTTGGATTTCAGATGAAAGGAAAATTATAGAAACTAATAATATTTCATTTAATGAAAATGTTAATGGGAAAGCTGTTCTGGGCCCAAATAACAAAAGTAAATACACTCCTTTAATTATTGAAGAAACTGAATCAGATGAAGACGAATCTGAGACAGAAATTAGTATCGGAGAGGAAATCCCATGAGAAAATTTAATGAGGATCAGGAAAGCTGTTCTCAGAAATGATGGTACAAGAGTAAATATTTATTATGGTTTTGAAGGAAAGTCCCTTAAATTAAGATCAGCTCGTGATGCAGCGAATGACTGTAGAGCCTACAGTATAAAATTTGATAAAAAGTTTTTAATTTTAATGGAAAAATAAATATTCAGGTTGTGTACCAAAAGATGAAAGTAGTACCTGTGAGCATCCAGAAGCGCATCACAGAAGCACTTCTGTATCTCCCAAAAAGGTAAGAGGTTTATTAGAATGAAAGAGGAAATTGACATCATGTTGGAAAGGAATATTTGGGAATTAATCCCAAGGCCTGAAAAAGAAACAGTGATTGGAAATAGGTGTTATTTGGTGGGTAATGACCAGAGTGCTTAGCTCTGTTGAGCTTTAACCTCTCATCAGTAGGATTTTGAATAACTGTAATGTTGACTCTTGCTCTTTGTTAAATAATAATACTTAATAATTAAAATATACTTTTAAGAGAATAAAAATAAGAATTTAAAATTAATAGAGTGCATTAAGTGGTTGAAAAATAAACTTCAAAATTGGTGGAAGCACCGAAAATGAGAGCAGATTCAGATCAGTGGGTGGGCAGGGCAAAGCCTGACCAATGGGGAAACAGCAAGTAAACTCAATCGACGAAAAGCAAGAGAAATTACACTGACTGATTTAAAAACCAGAAAAATAGCTTTTTTAAAAGCTAGAAAATAAAAACTAATGACAAAATTTAAAAAGGAACATTGAAAATAAATTAGCACACAAAAATATTTTCCCCAGGAAAAATAAAATAATTTTGAATGAAACGAACTCCCGGGAAACGAACCCGGAGCAAGGTGTTTGGAATCAAAAAGTCACTCTGACCACTGGGCCACGGCGACTTGTGGAAAGAAGTAAAGAAAGCTTTTATCATGGGTGAGAAGAGTGAAGATGTGAATTTAGAAAAAATTTTAATTGAAGAGAGGATCTAAAAGAATGTTCCTGGGTCTGTTAAAATTAAGATCAGGGACATATTTTTCAATGTCCAAAATCAAAGGATTATCAGAGTTATCAATTTAATGGAAAAAAAATAGTTGCTAATTTTTTGATAATATGTCTGATAGACATCATTTTGTTCGCAAATTTGAGGTTGTTATTCCCCATGAACCAACGAGCATTTAATATTTGTCAGATAATGCCTTGAGAGGCTTCAATTTGATTAATATGAGTTTTAGCTGAATGCGCCCAGATTGGTACGGAATAGGTCAATACTGGCTTAAGGATCAGTGTTTAGTTATTGGAAATAGGAGGGTTTACACTGTTAAAAAGAATGAGAAAGGTGAAACCTGCATTTCAAGGGTACCGACAATGCATAAGGGTGAAACACCTGATGAGGTTTTTAGCCCATGAGAAGGTAGCATTTTATTACTATTGTATGTTGATGATATTGTGTTATTTGGTAAATCAGATCATCATATTGAAGAAATAATAAGGAAATTGAAGGGTAAATTTAATCTAAAAATTATGTGTGGGTGGAACAAAGAAATTGCTAGTGTCGAATTTAAAGAAGTTTATGGTAAATTGTTTAACCATCAAACTGACTATATAAATAAAGTGTGCAACCTTTATACAAAGTATAAATTCCCAATTTCAACATTACCATTAACTAAGGGAGTTAAGCTATCTAAAATGGACTAAATGGCAGAAATCACTGAAATGTAAAGTTTACCATACCAAAATATACCTGGCTGTTTATCTTACTTAGCAGGTCAAACTAGACCAGATGTAAGTTACACAGTAAACATTCTTTCCCAATTTTAAGAAAATCCAGGTTTTGCTCATTGGAATTGTTTACTTAAATTATTAGGGTACATTAAAAACACAAAGAACATTTTAAATTAAATTTATCTACCAAAAACAATATGAATGTCAAATGTTATAGTGATTCAGATATTGCTGCCAATAGGGATGTGACAGAATTTCACACACACAAACAATGTGTGTGTTGTGTGGGGGGGGTGAATTATTTTACTTATTGATTCTGTACTAATATTATGGAGAACTTTTAAACAGAAATGTATAAGTTTTATCAACTATGGAAGTAGAAAATGTAACTTTGACTGAAGCCTCTGTGGCAACTCTGCATATGCAGATTATACCAAACCACATCATCTCAAAGTACTATAAGTCTTTGAGATGTCTTTTATATCTGTCTGCTAAGAAGGATTGAGCAGTTTGGTAATTCCTTGCCAATGCGGGCATTGACATTGTAACCTTGTTTTTTATATATTTAACTACTCTAAATACTCTTTAAAAGTTAATGTTTTTATAAAAGTTAAGTTTATTCTCAAAACGAAATTTGGTCATTATTGAGTCAAAATTTATTGATGGCCAAATACTGGTAACCCGGACCTTGGATTACTTTGAAGATGCTTGAGTGATCTGAGGATCACTGTGCAGGTTAATTCGATTCAAGACTTCAGGTTCAGGCAATTGGATGAGGATCAATTTAGTTTTGCTTACTGTATCGCTGTGCTACTCTCGGTGGAAAATATTTTGCATTTGGTATCTCATTTTTAAAATCCCCTTTTTTTTGGAGAAAAAGCAATTCTTTATATCAAATGCGTAAATTTAATGTAACTTGCAATTTTAATTAGTTAGTGGCTTTGAATTTTTTTTTTTTTTTTGACTGTGCAGGTAAACTTTAACCCTTTTTCCCTACTCCCTCCAATTTAAAATGTCAAAGGAAAATATAGCAAAGATTGCTTTTTGTGCACCTCCCTTTTGGCGTGCTCAGCCAGAACTATGGTTTCTTAAGGTCGAGTCCACTTTCAAGGCCGTGGAAATCTCTCCAGACGCTACAAAATTTCATTGCGTCGTTGCAGCTTTGCATTCAAGTGTCTTAAACTGTGTAGTTGACATTCTTAAAAGTCCACCTGCAACCGATTCATATGGTGCGCTTAAAACATACATTGTTGACTATTTTGCAAAATCGGAGCCTACTAGATTAAAAACCCTATTTCAAGACATGACCTTAGGGGATAGGTGGCCATCCCAATTATTAAAGGAAATGCGTACTGTAGCTGGCAACAAAATAACAGAAGAAGGGTTAAAAGTCCTGTGGCTGCAACATTTACCTGTCACCATGCAGCAGATACTTTCTGTTAGCAGTGAAGATTTGACGGGATTGACTAAGATGGCAAACAAAATTTTCGAAGTACCTGGATTTTCTGTTAAAGTTTCACACAATGAAAAATCTATTTTTGTTAAAGAATTTGAGGCTTTAACTTTAGAAGTCACGACTTTAAAAAGAACAATCGAAGGGTTTTTTTAAAAATAAAAATTGCAGTATTAATAGAGTGCCATAGACTTTTCCCTAAAAGTCTAAATTCCACTACTAGTAAAGATATCGAAGGAGAATTATGTTGCCCTTTCCGCTTTCAATATCTGATAGATAGCAGCGCATCCACACTGACTGCGGTGCCGTAGGACCTGGGCTTGAATCCTGGAGAAGGCATGGATGATTGTGTTGTAATCCTCCCTTTTTTCCTTTGAGTTGTAAGCTCGCATGTGAAACATCGTGTGGTGCACACGGTTTATAAAATGTCCTCAATAAAAATATATATATATAAGAATAAAATGATTAACAAGAAATCTTTAACAAATATTAAAAAGGTGAATGAAGCAGATGGATTAATCTTATTGGCTGCTAACGGTACAAAGATTTCGGCATATGGGACGAGATGTTTGACTTTGGACCTAGGGCTTAAAAGAAAATTTAATTGGTCATTTCTAATAGCAGACGGTTCTCAACCCATTTTAGGAGCTGATTTTTTGGAAAGGTTTGGCATTTGAGTAGATGTAAAAAAATCATCGAATTATTGATGATTCATTTTACAGCAAATCCCATGGTACCATTGTATGCGAGCCACCATTGTGGTTGACTCTAATAGCTTGTGATAAAAAATATCACAATTTATTAAATAAGTATAAAAAAATCACTGCTCCCAGTTTGAAACGTCCATTTGGCCATTCTTCAGTGACCCATTGTTTTCTTAAAGGCCCTCCTGTTGCTAGTAAGGCCAAGAGATTATCTCCTGAAAAATTAAAAGCCGTCAAAAGGAGTTTTCGTCTCTGATTGCTCAGGGTATATGTAAGCCTTCAAGTAGTCCATGGTCAAGCCCCATACATTTAGTTCCTAAAAAGGATGGAACTTTCAGGATATGCGGTAATAACAGGTGTTAAAATTCGGTTACTACTCCGGACCAGTATCCCATTCCCCACATACAGGATTTTATGCACTGCCTAGAAGGTAAAGGTGTGTTTTCCAAATCGGATTCAATAAAAGCATACCACCAAATTGCTGTCGAAAAATCCGACATTCTAAAGATGGCAGTTATATCTCCTATAGGTCCCTTTGAGCACAATTTTATGACATTTGGTCCAGTTAATGCCACCCAAACCTTTCAAAGGTTCATAGATCAGGTAACTCAAGGATCTTGATTGTTGCTGTTTCGCATACATCGATGACATTCTTGTTGCATCTGACACTGAAGAATCTCATTTACGGGATTTAGAACTCATTTTTAAGCGATTTGAAGGATGAAATATTAAGTTGAATCTTGGTAAAAGCAAGTTTATTAAAAATGAAATATCATTTTGGGGATTTCTGTTATTGGCAAATGGGTTAAAACAGCTGTCTGACAAAGTTGATGCGTTACCGAATTATCCTTTACCAAAAACTGTTTCTGATTGAAAGAGGTTTTTGGCCATGATAAATTTTTAACATAGATTTATCCCTCAGGCTGCTGAAACGCAAATTACTTTACATTTGTTACTTAAGGGACAAATGACACGTCTCTTGCAATGTGGAATGAGGATGCAATGAAAGTTTTCAATACATGTAAAAAAAGTCTGATTAATGTTGCTTCTTTGGCTCATCATGTTAAGAATTCACTTTTGACGGTCAATGCAAGAAATTTGGCTATTGGCGGTGTTTTACAACAGGGTACTAGCGGTTCAATTCAACCTTTGGCATTTTTTTTCTCGAAAATTAACACTGGCTGAATCACGTTACAGTACATACGACTGTGAATTGTTAGATATTTATTCTTTTATTGGACACTTCAGACATATGGTGGAATGGAGACAATTTATGGTTTTTATTAACCATAAACCCCTTATCTTTGCATTTACTCAAAAGGTTGAAAAGATTTCCCCTTGTCAACAAAGGCATTTAGAACTTATCAGAAAGTTTACAACTGACATTTAAACACATTACAGGTTCTAAGAATAGTGTTGCAGATGCATTATCATGTATTAATGAAATAGTACTCCCAAATAGAATTGATTTTGATGAAATGGCTAGGGAGCAGCTCGGTGATGTGGAGAAGCGTTCTGAACTTGAAAAATTTAAGGTAGAAGCTAAACAGATTACTTTGGACTCTGGATCATCTGTCTTGTGTGACCTTCAACGGGTGTAATACATCCTATTGTCCCAAAAACTCTCAGATGTAAAGTATTTGATGTATTACATGGGAATTCGCACCCTGGTGTACACGCAACTGTCAACCTAATAAGAAAGCGTTATTGTTGGCCCTCGCTTAGTAAAGACTGTGCAAATTGGACAAAGTTGTATTTACAGTGTCAATGTTCTAAGGTCTAACGACATGTTCATGCTCTGTTGAGTAATTACGACTTGCCACAAGACAGATTTCATTTCATACATATTTATATCATCAGACCTTTTACCTTCCTCAAGACGCTATACTTTTTGTTTAACCTGTATTGATAGGTACACCAGATGGCCCTAGGCCTACAACGATGTGCGATGACTAATCAAACGGCTAAAACAGTCACTTTTTTTTTGTTGGATTTTGTGTTAAGGAAGAGGAAGGAATTTTGAAAGTTATCTATTTTACGCTTTTTCTAAACTTTTAGGCATCGAAAAGAAAAGAACTATGGCATATCATCCCTCATCTAATGGCATGGTTGAACGGTGACAGCTGCAGCTAAAAAATGCTATAAAGTGATCGGCAACAGAAAAATGGGTAGAGGCTTTAACAGCAGTTTTGCTTGGGATTTGATGCAGCCTCAAAAAGGATTTAAAATATTCTGAAGCAGAGCTTGTATTTGGAAGTACTCTGTGTTTACTTGGTGAATTTTTTATGTCCAATAATAGAAATTTCCAGATGCTGGCCCAAGTTTTACAAAACTTACATAACCACATGCAGGATCTACAGCCCACCTTAGTTCCAAGACACTCTAAAAGTAATATTTTTATCCACAAAAATCTTCCTGACTGTTCCCACGTGTTTGTTAGACGTTTGGGTCAGACGGCCACTCTAACAGCCATGATGGTCCTTTTGAAGAAATTTCCTGTAACAATTCATTTTTTACTCTTTTAATTAAAGGAAAGAAAAGTGTTATTTCAGTTGATTGTCTGGATTTGCTTTTATGGAAATCGAGGATCCAGTTCCAGCACAAGAAAAGACAGTCCAGCTCCAACTCAGAATAGTCCAGTGCAGACCGACACTACAACCCAGTATGGCAGACATGCGAGATTCCGACTTCCCATCTCATCAAGGCAACCACCCTCAATGGATTCCGAGGGTAAGTGATGTGGCAACTCATGCATATGCAGATTATAGGCAAGCCACATCATCCTCGTTAATGCGAGCTTTGACATTGTAACCTTGTTTGTTATATATTTAACTAATCTAAATACTCTTTAAAAGTTAATGTTTTTAATTAAAGTTAAGTTTATTTTTAAAACGAAATTTGGTCATTGAGTCAAAATTTATTGAAGGCCAAACTTCCAAAGAATCAATATGGGTTACTCGTAATTTGGAAGAATGTATCAATTTTAAATTATTTTCCATTAATTGTAAAAGTGGATTAATATGTGATAATACAGATCCAATTGACTTTTCTAATTCCCCTATTGAAAATACTAGAACAAAGCATATCCACATAAAATATTTTTTAAGAAATCCAGTTATGAAAAATTATTTGTATTAAATAATTTTTTAGTAGTAAAAACAATCTAGCAGATGTTTATACTAAACCTCTATCCAAGCATATATTGCAAAAATTTCTCAAACTAATATTTGTAAATGTGTAATATTATAACATGTATTAATAAGTATTAAGATTTTAAAGTTAATGTTAAATGCAAGTAGCATATTTATATATACTGACATGAGTGGGGGTCATTGTTAGAGAAGGCATTTAATTTAGATCTCATGTCATTTCTATAATTTACATAAGCAAGCGAGTTGCTTGAGAACTTTCATTTGTATGTTCATCACAGACGATCATGTAAATTTATAGTAGCACTGCCAACAATGTCATTGTAAGATGTATTTCTAAACGATGTCATTGCGTTGCTGATTAGTTGTGTACTTCGCACGGTACACATGTGACTTTAAATTTTGTTTTTGTTGTATAATATACCTATTCACTCTTGTTTGTTTTTGAGAGGTTGGCTGTTTAAAAAAGAAATCTTTAAATGCAATTTTTAAAGCGGATTATAGTAATGACAGATAATCTACCGTTGCAGAGGGTCAGGGCATCCCAGAAACACAAATGCACACGATGATCATGCTATAAGATCGGCCATGTCTTCACAAACAATGCACTAGAATCTGTTTGACATTATTTACCACCTTCCAGGCATCTGGTGGTATCAAGGAAAACCATTCAGAGAAGACTGACCACAGGTATAAGGAATTAAGAAGCCTACCACTGATTCTACATCATAGACAGAGTTGATTTGATTTTTGACAACCTCAGGAAAGCTGGAGTGTGACCAACTGGAGGCGTGTAGTCTTCGATGAGGAATCCTGATTCCACCTCCATTCTCATTCAGTCTCAGTGCTGATGATAAGCGCATATGCATGTGGAGACAGTCAGGTCACCGGTCAGATCCAATATTTGTTGTCGAGAGGCATACAGCAATTACACAAGGTGTGACATTGTAGAGAGTGATTTGTTGGGACACACGATCACCTCTAGTCATTTTTCAATGCATTTTGACTGTGCACAGTTATGTGGATGAAATTTTAATGCCAGTTGTACTACATATGCTATCAAGTCACTCAAGTGACATTTATCAGCAAGATAAAGTTCATCTACATACTACGCAAATTCTCCCAACAATATCTTCAAGGCTGTAACGTACACCTGAGACCTGCCAGGTCACCATATCTCTCATCAATAGAGTATCTCTGGGACATCCTTGGAAGGCAACTACAGCTGTCCCAGAATACTGGTGAATTAACTGCCTAGTTGCAAAAATCAAGGCATGATCTTCCGCAGAAGATCTAGGTAATCTCATAGATTCGATGCCCCACTGTGCTTTGGCTTGTATAGCTGCCACTGGTGTGGATATACAACATACTGATTTGTAACCTTTTTTCATGCCATTTCTTAATAAAACAATCTGTTCGGAATTTGCAATCATTTGCTTATCTCCTCATACACTACAAGCACGTTAAGTTTTGTGATAATAGCTCATTTCCTTCTGGGTGCATATATTTTTTTGTGACAGAGTGAATACAGTGAATACCTACTGTTATGCATTTTTTTTCCTGATGGTATTTTTTTTGTAGTAAAAAATAAAATGTAAATCATTTGAGTCACGTATGACCTAAATGGAATTTTTAAAGCAAAACAAAATAATCACCATTAATTTTAAATAATTAAATTTTATTTTTTTTTAATGTGTGTAACGTGCTTTTATTCTTTTCTATTATGAAGTTTTTCTTCCCAACTTGATAGAATATTACTAATAAGGGATCTTCAGCAGTTGCTAGTCTCTAACTTTTTTCCTTCCCATCTTATATAGAATATGCAAAGATATATTTTCACATGTAATGTTAAGATGATTTTAGAAACTCTCCTAAGTCAATGATATGGCTCAAAATGGAGTTATTAATAAAGAAACTATTAATAAAGGATTTATCAATAAAGTACAGGTGAAGAAATTATTTCAAGAATGGACAACATGTTTCTAAAAGTAAACTCTCATCTGATGACAATGCAGACTCATCTGACCAGTCAATGAGTCAGGTGGCAAATCCATTCAGAAAGTGGTAAAATTGACAGCAAAACAAAACCATATTCTTTATGTGATACATGTGAGAAATACAATGTTGCAAACATCACCTATATACCAATGAGATATGTTGTATCTAAAATTGGAGACAAATATTCCCCCAATAATGAAAAAAATATTGAAAAAACAACAGCAAAAATATGTTCCATGAAAGTTGAATGAAATTAAGTAACTTGACTTAGAAGTATTGGCAAGTTGGATACTTATGTATTAGACCATCCATCTAATAAATTAGTTAAGATTCCAAAGAAATTGTGCACATGCACACACCAATACTCATTAACAGAGGTGCACAACCTTTTTAGGATGAGGGGCCAAAAAATTTAATAGGATCATAAAGAGGGCCAAAATATTATGTGATGGTAAATATGTTATAAATGTTTTATTATAATACGCATTTATCACAAATATTACTTTACTTATTTTACTCCTGTACACAATATACAGTTGATAAATGGATGAAACACAAACACTTTCGGAATGATTAAAATACTTTAGCTCAAAAAAAAAAGTTTTCTGCTAAAAAGGTGGCAAACTTGAAATTATATAACAGACGAAAAGTTTTGCTAACTATACAGATAACACAATTTAAGTTTTGAAAAAAAAATTGTACTTAAAATTTGTAAAATTTAATGAGATGGAAGGGACTGAATATTTGAAGTTTTTGATTTTAGGTCGGGACTTGTTGTGGCAATACATAGAACAGAAGAAAAAGGTTCTCATCTGCTATTTTATTTCTTATTTTTTATTTGTTTGAATTCATTAGCGAGAAAGTTTACTCACAAAAGTATATGCTGCCAAAGAAAGTGCTTTAAGCACGAAAAATCCTTGGGTAAGTTTTTATAACATCAGAACTCTGTAAATCAATTAAGGCTAACTGCATACTCTCATCCACTAGATTTATATCAACAGAAAATGGAGAAGAAAAGCATCACAATTTTTGTTTGGCACTTTTTTAAATCTAAAAACTGATCATCAAGTGCATTGCACAAGATTTGAATTTGTTCCTCATACTGCATCTCCATGTATGTGGAAATTTTTCATGCATTTTTTGGCAGTAGGGAAAGTGTGCAAAATTTTTAGCTTTCAGCTGGTTGTGAAATATACATAATTTTTATTTAATTGCCTTTACACTATTTATCAATTGAAAAATGAACTGATTCTTCCCTTGTATCTTTGTGTTTAAGTCATTCAAATGGCCTGTTTGTCTGTGAGAAAAGATAAATTACACTGGAAACTTGCTTCTTTTAACCTTCTAGTATTTCTACCACAGTCACTTAGAAATCATCAGTTCTACACCACAATGGGCAAGGCATTCTTTTAGCAGTGTAACCATTCCAATTTTCATGCCAATCATTGATTTTTCTCCATCTGTGGTAATGCTACTACAATTCTTAATGTTTAAGGAAGATGCATCACACAAATGTATCAAAATGGAAAGAAGCTCACTTCCAGTTGTTTGCCTCTTCATGGGAAACATTCCAAGAAGTTCTTCCGTAACACAAAAAAAATTTTATGAATTCCACGAACAAACAAGCCATTGGCTAACTGATGTTCGATCTGTAGATTCATCAACAGGTAAAGAAAAATATACAAAGTTTGAAGCAGCTGATTTTGCTTGATTTTCAATGCCCTCATTCAACTGTTGAATTCTTCTCTGAATAGTCAATCTATTTAAGCTTATATTTTTGAATTTCCTTTTTGCTTCAGGACAAAGTTTTTCAGATGCAATTAACAAACACTTTTTAACAAAATCACCATCTGTGAATGGCCAATCTTCTTTAGTGATAATTTCAGCGACATCTAAGCTCACTTCCACATATGAATTCAAGTTAACTGTACATTTTTGAAAAAATTTGCTAGACTACTAAACATTTTTTTGAGTTATTCGATTTTTTGCGATTGTTCATATCCTTTCATAGATGAAAAATGTTTATAGTTTGTCTCATAATGCTGCTTTTTATGTTATACTTCTTTTGCCACAGCAATCTTGCAACTACATATTAAGTATGTAACTGTATCATTGCAACAGATAAAACAGTATTTATCTGTCCATGCATCTTAAAATTTCCAATTTTGAAAATCACCTTTTTTCTCCCTCATTATCTAAAATATGTTATATGGTTTTATAAATAAATTATACTAGACTAAAAATGTGAAATTACAAAGGAATATCATATCTGTTCTGTGACAACGATTTCAACATTCCCGATCGACTAGCAAAACCACGGGTTGTTTGAAAGAATGATTGTTGCGGCTCAGTAGAAGTTCAAGTTACTGTTGGTCATGCTCACCATGAAGAAAAATGTGAGTTTGATAGGCACTTTCGATTCACTCAGCATAATTTCGAATTGAGACTGTTCTGGCACGCGTGCATGAATACGCATTTGTTCTTTGACCTTCTCTGCATCCAGACTATGCGATGGAAGAAATAATGGCTTCCAGTGATCACGTCTGCGAGCTACTCCTATACGAAAACTCGTACTCGCAGATAGCCATGAAGGAAACTTATTGAAAAGCCGCAGAATAAGTTGAAAAAAAACAGTGAGCAATTGTAAAACAATTATTTGCTGCAATACTGTTTTCGCATACGATTTTTTCCTGTTTAATCAACAAAGGTCAATTCCATTTTAGGTTACTCTTTTATAATAGATATTCACAGGCCTTAGATTGTACATTCCTGCTCATTAACGTAAATAATTAAATTTATATATTTCACAAAAAAAATTCCATTATTTATATACTTTACTAGACATGAAAAAATTTCCAAAGACCTGCGACATCCTTCAGTTTCTGGCCAAAGAACATGTGACTTATATTTTCATTAAAATCATGGCATCTGAAATTTTAAACCTATAGATTTTGTTTATAGTAAGCTACCAATGTAGTCAATTTTAGAAAAGGTGTAAAGCTTTTTTCAAATCAAAAGAAAATATAAAAATGTCTTTGGATGCTGTGCTCTGATCTGAAGCCATATGACTACAAGTCAGTGCTCTTTTTGATTTTTGACATACTCATTCCCTCACTGTTTGAAGATTCAAATTTTATAGGTAGAGATTCACAAGTGTTGTATGCATCTTTGGACAGTTGCAAATGCAAATTAAATTTAGTGGAGAAATACTTTGTAATAATATTTTTCTTTCATTAGCTCTATATTTTCTTCTGTATATCTTTGCAAAACATAGAATTAATTCATTTTCTTAATATTTAGGTAGGAATTTAAGTATTTTCTAATTGGATTATAAGCTCTTGCATGGTGACTTATGTAGGTGGGAAATGAAATTATATATTTTAAAACATATATGCCACCAAATATTTATTGCCTGGAACATGAACACAATAATCAATCAACAATGAAACTCGTTCTTTACACACACAACAGCAGTCATATAGTCATCTATTGCTTATCTGATAAGTACCCTTAATATATAATACAGAATTTTACTGTTATCCTTCAGATGCCTTCCTTTTTATTTTTTTAACTTTAATACACCCTCTTAAAAAATATTTTGCTCAAGTTGGGTCTCTAACTTATAAAGTGCTCCATGGCAGCTTTCCTCTCATCCAAAATTATTTTATCGCACTTCTGAGGACATTTTATGCTTTTGGACATTTTTGTCCCATTTAGTAGGATTATGGCTTCTTTTTTGTCCATTGAATTACTGGTTACAATTTTTTTATTGCTATAATCAGATGCTGAATCTGAATCAATACAAGATCATTTTCTTGAGCAAAGTTTTCTGCCTATATTTTGTACTAAAGAACCATCTGATTCACAATTTTCCTTATTCAAATCATTCTTATTAACATCTTCCATCTTAAAATTATAATAGTTTATTTCTTTTCCTTAAAAAACAAATAGCAATAAAATTGAAATTTATAAGTATTTACTCTTGTGACAGTACAAATACATTTCATTTTTATTTTTCTCATGCCTAGTTTAAAAAGCGATAACAGCTTTCATCTAACAAAATTAAACGAACAACTTTCAGATGTCTTCACAGCAAAGAAAAAAGAATGCCGCAAGTTAACTAGATTTTTAATTTGATATAAATACGTTATAGTATGGAGTTAATCAGACTGGCTCCTGAAATAAATTATTTATTATTCAATGGCTAAAAAGATTTTTGTCAAAGTTATTATTAGAGAAATTTGTTTTTGAATATACATAGCAGCGAAATGATGAAATTAAGACATGAGCAATTCACGCATGATGTTAAAATAACGTTTCTTGGAGGTCATTTTCCTGAAAAAAGTAAATTATATCATCCCTGAACTGTTTCAGTGAAAAGATGAAATAATACTGTAGAGAGTTTAAAATTATTTATTTAGTAAATTGTGCATTAATAAATGTAAAGTAAGTGATAAATCATTGGAATAGAAATTATTTATTCAAAACTAAAAAAGGAAATAGATACTTAGGTTGATATTTTTTTAAACAAAAAGGATATTTTTTGTAAAATTTTTAGCATTTTTTTCTTAGATGAAACTATTAGTAAATAAAAAGGTTTACTCATTTTTATTAAAACATATTGATTTGTAACATCTCGAGTCACAAAATACATTGCTTTTTTTTTACAAATGCATTTTTTTTGTTTTACATTGTAATTTGGATTGCTCACAGGAACACTTTTTAAATCCTTGACCTCCAAATAAGGCTAATTTTCCTGCGAATTCATGCAGACTTAGGTTAATCTGTGGAACTGTTTCTGCAAATGTTGTAGTAGGTATTTGAAGGGCATTTCTAGATAGCCAATCTTTTATAATTTCAGCTGAGGTACCAATTTGGTTTCAAATTATTTTTTAAATCTACTATGATCCCCACAATGCTATTTCCATCTAACAGATCTCTATCAACTTTAGGTACATATGCCAAAACTGTGAAATTCACGTACACATCCTTAAATTACTTCAAAGAAACTTTTTTCATTTTTTCAGCTGATCTTTTCAAGTGTTTTGCAGTATTTTCCCTTTTATATTTAATGCAATTTAAATTTAAATCCTAGTACAAATTTTGCATCCTCAAGAGCTCAGGTGCCTCCCTCAGTGGAGGAAACTGGGCATCAAAATTACTTGCTGTAATTGGTACCGCCTATATGGTGCAGCACTAAAAAGTGGTACCAGCTCCTGGGGAATGTACTAGGTCTGCAAAGGTTTAAAATACTAATGCGCAGCCTCATTGAAAAAAAAAATATTTAATGCTCTTTTCTTTTTGGCTTAAATCACATTGATCCCCATGTCCTTCACTCCTACTGTATTCCCAATTAATGTGTGCTCTCGATTTTCACAAATATCGCTTGGACTCCAGTAGATCCTATTTTACAAAAACACAACATGCTTTACTGTCACTGACTGCAGCTTTCCTCTCTGATGTAAGGAACACTAACAAATGTTTTAATTGTTGAAGTACAATTGATAATTGGCTTCAATTATTTTATTGTCAATAAAGAAATTGATTCAATTTCTTGTAGATTCTCTAAATTTATAGCCTTTTTGGAGAGTAAATCAACTGGCAATAGATTGTGTGACATTAAAGTGTAACTATTAATTGATTTAAATATTAATAAATCACTTGAAGTTGAGGAATTGTAATCAATTCAGATGCTGGTAGATCTATTGAAGTTGAAGTACCATTGATGTGTTCTCTAAGGAAGCTGCTGACAAGTCTTTTGGCATTAAAATAATGTCATGGTCCTTGCATAAAAAGTAGATCCAAGTCCTCTTCAGTAACAAATTTCTTAAGCAACTGTTTTGAAATATGACTAGAATGGAATATGTTTTTGTTTCTGTTCCCAGTAAAGCTTTGTAAGATGAGCACTTAATGGTTTGATGAAAAGAGGAATTCTTTTGGACAACCTATAGCCCAATTTTTTGTGTCATTGTCAATTAGCTAAGTACATAACACAGCTTCAACATCTTGATTTGATCACTCAACTAATGTCTACGCCTATATTTACAATTTTGCACATTGTCCATGGGCTCGTTAATTCTTGTAAGACAACAGCTGTAAACTCATGACTGTTTTCACTTTGTAGTATTTGAAAACAAGCTACTTCTAAAGATATTTTTAATAACTTCATTGCTACTTCAGAAACTCTTTTTGAAGTTAACTGTCAAAGACAGCTGAATTTAGTGGTGTAGTCCTGGTAGTTTGATAGCAATTTATAATTTGTGTTTGAGTTCGAGGGTCAGTCAACTAAATTAATTTAACCATGATGATTGAAGTCACAAGATACAATTGGGTAAACAACAACTCCTTTGTTTGGAAAAATGTTTTTAGATTGATATACTGTGCTCAGCTTTAAAAGCTCCAGTACAACTGAAGTAAGGTATTTTGGTTACAAATTATACAGCATTTATCTCATTCTCTATGGCCAGTTGAGTAATGTGTTTCTCAAAGTATGAGATAAAAATAAGTTGGTACTATTTTTACAACTGGATCTGTGGATTCAGACTTTCTCTTTTAAATCAAAAAATTTTTAGTACCTACTTCCATAACATCGTATTTTTTTTGTAATAATACTGTTTATGTGTCTTCCGTTGCAGCTTAAGTAATGGTGCTAATTTAAATTGTTCAATGATTGGTTACAGCTTCTTTTATCCTTTAACAAGTCCAAAAAGATTTCCTTTTCATCCCACTTGTTTAAATACAAATTAGGTCAGATTTTGATTTTTTTCTATATCGAAACTCATTTTTCAGTAGGTAGGTTTTAAAAAAACTCAAAATATGGAAAACAAAAAAAATGCATGCGTCCTACCTCAGATAATATTGGGGAGATGTCTGTTACGGTCGCCAGACAGGAAAAGTGAAGGTAAAGGGGAGTAGAAACAAGAAAAAAATGAAGCTGCAAGAGTCCTGACTTATTCAATTCATCTTTTCATAAAAACGACCCCGACCTCCAAGAGAGATGTTATTTTAGCATCTTTCATAAACTGATCATACACCTTAGATGTTCGATCAAATCTCTAATTTCTTTACTTTTCAGCAGAATATATACAGTTAGGAGTCAATCAAGTGCCTTCAGAGTAAAACATAATAAGATTCAAAAAATGGAGTTAATCGATTAGGCAAATTTTTGTCTTTTTTTGTTGTAATTTACAGCTACATGAACATCATTAATATCATAATTATAATGTTATTACATGAATTACCTATGTCAACTATTTTATGCTTTTTTGCTAAATCTCACATAATTCAAAATATACAATGTAATCAAAATAAACTTAGCAGGCCAGATTGGTGAAGTTCATGAACCGACACTAGCCTGTGGTTTGGAGACTTTTAGTCACAAGTATTACAGTCAATTTAAGCCAAATCATTAAAGCAGTTGATGATGACACAATCTCCATCTTAATGCATGTTAGAATTACAAACAGAACCAAGTAATCATTAAAAGTATTAGAAATATTATTGAGATTGTTGCAGTATATTTTATTCAGCAAAGAATTATAAGGTATTTACACATTAACATCATCACAACCAAATTTGGACCTATGCCATTTTCCACCAACCAAAATCAGACTGATGGTTTCTTTTTTTTTTTCAAAGAAAACACAAAGGAATCTTTTTGTTGCTCTGATGTCATGGCCAAATCCGCATGGAACAAATTTTGATATAGTGATGCTAATACTTAAGTACCAAATTATCTTTTTAAAAGTATGAGAAATACTTTTGGGGTTAGGAAATTTAAGTATTTAACACAATTTGCATATATGTCAAATTTTAAGGTTGATTCTAACAACAAATCATAATTTTTTTTTAAATGCTACAATACTGAAAGAGAAATTATTTTATTTATCAGTTGTTTTAGTAAATATTGTGACAAAAAAACTTGTTTAAGCAATGTAAGGTTGAAAACAATTAACAAAATTTCAAAAATGTTTTAAACAATTCAAAAAATACCAGTCCAACTCACAAATCAAGTAACACATGCTTAAAAAATTATTTCTTAAAAGTCATATGCAAAATAACACTTTTTTCATGAATAGCTACAAAAAGCATATAAATAGACAGAAAAGGATGATGATTATCTGTAGGCACAGGAACTAAAAGGTTGTCATAGTGTATAACTACAATATTAAAATATCCAATATTAGACAAAATTAAATCTAAACATTTGTTATTACAGTTAAAAATTGTATAGCAAACATTTTGCAATATTTTTTGAATTGGCAACATCTTTTGATTTGTCAAAATGGATCAATGATGTAATACCCAAGTATTGGAATACATAGGAAATTTTGTCTTGAGCTTACAAAAAAGAAAAGTTTACAACTTTTTGGGGGTTGAATCCTAGCACAGCCCACTTATGTCGCAAATTTTTTTGGTGCCAAATTTTTGGCGATAAAAGTTTACAATTTGGCAACAGTGTAAAATTGGGTAGATCCTAGCAGGGCACACTTCTTGGCAACAAATTTTTTGGTGCCAAAAAAATTTGGTGATAAAGTTTACAATATGGTAACCCTGCCAAATTTAGGGAATAGTAACCCTATTCGGACTGGATTTTTTGGACAGCGGTCATTTTTTTTCTGATGGTCAACTTGAAGAGATAAGATTTTTCTAGAAAGCTGAAATTGAAAGAATGAGTGGATTTTTTTTTTAAATGAAACAACTGCTAAAAGAATATTTGTTAGAGAGAAAGGAAGATGCGTTGATAAATTCAATTTGGACGATGTTTTTTCTCACTATTGCAGCTGAAAAGCTATAGTTTTTCTGTTTTCTTCTTGAAGCCATTATGGATACCACGTTTTCTTTTTTGAAGCTCGACGAACGGATATTTTTTCTTTTGAATGAAAGATGTAAGAAATGCTTGCTTTGTGAATGAGTGAACGATTGAAAATATTTCGGTAGGTATGGATGGTCCGAAATATGAAAATAATTTGTTTTTGAGAGAAATGGAGATTGTTAGTTCATCAGCTTAAGGAATTCATATTGGATTTCTTTTCCCACTGTAGCGTTTTAGAAGCGACACTTTTTCAGTTTTTCTAGTTGAAGCTGTTTCAAAAACCACGTTTTTCTCGCAAAAACACGACTGATGGATTTTTTTTCTGAATAAAAGGTAAGAAAGTAATGATTGTTTTTGTATGAATGAAGGATTGATAATCTTGTAATGGATGCTTGCAATTTGCATTAAGTTTCTTACTTTTGATTTTATGTTTCCTTTGTTGACCGTTTTGGAAACCACATTTTTTTTTAATGTTTTTCGTCTCTTGAAGCCATTTTGAAAACCATGTTTTCCTCCTCTTGTTTACGTCTCTGACGCCATTTTGAAAAACGCGGGTTTTTTTACTTGGCGCCATTTGGCAAAAAACTTTTGTCGCCAAATACAGCAGTGTGCTGTGCTAGGATTTTATCTGTAAAATTTAGAGTAACCCTATTTGGACTGGATTTTTTTTAGTTTTCCAGGATTTGGGTAGCGGACATTTTGATTCCAATGGTCATCTTGGAAGGAAAAGATTTTTCTAGCAAGCTGAAAGTGAAGGAATTAATGGATTTTTTTAATGAAACAACTGCTGAAAGAATTTGTTTGAAAGAAGGGGAAATACATTGATAAATTCAAATTGGATGATGTTTTTTCTCACTATTGCATCTTAGAAGCAATGGCTTTTCTGTTTTCTTCTTGACGTCATTTTGGAAACCCCGTTTTCTTTTTTAAAACTCAATGAATGGATATTTTTCTTTTGAATGATAGAGGTAAAAAAAAATGATTGCTCTGTGAATGAGTAAACGATTGAAAATATTTCGGTATGGATGTCCGAAATATGAAAATAATTTGTGTTAAAGAGAAATAGAGATCGATAGTTCATCAGCCTAAAGCAGTGGTCTTCAAACTTTTTCATCTCACGGAACCTTCAGACTTTGAAGGTACTTTCGTGGAAACCCTGGAACTAAACAGTGTTTTTGTGGAACCCCATTCCATACACATACTTCAAATAATATTTAAAGTACATCAACCTGCTATAGGCCAGGGATGGTGAACCAATGGTATGCGACACAACATTTTGGGCACGCCATCGATCAAAACAATTTGATTTCTAGTTCAAAATAACAAAGTTCACTAAGAAGTAATACAAACAAATGTGTCGCTCATCTAGTATAGTAATTAGCGATGCTGACTGCTACACCATAGTGCCTGAGTTCGAATCCCAGAGAAAGCATGGATGTTTGCAAATGTATAGTGCCTTCGCAACATGGGGGTACTCTAAATAGTCATCAAGCCGCAAGTCCCCTCCTGAGGTTGGTGGAAGGGGAACAGAGGCGGGAAGCCCCTGACCACTCCCAGGGTAATCTACCTCAAAATTGGGGTGGAAACAAGCCAAATTGTACTGTCACCTGCATGGTGCTCAAAGCTACGGCTAATGACAGGCATACAGTATAGCCCGATGCCATGATGAATTTTGTGTGTCTCGATCTGACTACGTCAGACAGGTGATATTAACAACAACACAAACAAATGTGAATGATCGGTCGCCGGGCAGCAATAACAAATAAGTGTGCCCTTACCATGGTGGAGAACACAATCGTTAGTTATTGCCTGCTTTACTTACATCAAAGATTTAAATTGCTAATGATGCAAAATTTGTCAACACATAGCATAATCACACACAATTTCCTTGATACAACTGAGTTTTAAAATTTATTTGTATTATATTTTTGTAATCACTTCTTGAATCAAGGAATTTTTAGGAAGTTTTCTCAGTTTCATAAATTCTAGAAAATGCTCAAGTTTATTTTGTACTTTAATGTGACTTCATTTGATAAACTGAACTTGTCACAATTCGATTGGAAAGAAGTTGAAGAATTTGAATCACAACTGATTGGTTTCTAGTCTAGTTCAATATGAATTCAGAAATTTATTCAAACAAGGAAAAAGTTGGAGAATGAAACAGAAAGATTAACAAGAAATATCAGTAAAAATGACAGCAACGATATTTTCAAAACGTGGAAGTGGAATTCAATTTCAGAGTCACATTTAACTATTTGCAGAAGCTGGCTTGTGATATTTTAACCATATTTTCATCTACCTTTGTCTGTGGGGTAGATAATTTTTAAGAGATTAACGTCATAAAAGACTCACTTAGAAACTGCTTTAGCATACGACTCCAATTCAGCATGCATTCTGCTAAAAATAACATCTTATAATCATAATATAAGTTGTCATTTAATCTGCAACAACAGAAGTCACACTATTGTTATTTGAATTACATGCATAAATAAAACATTTATTACTATACAGTGCAAAATGTATTTTTTCATAGTATATAGTTTCGAGTTGTTAGTATTTAATTTTAATATTTTTCCAATAATCACTAGTCAAAACTATTTGACAGCATCTCTTTACCTCATTGAACATTTTTTTCGAAAAAATGGCACGCTGCTCTAAAAAGGTTCCCCATCTCTGCTATAAGCACTTTATGTAAAGGCAATTTAAAAAAAGCATTGCATTTATTACTAAAAAAATCTAATCTATTTTTTAATATAGTTTAATCATTAATAATACTAATTTGTGGCTCATGTGTTACCTACCCATGCATTATACTTAGTAACTGGGATAAATGCTAGTATTTTTTACACAAACTGTCTAAGTCTATAGAGATTAAATTTAATCACATTAATTCTGAGTTTAATTTGTTTTTGTCTGAGTTTAGTTTCATGCTGTCATATTTCATGTTTTGCATTTAATGTGTTTTTGTAGCCACTTACGTTGAGAAATATATCTCACTTAAACACAATGTTCTGAATGGCATTAAAATGTTTATAGCTGTGTGAGAAATCCCGTGTATTTTGCGTGAATTTACAACCTAAAATTTAGAAGCTAATCTTGCTTAAATTTAGATTTTAATATCAACAATGTTGATATGCAATTCCCTTCCCCTAATTATAGGTGTTGTTTTCCCACAAATGTAAAAAGGTGCATTTTCCATTAGAAAACTATTTAATTTGCAAGACATTGTGCTAGCTAACAAGTATAAAATTATCTCATGGAATTAGAGATAACAGATATTAAACAGAATATTCACAATCTAGTAGTAAGTATATATATGAAGATAAAACATTTTAATATTCTTTTACTATATTATAATAAAGATTTTCAAAGTGTTGCAAAATAAAATTATATATAAAGAAATGTTTCATTTTTAATGAATAGGATGAGCTTTAGATATTTGTAACTATACAAACTTCATGGAGAATGTGAATCCATTTTCCATACATATTTGTTTTTTCTTAATTTTTGGGGGGAAGGGGGATTCATGGAACCCTAGGGTTCTGTGGAACACTGTTTGAAGACCACTGGCCTAAAGCATTCATATTGGATATTTTTTCCCACTATTTCATTTTAGAAGCAATGATTCTTCAGTTTTACTTGTAGAAGCTATTTTAGAAAACACGTTTTCTTAGAAAAAACACGACAAATGGATTTTCTTCTGAATAAAGTTAAGAAAGTAATGAATGCTTTCTTGTACGAATGAAGGATTGATAGAATCTTGGTATAGATGTCCAAAATTTGGAAGGAATTTGCAATTAATTTCTTATTTTTGATTTAATGTTTCTTATATTGACCACTTTTGAAAACAAGTTTTTTCGACATTTTTCATCTCTTAACACCACTTTGAAAACTACATCCCCCCCCCTTTTTTTTCGTATCTGACACCATTTTGAAAAATGTATTTTTTTCTTGGCGCCACTTCGCGAAAAAAAATTAGTCGCCAAATACAGCAGTGGGCTGTGCTAGGATTTTACCCTTTTTTTTGTGGTTTTAGGACTTAACCCTAACATAAAAATAGCTTTAGGTACTTATGTATTAGTGCAACAATCACCAATTATATTAACTTGCACAGTTAATAACCCCAATTTCCTGTGCTTCATTTCCTATGTCGCCAGTAGATTGCGATGATATGCCAGTACTTTTTTTAAGGCTGTTTCTCACGACTTATAAGCTATGAAAATATACTAATTATTGTTCATAAAGATCGAATTATTTCATAAGAATAAAATTATGGCGATTTGGAAATGTGAAAAGGGAAGGTTTAAATTCCTTTGACATAATTTGAATGTTGTTTATTTTTAATCCTAATATTTATTGACTTATAACTAAACTCTATGTAAAACATGGATTGCTGAACTATCGATTACAAATCTAAACATCATTATACGGCATAAGTTCGATATATGGACTTTTTTATTGGCATTTTTTTGGCGCCCTTTTTGGGCGATTCTGCGCCAGATTCTGTCTACCCTGATTCCCCTGTTTTCCGGTCGGGTTCCGCAGAGTTTTCGTTTTATGGCGAATTTTCCAATCAGAGCAGTAATGTTTTGGGGGGGGGCTATGGAATTCTCTCTCAGACACCCTTCTTTTCATCTTGGATTTTCAACTGTTCAGACCCATAGATATTTCCGGACAAGAATTCACTGCCTTATTTCCAATTATTTCTTAATATTTATAAAGAATATTTATTTATTAATTAATTAATCATAATTATTTAATATTTATTAATGTTTCTTATTTATTTAATATTAAAATTAATAATTTTTATTCTTTATTTAATATTAAAATTAATAATTATATTAAAAATTATTTATAAAAAATAGTTATTTAATATTTATTAAAATTTATTTTTAATTATCGATTAGGTTGAATATTTTTTCATTATTAGGTTGTACTTCAATCCTTTTATTATTATAACCTTATTTCTTATTCATATTAATTATTAATATTTCTTTTAATTACTGAAAAATTATTTAATTATTGCTTAGGTTGACTTAATTCTGTCATTATTATGAAATATATTTTTTTATTATTAATGTGCCTTTATCCATATTATTTATTAATATTATTTAGTTATTTATTAACATTCCTTTTTACTTATTGATAAATTATTCCAGTTATATAGATAAGGCTGACTATCAATTTTTACATTGTTATTATTAATTTACAAAGAGGTTAATTAAAAAAATTTAAAAACCTTGTTATTTTATATACATTTAAATATTGTAACCTGTTCCCTCTAGCCATGGGACTATTTGCAGTGTTTATCCCAAGTATAAGAAAGTTCTGTCAGAAACAGTTCCTGTTTTATTTTCTAGCAAAAAGGCCACATTTGGGGAGAAAAAGGGGTATTTAATCTTGATTTTGTTTATGAAATATGTAGGGATAGGAAACTATTTTTAGATTTTGCAAGAAAAACTCATCTGATTAAATTATAATTTTTTTTTTTACTGCAATTGTAATGTTCTGATGAAGTTTGAGAAGAAAAATTCTATTTTAGATGGTTAATCATAGATTAGGAGAAATTCCAGGAATAACAAGATATGTGGTTCAACTAAAACCATACATCATGGCTTGTAGTTCAACTAAAACTATACATCTTGGCTTGTGGTTCAGTTGCAGCAAACTAAAATTAAATGAGATTTTTTGTCTCACTTATTCGATCATGGGAACCAGAACAAAACAGACCAAAGCTTATTTCTATTTATCTTTTGGTACAGTTGCAGATTGGGGGCAATTTGTCATTGAAGTTATTCTATATTATGCAGAAGTCGACAAATTGAATTCAGAGGGGAAGCGGTACACAACAGATCATGTGAGATTCTAGTCAACATTTTAAAGGAATGGATAGAGCCTGGAACTATGATTTTTCTAACAAATGGAAGGCATTTAAAAATTTAGGACAAGAAGGTTTGATCATTTGACGTTAAATCATAGCCTTCATTTTGTAAATCCAGTAATGAATTGCCACACAAATACCATAGAAGGCACTTGGAAGCATGTTACAGATTCACTCCCTACCTGCAATAGAAAAATATATTTAAAATTTCATTTGTTGCTGTATATAAGTTTAGAAAATGATGCAAACAGAAGGGAGTGGATTGTTTCAATAAGTTTTTAGAAATTGTTATGGACATCAACTGGTCAAATTCTTTAAAAGGGGAATTTAATCAAGATTTTTTATCACAATCTATCTTGCTGACAAATGATGACTTTGGCCGTTGTGTGACAATTTTTTATACATAAAGTGCTGCAAGGTAAGTTAATTCTATTTATATTTATTTTACTCAATGTAAGCAAGAAAGATTCTCATATTTAATTTATGACTTTAATATTAATTTGCTTTAATATGTTAAATTTTAATGTTTCTCTTCTAGGCTTAATGATGATAAAGAGAACAATTTGTTCATTACTATTCTGAATCACTTAAAAAAATAATTTGTATTCTAAATTCAATGCAGTATTGCTAAAATAATCATTAACTGTTTACATTTTAGTTCTATAAAAATTTGTCCTTTCACTACTTTTTTAGTTTATTACATGTTTCATTTTTATGCTTCTACTAAAGTTAGAAAGAATCCCACCATTCATTTTCGTACAGAGGTGGCGGGGGGGGGGACTTAGATGGAAGATGGGGACTTAGCAAAACTGTTTAGTCAGGGGAAAGGAAGGGGGGAGTATCGCAGTGTTTCCTGGCGACTTGGGGGGAAGGAGGAGAGGGAATGCAACCCTGTGCTTCCCTTGGCGACTGCTGTCACCGAAAAAAAAATTTGGCGATTTTTGAAAAAAATCCGTATATCGAACTTGTTCCGAACAGACTTTGAAAAATTTTAAATGACCTGAAATAATTTTAAAATTTCCTTAAAATACTCATCTAATATAAAAGAAACGGCAACTAAGTTTATTACATTTATATAATGTTAGTGATCTTGATGAAATAGGCCCGCATTCATAAGAAGCATTTACTACATATACAACCAAAACTATCACTAAAATCATTCTTCAAAAGATTCATTATATACTTCATTTTATTTTACTAGCCATTATGAACAATGAAAATAAAATAGAAAAATAAAAATTAGTGGAAACTTGAATTAAAGAGCTTCCAAATCATACAACGGCTAAAATACTACTAGCAGCATACTCTATGCTAACAATTTGTAACGTCAGTACCATCACGAAAAAACTATACATATTATTTTTTTCCATGCATTAATCGGAAATTATTTTTTTATAAAATGTCACATAAAAATATATTCACACATTACTTACCCAAGATTCACCGCTTAAGTATAATCATAATCATCATAGTCTTATTATCATAATAAGAAGAAACGCTTGGGTGAATGAATCCTAAAAATGTGCGTACTTTGTCAACGTTTGTAGCTGAGTTTTGTTTTGGAGCACCTAGCCCATGAGGATAGTGACAGATAAAAGGAACAAACAAGGCCGGACGTGTAATGCGCAATTTCGTTGGCAGCACCTATTCCTATAATCTACAAACAAGGATGGGTTACTTTGATATTTTTGGCCTCTTTTTGAAAATCGCCAAGTTCATCGTTGGCTTAATTGAACCTACTAAAATCATTCTTGCTATAGCGCTCGTGCTGAAAGGTTCGTATATAAAATTCTAGCGGGGAGATTTATTGATTAGGTATTTTATAACTTTGAATTATAATGTTTGATTGTTACATTTTTTTGCAGTTTTTATATTGTATCAATTTCCTGTTAAGTTTTCCATCATTTTAACATATTTACTGATTTATGGAATTTCTAACTTATGTGAACAACTAAAAACTTTGATTCATAATTTTGAATTATTATTTTGCTCTTTTTGTATTGTATTTTTATTTTATTTTGTGCTTTGATTTGATGTAATTAACATTTTCCGTTCATCGACTTTCTAGCTTCTGCCGTGTAAAAGCTCGATTCTCCGATCACGTGAATGTAAAAATTTTATGCTTTGATTATTTGTAATGTTTTAATAATACGTTTTAAAATTTCCAGGTATTTACCATTGTAGTAGATTCATTATTTTTTAGTCCCTGCTGGGTGATTGCCCCCTTGGCGGATCTCGTGAGTGTAAAACTTTTTCTTGTCGTTAAATCGAAAGTTCTATTGATTGTAATGAAAAATTAGCGTAAATATATGAGGTAAATTGTTTGGCTAAATTTTTAAATGATTGTGAGAATAATAATAGAAAATACAAATTTTCTGGGGGTGTCCTTGTAAAGAAGGGTGCCCTGCTAGGATCCAACCAAAGGTAATAACACTATTCTTAATAAGAAAATACATTTATTTAATTAAAGTAAGAAAAAAATCATTATTGGAATGTATTATCTATTGCAAAAAATTTTATACGAATCACATGTTAAGATCTACACAATATGTTGAGATTTAACTTTCCCTTAACCTTTTCCATACCATGAGTGAAATTGTAGATTTAGATATTTAAGACATTTACTAACATGTGAAGCTTCCTAGACATATAAAAGAAAAAGCTAATCTTGAAGTGGGTATTGAAAAATCTTCAGTATTAGAATATGTATTTGGTTAATAGAAGTTTAATTGTACTAGACTAATAAGGAATGCTTTACTCTGTTGCTCATGTTATTATTAATAAATTAAATACAGGAAATATGTATTGTGTTTCAACATTCTGAGCGAAAGGGTGCCCAGTTAAAAGTTAATTGCATTACGCCTTCAATGCACTTGGAAGAAATGATTAAATGATCTTGTTTTCCAATTTTGAGATGTGAAGGGAAATTTCTCTAGTAGCTCATTTGGAAGGAATAAGTTCAATCAGATGTAAACAAATAATGGAAAATTTTAAAATTGCATCGACTGATAAAAAGCCTGCTTTCAATAAATATTTTGATGATAATTATTGTAATTCAGCCTACTAATAGTATAAGTCACATCATCTACTGCATGCCAATACTGATAAAAATATATATTGTTAATCTATTCACAATACATGAATGTCCAATTATTTTTAAATGAAAATTTAACTGTCAAGCAGATAGTTTGTTGAAAATACAGCATGACACATATTTAGCACATTATAGAATTTTAAATGGTACTCTCCCCAGTTTATATCCTCACAACCTATTTCCATTTCAAAATGAATTGAAGATTCCTGACAGATATTTATGACCAGGCAACAAATTCTTGGTTTGTAAAATCGCAAACTAATGGAGATGTATTTTATGTTGTTAAAAAGATTGTGGTAGCATTTCAGAAAGAGGTTATGTGTGTGTGTGATCAATGCCATTACAGGTGTGTAAAATTATCATGTTCGGCTTGTATACATGTGAATGCTCAGATAATCATGCACCATGTAAACATATTAAGTTCATTCTTAAATTGTTTGAGAGATTCCATGTTGTTGAAAATGTTGAATATACTTCTTTCCATATCTCAGATAGAAAGTGTGGTGTGGGGTCTTCCACCAAATAAATATGTAATGACATAAGAAAAACCAGGAGACTGAACTTCTACTTGTAGTATTAAATTGTTTATTGCAAGGTAAAATAGTTCAGGAACAATTGTCTCAACATGCAATTCAGTAAAAGAAAGATAAAAAGTAATTACTAAAGAATTTTATTTACCTGATCCTCATGTACCTACCTCCCAATCAGCATTTGAACTAGCAACAAATATTTAAGCCAACTATTGGGGATATAAAAAGGAAAACTCTGGAATGTTTTTATTTAGTTGTCAAGAAAGAAAACATTCAAGCTCAGGCAAGTCAGCATTACTCAATTAAAAAACTATTTGCAAAAAAAACTTAACTGTATCTTTAACACCTGATATATGCTTGTAGTGGAGTTTTATGTTTTCCATGACATTTAGCTATGTTTTTATGGGCTGAAGTTGTTGTATATTTTTATATCAGATGAGGAGGTAAGTAATTATCAAAAATGACCAAATTTTTGTCACAAATGGCTTTATGACAGTATATTAGAAGCATATAATTTAAAAATCATGCAGGATAGAGATTCCATTGCAGTTGAATGTTACCACACAAATTTTGGAAAGTGATGGGAGTATGGTAATTTTTTATATCATTCATTCTTAATAAAATTTTAGGCAAAAAATTGATTTTGCTTTTGAAACATACGAATTTAGAAAATACATGTATACTTTTTGCAGGTAAGTGTTTAATATAAAATATATAGAGAATCAGATGATGTTAATGCTTGCTATCAATACAAGTAAAAGTATATACTAAGTAAGCAATGTGTTTTAATTTATGTGTAAATAACTCTTAATAATAAATTTTAATATTTGTTCTATTTGGTATACAAGTATAGACCTTGAAAATCTGCCTTGCCTATTTAGAAACAGGTATTTCATTCATATGTTACATTTCATGGGTGATGAGGAAAGTGGTAGTGAAAGTAATGATATAATGTGATTGTCTTTTTTATGGTATAGATGTACTAATAAGGATTTGTTTATTTTTTTGTCCAGAAATGGACCAGTTTTTGATGTACAATTTGTTTTATAAATACTTTAAATAGTTATAGTTTTTCAGGTTGCTTTATATGTGTTCTGTGTATCAACCAGATGAATGAAGTAAATATTCTTACATCTCTGAAAGTCTTGAATGACTTTTTGATCTTAAAAAGTGCTAGATGGGATTTTCAGCTGTGGTGGCATATACATTATAATTGCATCACAGTTGTGAAAGACTTTCTAAAGCATTAAAGATTGTGTAATGTAATTAATTAGTAAGTAATATTTATATGATGGGAAATGCAATACAAGTTAATATTTATTTAGTTTTAAAAGCAATCAATTGTCTACTTTTTTTAAGATTGTCAACAATATTAGTTACACAACACTTTTAATACAGTAGGTATAATCCAAAACCATTTGAAAAATACAATGGTTTGTGCAGTAAAGTAGCTTAAAGAGTGGTGCATTCCATCTTATGTCAAAGCTGTACAAGTAATAAATTTTTCTTAATCGAAAAACCTTGTATAGTTGATTTTTCATAATTTTTACAATTCCATAAGGAAACAATCATTAGCTGCATAGTTATTTATATTAAAATTTTAACATTTACATGCAACATAAATACATTTAAGAAAAAAACGTTTAACAGTACATATTTTGTAAAGAAAATTAGGAAACTGTATTTCTTTTTTAAAAAAAAGGTATAAAGTATTCATTTAGTTTTGGAATTCTAGAAATATTATGCAAGTCAATTATTTCTTTGCTACTTTCCATAATAAATGATTCTGTTGTAGCTAAGTTCATCAAAATCGTTTCCTTCAACCATATAAGTTATACTAGAATCCTAAGAGGGTTTTCAGATAAAAAATAACTTAGTTCTTGGTTTTGCTAGTTATTTTTATAATGCTTGATACTCAACTAATTTTCTAGATGTGCTAACTTTAGAAGACTTTCAGAAATATATAAAACCTGCAGCTAATTGATGAATTGAGGCTTCACATAACAAATAGCGATCTTACATCGATAGATTAATCAGTCGCATTAAAATAGAAAGATAGCTTTTTATTGGACCTCGTAAAAAAGTTTGTTAATGTCTGTCTCAATTGCTACTATTACTCTTATTCAAACTTGCATAAAGACTTCTATTTTTCTTTGGTGATCTTTTTGACAATCACATCGTTCTGATTTTTAAAAAAATGCATTAAAATAATTTTATTATTATACTAATATTTTATTTTACTAAAAGGATGAAATTCCGTAGAACTATTAATCTTGGAGGGTTTTATTTGAAATTTAAGAAGATATTGCTGCAAAATAAAAGATTCGCAATAATATACTTTAGTATTCTAATGATATATTTCAATTATTGTGAGATGAATGAAAGAAATGCATTTATTAATTTCAGTAATGAAACATATGTAAAACGAAATACAAAACAGGCTCGGATGTGTGTAACAAGACAAAATTTGCTTGATAGTAAATTGAGAGGAACTCAGG